>CM060176.1:11373194-12619027 GCA_030549775.1 Tamarix chinensis
GGTGTAAGGTTCTCATGATATAGTACGGGTCTTTTGCAAGATAAGTGCTGAGGGAGTGAGTCATGCATGTCTAAGGTAAAGTTTCTGAATAAGACACTATATATATTAATCATTTAAAATTGAAGATTGTTAAGTCGGGCCCAGACCGGTCCATCAACAAATAATAGTGGTTAGGGCCTATTGCCCTATATATGACCGGTCCACTGGCGAATAATAGTGGTCAAGCATTGTGCATGTTCATTTTCGGTACACCGGCTATAATAGTGGGAGATTCTGTGCTCAATAAATTGAACATATTTATGCTAAGACATGGGAAAGATACTAAGTGCTTATAGTGAAACACCATGAGAGTGGGGGCCAGACCGGTCCACCGATGAATAATAGTGGTCAGGAGCTTTATGCCATGTGTGAGACTAATCCACAAACAAATTATAGTGGTCAGGTGCATTGTACCCTGTACGTTTTCGGTCCACCGCCTATAATAGTGGGGTTCCCATACTTGCATGGATTTTGATAAAAAAACATAGTGTAAAATAATTTCCTTTAAAAGATTACTTAAGAAATTAATCTAGATTATAAATGTACCTTTATTTATTTTCCTGAATCATCGTATACCATTATGTTAACATGCTGGACTTTATGCTCTTTTTATTATTCTACATGGTTTATGTGAATTTTATGTATTGGCCTTAGTGCATTGTTACCTTACTCAGTACGTAGTGTACTGATCTTTTATGGGTGTTATTCATGCCCATGAGCAGAAGGCCCTTCTAACCTTGTGCAGGTGGGCGAGGCATCAGGTGGGGCTAAGAGTTGGGCATATATATGGCTCCAAGTTCGAGGGTGGCGTGGCCGCATTCACCCTTCTTGTTATTTTATTTCCTTCTGTTATTCTTTTTGTATCGGATTTTTCCTTTTATGATTTATTACATTGTATTGAGTATTCTAGATGAAACTTTTATCATATGAAAGTTTTATTACTCTTTTTTTTTTGAAATTTTGACCATACACTCTGATTTATGATTCTTTTATGCGTACTCTAATTTTAATGTCATGAACTCTTGGTTTAAGTTTAATGATAATCTTTTCTTAGCCTTAGCACTTGGTACTGGAATGGTCGGAATGAATTGGTCTGGTACTAAGTATGGTGGTAACATCCCCAGAATTCATAAGTTTTAATTTAATCACTTCTGTTTTTAAAAAAATAGTGAATTTTTGGGGTGTTATAAGTGCTCTCTCTTCCCCATCCACATAGTCCAGTAGTGATGCCATCGGTGTTGATCATGTATCTCGTACCACTAATCCAATCAACATAGTACTAGTGAGAAGGAGGAGCTAGAAGTGAGACCCAATGATAGTGTTCCTTCTTCCTTATTTACATAGTTCAGTAGTTACAACACCAAGCTAGGAAATATGGCTATAAAGAAAAAAATTAGATCCCATAGAAACATGATAGTTTGATTGCCTTGAGAACTTTCTTAATGCCTGACAATAGATCCCCAGTGCCCACACTCTCTAGGCACTATAATGATAATAAATAAATAAATAAATAATGAAAGCTTTAAAACTAGATGAAATAATGGATTATTTTGAAGTCCTAATCTCAATAGAGGATAATGAACTTAATATTGGATTAAACATTTCAAAGAAAAGATGTAGGTAACTTTTTATCAATTAAGGTGGCATCATCATAAGATTATTTTTAATCTATGTTTATTTGGTTTCCCTTTGAGGTTTGTGACAATAATGAGTATTGTGAATTTGAACCAAGGTAGAGATTATTTAGTTTGTGCCTCACATCCTTTGTTTTGGAGGGTTTAAGTTATTTATTAAGGGCTATATATACATATGTATGTATGTATGTATGTATGTATGTATGTATGTATTTTTCAACTCTTCCATATAATAATGACTATTGTTAGTCACACACCTATTCATTATTCTTTATGAGGGAATTGAGAGTGAGAGATCCCTACATCCTTCATTCAATTGAGAATTTTTTTATTCTTTTCTCTACATAGTGAACTTAATTGACTTTTCATCATTTGTAGACTTAATGCACATCACGTGAACCACATAATTCTTATGTGTCTTTATTTGCTTTAATTCTTATTATTAGGTTGTTTTTTCTCAGATTCTACATATTTCTCTATGTGGATTGATCATGAATTCATTTCTATAATCATTATATACCCTTACACACCTCAATTTGTTGATTTATTTTGTAATAAGTGGTTCACATGGTGATGCAACCCTAATAGGACATAAGATTATACTTGATACTTATGGTGCTTGGGGTGCATATGTTGGTGGTGCTTTTTTAGGAAAAAATCCAACTAAAGTTTATAGGAGAGGTGTCTATAAATCTTGACAATTTGATAAGAGTATTGTTGCTAATTGAATTGGCCGTAAATGTAATGTTCGAATATCTTATGCTATTTGTGTACCCAAACCTTTATTTATGTTTTTTTTACTTATGGGACTAAGAAGATTGGCGATGGGGATATATTTGGTATTGTTATGGAGAATTTTGAGCTTAGGCCTAAGATCACTACAGTTAATCTTAATCTTAAGAGACATGGCATGGGAGGTATTTGAAGATAGATGCTTATGGTGAATTTGGGAGGGATGGTCCGAATTTCTTTTGGAAGGTTGTTAAGCCTCTCAAATAGGACAAGCCAGACCATACCAAGAGTGATAAGTCATCAAGAATAATGTTGCATGTGATGTTTGCTCAATTAGAAACCAATTACTAATTAAAAAAGAATACTTGTTAGGAATAAATATCCCATACATTGTTAGGGACTCACGTTTGATAGTTTAATTTTAAGCTTAAGGCATATAGTTATATATCACACTAGCTAGTATTTTTTGCAACCTTATGTTTACTCTTTGTATTCTCTTTAGGTTTATTTTTTTACTTTTGTTTGATATGTGACCTATTGTTCTTTTTACTTTGAGTATGAGTATGAGAAAACTACTAGTAGAAGGAGCTGCCTTTTTTTTTTAATGTTTGTAGTCTAGTGATTAAAGTTTTGATATTAGATACTAAGATTTAATGTTTGAATCTTCTCTAATAATTTGTAATGGTAGGAGACTTCACTAATGCATACTTTTTAAAGTTGGAAATGAATAACTAGGCATTATGGTGTATTGCTATCCTAATAATGAAATGCCACCTTAAAAAGACAAAGGCTTCATCAATCAATCACATTCCTTGCCAATCAAAAAGGTTGTATGGGAGCTCACAACCATAATGTTTTGTCGACATTCTCCAGCAGGGCACAAGGGAGGTGTTGGAGAGAGTTTATTATTGTTGTTGTTGTTGTTGTTGTTGTTGTTATTGTTGTTGTTGTTGTTATTATTATTATAAATCATTATTTTTCAAAATAGTTATTAACTTTATTTTTTAAATAAAAATATATTAGTTAAATATAGGAAAAAAAATTATTTCCTATTAGATTTAGTTAATTAAAAGAGACACAATCAACAACTACGTTGGTCTTTTTTATCCACAAAGAACTTGTAACAACTAATATAATTCACCATATAGGTGAAATCATTACCATAAAAGGTTTTTAAATATCAAAACAATAAAGACTTCAACTCATAATCTTACCTAGCACCATTATAATCTCACCAATATATATGTATATTATTGTTATGCTACAACATCTGATTCTTACATGGGAAAATGGGCATAGCAAGAAATCCAGTATATGGTTATCCCTACACATGCATCTCTACATTTACCTTCGTTGGAAGTTCAACTTTCCAATGAAATACCCAAATAGGGAAGCAAAAGTTATGGGGAAGGTAATAAGAATAGCAGCCACAAGACCTAAACGATCGTGGTGGAAACCAAAGTAGTCTTTTATAAAGGAAGCGACTGTTTTCTTTTGTCCAAAAACATCGATCTCAGTTTGTATGTCTCCATATTGAGAAGTTAGCATCCCATTCAGCGACCACGATGTTGGAGAAATATAATATAACCAAAGCCACCATATGGGTATTTGCTGCAAGCACAAGTGTGTATCAAACTCGACAATATACCAAAATGTTCCAACAAACATAAGTTAATTTGAAGCAGCTAGCTAGCTTACTGGTTGTGGGATAAGGAATCCAGCAAACAGATTCATCAATGAGAAGAAGGCAGATGAGATGATTGAGGCATATTGGAAGTTTGGTGTGATGGACACAAGCATCATGCCCATGTAGTTGAAGTACATTAACGTACAGAAAAGGGCATAACAATACCAGAAAACCTTGTATGCTGATGCATAATAACCAATCATGGGGTATGTGATAATTGTGAACATCATTGCTTGTGCCAACAGGTAAGGAATCTCAACAGTTACCTATAATCATATCAGAGCTCAAATATATCACTTTCAAGAAGAAATGCTAACTCCTACCAGAAAGGCATAATCATTAAATGCTTACGATCACACTTGGAACTTATATACTATCATAAAACTGATGGTGTTGCTACGTTTGGGTTACATTTGATTAGGTATATTATCTTCAAACTAATACTCATATATTTGTTACTCTATTTGCATGAATTTTTTAAGTATCCCCATATTTAAAAGGTTTCTATTAATAAAACACTAATTTATTTACTTATTCCATATGCCCTTATTAATTAAGATTTTTTTATACATTTCTAATAAAAATCTAAATATTAACGAGGATAAATAAAGAATAAAACTATAAAATCAATGATGTATCATGATAGTTAAAGAAAATTCAACTATTTTTTTAACCTCGATGATTTTCAAACCCTTAACAAAAATACTAACTTTACAACCATATAATTTGCCATATTTTTACAATTATCTTATAACATGTGGTTTTCACATGTATATGAAACCCCAAGCAAGGCTAATCATATAACCATCATTTTATATATATTTTTTTAAGACCCTCTCATAAAGTATAGGCTTCATATTAAAGATCTTACATGTTGGGCCTACACTTTGTGAGAGAGTTGTTAATAAGGGTTGTTAGAATCGAAATCTGCCTAAAATTGATCAGTGTCAACATAATCAAATCTTAAAATCAAATTACTGGATCATAAGACTTGACAAATACCACAAAAGTATAACTTAAATATACTTATATGCAACAAAACCCCATTAAAAAAATACTAAAAACTCATTTTTAAGCTATTATCTGATCACTAATTAAATTGTAGCAAGTAACTCGCAACACAAATTGTCGATTAAAAGTGTATAAAAAATATTTTTATATGAACTATGCATACAAGCCAACTAATATCACCACAATAGAAAATAAAATGATAATTATGAACTAAATAGAAATTAGTAAATAAATAACATCACAAAGTTAATATAATTGTTTTGCACTATATATAGAATTTGAACTTTTTATAAATATTTTCTTTCCAACAATTGACTTCGCTAATATCTTACTCGTGTTGCTTTTGTATTAGTTTGTGCTCAATATATAGTATGTACAAAATAATGGTATTTAGATTTATAATTAGAGAAGAAATATAGTGAGTATAAGAGTTAAATAGATTTTTAGGTAAATAGATAATAAAAAATTATAGCTACTATGTAGAATCATAAGATACTATTAATCTTATATAAGATCAAAATATGTTACTACAATTGTACTGCTTTAATATTCTATCTAGAATCGTGAATTAGTTAGTGACTTTTAGATTGTAAAATTACAAAAATTTAATTGGAAATTTAACAAATATATAATAAGTGGGAGTAGAATTGATTATAAACTTAGCATTTTTATATGAGACCTACACATTGTTAGATAGTTGTAAGAAATTATAAAAAGATTGTAAATATTTGGTCGCCTGCAGAGGAATACTCTAGCGAATATCACGGGAGCGAGTACTTAATTCTGATTGATGTAACTTATTACTTTTTAAAATGGTTTAAAACTACTTTTTATCTTTCATCACAGCTCACAGTAAAATATTCTCCGCCAAATAGAGAAAAAAAGGTTAAAGCACAAATCATAAAAAGACGGTATGTATAATTTTATTTGATGTTCAGTTCACCAGCTAATTCCTTAAACGAAATCATGGATAAAGCGACCGAGTTAGCTTCCAATAAACCTTTCATAGTATGTACCTGTGCGAATGAATAAGCCCATGAAGAATACATGCCAGCAAATATTTCCCGATAAACAACTGTCCTTTCAGTTGCAACATATGGTATAACATTTGATGTGTTTCCTACTCCCAAGAAGATCATAGCAGCATACATTGAACCAAATGCAGTGAAAATGCTCTGCTGAGTTTTTCTGCATGCCAGTTCAAACATCAAATAATTTAGTGCACTTAACCCGTAGAAGCAACATCAATAAGCACGCAATTGTTCAAATCCTCTTGATCGATCAAATAAGAAAAGAATAATGAGGAGATATACTTGATTAATTCCTACTTACAAATCAGACCCTTGCTTCCAGAACAGCAACCCAAAAATTAGAGCTGATATAAACGTATGCATGAGGCGAACCAAATTGTATGATGGACTTCTCCAGTAAGACCAGTGTTGTTTCCATAGGCAAGATTTGAATTGTTCCAAACTATTTTGGGAAAAGCGAGTTGGGAAATGGAGATCTACTGAACCAGGTGACGGAATGCTAACTTCCATTACAAGCTTCTCTTTTTCTCTGAAGTAACCAATAAGTAGTCCAGGTAATGAAAAAGAAACAAAATTATAACCGGACAATGAAATCAACATAAAAAAAATTGATCTATGTCCAATTATAAACGCTCATTCTAATCGAGTATATGTGAAGAACCATCACCAAATTCAACGGAGTTTAACGTACTAACTCACCGAAACGCGACAGAATCACGATGAACTTTGGCAAAATCAATGCCAAGTTCAGCTTCTACTGACGTTGAAGTGACTTCTAACATCCATGTTGCAGGGTTGTAGTTGTCTTCAATCTTTGGCACCCCAGGAATATTCTGTACGTGGGAAATTGCAAATAAGCATAGACAAATACAAATTGTGTAAGTGCAGAAACAAAGGGCCAGAGAGAGAGAGAGAGAGATACAGTAGAATAATCGATTACATTATTTTCAAAAGTTCTCACCTCAAAATATTCAATAACTTTCTTTGAGTGCTCGCCCAGCAATCCAGAATAGATTATGTGCCCACCCGTTTTCAACAGAATCAACTGCAACGTGGAGTTGACAGATTTATATTCCAACTTTTGTTGACAAAAACCTTTACATGTCATGAATTCTAGTAGTTTTAATTTTATGACTCGGAGAGTGAAAGGAATGTCTTAATTTTCACCTCATCAAATGCTTCAAATATGTCAATACTTGGCTGATGTATGGTGCAAACTACTGTCCTTCCTGTAGTAACTACATTCTTCACTGCACGCATGACGATAGCTGCTGCCCTAGCATCTAGACCTGTCGTAGGTTCATCCATATATATGATGGATGGATTGGATACAAGTTCTACTGCTATAGTTAGACGCTTTCGTTGCTCATGTGAAAGACCATAAACACCGGGAATGCCAACCAACTCATCTTTCACCTCATTAAGCTCAATAGTTTCAAGGACTTCATTTACAAATTCCTGCATGCATTCACCAAATTAAAACAAGGCTCATAGATTTTATTATATTTTATATATTAAAAAGAAGAGGGATACAACGCGCGAAATTATTCTCCGTCTTTGTTTTCTCAAGTATGGTCAGACATACATATCTGGTTTTCGAATCAACAACCGGAGGAAGTCGCAACCAAGCAGAAAACATCACCGATTCTTCTACCGTAATTTGGGGAGAATGTATGTCAGTTTGCTCGCAGTAACTAGACACCCGAGCAAAAGTCTTTTGAACCTTAGGATACCCTCCAATTCGAATTTCACCTTCAATAAAGCCACTAGTTTTTCTTCCAGAAAGAACGTCTAGAAGAGTTGTTTTACCCGCTCCACTGACTCCCATCAGAGCAGTAAGAACACCAGGCCTGAATGAACCCGTAATATCACATAGAAGCTGGAGTCTTTTCTCAGTAAAACCCCGCTTTTTCATTTCCTGCATGGACAGTGACAAGATCAAAAAACTAGCTACATGGGGTTAAATCCAATGCGTCCCGACAGCATAGCTAGCTGACTACATAGTAGTTAGAGAGATTTGTGTGATTACCAACGGCGTGTCAACATAGTAGTGCACATTCAGAAACGCTACTGAAAGAGGTTGGAAAGGTAAAATCGTCCTTGCTGTCAAGAAAGGGGACACATCAAATCAACGTTGGATTTATGCAGTTATGTATATATGAAATAAGAGCTTTGTGTCGTATAAATAACCTCAAAATATGGAGATGTTAACAACACACCCCCAACTTTTGAGTTACATCCCTATTAGGGCTGTGTTTTTTTCTTTCTTTATTTGTTTTTTTTTTGAAAAAGTTACCCCTTTCTCTTCCCATTCAATTTTATATCCACTACAAAAAACTAATGTGTTAATGAATATATAATTTGTCGACCAACTTTTTTTTTATCGCTACTGATATATTAGCACTAAGTAACCACCATCAAAAGTCATTATTATTAGTATATTTATTATGACTAATGTAATTTTTAGTTGTTATTCGTTACTTTATTTAGTTACTAAAGAAATATATATTTATGTTATTGATTTTTTTTTTCAAATATCTAAATTTCAAAAATAAAAAGAAGAAGAAGCACGATAGCGGAAAAAATAAACACACACAAACTTATCAATTTCTCAAATTCTAAAAAAAAAGATAATATATAATGAAAAAAAAAACACACAAACCTCTCAATTCATTAAAATTCCAAAAAAAAATGCGAGATATATTTCTCACCCATTATGCAATATGAACAAATATTTTTATTCCCACAAAACACAACCCTCTCCCTCTCCACTCTGCTACTAGCTCCTAACCCAACCTTAATGGACAAAGGCTTGCATGAATCCATCTTTGGTGCCTTCTTTGCAGGTTGATGACGACATATCTCTAACCTATGGTGGCTTCAATCGGGTAAGTTTTTCACCTCGTCGTCCCTAATTTCCTAATTTATTTTGTTTTGGTTTTTAGTTGTGTTTTGTCCTCACCTTAGCAGCTCCAGACGATGGTTGGTTTCAAGCTCCAACGGATTGGTTTGGCTTTTAGGTGGTGGTAGACACATAAAGGTGAGTGCATGATTTTATTTTGTCTTGTGTTTTGTGGTTTACGATTGTGGTTCATGGTTGTGATTGACCATTGAGGCTAACGTTTATGGATGAAGGTTATGGTTGACAGCTATGTTTTGCCATTTTTACTTAATTTTTGTGTTGTGGTTCATGCTTTTCTTACAACTGTGTATATCCTGTCTAGTTTATCTTCTTGTTGTTGAGGAGGAATTTTAGGGAAACATTAGTTAAAGTTTTTAAGGTTGTATATATGCCTACCTATAGAGCTTGTAGAAGATCAATTTCAAGAGGAAACAAAGAAATTTTCAAGCTTTACCCATGTTAATTATGCTCCCCCTCCATCATCACTGTAGATTGGATTAGAAAAAATTATGCTCAAATTTTGAAAATAGAAAACCTAGAAAATACAAACTTAGACAACTTCCAAACTTCACCTACATTAATTTCTAGCCTAAAAAACTAAATAATACAAAAAGACCTATAAATCAAAAAACAAATGAACAAAATTATTGATTTTCATTAAAGAAAATGTATGCTTAAACATTTGGATTTCTCTGAAATTTCCCTTGATTACTACTTTAATCTTTGTTGTCATCAAGTTTGATTTTCTGGTTGTTGGTGTCCTCACTTGTAGTTGTTTTTCTGATTTTGATGTCGTTCCTATTTTACAAACCGATAATTGGTTTTTCTTCAATCATTGTTTACTGGCTTATGTGTTTTCTTCTCCATTTTTAGTTTCTACTTAGCTGAGTATAATGTTTTTGAGTGGAAAAGAATGGATTCGGGGACTTTATTTTTATATATAGGTAGATTTGTACCTCTATTTGCCGATTTGAATATGATTTTAGATTGGATGTGCTACCATTGTCTAATTAACACTCTATATATGTTATCTTGAAAGTCAAAAACTAGGAAGGGTTTTGATGGATGGTGGTGCTCAAGGTTTTCTTCATTAATTTATATTGTTGTATAATCTATTTTTGATGTCATTAGATTATTTTATAAGTCAATTCATTTAATAATTTTATAATCATTCAAGTTGATAAAATTAGATAAAGAATATGATGATGATTAACATTGCCATTATTTTTTAACAAGAACCAAAATATGATGTAATCGGCGTACTTTTGTACTTTCTATTTTGTTCATTGATATTTTATTAATGATATTTGGTGTTATATCTTTAAAATGCTTATTATGTATTCTTCAAAATGATAGTGTAGGTGTTTTATTTAATTAACATCTTTTTCCTAATTCTTATGTTTATTCCTTCTTTTTCTATTAGAAAATGGCACCCAAAAAGGAATGGATTAGCCTTGTTGATGATTGTTTTCATGATCTAACATATTTTATTGAGGTTGAAGAATTCTTAAACTACGCATTTCAAAAAATCAATGGATATATAATTAGATCTCTGTGTATCAATTATGTTAACACTAATTCTAGAATTCGTGATATTGTGAAAGCACACTTAATGACCTTTGGGATTATGAGAGGTACTCTATGATTTCATCGTGGTGAAAATGGAGATGAGGAACATTATAACATGGATATGGATCCTCAAAATAATGAGAATGGAGATGAAGATGATGATAGTGAGAATGAGATAGCAAAACTTTTAGAGGATATATATCCCTATTATCGTAATGTTGAGGCAAATTTGGGAATATATAGGATCCTTAAACCATGAAGAAGAACCTAAATTTGAAGTTGCAGATAAATATATGTTGTTAAATGATTTCCAACACCCTCTTTATGAGGGTTCTAAGATACCTAAATTGGTTACCTTAATTCAATTGCTTCATGTGAAGAGTATTGGCAAATAGAGTAACCATTCTTTCAAAATGTTACAAAAATTTTTTAAAGAAGAGTTATTGCCCAAAGATTCAACTTTGCCTGATTCCTATTACAAGACAAAAAAGATAATTAAAGATCTTGGTTTTTCATATCATAAGATTGATGCATGTGTGAAGGAATTTATGCTATTTTGGAAAGAAGATAGTCATTTAGAGAAATATAAAATTTATAAATTTTCAAGATGGTAACATAGCAAGGATAGTGGGGAAAAGAAGGTAAAAGTAAATATAAAAAACTACCTATTAAGATATTACAATACTTTCTAGTTAAACCTCAAATTCATTTGATTTTTATGTCCATTAAGACATGCTCTCTAATAAGATGGTATCATGATAATGACAATGATGGGGATTAGAAGTATCTATATGATGGGTTAGTGTGGAAAAACCATGATGAGATCAATCTGAATTTTTCTCCTAAACCTCAAAATGTTAGACTTGGGCTAGCTAGTAATGATTTTCAACCGTTCAAAAATGTGAGGCCATCATATGGCATATGACATGTGACCCTTATTCCATACAACATGCCTCCTTTGTTGTATATGAAGGAACAAAGTATGCTCTTGCCCATGCTCATTCTAGGTTTACGATTGACTTTCAACTTTCATCAACCATTCTAAATCACGTTTTATACTTGATTCCCTTTGATATCCAAATCATCCAATTTTCTTTATGTTATGTTGATTTTAGGTCCCAATGTTACTAGGGATGCTATTGATGTTTATTTACAACCTCTAATCAATGACTTAGAGGACTTGTGGAATAATAGTGTCCAAATATATGATACATCAAATCATTAAAATTTCAATCTCCATACATCTCCTATGTGGATTATAAATGATTTTCCAACATATGAATTAGTGTCTGGATGGAGCACAAAGGGAAAAATTTTATGACTTGTTGACAATAAGGATACTCACTCTTTGAGACTTGATAATGCGAGGAAGGAATGATTCATGGGTCACTGGCACTACTTGAAAAATAATTATAGATGGATAAGAGAAAAGATGTTATATGATAGTACTGTAGAAACGTGCACACATACAAAGCCTCTAGCAGGTGAAGAGATTATTCACCAAGTGAAAAATCTTGAAGAGATCATATTAAGCAAAGATCCTTCCTTCAAAGGAAAGGAATTACACAAGAGGAGACACAATAATGGGATCAAGAAGAGTGTATTTTTTAGGATTCCATATTGGAAGTACTACTTAATGCGGCATACCTTATATGTAATGCACATTGAAATGTGTGTGTGTGTGTGTGTGTGTGTGTGTGTGTGTGTGATAGCATAATTGGAAAAATACTTAATGTGACAAATAAGGGAAAGAAGAAACATAATTGTCTTATATAGCTCATGATGTACATATATTGCAATGGTGATGAAGATAAGGGAAAGAAGAAACATAATTGTGTTATATGGCTTATGATGTACATATATTGTAACACAGTATTTTAACCAATGTTATGTTATTTTATAGAATCTAATTTTTTATATTAATATTATGGTTATAGGTTTTAAGGAAATGGTGTCACCAATTGAACCAAAGATTAATCATCCTAAGTATATATCATTGGGTCAATTGAATGCTATTGGAAAGGGGAGCGACCATATAATAGGATTAAAGACATTTCTACTATCCTTTAGAATTAGTGGAAACATTCATCCCATTGACATGAAGAATTATGTTTCACCATCATCATTAACTTTAAGAGCTAGCAATAAATGCAAGTCCAGCATTACTAATGTGCATGTATCTCAAAGGGACCCCTCTACCCTTACTCAATGAGGATTCCACACCATAAGGAAAAATAACTAATGCCCTAAGTAGAGACAATCATGCCAATGCTAAAAATATATCCCAATCTTCTCTAGTATAGCTTATAAGTGGAGGTATGATACAATAAGCCTTTTTTTTACTTAATGTTTATTCACTTTTACTAACAGTTTTATGCAATAGATAGTGCTACTCAAAATATTTCAAACACCTAATGTAGAAATATGTGTCCAAAAGTAGTAAGACTTAGCAGTGGAAACAAGCTATCTGTGACTCTTTTTAGTGGTTTTATTGTTGGAGATAATATCCATTAGTGGAGGATGAACATAGGTAAATTAGTTCATCATCAAAACATAATACCTATTTGAATCCACTCTTGGGATGCAGCTGAACAAAGACATAAGGACCACCTATGGGTTGTAATGATGGTAATTAATTTCAAGTGTTCATTTTGATATTTCATTTACTTTTACTTGTGCAGCTACAAACTTTTTTCTCTTTTTTCATATAATCTTTTCATTTAACTTGTTAATTCTTAGTTCCTTTTGATTCATTACCTTTGTGTTGTAGGAGAAGTTCTCCAATGATGACATATATAGTTATAAAAAGTATACTCTTCATCACAAGAAAAACTTGTGAAACAATTGGAGGGGAGAAAAATCACAGAATTAGTAAAGGCTTGGATTTCCATGAAAAAATGAAGCTTGAACCAACCACAATTCAGGAACAATCTGATTGGGAGGGGTTAATGAAATGTTACTATCATAGTCTAAAGCTTGTGGTAACTTACTTATGAATTATTAATTAGAAATGTATTACATTAGATCAAATCAATAAAATTTTCCCAATAAAAAAAGTATAATACTAATGATAATAGTGATAAAACATAGTAATAATAATAATAATAATGAAAATATTGATTATGATAGAAATAATAGTAAATAATACTAATAATTCACTAATAATATCAACTTAGATCTAATCTGATTAGTTCAAGTCAATTCGAATCAAATCTTTTTGAAAAGGGTTCAGAAATACCCAAGACAAATAACACATCTCCAAACATTGAATAATGAAAAAAGAAGAGCAAACATTGGCTAAAATTGAAAAGAAGGAGAAAAATAAGCAAACCGAATCAAAATCCACTTTGCATAAATCCAATCAATAATAGCTTGCTGTTAAATTTTTTAAAGAAAGATAAAAAAAAACTCTACCAAATGATTATAAAAAATGAAGGAAATTTTTACCAGATCAATCGGCATAGGTTGAAAAACAAATCAAAGATAGAGCAAACAGCCTGAAAAGGTAAACTTGGGGGTCGACTAGAAGAACAAAAATTTTACTAGAGCAATCAACATAACTAGTTGTCTAATAAGCTTAAATAGATTAAAATAGTGTGATTTTTTAATGAAATTTGGGATTTTTTTTTTTTGATTAAGACACACTCACTCTAGATTAACTTTCATAGAATTAATAAAAAGAATAACTTGATTATGACTCAAAAATAATGCACAAACAAAGGTCAGAACTCACAAAGATATCAAAGGTTGAACAATACTTAAACTTGATTGTTCATTGATTTTTGTCGTCCATGATTACATGATTTTAAAGAGTAATTAGCACTTCCTCACACTAAATCTCCTCTAAATAATATAATATAAAAATAAAGATAAAAAGAAAATAAATGAGACATCAAACTTTAACTATGCTTAACCAAAAGAGGGAAACCAATTCAACCTTCCATGATTGCTGGCTAGTAATTTCAAGGTCTTAAAAATGCCAAAAACCTCTGCCCAATACTTGATTTGTTGCTGGCTAAAATCAGTACTCCTATATCTTCATTTGTTTTTGAAAATCAACTCTAAAGTTTAAGTTGTTGCTAGATGCTTATTTCAGAGCTAAATGGCTATCTCCTAAGCCATATTTGAGCCATCATATATGGGATAAATTGATGGCTTAAATTGTTTGTAGATTTCATGGCCTAACTTATTAATTTTTCCCAAACTAGAAGAGTTTTAATTTCTTCTAAAATTGGAAAATTAATTAGTTAGTTGTAATAATTCAAAGGAGAAGCTTATGTATCATGTATATTAGTTAAAAAAAGACTTCAAAATGATTTAGATATGACACATGCATCTATTGTGAATATATATGTATAGTATTCACATAGAATTAAGTCAAATACTAAATAGTAGCAATCTATTATAGATTACTCTCTTTTAGATTGAATTGTTCTTTTAATTAATAGTTTTGTTACATACTTTATTTTAGCTCTAATAGTTAAATTATTAAAATGTGCATCCCGCTACATCCAAGTGGACATATTTTTTTTTATCATGTTGTTAATTTGAAAAGCTAATTGGTGATGATAATAGTCATTATGCAGAGGTGGCGTTTGCTCTCGTAATAATGCTCATGTAATTAAATATAATTTTATAATTGTTTCATAATTTATTTTAGCTATAATGGTTGAATTATTAAAATGCTCATCCAGAAACATTCAATTGGATATATGTTTGTAAATGTCATTGAATTTGAAAAGATATCTAGTGGTTGTGATAAACACATAAAATACACATTATCTTAGTGTGGTTCAAGCATGATTTATGAGTGTTTGATGCATTTTTTGTGTTTAGATCAAGGATACTACTTTGGATTGTATTATTATTATATATAGGTATTAGCTCAATATTAAAATATTTTATAATAATTGGAAGTTCAACAAGATTTTGGAGCCACAATGAAATTTCAAATGCATGGTTTACAAAAAAAATGGATGCACGTGTATAAAGAGCTGAAATTTCAACCATGATAAAATGTGAATCTGAACAAACTAAAGCGAAAAAAATTTGTAAGTCTCTTAAATATCTTTCCAATGAAACTTGAATCACATAAATATAATTTTTTATGAAAAGGTTAAAGCTAGAATATCGAAGACTATCCAAAGGAGCATGAATTAAGCAAGAAGTGCCACACATGTGTTTTGGTTACGCCATTTACGAAACTTCTTTATTTCTTTCTATATTTTTAATACTTATATATATGTATTTTAGATTAGGGTTTATAGGGTATTTATTGGATATTTTTATTATCCTCCAAATAGTATCTAAATCTAAAACTCAAGTATTATGGAAAATTGAAGTATTTCTTATGCATGATAAGATTACAACCCTTTATCTTGAAGATTTTGATCAAAAGATTGGTTATTTCTTTCTTCTCTTTAATTAATTTCTTCCTATTATTGAATTGCATATTTATCTAATGTGTTATGTATTCTCAATCATGTGTGAATAGATTTTCATTCTAAGATTGAAAAAGAACCCAACTTTTTGGTAATTGATGATGAATTAGCATACATTCGTAGTGAAAGTTTGAATATTTAAATGTAATTTATTTTGTGAGTGAACTTTTTTTAACTCAGCTGATCACTGAATTAGCAATCATAGGTGATCAATTAAATGATCGAAAAGTAAAAATTGATACTGGACCCCTAGAAATTAAGTAGGAAATTTGAACCACAAAAGTACGCTAGGTTCCTTGGGGATTATATTGGATTAGCCAGAAGCTTCAGAGGTTTAACCTAATATTAATTCAACAAAAGTAGGTAATTGATCTTAATTAGGAATGATCTTTAAACCTAAAAATAGGCTTTATATTTAGGCTAATTCACCCTTTTTATTTAAACTAACACCAAGAGCTAAAATAATTCATCATTGAGTATCAAAGTTATAGTGAAAACCCAATCCTAGACCTTTATTATATTGAATTACACCCTATTAGCTATTTATTTTATTATTATTATTTAATCTTAAAATTTTATTCTATCTTACCTTACTCATAGGCTTAAATAATCAAAAACATAAATTTTGGTAATTAAACCCAAATCCCTATGAGATCGACCTTGATAACTACAATGAATCCATATGCTTGTGGATTTTCCTATCAAAATTTTAGCGTTGTTACAAAGGACTACTGTGTTAATATTGATTTCTTACATGATTAGGCTAGGCTTGACTTTTTTTTTCTTTTCCACTTACTTTCTTTTATGCAAGGTCATAAACCAAAAGTATACGATAAAAATTAATCCTAAACTGTCATTGACTATGGCACACATATGAAGGTATATAAAGGATGAAAGGAACACAAAATAAGCTATGATGGGTGACGCAAAGATTAGGCTAGGCTTGACTTTCTTTCTTTTTTCCTTATCTACTTACTTTATTTTATGCAAGGTCATCAACCGAAAGTTTAAGATAAAAATTAATCCTAAACTATCATTAACTTTTGTAGACATATGAAGGTGTATAAGGGATGAAAGGAACACAAAACATGCTACGATGGGTGATCACAATCAACTTGTTAAGGATTTCTCTTCCCCAAATGATGAAGGCACACACTCAAGCATTACAAGGTCCACTATAGAAGCTAATAACTTTGGGCTAAAACTATCACTATTCTTGATGGTCCATAATAATTAGTTTAGAGGAGGTCCTACCGAAGACCTGGACCTCCACATATAAATTTTCTTAGAGTATTGTGACACCTTAAAGCTTAAAAGAGTGACCAATGATGTTTATTTGACTTGTATTATTTCCATTCTCTCTAAAAGCTTAAGGCTTGGTTACATTTAGTGCTAGCTGGGTCCGTCACCATTTGGCATTAGTTGTCTAGGGAGTTCCTAAAAAGGTACTTTTCCCTAAGTAAAACAACACAAATAAGAAACTAGGTCACAAGCTTTTACAAAAATAAGAAGAATCACTCTATGAATATTAGGACCACTACATGAAATTATTGAGGATGTGCCATCACTATGGATTAGAGAAGTAGCTTCTTGTTCACACTTATACAATGGGCTTATAGTTCACTTATACCATGTTTGATCCCCCTTCTTTATAGAATTCAGTGTTATAGGGGTCGAGCTTATAACCACAAACAAGTATTTCTTGGGAGGCAACCCAAAGTTTCCTCTATTTTCATTCTTTTATTCTTCTTTATTTTATTTTATTTTGATTTCATTTGTTATTTTTATAGGCAATTAGATACGCATGAATTTCACTTATAATATCTTCATTCATGCAATCTTCTCATGAGTGGAAACTTGCCAATATGCTCGCGCTCCACCTCCTTTGGATAAGTGAGTCGCTATGCTTCATGTACCCTTGCACATGTTTATATCATACTACATTAGGAAAAATGTAGATCTTAAGCTTGGGGCTATGGGCTCATTATCCATTAATGATTTTCTATGATTATATGTTTTTGTTTATGTTTTTAATTATTCTCTTTAAAAAAATGAAAACAAAATACAAGAAAATGACCTCTTGATGATGATATGAATTATTAGCCTTTAGTGATCATTGAACTATATATATGCTTATTCGTCGAGACTAGGAAAAAAAATTTAACCCACATTTTAACTAATTCTCAATGCCTTTTAATTGTAAGTTAGCAATAGAGAATAACTAGACTTGAATGTTCTTTTGTCTTACAGGAGTTAGAATTATGTGTTCAACATCATAACCTTTATCATATTAAGAAAAAAAGGAATTAAAGTTGGTATACATTTAAAACCAATGAGAGCTTGAGTCTAAAATTGGATGCATTACCTATCCAATCAAGATTTTTCTTTCCTTGTGTGATATTCTCCAATGGTTTTGGAGACTAGAACTTACATTAAATCTCTTCAATTCCACATATAACTATTTCATGTATAAAAAGTGATGGAGGCATATGTATTTTTGTTCATAATTCAAATTAAACAAACAACCTACCATATTTTCTTCCTTTTGATTAGTCCTTTGGAGCTTATAAGTCTAATTCTTGTTGACTCAACCCACATATGTAACCTCTAATTCCAAATGTAATCCTTACCTATGCTTAAGCTAGGGGAGCACAATTTCTAATACAAAGGGCTATGTAATTAATGTGGTATAATCTTGTGGATGTGAAAGTAGGTGTTTGGTTTCCTCATTATTTCATTCTAATCGATAAAAAAAAGGTGAAGAAAAAGAGAGAAGAAGAATAAATATTACTAATCAAGTATTATCTTTATAATTCACATAATTATGGATGGTCAAAATAATTTTTTATGATGTATCAAAGGGATTAGTTGGAAGAAGTTCTTTAATAGAAGATGGAGCTTGTGTAGATGTTATTATTCTTGCTTTGAGATCTTGTGTTGTGTGTTTATTGCTCCACTATTTATAGGCTTTTAGCTATATTTCCAAATAGCTATCCTATCCTTTTGACCCTAACCATATTACAACCAAATAAAAGACCTCGTGAATTTTTGCATGCATTAGTTTTCAAAGTGGTGGAAATTTGAGATGAGATGTAAGCCTATGGATTGAATACATCCATTCGGAATAATTTTGAGTGACATAAGTCTACCCTTAAACACATGAGAGATTGAGAGTCCAAAATTTCTAAATCGAAGTCTACCAATTTAACTACCTAAATATCTCAATTTTACTAGTTCTAAATTGAAGCTAGTTACATGAATTTCTTTCTCTTTATTTTTCTTGAGGATAGGATGGAAAGTTATCCTTGACTTCTGACACTTGCGATCACAAGTAAATTTTTTAATGTGATTTTATTGAGAGAAGTGGAAATTACTTTGTTAAGTCCTAATGAAAAATATTTATCTTGTGATATGTTGGATATTGGTTATAAGATTGATGAGAGGGTTATCCATACTCCATTATATTTCCCTCTTCCTGTGGTTCTTTTTGATTATTTTCTTGAGGAAAAGAAAAAAGATACGCTTGGGGGAATTGATGAGCACATAAATATGCATTATCTTAGTGAGTTTCAAGCATGATTTATGTGTGTTTGATGCATATTTCATGTTTAGATTAAGGATAATACTTTGATTTGCATTCATATGTGTAGGAATTAGATTAATATTGAAATATTTGATGATAGTTGGAATTTAAACAAGATTTTGGAGCCTACAAGATTTAGAATACATGGTTAGAGACGAAAATGGATGCATATGTATACAAAATTGAAATTTTTACCATGATAAAATGTGAATTGGAACAAACTCAAAATACCAAAGTTGTGAGATTTTATTGGATTAACAAGAAGCTTATTGGGTTTAATTTAATATTAATTCCAAAAAAGTAGGTAATTGAGATTAATTATGCATGACCTTTATATCTCAAAAGAGGCTTTAGATTAATTTGGGCTAATTCACCCTTTTTAGTTTAAACTAATATCGAGAGTTGAAAGAATTTGTCATTGAGTATTAAAGTTATGGTGAAAATTCAATCTTGGCCCTTCATTATATTTAATTTCACCCAATTAGCTATGTATTTCATTTTTATTATTTAATCTCACAATTTTATTCTCTTGTATCATACTCAGTGGTTTAGTTAGTCAAAAATATAAATTTTGTTAATTCACCCCTAGTCCCTGTGGGATCAACCTTAATAACTACAATGAATATGTATGCTTGTGGATTTCCCTATAAAGTGGTACTATGCAGTATAGAGATGTGAGTTTTTTGGTTATAATAATGAAAAGCTCATTATTTGGTTTTGATGCAGATTTTAACTCTATTCATTGATTTTATTAGACTGCCATATATCATTGATAGTTGATTAACTAGATTTACTTTGTTTCAGTCATTTGTTTCCCTAGGTATCTTAGAGGATTTATTTGGATGTGATAGGGTTAGAGGGTAATTTTTATGTTATATGTGGTTGATGGCACTCGTTGTGGATGTTTCCGACTTAGTTTGGAAGTAGTTTATATCTTAGGTTGAAAAGAAATGATATACTCTTGTTTTTACTGTTCGGCGTGATGATTTTCTTTACTTTTGATATGACTTGTCATTGTTTATTCGATACTTACATTAATTATTATTTTTATATTTACATCATTATAAATCCAACTTATTTTGATAAAATAACCAAGTCTTTTATGTCCGGCGAATAGAAAGATTATTTTTTAGGTGGATGCTAATCATGATATTTTTATAATGCAACAACATCCTTTAGCTCTTTTGTAATATGTCTATATTTTGTCAAATATTTTATTGTACCAAACATAACAAACTATTTATATAAATATTTAGTTGAATGTTAGTATATAGTTATTTAGAAAATTATATCTATGTAATAAAATGGATATATATGCATACAGGTATAGGGTTTAAAAAGATTGAAATAGATATATATGAATACAGGTAAAAAACTTAATAAGATTTAAATGGATGCATACAGCTACAAGTCTTGAGAAGACTGAAATAAATATATATATGCATATAGGTGTAGGGCTATAGATGAATATTGAAATGTCAATTATATTCTTGAATATATAATTATGGCATTTG
The DNA here is from genome assembly GCA_030549775.1 of Tamarix chinensis. NCBI lineage: Eukaryota > Viridiplantae > Streptophyta > Magnoliopsida > Caryophyllales > Tamaricaceae > Tamarix > Tamarix chinensis. The sequence goes on from CM060176.1 coordinate 11,394,338, forward strand.
CGACCAATAAATTATCTCGTTAATAATGAATGAATTTTAAACGTGAAAACAATTAGACATTATTTATGTAATTATTTTATTTAATTACGATAAAAAATTGGTCATAAATAATATTTATGATAGTGTATTTTGTTTTTTGTTATTGTTTTTAGTGAGAAACATTATATGTTGTCATTATTGTTTTTAATGACCAACATCATATGTCGTCACTATTAATTTCAGCGATTAATATCATACATCATTGCTATTACTTTTAGCAACCAACATCATATGTTGTTACTATTGTTTTAGCGACCAACATAATATGTCACCATTATTACTTTAGCAACAAAAAATAATTTGGTCATTAAGGTCTTTAGTGAGGGAACAATAATGACTACTAATGATCATTAATTTTCTTGGTCATTATTGACATAAGCTACCAAAATTTGGCCATGCATGATGGAAATTATTGGTCATTAAAAACCTAATTTCCTATAGTGATCTTCTCTAGTTTCTCCTCTCATACTTTGTTTTATTATTTTTAGTTTTTATAAGGAGGAGAATATGTAGAGAGAGTAAAGTGTAGAGAGAGGAGAAGGTTAAAAACTAGGTGTGTGAGAAATGAGAGGAGTATAATTGGGAACTAAGGGAAACGTTTGGGGTATAGGGGTGTTATTTAAGTGAGAAATTTGGTTGTGTAAGAATATCTTTCTATCACGAAGTGACAACTTTAGGGCCCATAGGATGGATTGGGGATGAGGTAGATGTTTCTAAGATGCTCCATTTGGTATGAAACTACTAGATTATTCTAGTGTGTCATAGAAGGTTCTAGAGGCTTCTAGAGATTTATAAAAAAATATAGAATATTATGAAATATTATAGAACAAAGGGGAAGGAAGTGGAGTGTTTTAAAGCACTCTTATACATGTGAGATATTTCAAGAGAATTTCTTAGACTTCTAAGTGTGGGAAGGTCATAGATTAGTCTAAAATAAAAATATCTTAACCTATCTTGTATTGTGCAAAAACTTTAGAACATTTTCTTTTGTGGAAGAGACTAAAGGGAACTCAACTATAAATAGAGGTACACCCCATTAGCTCCCATTGGCTCTCACCATACAAGAATTCGTAAGTGTTGTGTGCTCTTTACCTCTGTACACATTCTCTTATAATACAAAGATCCCTTCTTTATAATTATCTTGTGTGATATACTACTTGCACTCTTATATTTTCTATAATTTGGATTAGGCTGACTTGTCTTAGCCTCAAAAAGAGTTGTGAATAAGTGAGTGCCACATGAAAATCTTGGGAATATCTATCCCATGACATTTGATATCGGAGTAGGTTTTAGGGGAACCAAATGTCAAGCAAACTAGTTACAAGGGGTAACGTTATAAGAGGAATATTATGGTGGATAATAACGTTGAGGCTAGCACCATGGTGGATGCGATCAAAGAAGGAAAGTCTAAGGATGTCCTTACCTTGATCAAGGCTAGATTATTAAAGGTAGATGAGTGCATAAAAGGCATCAAGGATCTAAGAGAAGACCTTGATCAAGCGATAAGTGTTACGACCAAGCTAAATGGATACTTTAAGGCAACCTCGGACACCATAGTGATTGTTGTGTGTATTTAGTGAACCAATGTTTTCTTGAGAAAATAAAGGGGAACTCAAACAATTAAGGAAAATTGAGAGGAAATCTTAGAGGAGAGAGGAGAGAGGATAGAGTAAAAGTGAGAAATTATAGTAATGATTTTCAAATCCTTAAAATAAGTTCATGACCACATATATAGAGGCGGGATGAAGGAGAAAGAAAAGGCACAAATACTATATGTTTAGGAGAAAACAACCATCCTTGGATAGCAAGGAGGACCATCCTAGTGTGGAACTATGAAGGCAACAAGGAGAGATAACCAATTTCTTCTTCTAAGTAATATATAAGATCTTCTATCCATTCATTTAGCTATGATATTTCTGCAATCTCAAAGTGTTCTTCTTGGGATTTACTTGTATCCGTCAACCTTATTGTCATATATTCTATTTTGGCTATCCTAGTCATCTAAGAGGTATTATCTTAGGATAATATGGCTAGCACATAATCCACTAGATTAGCCATCCATGATATTTGAGTAATTTCAACAAAAGAAAAGTGTTGTGTCATTTCATTCAGCTTCCTTAAATGTTTTTCTATATTAGGCTCTCTAACCTCATAAATAATGTTGAGTCATTATAGAGCTTAACTTTTTCTATCCTTAGACCATGGGTTATTTTGAGCCAATATCAAGTAGCTCCATGCTATTCTTCAATATTAATGGCCTCAAAATCAAATCTTAGCACATATTTGACAGTTATGCCATTTGGATCAATCATGACCACACCAACCCCCGTGCCTAAAATATTGGATGTTCCATCAACATATAACTTTCATTCTTCGTGCTCCCTTGGAATCAATAAAGGATGGGGCTCGACCTCAAATGAACATTCAACAATAAAATCAGCTAAAGCATACCCTTCAATTATAGGTCTAGGTTTATATTGGATATCATATATGCTCAACTCAATCACCCATACCATCATTCACCATGAGTTCTCTAGTTTATAAAGAATGGCCCTAAGTGAATGTTAACTAAAACTATAATAGAATGAGTATCAAAATATTGTTTCAACTTCTTGGTGGCAATTGGTAGGGAATATGCCACTTTCTCCTAGTTGGAATATTGGCATTCAGCATTAGTGAACACCTTACTAGTGTAATACATAGTTCTCTATGTTTTGGCTCAGTATCTTCCCTATAAGAATAGAAGAAACAATTAATGAAGATGATGTAAGGTATAAGAAAAATATTCTTCTTCTCATGGGGTGGTTAAAGTTGGAAATTAAGATAAATGAGCCTTCAGATCTTCGAATACTTTATGGCAATCCATTAAAAGTTATCTTTCACTCATAAAAGCTTGAAAAAGGAGAAACTCTTATATGCTCCTCTGGAAAAAACCTATGTAATGTGGCCTGTTTTTTTTTTGTAAGCTATTGAATGTCTCTTTTACCCATCAGAAACTACATATTAAAGATGGTCACAACCATTTCCAAATTTATGTCCATACTCCTATTAGACATTTTGAACCCCAAGAATTATCTAGGGTTGAGTCCAAACACACACTTAGTGGGATTTAACTTCATTTAATATTTTATCAAAGCATTAAACATATAATGGAGCTCTTGAATGTATGTTTCTTTCTTTTCACTTTTCTTGATCATGTCATCCAAATAATTTTCTATCTACTTTTGGAATTTTGCATTTACCAGTCATTGAAAAGTCATCCCAACATTTTTCATTCCAAATGACATCACCTTATAACAATAAATCCCATTTTATCATAGTTAACATCGGTGAGTTTGATTTGATGATACCTAGAGAAAGCATCCATAAATATTAGCCTTCCCTATTTAGGCGTTGAGTGGATAAATTCAACCCAAGGGAGTGGGTAGCCATCATTAGGAAATGTTATATTTAAGTTAGTGAACACAACACAAATCCTCCATTTGCCATTAGACTTATTCACCATGACTAGATTGGCTATCTAGTTGGCATATTTCACAACCCGATTAAAACCTAAAGAGAGCAATGTTTCCACTTTCTCTTTAATTTCCTTATACTTTTTTTGATCAAATGACCCTCTTCTTTTGTTTCACCAATATAAATCCCTCTTTTACGTCCGAGCATTGCTCGATGATTTTAGGGGGAATTTCCTCCAATTCCTACACTTTCCAAGGAAAGATATTCTTGTTATTTTTGAGGAAAGCCAACATCTCCCTATAAACTTCATTAATGTCTTTATCTATCATAAATTTATGATATGTGTCCCCTCAATGTATTTTTTGTGCTTCTGTAGGAGTCTATATACCTTCCCCATGGATATTTGTGTCTTATAATACCAAGCTTTCCTATGGTTTATTAGTGTCTAATATTCCAAGGGTTCCCTTTATTTCAATAGCATAACACTATCATGTCTTCCTCCAATCTCCCTAAACTTCTCCACATCTTCCATTAAAGGGGAGTCCCATTAACAATCCAGTCATGAAAATGCTAGCCAAGAGTTTGTTGAGGCTTGGTTATCCTAATATTATATTATAATCCAACATACAAGTAACTACCACAAAATCCAATTGTATACTCTTCACCGCTCCTAGCTCACCAACTATCATGATAAGATCCATTATTCCTATGGATTTTATGATTTTTCTCATGAATCTCGCTAAGGGTGGACTTTTATTTATGAGGCATTCCTTTAGGAGTGCTAGTTGTTTATAAGATTCTTTAAATATCAAATCCATTGAATTTTTCGTGTCCATGAGAACCTTTTTCATTATAAAATTAGCAACTTGTACTTCGATTAATAAGGGGTCGTGTTGATATTTATACATGCTCGCTTCTTCATCCTTTGTTGTGACAATAACTTCCCAATTATCTATTCTCAGCATTTTGTTTCTTTTATGGAAGTCAACCTCTTTGACATATGCTTTTAGGGATTCATTGTATGCTCTAGATAAGGAATATCTTACCACAATAGTATGTATGATTTTATAGGTCCCTTGACTTGGGATAGAGAGGTAATTGATGTGGTGTCCCTATCTTTTGTCTTGCTATGGGCCTTTATGCATGGTGCTTCAAATGACCTTTGTGGACTAATGTTCAACTACATCCTCTAATCTTCTACATTCATCAGTTTTATACCTATACTCTTCATGATATGTTCACTATTTACTAAGGTGTCTGTGCTTCATGTCAACGTGTATGAAAAATGGACTCACGCTTGCTGACCATTTTTAATGTAGTATATGTAGGCTGACCACAAAAGGTGTGTATTTGTCAAATTTTGCTATTGGGGGTTGTCATGCAATTGGTTGCACTGTTGACCTTAAAATCATATGGCTCTCTTCTTGTGTATATATTCCCTTATCCAACTTGCGTCTTGGCATTGATGATTTGTCTACTTTTATTACCATCAACCCCATTGCCTTAGTCATATCCTTAGCATCTATCCTCTATTACACATCATTTCTCAATGAAGTGTATGATTTGTGCTTGACCAAATATATATTCTCAATCATATACTTATCAACCAAGCTTATGATTATAGAAGATATGGTGTTTCCGTTGTCCATCTCTTATATCTTTTAGACCTCCTTATCAAATATATTTAGAAAAGTATTTAATAGTTTCCACTAGCCTCTAGGAGAATCCCATTAAGGAGGACGAGTCTTTCTTATATTGTCGGCATGCATCAAATTATTTCACAAAAGCCATCACAAGTCAAGAAAAGGAGTTTATCGACTCAACCTTGAATTTGTCAAACCACCTCAAGGTTGACCACTTTAATGTGCTTAGGAATCCCTTACATGCAGAATCCTCTTGTACTCCAACCAATAACATTATATTTCTAAAGACATTCAAATCATATTTCGAATATGTAAAGCCATCAAATCATTTGAATGTTGGAATTTTTATTCTCTGTGATGGTGCTTTAGATAGTATTTGTGAATGGTGTCTTCCAATTATATCTATCCCCACCATTTCTCTTATTTCCTTTAATCTATTAATATTGTTGTAATTTATGGTTTATTAGTCTATAGATAGAATCCTCCTCACCTCTATAAATCCATCAGCCATCACTTGCAAAATATTCTTCATCATCTTTGACATTCTGACGCCCATCAGAACCATGATATTCTTCATTGTCTTTATTATTTTGGTGATTATCATGCCTCTAGTTGGACTTAGATGCCTTTTTTTCTACCTCACCAAGGGGGGCTAAAAGGCAGTCATTGTTTATGACTTCTAGTTCTTCCATTAAATCAACTTCCTCCTTTTGGACAATGACACTACATAGTCTGATACTTTATTCTCTCTCTAAATGGTCTAGAGCCTCCTCCAGAGTCTTTTATAAGTTAGGTTATTGAGGATTTTCACGACGGTGCTAATCTAAGAGGTTTGGCAGCTAGCTGAGTGTAATACCCTATAATTTTAATATTTATAAAATAATTTGTTTAGTGTTTAATGAAAATTGTATGACATTTGATATTGATTTGGAACTATAGTTTGGTTTTGATTAAAAAAGGAATTAGAAAAGTATAAAAAAAAATTGAGTAAAACAAGTTTTCCTAGCATATCGGTTAACTAGTTCTAGGAATTGATAGATAAGTCCACCGTTTTAGCTAAGGTTTTAGGTTCAACCAAACCAATCAACTTGTCTAAGGAAAAGATTGACCGATTTGTAGAACACTCGACTGGTCAAACCAAACCGACCAATTAGTTTGTCGTGCTATGGTTTTTCTGAGCTTATTTTCTCTAGAAAATTTATTTCATCAAAATGGAACCTTGTTAATCTAAATTCGAGTTGTTCTTAAGTAATCCTTAAATCTTTTGATAATTTATCCAAATTTAGTTCTTGTCTCAATCGAATTTAAATTTCTAATTTTGATAGAAGATAGGGAGGACAATCTCACCCTGTGTCTTCTTCTTCCTCTCTCTTATATATAACTCTAGAATTTACGATTCATTCCAAGCTATCACTACATGTTTGAGATATTTGATTCCCACACCAATATGTTATTTCCTTTCTTATGCTTGATTTTATTCTTGAAGAATTCAACTTGCATTTTCCAAAAAATTATCAGTTCATCTATAGAATGGAAATCACCCTATTGTTGATAAATCCTCATGTTAAGCCCATATTCGAATGGTAAAATTATGGTTTTTCATCTGTTGCACCTTTTTACTCATTCCTTGACTGATTTGTTGGCTATAAATAACCCTAATAATCTATTTCCCTTACCTTTTTTTAGCCACTGAAATATCCTAATCTTCTCAACACTCTTTCCCACTTCAAGCTTTCACTTTAACTCAATTTACTCTTTTAATCCTTTCTCTATCTCCCTCTTAAGTTATTATTATAATTGGAAAAAAATTGAGTATTTCTTTTTGTTGATTATTTCCTCTGGTTTCTCTTAATGGTCGTAATTGTGTTTTCCTTTCCTAATTGAAGTCTCTTGATTTATAAGGATTCTTTTAAAGGTTTCTAAGTTTTAACATCTTGTTTTTAAGGTTTTAATAGTTGAAATATTTCAACTAAAGGTTTTTCCTTCTTGGTAAGAATTTGTGATAAGCTGTCAAGTAAGTCATTCTTGTCTTTGAAATATAGCATGAGTAAGTATGTGAGTCACTATACTGTATACATTTATAACCTTTATATGCATGCATCAGATTTCTAGTATTTTAGTGATGTATTATAGGAGTGTTTAAAAATTCTGAGAAAAAATCTTGATTCATGAGAAATCAGGTTGATTTCTAATACATGAGATATGATTTAGTATATGAAAATGTTAAATCTTGTTCTTATATACTAACAGTGTTATGATTTGGATGTGATAAGATTTTAGAGCTCTAATTGTGTTTAAAATGTTTGTTATATGCTATATGAGAACAAATTGATCAGCTGGTTCTTAAAATAGTCAATTAGTTAGCCTAAACTGATCGATAGGGTTGTATGTGGTGAATTTGGTAACTCTTTGTTTAAACTCACCAGCCTATTTTTCCTAACCAATCGACTGGTCATAGAACAGTCGACTGATTTGATCATACTAATCAACTAGTTTGAGGGAATTATAGGGTTTAGCTTAGCCAAACCGATAGACTGATTCGATTAGAGTGTGCTTGTTTTCATTTCTTTTAAACTCAATATGATTTGAGACTTTACATTATGCTATAATATGATTATTAATGATGAGAGTACACAATTTGACATGAATTAACTAACATATTAGATAGATTAAATGGTTTAAAATTTATGGTATTCTCAATAAATACCTTGGAAGGCTTTAATGGGAAAATTAGATTGTGTGCTCTATGATACTACTAATGAATGATGTAATCCATATTAAATGGAAAATCTTAATCTATGGATTAAACTTGGCTAAGAACTAATAAAGATTCCACCACATGGTTTGGAGGGTAGCAATGGTTAAGCTGGAATGATTACATGAATGTGTTTCTTGGTTGTTATATGAGCCTTCCGTGATAGCCTAATGTTGGATAATAACACACTAATCACTTAAAGTTGGATCCAATCACCTTTTATGGGATCCTATTATATCTCAATTCCATACCTACTCTAGACACTAATGATATACTAGGGGGTATTGATACCAAAGTGTCTAGTCACAAAGTTGGTTTGTTGGATTCGGTCGGACTTTATGTCCATTCGTAGTTCCTTGGTTTCGGCTGGACTTTATATCTATTGGTGGTTACTTGGCTTCGGTCGGACTTTATATCCTTTGGTTTGTATAAGCTTCCATGGTATGTGAGACCATGGGGTGGTAATTAGTCCATCGCTTAAAAAAAGAAAAAAAATAATGACTAGCAATTAATTAATTTAATGGATCATGTAAACCTAGGAAACTGACCTAATGGAATAACTTATTATTCATTAAACATGTTGTCCTTGATGTCTATAGTGAATTGATAAGCATGATAAGTTATGAATTTTCTAAGTCTTTGCATGGCATGAAATCCTAATGCATTATATGACAATAATAATATGTGTATATCTACGTGCATTGTGTAAGTATGATATTGTATTTTTGTATGATCTCACTTGTTACCTTATGCCTTGAATGCTTGTGACTCTTATTGAGGAGCTAAGTCAAATTACTCAGTACATAACATACTAATTTACCCATTTGTTCGGTCACTTGCTCAATCCTATGAGTAGTGAACTGTGTGTAAGTTTTTGAGAATGGTTGATAGTTAGCCTACCTTGTGTCAGGCTTGGGGGCTTGAGAGTGCGAACACCAGGAGATATTATGTTGGTCCTTAATGGAACAAGGTTTTAGGGTTTTTCCCTATTGTCATTTTATTCTATTGTATTTTGGTACTTTTAGTTTTCCCTATCCTATACATTGGGATATTTTCAAGACTTGTGGAGGTCTCGTTTTGTAATCATTTTATCGTAGTATCTATATATCATATCTTTTGCGCACTCTATTATTGTATTTGGATTGAATATTTTTCTTAGCCTTATTTCTAACATAGGATTAGTGGCAAACTTTTATATTATGTTAGACGCAGCGGTAACGTCCCGTCTTTCCTATGTGGATTTAGGTGAGAGAGAATGTCAAAGTGACAACTTTGGGGCCCATGATACCAAGCTAGATGTATCCGATATGCTTGATTTTGTAAGAAAGTATTAGATTGGTCTAGCTCATCATATGATTTTCTAGTGTGTCCTATTAAATTTTAGGTACTCTTAGAAATGTGTGGAATATCTAAAATATTATGAAATATTGTAGAATAAAGGGGAAGAAAGTAGAGTATTCTAGAGCACTCTTATACATGGAAGATATTTTAAGAGAATGTCCGAGATTCTTAAGTGTGGAAAGATAGTAAAATAGTCCTGAAAAAAAATATATGGACTTATCTCATATTGTGCGAAAATTCTAGAATATTTACGAAAAAGACTGAGGGAATCTCAACTATAAATAGATATACACCATATTAACTTCCACCATCCAAAAAGTTTGACGTAACCTCCCTACCTTTGTACACACAATGCTTCCTTCTTTACAATTATCTTGTATTTCTTACTACTTGCACACTTAGCTTATCAATAATTTAGGTTATGCTGACTTGCCTTGGCCTCACAAAGGGTTGTAACTAAACAAGTATTGTGCGGAACTCTTGAGGAAGAGCTAGTTGGTGAAATCACGCCCAAATTAAGTTTATAGTTAAGCGATAAGTTTGGGTGTTTAATTAAGGAGAGCTCGTGCTCAAAATTTTATTACTAGATGATCAAGAAAAGAGAATCACCTTTATGAGGTTCCAAATGAGTTTGAAAAGAACTCTTGATTTTTGGACTGACAGAGGAATTTACACCTGCAGCTGATCCGAAACCTTGCAACTTAGAGAGTCTTTCACGTGATATGATAGCAGTTGATGCTCTTGGAGCTGGAGATATATAGTCAAAAAAGTTCATCAAGTTACATATCTGTTTCATGTCCCCCAAATTGACACAAAAGATGATCTTACCATTCAAGAAACTCAATGCCATAGTGTACCCGATGTTTGCAAGTACCGTAAAACCAAACAAGGCACCAACTGATATCCAGTAGTAGTATCCAGGAAAATTTAGCCCACGGGCTTCAAGTACTTCTTGCCCAATTGTCATGTTAGACGGAAGCGTCTGTATCAACAGGGACGGAAGGTGCATGAGACTATTGAACAACACGTAATCACGGATGATTTTCAGATGGACCGGACATCAGATAAAAGCTCACCTTGTCCCATCTTGGAGCAAGAAATTCATTGACTACAACACCTATTTCACCATACGAAAGTGGTGCCACCCAAAATGCCCACTTCAGCCAGACTGGCGTCGAGGCTGCATAAACACAAGAATAATTAAAGTTTAATATACAAGTCAGCAGCAATACCAATGAGGTGAAGCTCTCTATATACTCTTACATATTGGAATTAAGAAGCCGCTGAAGATGAAAAAAAACAAGATAAGAAAACTGCCAGCAGTGTTTGAAGCAACCATGGTTTGAAAGATGGATGCCATGAGCCGGAAAATAGATATTGATGATAAATGGACAGCAAAAAGTAAAAGGAGCTGGCTGAAGAACCTATAAATAAGACGTCAAAATTAAGTTCCGAATTACACCCCTGAAACACCAAATTTTATGCTGCATAAAGCAAAGACAAGGTTATCGAGGGAATTCAAATAAAACTCGCATGCGTACCTACCAACCTCAGGACTATATCCAATTACATAATAAGTAAGAGATGTCCAAACAAGAGCTTCTATTAATGAGATAGGAATCTTTAGAATTGTAGCTGGAATGGCATAGGCCCACGCTGGGTAAAAGTACAAATCTCTTTGTTTGAAGAAAACAGGAAGTCTCATGACAGTAAATGCCACCTCTGGATATCCATCAACGAGGAGTATGCCAAGGGCATAAAACAAGGCGCCCAAATAATAATTTGCATGGACAACATCAATAGCCATCTGAGTTCGCAGAAATAGTGTCATTGCGACAAGTGCAACAATGACCAACTGTCAAAAAGAAATATATAGAGATCAAATATACAAGTGACCGCTTACAATAATATTAATTAATTAGGCACCAAGAATGAACAACAAGAATACTGCAAGCTAAGAAGGCTTAAGACAACGTACCAGGGATATTTTGAACACATAAACGAAGGAATTTCGCCTCATAAGAAGAAATTCCCTCGACATGCAAGCTTTGAAGAGCTCCCATTTGGATAGAGAATACACATTGAATGAGATTGCATTCTCATCTCCCTTAGATCTAACACGTGCCTGTGAAACTTGTTCAGACAGTTGTTCCCCAAACCTTGATGCTTTAAATCTCTCACAAAATGAATCTGTAGAGACATAGCTATAAGGTTGGTCATCGCGGAACCAGTACTGGCGTTGATCTTTTCTAGATATAACCTGCAAGAATGGAGATGAATCAAGCACACCTTCCTAATTAAGGCAAATTTTAAAAAGTCAACATATATCAGCCATGTATGGAGCGATTAATCACCTCTTGAAGAAAGTCAGCTACTCCTTTCCTCATGGGACACCTAAATCCACAACTCTCAAAAAAATCTAGAATACAAGTACGTGGCCCATGATACAAAACCATCCCTTCTGCCATTAAGATAACGTCATCAAACAGATCATAAGTTTCGGGTGCAGGCTGAAGAAGTGACACCAGAGCGGTTGTATTCATTATATGGACCAAGTGTTGAATACAAGAAACTATCTGAAATGCAGTAGAACTGTCCAAGCCATTGGTTATCTCGTCCATGAATAATGCTTTCGTAGGACCTACAATCATCTCTCCTTCATATATATATACACCGCCAAAGTTCAGATTCATTAGCATCCTGGATCATTATAAAGACAAAATAATGCTAAACATTTTCTGAGATATCAACCAACCTGTAGTCAACCTTTTCCTTTGACCACCGGATATACCTCTCCGCATAGCATCTCCAACCATAGTGTCAGCACATATATCTAGACCAAGAATCTGTTAATGCATGGAATGTGAAAGAAAAAGTCCTAATCACATTAGCTTAGAGACACACTAAACATAAGAAAATACATAAAATAAATGGCAAAGAAATATTACTTTCAAAATGTAGTCTGTCTGTAGGGTACTTTTTAATCCTTCAGCAGAAATAGCCTGGCGAATAAAACATAGTTAATACGTTGCGATGGAAATATACAATTATCATACTCTTTCTAGGTGTTTTCATTGAATGGCAAAAATTCCCAAACAACTATGAATAATTTGCGTTTCAATTTTCAACACAACAACATACATATATTTCAAGCTGAGCTTTAGCGTAAAAAGTCTTCAAAAGATCAGGATTTCGTCATAGAAAACATTAAGAAAATATCAATGTGCTGGGATAAGTTGCATACGCAGCAAGAGTTTAAAGATGAGCTCTCTTTAAACAACTGCAAGGAAGCTGAGCTAGTTCTTCAATAAAAACTCTTTGGCATAAGTGTTGGGGAAAGGAAAATAAAATGAAGAATCAAATTGTTTTCCTTCTTTTGATTGTTGGAAAACTTTTGTGCAAAACTTATTGGTAGAAAATAATTTCTTGTGTTTGGTAGAAAAAATTACCAAGGAAAATTAAAGTTAAATATAATGGTTTTGCTAACAATAACCCTAAGAGTTATCGATAAGTATGTAATTTTATTCCTAAGATAATATTAATTTGGAAATATAAATCAAATACACAAGTGAGTAGGCGCTATTAAATGATAATTATTTTAAAATTTATAAATTCTCTTTTAACTTAAAATTCTTCCTAGAAACACCCCATCCAAACAAAGCTTTAATGTGTGTTTAAGAAAAACACAAATCATCCTATCACCTCCACCGTCACTTAAGCTGAAAAAGTTGTCATCACTTGAACAACCCAAACAAGAACCTAATTTTGATTTAAAAATTTAAAGCACATCTCAATCGGAAACACAAACCTGAACCAATCTGAAGCTATTTAATTTTATAATGACTTATATCCAAACTAAGCAATCTAAAGTGGCCCTACACACACACAAGACCTTAATCCAAAACCAAAATAATCCGCCCAAAAAGAATGAGCACCGATCAAAACAAATTAAATTAGATCATAGTAAATAATAATATTATAAACAAAAAATTATTATTATAAATATGATTATTATAATAAGAATTATAATAATAAAATTGTTATTTGATTTCCATGTCTAATATAATTACTTTCTTTCCAATGTTATTTTTTAGTGTGTATACCTATTTGGTTATTGAAAATTTTGAAAGGAAACAATTTTAGAAAGAAAATGAAAAATAAAAATAATAGGAAAAATATTTCCTTTTTTCGTTGCTAAGGGGAAAAAATGAGAAAGATGATATATTTCTTTTAAATTATAGTTCTCGAACTAAGAACCATGTGATAAGAGATAATTAACTGACAACAAACCAATGATAGCTTCTAGATTTTTGTTTGCATGCATTTGAATGTTTACGTTTGACTGAGATATAGTTTAGAATGCGCTAATGGTTAAAGATTGTTAAAGATAACTTCTTCTTTTAAATACAAGGGTAAGGGGAGTTCCTAGTACAACGTTAGAACTCGACCCAATGACCTGCGGCATAAAAGCCCTGACCAGATATTATTGGAACATCACATTCTGGAGAATAAACTATCTTTTTACTCGTTGCATCATCGTCCTAGGAATGACAACGGGATGGATCAAAAACAAAGACCTCATCTTCATTTCTAAACTTAGTAATAATAAAAAATCTCCGAACCCAACTTGATTCATGATTTTTTTTATCAGGGATTCCCCAATCCGATCCAATCCTTACGGGGATGAAAGTTCTGTACCCGACCCTCTCATTGATTTATTTTCTATTTTCGATTTATTTTCTGACCTTGAAACATAACCCGATCCCCGATCTCATCCCCGATTCTCAAACATTATATTATATTATACTTATAATTTATATTCTATAAAAAATATATTATATTTATATATAATTATATAAAAAATATAAAAATATATATAAAAAGATTATTTGGGGCGAGTTCGGAGATGGAGACCTCAAACCTGTCCTGGTTCCATCCCCTAAAAAACTTCTGTTGAGAATGAAATGCACCAAAACCTAATTTTTAAGAATTATAGTTAAATAAAGATTTATTAGAAAAATTAATTAAATTAATTATTTTATTAAAATAAAAAGGAAATTAATTACGGCAAATTAAGAGGGAATTATAAATATTTTAATTTGAGGAAATTTGAGGGTTTTATTAATTAAAAATAGAATTTAAGGAAAATCTTTTAAGAATCCTAAAAATTTGTCAAAAGAAGGGAATTTAATATTTTTATTTAACTATTATTATTTTTAAATATGCCAAATTATCAAAATAACCCAAATAACCCAACCCACTTATTTTCCTTTTCCTTTTTTCCTATTTTACTATTATTTTTTATTTAAAGATTCTTGTATAATTAATTGAGATCAAATATAGAACCAAATTTGAAATTTTATAAAACATAATAGATATCTCATCCATGTCGACTCGTCGGCCACTCCTGCCTGTCCACTTCTCCCCCTCCCCTCACACGGTTTCCCCCTCTCTCTGGGTCACTCGCAGACCATGAATGAGGAGTGCACCAACTGTCGTCGTCGGTCGGTGCCCAATCCTACTTCCCACTCTCCTATCTTCTCTTCAACCCTAACTTCTCCTTTAGCCTATAAATACCCCCCACAACAACCTTTAATCGAGTTTTTGGCTTGAACCCAAAAAGAACCCTCCTTCGCACCACCGCCACTTCAGACACCCTTTCCTCCGCCATTGGCCAACTACGCCGCCTGCTTTACCTACCTAAGTCTTCCCTACACTGCCTCTAACTAATTACGCTACCCTTCTCCCTCGATTCTTCTTGCACGAGCCACCCCAGTCGTGCAAAGTTTCCTTCTCAATCAACCTATTCCCTGCCCCATCACCACCACATCTGCCACTACCACTACCTCCTACACCTCCCAAAAAACACCTACAGACCCTCCTTTATCTCCCCCTACTCTCATTTTCCTCCTTCTCCCTCTCCTCCTCTCTTTCTCTTCTTCTTCCCCATTCAGCCACGGCAGCCACTGCCATGTGCCGCCACTATTGGCTGCGCCACCACCATTATTATGTTCCTCTCCTTCTAGGCAACCATAATCACCCCTACTTACACCCTCCTTCTTCCTCTCTTATTCCTAGCCTTCAACTTTTTTCCTTTCTTTCTCTTTTTCCGGCCACCGTCGCCACTACTGTGCACCACCACTGGTGCCACCTATCTCCACCAGCCTAAGGTGGAACCCTAAAACCTCTTAACCCTTCTTTTCTATTTAATTAAGCTTATTTTACTTTATTTCGATTTTTAACCTATTATTAAAATATTATTATTATTATTATAACTATTATATTATTATTATTATTATTATTATTATTATTATTATTAGGTTCAAAATTGATATTATTATTTCTTATTAGGGCCGAGACCCTATTTAACTTATTTAGATTATTAGTTTTAGTATTATTAATATTATTAGTATTATTATGAGTTTTATTATTATTATTATTATTATTATTATTATTATTATTATTATTATTATTATTACTACTACTACTTTGTAAATTCAATTATCAGTTCATTATTATTATTATTATTACTGTTTTTTATAATGTTATAATGTTATTATTCAGCATTATTTTGATGAAGGGTTGAGGACCTTATTTCACCATCCATTTTGAATCATATTAATACTATTATTAGTAATTTAGTATTATTATTACCGTTATTATTAATATGATATTATTTTATTAATAACCTAGTCTTAGAATAAGTTAGTAATTAATAGTATTTTTGGTAGGAGGGAACCTAATTTTAATTTTTTTCCTCATATAGGTGAGACCAGTCAAAGCCCTAAGGAGGCGTAGGAGCGTGCTCCAAGACCGTTGTCATTTTAGGTAACCAGTCTAGTACTAAGTGTGGCGGTAACATCCCCAGAATTTATGAGTTTTAAATTCATAGGTTTCTTGTTTTAAAAAAAAATTAGTAAATTTTGGGGTGTTACAAGTTGGTATTAGAGTGAGGTTGGTCTTGTTGACCACGCTCGTTTTCGAAAATAAATTTGATTTACAAAAATTTTATTGGATTTTGAAATGGATTTCTCGCTCTAACTTAAAACCTTTTTGTTTTAAATTTTGGAACCCAGCCACGGTGAGGAATGTAAGGATAGATTAGGGTTTTCCCTAAAAGAGAAAAGTATGTGTTATTATAAATTTTGAACTAGTGGGTTCGCTTCTAAATGTTACTTTTCTGTGTACCTCACAATGGCAACTAATGGAAGGATTGGACTATTGGAGGAGGCTGTCACAACCTTCTTAGAGTTCACCCAGGGGAGGGCTAGCTTCGGAGGGTCACCGGACATCACCCTCGGACATATTCTGGTGAGAAAGACCTAGTGGTTCTTGAGGGGTAGATATGATATCTGGATCGCACCTTTGAGGCTGTGGATTGCCCACCGGCCCGCCAGCCTAGCATTGTAGCTTTCTTCCTCCGGAGCTTATCAGATGCCTAGTGGGTAGAGTACCGTGCCCGAGATGGTCTTCCAGCTACATAGGAGGCATTCAAGGCCGCACTTCGCACCAGATTCTATCCCGAGAGTCTAAAGAGGGACAAGCTCTGGGAGTTCATGCAACTAACGCAGGGAGCGATGACGGTCTGCCAATATCACTCCCACTTTATTGAGTTCGCTCAAGGGATCGCCGCCAATGAATCTACGGTGGTCTTTCAAATTGAGCAAGGACTTAATTTTAGCATCTACCGTATGATGGGTGCAATGCCTTCTACATATCTCGCGTCCCTATAAAAGCGTGCTTGCATAGCAAACACATTGGTCCATGAGCAAACCGCCATTATCGGGAAGAGGAAGCCTAAGGATCAGAGTTCTAGGAACAGGACCTAGCCTAGGTTTGGAGAATCTAGGAGGCCCCCACCGAGAAATCACGATAGAAGCCAAGGGTCCTCGAGAGGATCAGTTTACAAGAGGCCCCCACCGAGAAATCACCCATGTAGGGACTACAACGGCAAGTTGGTAACTTGCCAAAATTGTGGAAAGTTGGGACACAGGGCGATAGAGTGTTGGAGGCCCCCTCGATCACAGTAGAACCAGGCTCGACCATCTCAGCAGGGGGAGCCCTAATATCCCAGCAGCAGGCATACCAGCAGCACTTCCAGAATTCATTCCAGCAGTACTATCAGCGAGCACCTGCTCCATATGGTACCCCAGTTCGAGAGATTGGGGGAAGACCTTAAGGATCCAAGCCTTATCCTTAGAAAGGAGACCATCTAGGTAGATGCCAGAATGTTATCAGTTAGGCAGAGGCAGATCGCCAGCTAGATGTCATTACGGGTATGTTCACCATTCATTATTTAATAGTGTATGTTCTGTTTAACTCAGGTGCGACGTTATCTTTCATTTTATCTACATTTTCTGCTAAGGTTGGATTGTCACCATCTACTATAGTAGAGTTATCTGTGATGCTTCCATCAGGTGACATAATAGAGTGTAGTCGAATGTTTTCCGACATGGCCTTAGACATAGGCAGGGTAGACTTCCTAGTAGATCTAGTTGGGATGGACTTGAAAGATTTTGATGTGATTCTGGGAATGGATATGCTGAGGAGATACAAGGCAGTTATTAATTGTGCCTAAGAACGAGTGGTCTTGTGAGGCTTGAAGGGAACTAGGGTTTCGTACCGGAAGACACAGCCCAAGCTGGCTGACCACTAAAATAGTATCTGTGGTTACTTTACACACTTTGATCCAAAAAGGGTACCCCTTATATTTATGCAGTGTGCGGGAGTTGAACAAGGACTTGACCACATTATACAGTACTTTAGTGGTTAAAGAATTTTCAAATGTGTTTCCAGAAGAAATACCGGGTATGCCTTCAGTCTGAGAAATTGATTTTAAGATCGAGTTAGTGCTAAGAGCTAAGCCTGTCTCAAAGGCACCCTACCGGATGGTGCTAATTGAGTTAAAGGAGTTAAAGGCCCAGTTAGAAGAATTATTATAGTATGGGTATATCCGGCCAAGTGTATCGCCATGGGGAGCACAAGTATTGTTCGTGAACAAGAAGGATGGTAGTCTCTGTCTCTACATTGACTATCGAGGGTTGAATCAGATAACAGTAAAGAAGAGGTATCCACTTCCAAGAATTGATGATTTATTTGACAATTTGAAGGGTTCCATAGTATTTTCTAAGATCGACCTGAGGTCCTAATATCACCAATTGAGAATTGCTAATGCTGACATTATAAAGACTGCCTTTTGGACCCGATATGGACATTATGAGTTTACAGTGATGCCCTTCAGACTTACAAATTCCGTCACGGTCTTCATGGATTTGATAACGAGGGTATTCAGACCCTTCCACGATCAATTTGTGGTGGCATTCATAGATGATAGTTTGGTGTATTCTCAAGGAAACGAGGAGTATGAGAAACACTTACGCGCCATCCTGAATGTGTTGAGAGAGCATTGCTTGTATGCAAAGTTGTCGAAGTATGGATTTTGGCTTTAGGAGGTAGCTTTTCTTGGTCATATTGTATCAGCTAGAGGAATAGTTGTGGACCCAGCTAAGATCGTGGCAATCACAGAGTGAAAACCCCCTATGAGTATAATAGAGATTCAGATTTTTTTGGGTTTAGTTGGATAATACAGACAATTTGTGCAGAAATTTTCCAAGATTGCCAGACCTTAACTAATCTCTTGAAGAAGTCCACAAAATTCTAGTGGGATGGGGCTTGTGAAGAGGCTTTCCAAGAGCTGAAGAGACAATTAACCTTTGCATTGTTATTAACTTTACCAGAGGGGAGAGAAGAGTTCGAGGTTTATAGTAATGCATCCAAGTATGGGTTAGGATGCATGTTGAAGTAGAGGGGGAAATTAGTAGTGTATGCCTCATGATAGCTGAAGAAACATGAGCAGAATTATCCTACACATGACCTAGAGTTAGCTGTTGTTGTTTTTGCTTTGAAGATTTGGAAGCACTATCTATATGGGCAAAGTGTAAATTCTTTACATATCACAAGAGCCTCAAGTACATTTTCACTCAAAAGGAACTCAACTTGAGGCAGAGGAGGTGGCTAGATCTTGTGAAGGATTATGATATTGAGTTGACCTACCATGAGGGTAAGGCTAATGTGGTTGTAGATGCCCTGAATAGAAAGACCTCACATTCTGCACTATGTTGTGTGGTAACCAACTAAATGATAAGGGAGTTGTCAGACCTGGAGATCGAAATGATTCAGCAAGGAGACTTTGAAGCCCGTATGAACACCCTGACAATCACTTCTGCTATATTTGAGGAGATCCGAGCCGGCCAGATTGGAGATGTTAAGCTAAAAAGAATCCGACGGAAGATATAGGAAGGCCAAGCAGAGGAATTCAAAATCCACGAGGATGGCACCATTCTATTTAAGCATCATTGGTGTGTACTCTAGAGTTGTTCGGAGCTTAAGCGTCATATTATGGAGGAAGGGCATCAAACTCCCTACTCGGTCCACCCATGAGGATCTAAGTTATATAAAGACCTTAAAAGGGTGTATTAGTGGCCCTGTATGAAGCGAGAAGTGGCAGAGTTTATATACCGATGCCTTGTGTGTCAGAAGGTTAAGATTGAGCATCAATGACTAGATAGGTTACTTCAGTCCTTAGAGGCACCAAGGTGGAAATGGGACTCCATTTCTATGGATTTTGTCAGTGGTTTACCGAGGACTCGAAGCAGCTGTGATACTAATTCAGTTATTGTAGACAGATTCACCAAGTCAGCCGTATTTATTCCTATGAAGTCCACGTGGAGTATGAAGTAGTTAGCGAACGCCTATATGAAGTTTGTGGTTAGTCACCATGGGGTTCCATAGGACATCATTTCAGATAGAGATTCGAGGTTTCTCTCTCACTTTTGGGAAAAGCTGTAGGAAGTTTTGGGGACTAAATTGATGATGAGCATAGCTTTTCACCTTGCCACAAATGGACAGACAGAGCAGACTATACAGACCTTGGAGGATATGTTGAGGGCCTGTGTGCTAGATTTCCATGGATGTTGGGAGGAGCACCTACATCTGATAGAGTTCTCGTACAACAACAGCTACCATGCCAGTGTTAGGATGGCTCTCTTTGAAGCATTATATGGACGGAAGTGTAGGACTTCTTTATGCTGGAGCGACATCAGTGAAAAAATAGTGTTGGGCCCGAAAACGATTAAAGATATGACCAGACAGATCCTACAGATTCAGGATCGGATGAGGGAAGCTCAAAGTAGACAAAAGAGTTATACTGATTAGAGACGTCGAGATGGAAATTTTGAGCAGGGGGACAAGGTATTGCTAAGGGTTTCACCCACAAAGGGGTGCAAAGGTTTAGCAGAAAGGGCAAGTTAAGCCCAAGGTATATTGGCCCCTATGAGATACTAGAGCGTATGGGCAAAGTTGCTTACCGATTGGCTCTCCCTCAAGAGCTGGCACAAGTGCATAATTTGTTCCACATCTCTTAAATGCGGAAGTATGTTGCTAATCCATCACATGTGATCCAGTCAGATGAGGTTGAATTGGATGATTCGTTGACCTGTGACGAGCAACCTGTGTGGATTCTTGACACTAAGCTACGAAAGACTCGCACAAGTACGGTTACTCTTGTCAAGATCTTATGGAGTCAACAAAAGACCGAGGAAGCTACCTGGGAGACCGAAAAGGATATGCAAGAAACATATCCAGAACTTTTTGCTGCAGGTTAGATCCTTCTTATTAAGTTTGTTCTTAAGGGGGTAGTTGATATAGTATTGAAATGTCCCAAAACCTAATTTTGATAATTATAGTTAAATAAGGATTTGTTAGGAAAATTAATTAAATTAATTATTTTATTAAAATAAAAAGGAAATTTATTAGGGAAAATAAAGAGGGAATTATAAATATTTTAATTTAAGGAAATTTGAGGGTTTTATTAATTAAAAATGGAATTTAAGGAAAATCTTTTTAAAATCCTAAAAATTTGCCAAAAGAAGGGAATTTAATATGTTTATTTAAATATTATTATTTTTAAATATGCCAAATTATCAAAATAACCCAAATAATCCAACCCACTTATTTTCCTTTACCCTTTTTCTTCCTTTTCTTTCTTTTTCTCTTCTTTTTCTCTCTTTTTCCCCCTAGTTGGGCTAGCCTACCTCACGGCCCAACCCTCCTTCTTTTCTTCTTCTCCTTCGATGGCCCAGCACGCCGCATCTCCTCCGTTGCAGTCCTATTTCCCTTTCCTTTTCTTATCTTTCTTTTCTCCCCCCAAACCACCTGATCCTCATCTTCTTCTTCTTCCTCCTCCCTTCTTCTTCCGTGTCGACCTGCAACTACCTACACAGCAAAAAATCTCACCGCCAACTACGCACGATCACTTCCCATCTCCCCCTCTCTTCCACGTCGATTCATCGGCCAATCCTACCTGCCCACTTTTTCCCTCCCCTCGCATGTTTTCCCCCTCTCCCCTAGTCACTCGCAGACCACAAATGGGGAGTGCACCAACTGTAGTTGTTGGCCGGTGCCCACTCCTGCCTGCTACCCTCCCATCTTCTCTTCTACCCTAACTTCTCCTTTAGCCTATAAACACCCCCCCCCCCATAATAGCCTTTAATCAAGTTTTTGGCTTGAACCCAGAAAGAACCCTCCTTCACGCCACCGCCACTTCATCCACCCTTTTTACTACTACTACTACTACTACTACTACTACTACTACTACTACTACTACTACTACTACTACTACTACTTTGTAAATTCAATTATTAGTTCATTATTATTATTATTATTATTATTTTAATGTTCTAATATTATTGTTCAACATTATTTTGATGAAGGGTTAAGGCCCTTAGTTCACCATTTGTTTTGAATCATATTAATACTATTATTAGTAATTTAGTATTATTATTACCATTATTATTAATATAATATTATTTTATTAAAAACCTAGTCTTAAAATAAGTTAATAATTAATATTATTTTTGGTAGGAGGGAACCTAATTTTAGTTTTTTCCTCATATAGATGAGACCAATCAAAGCCCTAAGGAGGCATAGGAGCGTACTCGAAGACTAGTGTCATTTTAGGTAAGGGTGTAGCTAAGGCCAATTATATGTAATTTGTTTTACATAATTTTCATGCCAAGTGATATGGAATATGATGTATTTTATATGTATTTTTATAACTATTATACATGCAGTGTGACGTGGAGTTGAGGTATGTTCATATGATATTTTATGGCATATGTATAATATGTATAAGTTGTGTTTTTATTGTGATGTGGTGTAGCCCATAAAACATGCATGCTAGGGTATTTAATATGATTATTTGGAGTGAAATGATGTGAGGTTGACCTAAGTGTTATATGACCATGCATGGAGGAATCTAAAGTTTGCATGGGAATTTAGGGTTTCACATGAGAGCATAGGGTTTTGCATGAAATAGTACGAAGGGTTGTGTGGGGGATATAAAGTTTGCATGAGAGTAAATTTTACATATATAAAGTTGATTTAAGGTGTGAGGAAGGTGATGAAAGTGTTGTTTGGGCATTTGAAAGCGTTGAATGAAAAATAGTACG
Organism: Tamarix chinensis; assembly: GCA_030549775.1. Classification (NCBI taxonomy): domain Eukaryota; kingdom Viridiplantae; phylum Streptophyta; class Magnoliopsida; order Caryophyllales; family Tamaricaceae; genus Tamarix; species Tamarix chinensis. Next base: position 11,417,080 of record CM060176.1, read on the forward strand.
TAGGATAGTATATGGGTATATAGTAGATCGATCTAGGGTTTTGTGTGGTGGTTAGGGTTTTGTGTGGCTATTTGGGGTTTATGTGGCTGTGTGTGTTTTGTGAGTAAGGTGTGAGGGTGAAAGTGAAACCTAAGGGTTGTGACGAGAAGTGTGTCAAAATAAATTAAATTGTGTAAGGTAGAGTAGGGTGGAACATTTAGGTCTAAACTAGGGTTTATGGGTAAAAACCTAAAAAGAGGAAGTGAGTGGGTAGGAGGTGAAAAAGTAGTAGGCTTTGGCCCACACATGTGGGAAATGGACTCTAATGTAAGTCAGGGTAAAGAGAAAAGGATAATGGGCTAAGTTAGGAGGTCTATGAGATTATGAGTGATACGGGTTCCTTTGGGGGGACAAGCGTGGAGGAATTTAGCCATGCATGTCTTTGGTTAAAATTATGAATAAGATACTTAAGACATTAATCATGTAAAGTGGAAGAGTATTGAGTTGGGCCCAAACTGATCCACCGGCATAATAATGGCCAAGTACCAAGGTATCCTAGAGACTAATCCACCGGTATATAATAGTGGTAGGGCATGTTGCCCTAGGTATATCCGATCCATCGGCTATAATAGTGGGGGATCCCGAGCTCAATAAACCAAACTAGGGATGGCAATAGGGCGGGTCGGGGACCCCATCCCCGAACCCGATAAGGAAAATAATCCCCGAACTCAACTCAATCCCCGATAATTTTTTATTTGGGATTCACGGACTTGATACTCACGGGGATCAAATCCCCATACCCGACCCAATCCCCGATCTATTTTGCATCCCCAGTTTATTCCCATTCTTAAAACTCGACCCGATCCCTAAAACCCGATTTTATACCCGATCCCCAATTCCATCCCCGATCCTCAAACTATTTTTTATATTATATTTTTAATTTATATTCTATAAAAACATTATATTATATTATATTATATATATATATATATATATATATATATATATAATTTGGGGCGGGTTTGGGGATGGGGACCCTAAACACGTCCTCACCCCATCCCCAAAAATATCCCCGTTAAGAATCCCCGAACATGAACCCAATCCCTAACTTCTCTCCCCAAACCCGAACCCGAACAAGGAATCCCCGACAGGGCCCCGAACCCGCAGGGAAAATTGCCATCCCTGATAAGTGTGACTTTTGTATCTTATTCCTAACGTTTATAAGAGTTTTTACCTCTAATTTCAGTTGGAATTCTCCCTTTTTGTTCTTATTACTGCCTTTGTGTTGTGAAAATTTTCAGGGTCTCAAGCAACAAAAAAATCATGAAGGATGAAAAAAAGAATAAGCTTAAAGGGAGAAGAAAGGAGAAAAAAGGAGCAAAAGTTAAAGTAGAAAGAGATTTAAAGCTAAAATGTAAATTCTGGAATAAAATGAAAGTAAGAATGCATATTTAAAGTATATGGGCCTGAACGAAGTGAAATTTAGACCAGGAAAATGTCTGAATTTGGAGAAGCTTTCAGCATAAAAGTTTTAGATCTTTTTAATATTTTTCCAACGTATCCAAAATCATCTTAATCGGAGTTATGATGAAAACGTTATAGTCAAAATACGCATCACTGTCAAAGCTGACACGGGAAGCCCATCTTTACCCAAACCTTAGCGACCCACGAGGCGGTAATATAAAAACTCTCATTCTAATATCTCGAGACAGCCTCCACTCCCTCTCTTTTCTCTCTTCTCTATCCTCTTCCCCAATTCATCAAGATCTATCTTGTAAATTAGAGACGGAGGTTCAAGAAGTTAAATTTTTGCAAGAATTTGTGAACATCAAGGGTATTATCTAATGATCTTTTCTCTATCTATGGAATCTCTTATTGTTTTTAATATTCTTTCTATAAATTTGATGGGCTAGATCTTGTGCTAAGGTGAAGGGGAATTTTCCCCGATCCTAATGTGTTGAATTATTGCATCCTTTTTTATTCAATTCATAATGTATGTGTTGTGTTATTGATTGATTGACGGATTTTTGAACCACGGTCGGGTTCTGATTTTCGGTGTGGGAATTACCGGTGAGATTGAGAGATAATCCAATATTAGACCCAATAGCACAACGGGAGATTAAATTGTAGGTCGAGAGACGATCGATTTGACCTCTACAACAATAAAGGAGGAAACTTTATAGACTTTAATGCATTACATTCTATTAGACTCTAAGCTAGAGATAGTTAGGGCCATAGATATGTAATAGGGTGGTTGTGGCTTGAGAAAGCACAACACTTTCTATCCTTGTTGGCATGATTGATTATGATTATTGAATTATTTTGTGATGTGATCTTCGATTACATATGAGGATCGGGGGCGATGAACCAGAACCTTAGCTCTTCTATTTATTTGAGTCACTTGAGTGTTATTTTCCTTTCTTTTTAGCTTATTTAGTTATTTTAGTTTACAATTTATTATTTCATATCATCTCATAGTCTAGACATAGTTAATTTCTATCATTGTCCTAGTGGTCATTCACCAATCCTTGTGGGATCGACCTTGGCTATTACTCTAACCCCGTGCACTTGCGGGTAGGAACGTGTCAATCCCTAAATCAAACCATACAGTTTGCTAAGACACATAAAAGACGCTAATACTTACAGTGGAAAACCATGCAAGTAGGGGTTAAACCGATCCACCAGCAAAAAATAATGGTAGGGTATGTTACCCTAAGTGACTGATCCACCAGCTAGAATAGTGGTCAGGCGTCGGAGTGCCCTAAAGACCAATCCACTAGCTAAAATAGTGGGGTTCACGTACTCGTTTGGACTTGATAAGAGCAAGGTGTGAAAAGAATTCCGATAAGAGATTAATTAAGTGATTAATCTGGATTATAATTAGACCTTTGTATATTGACCTAAGTGTTCATATGCATATATGTTATCATGTTGGACTTTATACTCTTTATATTATTCTGCATGATTTATGTGATTTTGTGTGTTAGCCTTAGTGCACAGTTACATTGTTCAGTACGTAGCGTACTGACCACCCTTATTATGGGTGTTGCTCATTCCCACGAGTAGGAGACACATCTGACATATTGTAGGTAGGAGATATTTTATTTGATGCTATTGATATCCATGGGGCATTATGCAGGGGCAAGTGTTGATCATGGGCTGGTTCAGTCTTCAGAGTAGCATGGCTGGTTTTTCCCTCAAATGATATTGTTATTCCTTTTACCCTACTTAGCTATGTTTTGAATTCCAAAAACAATTTTAATATTGTAGCATCTTTCCATTTTAAGGAACTTTACTCTCGTACTTCGAATTATGTAATCATTCATGCGTACTTTGATTTGTGTTTTTATGAACCTTGGTTTATGTGTTGATATGAGTTGATGAAAATCTTTTCTTAGCCTTAGCACTTGGTACTAGAATGGTAAGAGTGAACCGGTCTAGTACTAAGTGTGGCAATAACATCCCTAGAATTTATGGGTTTTAAATTTAGAGGTTTCTTGTTTAAAAAAAAATTAGTAAATTTTGGGGTGTTATACAAAATTCCTAAACCCAAACCCGATCCCGACTTCTCTCCCCAAATCCAAATGGAAAATTTCGGACGGAGCCCAAACTTGTGGGAAAAAATTATCATCACTACTTCAAACCATAGTGTCCTCCCAAAAATATTCCTAAAGCGTTTTATCATTTTCCTTAAGTTTGAATTTCTGTAATTGTTTCCCTCTTTCTTTCCTTACTCTTTTCTCAACTACCAAATATTAAGAATGTATTTTCTTTTTAATTTTTTCCCCTCCTTGACTACTTTTCTTGAACCAAACAGACTGCAAACTTGTTAGTAACCTAACAATGTACTTGTGTATTCTTTGAGGACATGCCAAAACAGTTTTTACCTTTCAATTCCATTTCCTTAACAATTTCCATTATGAAAATAGGCTGTAATGATTGAAATTCACCTTAGTGACATTATTTTGTGGGTTGACCTTGTTGGGTTTTTATACGATAATTGGGTTTATATGTAAATGATAAAAATTGTGGGTTGTTGTATAAATTAATCATGTATATAAATAATCATATTTATGTATAAAATATTGGGCTTAATGTATCTAATTAGATGTGGGCTTGTATGTGTATAGACATTCGATATTTTCCTATTATAGAAACCGACGAGCGTGTGCCTAATTCAAAAGACCACAAAACTGCCTTTGTTCAAAATCCATCGATAGTTTTCCTATTATAGATTCAGGTACGCTTTTGCAATATATTTTATATTAATATTGATAGATTAGCATTTGATCCTATCGGATCTATATATATATAAAAATTATATTAATCTATTAATTAGTATCAGAGATGTCTATTAAATTTATTAAGATTAATATATATATATATATATATATATATATATATATTCGACATTGTTCATGAGTTTGGTACTATTCATTCGGTACTGTTTATCCATGGCCTTTATTTTTGTGTTTATCATTCTGAATGAATTATGCCGAATCGAAAAAAAAAATTCCAGCATTGTTTAAGCTTTTTCTTTTTTCCTTCTATTTATTTATGTTGTTCGATCTCTCTGTTCTCTTTCTCCCTCTGTTACTTCGCTCACCGACCAACCTTTCGATGGCCATCCTCCTTCGTCGTCGTCTGGCTCTTCTTTGCCACTAGTGATTGTTAGCGGCCATCAAAGACTCAAAGGATTAGAAGGAGATATTAAGGTTGAATTAATTGGAGGTAATTTGGTAATTACAAAAAAAATTAGGAGATTTTGGTCAAGCTTGAGTTGTGAACTTAGTACTAGACCATCGGCTTCAATGCTCCTGACCGACTTTGCTAATTAGTTTTCTTGTCTATTATTGTAGCCCACTTATTTATTAATGGACTATTTTGGGTTACACCCCTTCCAACATATTGGACCAATCCTATATTGGGTCGTTTTGGTTTGTTTTGGCTTATTGGTTGTTTTAGCCCAACTTTTAATTTTTTGTATCTTTTGAGCTATTAATTTGGTACTTATTTATTTTATATTAGTAAAATAATAATTTTAATTTAATATAATTGGTCTAATTAATTTAATTAGATATATAATTTATTCTTACCTAATAAATTGTTGTGTGAGCCTTTTATGTGTGTTATTTGGCATTAATTTTATTGAAATGGTAATAAGGTTAGATTTAATATGTTTTTGTGAATATTAAATCTAAATAAAGTTGGTCCTAGTTTTATAGGTCCAAATTTGTAATAAAATTAAGGAATCAATTTATTTAAATTTTTGGTTGTCTAATATTATTAGATAGACTAATTGACAAAAGATGTTGCCAAAGTGATCTCTTTTTTTAAGATTAGTTTATTGAAATTATTGGATGATTATGTATATATATTTATTCATATGAATATTTTGTCGGCCCAAAGGAGGACACATATTTGATAAAATTATATATATGGTTATAAATATGTGGTAATTATTTGGATGTCATGTAGATAATAAGTTAATCTAAAGATGATATCATTATTTGACATACCTTATTATCAGTATTTGATCACTAAAACAAGAACTCTACTTGTAGTTAATATTATTGTCCAAAGACTTGATATTAATATTACACCGGATTCTTGTGATGGAATTGCTATTATTTAAATTTATTGATTATGTATCTTGTGATGAGTATGTATATTGATGTTGTTATTGTGTTTTCTATACAGTTATATCTGCTACTCTACTAACTTGAATTCCATTCCCATGCTGATTGGGAATAATTTTAAGGAATGGAAGGATAACATTTTACTTGTCCTTGGTTGTATGGATCTAGACCATGCACTTCGGTTAATAAAACCTATTAGTCTGATAGCTGAAAGTTCATACGATGAAAAAAAGAAACTTGGAGAAGTGGGATCGCTCTAATCACATGGGTCTTATGATCATCAAGCATAGCATTCTAAAGGTTTTTAGGGGTGGATTCTCTGATGAGATCACTTATATTAAAGATTTCCTTACCGAAATGAAATATTTTGCAAAAAACGATAAAGTTGAAACAAGCACTCTTTTGCAGAACTTAATTTCATATTAAAGTATAAAGGTAAAGAAAATATAAGGGAGTACACTATGGAGATATATAACATTACTTCAAAACTAAAGGCATTAAAGTTTGAATTGTCAAATGACTTACTTGTGCATTTAGTATTGATTTATCTTCATAAATTATTCATTCAATTTAAGGTTAATTATAACTGCTAAAAGGAGAAACAGACTCTTAATGGGCTCATTTCATATTGTGTGCAAAAGGAAGAAAGATTGAAGCAAGATAAGACCGAAAGTGCTCATCTAACATTTTCCCCTAAAAGTCCAAAAGAAATAGGAGAAGGAAAAAGATAGCTTCTTTTTTTACAAAAATACTGGACATGTTAAGAAGGATTATCAAAAGTATCATACATGGCGTATGAAGAAAGGTACAATCCTTACTTTGGTATGTTCTGAGCTTAATTTAGCTTCAGTAACTAGAAACACTTGGTGACTAGATTCTGGTACAACTACTCATATAAGTATTTTTACGCAGGATTGCCTGAGCTGCAGAAAGTTAAATGATGGTGAAAGACACGCCTATATAGAAGATGGCATTGGCACTTTTAGGTTATTATTAGAATCGGGTCATTATTTAGATTTGAAAGATACTTTTTTTATACCGTCTTTTATATGGAATTTGGTTTCTATTTCCTTATTTTAAAAATAATAAATATAGTCTTTCATTAAATTCAAATGTTATTGGTACTAGTTCATTGTGTGCATAAGATAACCTATATTTACTTGGTGTTATCACTTCATATCATAAAACCTTGCACGTAAAATCACGTGGTACTAAATGCAAATTAACCAAAAATAATTCAGTGTCATTATAGCATAAGCGCTTCGGTCATATCTCAAAAAGAAGAATTGAGAGGCTTATGTCTGATGGTATTTTAGATTCCCTTTACTTTATAGATTTAAACAATTTTGTTGAATGATTAAGGGAAAAAATAAGAAAATAAAGAGAAAAGGTGCAAATAGATCTTCAGACATCTTATAATTTATTCACACAGATATCTGTGGATCGTTCCCTATGGCTTCTTGAATAACCAATAGTATTTTATATCATTCATAAAAGATTACTCATGTTATAGCTACCTGTATCTCATTCATGAAAAATCACAATCGTTAGACGTGTTCAAATCTTTTAAACTTGAAGTTGAGAACTAACTCAACAAAAGAATCAAGTATATTAGATCTAACCGTGATGATGAATACTATGGCAGATACGACAGTTCAGGTGAATAATATCTAGAACCTTTTGCTAGATTCCTAGAGGAGTGTACAATCGTCCCACAATACACCATACTAGGTTCTCCTAGCATGAATAGTGTATCTGAAAAACGAAACCTAACTCTTAAGGATATGGTAAGGAGTATGAATAGTTATTTTATCTTACCAGAGTCACTCTAGGGGGATGTACTAAAGACAAAAACTTATATTCTGAATAGAGTACCAACTAAAGCAACTACTAAAACACCTTATGAACTTTATATAAGCAAAAAACCTAGTCTGAAGCATTTTCGTATTTGGGGATGTCCAGATGAGGCTAGACCATATAGGACACATGAAAATACATTAGACTCCAAAACAATCAATAGCTACTTTATTGATTATTCTGAGTGATCAAGGGTTACAAGTTCTATAATCCCACACTTATATCAATTTTTGAGACAGGAACTACCACATTCTTTGAGGATATTGAGCTTATGGGGAGAAATAAGATTAGTTACATTATCTTTGAGGAATCAATTACAATTCCTATTATTGTCTCTAACAATGTGCAAGTCTCTGCACCTACCATTGTTTAGAAGGCAAATCAAGAACCTCTATAAGACAATATCGGACAACCACCCATTCAGAATGAGGTGATTATTCCACAAGAACAAGCTCAACAACCTCAACAGATAAGGAGATCCATTAAAGAAAGGAGAAGTATTATTCTGGATGATTACATTATATTTCTCCTAGAACATGAGGTAGGCAGTGGTATGATGGAAGATGATCCAATTAGCTTCTATCATGCCATAGAGAGTTTGAATTTTCAAAGCTGGATTGGTGCTATGAATGAGGAAATAAAGTCTATGATAGATAATGATGTATGGGATCTTGTCCTATTGCTTGAAGGAAAGAAACCCATTGGTAACAAGTGGATATTTAAAACTAAAAGGGATTTTAAGGGTAATGTGAAGAGATATAAGACTCGTCTTATTGCTAAGGGCTTTACACAAAAGGAAGGAGAGGATTTTAAAGAGACATTTTCTCCGGTCTCTTCTAAAGATTCCTTGAGAGTAATCATGGCTTTAGTGAAACATTTTTATCTTGAGTTATATCATATGGATGTTAAAAACTACTTTTCTTAATGGTGACATTTAGATAATGATCTATATGGTGCAACCAAAAAACTTCGTATTAGGAGACCCAAAGAATATGGTTTACAAACTTAAGAAATCCATCTATGGGCTCAAGCAAGCATTTTGACAATGGTAGTTCAAATTTCAGTAAATTATCACCCTACTTTTCTTAATGGTGACATTTAGATAATGATCTATATGGTGCAACCAAAAAACTTCGTATTAGGAGACCCAAAGAATATGGTTTACAAACTTAAGAAATCCATCTATGGGCTCAAGCAAGCATTTTAACAATGGTAGTTCAAATTTCAGTAAATTATCACCTCTTTTGGTTTTGAGATAAATTTAGTAGTTGAATGCGTATATCATAAGTTCTACGAGAGTAAATATATTTTTTTGGTTCTATGTATTGATGATATATTGCTGGCATGTAATGACATAAGTTTGTTACATGAAATCAAGAAATTTCTAGCTAAGAATTTTGAGATGAACTTGATAATGCCTCTTTTTTATTGGGCATAGAGATACATCGGAATCATTCTCGAGGCATCCAAGGGGTGTCACAAAAGGCTTATGTCGAAAGGGTTATCAAGAGGTATGTCATGCAAAACTATAAACTAAAAAACACCCTTGTTGCTAAAAGAGACAAATTTAGTCTGAGTCACTGTCTTAAAAATAACTTTGAATGAAAGCAAATGCAAAATGTTCCCTATGCTTTAGTAGTGGGAAGTCTAATTCATACTCAAGTTTATACGTGTCTGGATATTCCATACATCATCGGGATGCTAGGTAGATATCAAAGTAATCTAGGACTCGACCATTGGACAATAGTCAAATAAGTCATGCAATATTTTTAGAAAATAAAAGATTACATGCTCACATATCGGAGGTCAGACAAGCTTGAGATCGTAAGATATTCTGACTCTGATTTTGCTGGATGTTAAGATAGCATGAAGTCTACATTAGGTTTTTTTTCCTAATGGTTGGAGATGTTATTTCTTGGAAGAGTGCTAAGCAGACAGTTGTGGCTTCCTCCACTATGGCAGCGAAATTCGTAGCATGTTATATGGCTTCCACGTGCAGTATATAGATACAAAATTTTATCACAGGGTTGCATATAGTTGATAGTATTGAAAGACTGCTCAAAATGTTATGTGACAATAAGGCCACAATTTAGTATTCTAATAACAACCTAAGTTCTACGAAATCAAAAAGTATCGATATCAAATACTTGATTGTTAAAGAGAAAGTACAGAAAGGAAAATTATCTATAGATCATATTAATACAGACTCCATGATAGTAAATCCACTCACTAAGGCTTTATCACCCAAACAGTTCCTCGATAGTAAATCCACCCAAATAGTTCTATAAAATCAAAAAGTATCGATATCAAATACTTGGTTGTTAAAGAGAAAGTAAAGAAAGGAAAATTGTCTATAGAACATATTAATATAGACTCCATGATAGTAAATCTACTCACTAAGGCTTTATCACCCAAACAGTTCCTCGAGCATGTTGCTCATATGGGTGTTATATCAGCTGATGATGTTTAGTTTTAGTGGGAGTCTTTCACTTTGTTTGCTCTATGTATTAACTCTTTGTTTTGGCTTATGGACATTTTTGACCATATGTTTTCTACAGAAATAAAGTTTTAGTTTATTTATTTTATGTCTTTGTTTGTGATTTGATCTCATAAAGTTTTAAAGTGGAGCAGTTAGGAATAGGCATGTTAAGATCACATTACATGAAATTTTCATGCCGCTCATCCACATCTTGATCCATGTCGTTTAGTTATATCTGCATATGTGACCATTAAAGATTTAGTTGTGAAGAAATGTGACAAAAGCCGCTTTGACCCTATGTTGGTGTGACTAATGGACCGGATTAGTTATATATACATTTCATTACGATAACAATATTGAGCTCATTTGGTTATTTGGTAATTCGTGGTTATAAGGTCACACATATAGACCAAGTGAGAGATTGTTGGGTTTTTATCTAATAATTGGGCTCATATGTGAATGATATGAATTATGGGTTGTTGTATAAATTAATCTTGTATATAAGTGATCATATTTACGTATAAATTATTGGGCTTAATATATCTAATTAAATGTGGGCTTATATGTGTAGAGACATTGAGTATTTTAGTTTGTTGATGGACAAAACTAGAATAACCCAATAGAAAATATGTCAATTACCTATATAAACAGTCGTTGTCCCTAGGTCACATATACTTCGTCCTATTTGATTCTCATCAGTCAATAAAAACCGATGAGTGTGTGCCTAACTTAGGAGAGTGCAGTACCGCCTTAGTTCTGAATCCATCGATAATTTTTCCGTTATAGATTTAGGTACGATTCCACAATATATTTTATATTAATTTTGATAAGTTAACATTTAATCCTATCAGATCTATATATGGATTATATTAATGTATCAAACCCTAAACACTTGAAAGGAAAGGATTATACAATAAGATTCAATTATCAAAATTGACATGATGGAAATTTTCAATATATGGAGGAATAAACAAATGACATTTGTACCTTCATGTATGCATCTATGTCGGGATTCGGTACTATTCCCGCCTGTTTTTCCCTTCTAGATACCTCAGTCATTATCTCTTCAAGAAGAGCATGCAATTCACTTAGTTATTATTAGCAATTAGTAACATACATCAAACGGAACCTCAACGTGATCAGACAGGACAAAGAATTAGTTAATTACCTTTCCGACTTCCAACGCCCAAACAACGAGCTGAAAATTCAACAGATTCTCTTACAGTCATATCAGGGATGTGCATATCATATTGGCTTATATAAGCAGAAGTCTTCTGAGGGACAAATTCTTCTAATTTGTATCCATTGTAAGCAATATCTCCCTTCACCTGTCATCAAATGTTGAAACAAACATGCTCAGGAGATCGATTATAGGGTTTATTAAATATATTAAGGTTATGTTTGGTTTGTAGAAAGTTAAGTGGAAAGAAAAATGTAGAGGAAAGAAAATGAAAGGAAATTAATCTTCTTTTTTTATTTGGTTGTTGGAAAATATTTTGTGGAAAATTAAATTCTTAGAAAATATTTTTAGTATTTGATGTATAAAAAGAAAATTCTAAGAAAAATTAGATATTATTATTTAAATGCTTTTATATATATTATTTTTTACTTTTGATAAAAGGTATACGACATTCATCTATTAAGAATGTATTGTACCGAAATTAAGTATTTTGAAAGAATAAAAATAGAGAAGCGGAAACCAAAAATAATAATACTATATATTTTTTTTGGAACACAATTAAAAATGAAAATTTGTTTCTTTATCAATGTTAGGTATAAATTGTAGTCATTAATATTTTTAATATATAATTTTAATACTACATAAATAATATTTTTAGTGCAATTTTTAAGTTTAAATATAATAAATATTATATATATAGATAGATAGATAGATATAAGTAATTAAAAATATTTTAAAATAAATTGAACGAGTGGGGGAAAAAGGAGAAAGAATTCTGACAACTATGTCAAGGCCGGGAAGATTTTATTTTCTATTTTTTTTGTTATATTTTCCAAACTTTTATCATGCGCTGTGCATTGAATTGTTATATGAGAAAATGGAGGGAAGCTGATGTTCCCATCTGCACTCGTACAAAATCTCCATTTTCCCATACTATGCAGTGGGATAGTGATATTTTCGTACAAGACCTACGCGCGCGAGGCCTTTCTGCTAGTCCAAAGGAGGAAGAAAGTTGTGCGGAGTGAATCGTGGTCAATGGATAAGGTGCGGGTCGAAAATTTTTCCACCGATTTTCCTTTCTTTCCTTCGATAAAGTTGAGAAAAGTATATTAATTTTACTTTCCCTCCTATTTTTTATTCAATTTTCTTTCTCTTTAATTTTTTAGGTAACCAATCGCATACAAAATATTTTTCATCAGTTTTTTTTTTTTCCTTTCCTCATTTTTTTCCATGAATCAAACATAGAGTAAATCTTGTTTGTTTTCCGGGCAACACCAGAGATAATATAAGACACAACAGTCTAAATATGAAACTGCCTTCTCTGAGCAAGACATGTGACGGCTGTCAAAAGCTGAGTAATGAAGTGAAGCCCCATATGCTTCAACGGGAATACACAGACATCTTATGATTCAATAGGAAGACATTCGAAGGTGAGGAAAAAATGGGACTCAATAATACCGCAATAAGACATCAGGCTCTGGACGGGGAGAGAGACAAAGTAAAGGTCATTAACCTTAAGAGATTTTTCCAAGTTTCCAGAAAGTGCCAACAAAAGAGAGGTCTTTCCGCATCCGGGAGGCCCAAGCAGGAGAGTCAACCTGCAAAACCCACAAATAATATTCTCAGCTTTACCTTTCGTTCATTCATTTGATAAAAACGATCATCCCACGTCACGAAAGACAATGACACCAACCAGCAAAAATTATTTGAGGTATCTCATTTCTTATTTCGTTGTTTGATTTTTATTTTTCTTTTCCTTTTCTTCATGGGGAGGGGGGAGGAAGACGAGAATCTCTCAAATTCTTCAAGTTTCAACAGAAATGATGGTGGATCAACATAGCAAGATGAGATGGCTCAGGGAAACTGCCAAAAAAACTGAGAACAAATAGGAACAGGCCCTTAAAATGTAGAGAAAATTATGAGTAGTTGGCCCATACAATCTATTAGATCCACTTAAGTTTGACAATAGATTGGACATCTTGAACAGAAAAACCCAAGACATGGTCACAGGGGTACCAGAATAGGACACTAAGCTGATAACAACAAGCAAATTGTAGAAACAAGAGAAAGAACCTTCAAGTTAGATCTCGAGCAAAAATTATGAAGAGTTACTTTAAAGGTTTTGGAGAAGCGAGGAGCCGAGGACTCTTTTGTCGAAAAACAAAAAAGAAAACCGGATGAAAATGGATTTGCTCCTTCTCTACTTTTTGGATCAGAATTGTTGTTGGTAGATAGCAAATATGAATAAAGGAGGAAGATGGAACAGATAGCCCAATCGCATTAGAAATAGAACCAATTATTGTCCAAAAAAAAAAAATAGGCTGTCTTTACTTTGGCAGATGAGAAGAGAGACTAATATTGATGAAATATGCATACATAAAATCCAGAACAGGCTTCGATTCTTTTAGCTGGCTGTAAAATGTTAAGGTAGATGCCAACAAGAATCTCATCTTTAACAGGTACCGGGGAGATCAAGACCTTAGCGATCTCACCTTCAAGAGCTTATGGGCTAGAAAAGATCCATGGAATTAACTCAAATTGAGGATCCCAACCCAGGACCTAAGGTGCTCAGACCCCTCATTCTTAACCACTAGGCCAAAACATCTATGGTAAAAAATAGAAATCATGCATAGGTTACAGCTGTGCACCACAGGAAGTAGTCTCGAACACATTACAGCATAAGGTATGCACATTCAACACCTTAGTCTGTTTTCCAATACATTCTTAACTTCAGTAGCAAAATGGCATTCACCACATTTAGTGAGCCATCCTGAAATAATATTGATGACTTACCTTCCAGGCTTTATTACACCACTGATATCTTTGAGAATGCTTATTTTGGTTTCTTGAGATTGAGATCCAACTAATTTCGCTGGAATCTGCAGTACCAAAAAATAGTTTGTGACCAGGATTAAAGGGAACGGAAGTTTATTATTATATAAACCACAATTTTTGATATCCCTCTCCGTTGTCGTATATACAAGCTGTTATTCTATATCAACAGCAAGATGATTAGATGAGCCATCGAGAAAATTATTTACATGCAAGACGAATTCAAAGAACATGAGGCTAAGCTAGTCATGATGGACCAGAAAATTTAGTGATACATCCGAGAATAAGTAGGTTGCCTGATATCAAGATGCAGTCCTATTCTAATCAAGATATAATGCATACTTACAGGCATTATGCTTTTGAGAGAATTCCAGAGTGTTGGGAGGGGCTTGCCATCAACAATCTTGTACACAGCATCAACAAACAGATTAGCGTATCTCACTTCCACAGCAGGCAACTTTACACCAACTCTGCAACACATAAAAACTAAGCAAACATACTGAACTGACATTATAGAGACAAATTGTCAAGTGAATCATAACTAGTTAAGAACATAAACAAGCACGCGTACAATTTGATGATAAATTCAATTTTTTTATTAAAGCGAGAAATTTTGGATGGAATATCTCTATTCTGAGCATGGAAGTATGGTTATACACTTTCATCAATATATCCCCCATAGATATCGAATTTTCGGCCTCCCAGTACAGGATGTAAAAATGGAATCATGTGCATATTGGCTGATATAATATGTTTTAGCAGATACTATATCCCAGTATATGCCAATAATTAATGATATTATCCGAATAACTAACGATATCTGCTGTGGGAAAGAAGTAAAAAAGAAAAAGAAAAAGAAAACTGCCGCAACATTTACGACATATAAAATATCCCTGCAACACCCCACTATCACAACTATAGTTTTATTGCCTGCACTAAACTAATACTATAAAGCCTGAACAAAGAATAACGCAGAATGACCAGTCAATATAGGGCTTGCGGGTATGCAGCCAGAAAAATGTGAGAATTCTTACTTGTCTATTCTATTCCTCAGTCTCTGCAGTAGCTGGAGATTATCATGCTCAATATGATTGATGAGCTTTTCCATGAACATACGTCGTTTCAGAGGTCCAAGCTCAGCAACATCAATCACCCGTTTTCCTTTGACATCAGAGCTACTTCGATCGTCATCATACTCATCAAATAGGAATGTTTTTGATCGTTCAAAAGTTGGCAATCTCTCAATTTTAGCCCACAGTTGAATAACTTCCTCATCTTGAGCATTTGTCGAAGAATTCAAAGATGAGGTGCTTCTGAAACTCGTGTCATTATGATTCCTGAAAGATGATCGCAAGCTTCTTCCTATACCTGCCAATTCAATTCGTAAAGATTCTATATCATCTCCTCCTACCAGCTGTTCCATGTCAACGGCTAAAAGTGCGCCAAAGTAGCAGAGGGCTCTGAATGATGGCAGGTTTAATTTAACAGTACAGAAGAGTACGCCCAGACATCAATTTGTCTATAATATGGGATGTATATACAACATTACCACTTAATTGGAAATAGAGAAAGAGAGAGAAGACATTTATGCTTCATTTACGCCTTCTTTGTCATTTCTTTCATCAACATTTTGTAACCGATTTAAGATTCATGTCAAGAGGAGGTTGACTAGGCGACATGTGGTTGGCCCTGTCACGTTCTCGCTTGTATCAGAATCAGTAAACGAAGGGCACACAGTCAATCTCTGTGATCAAATCTCAGTTCTCAGATGCATTACTCTACGCATGTCTAGAACAAGAGGCACAAAGCAAAGTAGCATGCGAAACGTGCAGAGATTACCAGGACAGTCTCATGCGTTTTGGGGCCCGCTCTAATAAAAAGTTTGACTTCAAAAAAATTAAAAAGATACATTTACAAAAACAAGATCGTCTTTAGCATTTTGCTCATGAAATGTATTTTATATTTAATGTAGTTTTATTAAAATAGTAAGAATCAATATAAAATACATTTCATGAGAAAATCATGCTATAATTATTTTTCTAAAAAATAAGTACAAGACATTATTTAAAATTCCAAATTAAAAGTATATTTGAAAATTATTTTATGCAAAAAAATTTTTAAAAAGAATTACCCTTCTAACATTAGATTTAAACAATATATATCAAACCAATTATATGAATAAATTTTGTCAAATTATATTATTGTATATCAAACAAAGTATTTTGAAATTTTTCATATATTATTTTATCAATTTATTTAATATATAACTGAATTTAAATTTCAAAGCAAACATGGACTTCTAGCTAAGGAATAAATTTCAATGTATAATTAATTTGACATTTATAGCATTTGAAAAAGTCAACGAAACTTTCAAATTATATTATAGCAACTGTGAATTTAATTAAATTAGAAAAAAAAAATTAAAAGCTTATGAGAAAATAGGGGCGAAATAAAATATATGGTGGTAAAAGCATTTAGAAAAATAAGTATAAGACAATTGCTTAAAGTAGTTATTGAATTAAAACATCCTCGTTGATGGTGCCTAAACAGCATTAGTAGTGCAACTGCATTAATAAATAGTCACAGAAGCTACGTCTTGATCCCGTCTAATTACCATCCTTAAGCTGGAAGATTTAGTGGATTAATGAAGCTGATGAGTTGGCAAGCAGGGTGACAGAGTTGTTGAAGTTGTTAAGCTGTAATAACATATTGTCATTCCAGTAATTGTTTGTAATCATTGAGTTATAGAATATTGTAATTCCTGTAATTGCATGAAATTCCTGAGTAACAACTATAAATACATCATGTCAAGCCATGTAACAGGGGCATTGTTGAATTCTTTCCCATTTCTCTTTGTCAAAATCCTTAATTATATTTTAAGCTTAGCCATCGTCTTCCATTCTTTATCTTGGAATTCCTTGATTGCATTTCTAATTACTATCCATCAATGCGTGGTGTTAAGTATCACAAATTGGTATCAAAGTCGTGCGCATTCAATTATGTCAAAAATTCATTCTCAAGAAACCATCAAACACATGGATAAATGTCTCAAAGGATTTATGCAAAAAAGAACAAAAAACCTTGATTTAGTGCAAACTCAATACTAGTGTCTCAAAGAGCTCCAAATTGGATTACAGGGCTGCATACTCAACCGGAATTCTAGACCCATGCTTCTTTCGCACATATGAAACAGCAAGATCAAGCGCTTCCCCCTATCAATTAGTTTGGTGTGAACTTCCAACATACCTGACTTTCTGAGGTGGATTTTCTAAAATTTCAGGAGATGATTTTAAAGGATGGGTGTACAAGTGTGATCGATTCTTTGATGTCGATCATACAACCCCATATTTCAAAATAAAGGTAGCACTAATTCACCTTAAAGGGGGCATTACTCGGGCATCAAGCTTACATGAAGTCAATAATAACCAGATATGCACCTCCATGGGAAGAATATGTCAAAGAGATGAGCATAATATTTGGTCATTCACTTGTTGATGATCCTATGTCTGAACCAAAACAATTGAACAAACTACATCTATTAGACAATAGAATGATGAATTTGATGCATTGATGACCCCTGTAAGTTTAAGGCATGACCATATATTTAGTTGTTATCTTAGTGCACATAAAATTATGATTCAAACACCTATACGCAGGTTTCGAACTCTCTTGATATCCCAAGTCCAAAATCTAGCAAAGATGCAAGAAGCTTACCACACTTCTCTCAAGGAATCTCACATCGCCTACCCTAAACTTGCATTATTACCTCGACCTCAACATGTTGAACAGCTCAAATAACTCACTACCCACCCTTATACTATCACAAATTTCTAGCTTAAAAGCGAACACTCTGTATCCCTAGCCTAAAATGATTTCTGAAGCCAAAATGGAAGAAAAATGAATTGAGGGTCTTTCTTTTTGGTGTAATAAGACGTTTGTTTCATGACATAGATGTGCAAGAAGAAAATAAGTCTTTGCAATGGATTTTGCTCCATTAGAAGAAATATTGTCAGAGGAAGTGGAAACTGATACAGAGTAAGTAAAGGAGGAAGAACAATCAATAGAATCTGCTACTATTTATATCCATGCGTTATTAGGTTCCTTAACATTCCAAACTATGAGGATCACTATTTTCCTCATAATAAACCTCTCCACATCCTTATAGATAGTGGGAGTACCCACAATTTCATTGATGGGGCCGCAACAATGAAATTAGGATGTGTTATCCAATTTCATGCTATCATAGTAGATTATGGTAGATCAATGGCTTGTAAAGGGGTTTGTAAAGACTTGTTATGGCATATCAAGAACACACGGTTCAAGGCTTACATGATGGTAATCACTTTGGGGACTTATGAATTGGTGTTAGGGGTGGAGTGGCTCTCTACTTTGGGCCCATTCCTATTGGACTTTTAGCAAGTGAAAATGGAGTTTGCATATGAGGATATTTTACATGTTCTAAGAGGATCACAAAACCAACTCACTAAGGTCAAGACAATTGTAGAATCTCAATTGAACAAACTCTTTCTTAAACTACCTCAGCTAGCTAAGATTCGGTTGTTTCCATTAGATAGCAATGGCATCCCTTCTCTATTGCAAGTCTCTAAAGCACAAAAACTTATTGAGGTATTGAATTCTTCTCTAAATTCTATTTTGGATTAATTTACTATAGTCTTTGATGAACCTAAATCACTATCTCCTCACAGAGATCATCATAGAATCATTGTAAAAGACGAAAGTAAACCTATTGTTTTAAGGCATTATCATGACTATGCTCTTCAAAAGGATTGGATTGAGAAAATAACCAAAGAATTTCTTTACAATTGGGTGGTGAGACCCAACCATATCTCTTTTCCCTCCCCTATTATATTGGGCAGGAAAAAGTTTTAATTTATGGCTTATGTGTGTAGGTTATAGGAAACTTAATAAGAATACCATCAAAGATAAGTTTCATGTTTTATTTATAGAAGAATTGATTGATGAATTATATGGGTTTCAATTTTATTCTAAAATTGATCTAAGATCAAGATATCATCAAATTAGAATGTGGTCTAATGATTTACATAAGACCGCTTTTAAAACTCATGAAGGTCTTTATGAGTTTATTGTTATGCCATTTGGTCTTAACAATGCACCATCCACCTTCCCATCTTTGATGAATGCTACCTTTAAGACATTCTTGAGGAAATTTGTGCTAGTGTTCTTTGATGATATCTTAATGTATATGTAACAACCCCAAAATTCACTATTGAAAATTTTTTCTTTTAAAATTTAAGTGGAAGCAAATGCAGTAAAGTTCAGAAATGCTACTACCATACTTAGTATAGGACTGGTTTCCTCCCACTGTTCTAGTACCAAGTACTAAGGTTGAAAATATACTTTATATAAATCCAAGATTACAAACTTAAAATAGAGTAGTACGATAATTAAATTAAAAGAATAAAATCCACTATTCGTGATTACAGAATAGGATCAATGAAATAGAAAGCATAAGAGTTTTAAGGAAAAATACAGAGATCATCTAAGATAGCCCTATGCTCTTTAACCCAAAAATAAAGCCTGGATAACTCCTACAGGTTAACCTGCAAAGGAAAATGCCCGTTGAATAGGCAAGGGCTCACAAAAGGAACCCTTCGATATTATAATACTGAGTAACCCTTTATACAGAACTAAAAGGTAGGGTCCATATGAAACACATCAATCAAACACATGAACAGTAAAAGGTAGGGTCCATATGAAACACATCAATCAAACACATGAACAGTAAATTACACACACACACACACACATATATATATATATAACGAGATATAATAATCATTGGGATAGACACGTACTTCAAGATCATATATCACAAGATTTATTCACTTAGAAATAAAAACAGTTACTAAGAGAGCATCCAAGTGAAGCTCTTTGTAGTATAGTTAAATAGCCAACATCATACTCAACCATTGCACACTACCACTCAACTCTAGGCAAGCACAAAGGCCGCTAGTACATCATATCAGCAAATCATAATGGTATAATCAATATTATTTAGAATCAAGCCATTAATTAGATATTAATCATCTCTCAACTTATATCCACATAAGTTCGAATACCCCATTATTATAACTGATGGACCAAGCACAAAATATACTCCAAGACAGAACCCACCTAGCCACTATTATAACGGTGGACTAATAAATATATACAACTTCAGGACAAAACGCACCTGTCTACTATTATAATTGGTGGACAAGTAAAGATATATATATATATATATATATATATATATATATATATATATATATATATATATATATATATATAATCCTAGGAAAAAATGAACATGACTACTATTGTAACCGATGGACTAGTACATATGATATTATTTGCATGGTTCCTCCTTATGTGGTGTCCCACTATAAGTGATTAGTGTCTTTCCATTTAATTAGTACACCAATTCTATTTAGTAACTCAAGGGGGAGATCACGAACTCGGAGACACAAAGGTACACTGTCATATTGGCACATACAAGCAGCACAGTATCATACCACCTATCAATCCAAAGACGCAAAGGTACCCTAGTCACATTAGTGCACAAAGACACATGGTACCCTACCAACAAGGACACTTGATCCATAAATATGCATACCCCTTAAGTAAGTCTGTAGAGCTAAATAGATTAATATGTAGGGCCTGACTAGGGATTAAGGTACACCAGCAAAAATTCAGAAATAATCATGGGCTAGACCACGTTTTTAGGGTAGCATCCCCTAAAGAGCCACCATTTTCGATCTTGAGGTATTTCACTTTAAGTATCAGTGTCTTAATTAAGATAACCTCGAGAAACACATTAATCACATACTCAATCATGTTTATTTGTTTCCATTATTATGAAGTAATTAATATCAATATTATTATTAATGTTAACTTAAATAGTCCACTAAGGCCATCCTATATTCCAATACTCATACTTAGGCACCTTAGGTCAAAATGACTAAGATGCTCCTAAAGCTAAGGCTACCTCTTATAATCCACTTCCAACACATAATTCTTTTTTATTTATCAGCATGCCATAATAGGTTAACATATCATAATTATGCTATGGATTATGAAATGAAAGTACCCTACACACCAAATGATCATTTACACATAAACTCTAACTTGCACTTCTAGAACAACCAACACACATTCTCATGCATAATTATCAATTAAGGCACCTCTTGCATGTTTATGGAAATAACATCATAGCACAACCTAATTTACCAATTTACCCCTAGATCATGCATACTTATTATGATGCACTCTAATTTACTGAAATACCCCTTGCCTTATTATATATATGATTATACTTAAACAGGTGATACTAAGGTCATAAAACCCTTTTCTCTTATTTAAATTTACTTATTACTTGTTATGATGGTTCATTAGACCAATTGCCATATTACATGAAATATTACCAAATTACCCCTTTCTTACTTATAAAGTTACTAAAATACCCTTCTTACTTACAAATTACTAAAATGCCCTTCTTACATGCAAAATTACCAAAATACCATTCTTACTTGTAAAATTACTAAAATGTCCTTCTTACTTATAAAATTACCAAAATGCCCCTACTTGTAAAATTACCAAAATGCCCTCCCTACTTGTAAAATTCTTAAAATACCCTTCTTACTTGTAAAATTACCAAAATGCCCTTAGATCATTTATTATTAATGATCATGCCATATATACTTTATTAACACTACAAAACCCTTATTATTATTCTTAGCACCAACTCTTACCTATCATGCACATTTATTTAAGTATCTTCCACTTTACATTCAAGATTACTAAAATACCCCTAGCATATAAAATATTAATATCCATGACTCACATGCATCATTTAACACCACAAAATCCTTATTATTGTTCCTAACACCCATTGTCACCTACCATGCATACTTATTTAGGTCACTCCCTATGAACATGCAAAATAACTAAAAAGCCCCTAGAACATAAGATATCAGTTTTCATGATGGAACAAGTATTTTTAATACTATAACTCTTATCTTCATTTTCCACATCCCACAACACTTATCATGCATTTTCATTAAGATAATCAGCACCATACCTAAAAATTACCAAATTACCCCTAGGCCATAAAATATGGATATTTCTACTAATACCTATCCTTATACTCCACCAAACTTCCATACCCATTTTTAGCATCAAATATAACACATTAGGCATATCATTTAGGTTTAAACATTACAATGTGTCCAAATGACCAAATTATCCCTAGGGCTCATATTAGCATTATTTCTACTAACGATGTTCATATTTACTTAGCATGACATGTATATACACATAATACTTATCACCAATATCTCCCTTTTTCTCAGTCTCCCCCTTTCACACATTTTACACCATATACAAGATATCATAATAATCACGGGCTTGATAATAACACATCATTTTGTAATACTCTAAATTGAGCGAAGTGTTATAAGGATTGATATGGCTATTTATATCAACACGGTATACCATTCTTTTGGTGAGTCCATCCTAAGAACTCCACAGTTAAGCGTACTAGATGTGGAGTAATTTTTAGGATAAGCGACCCTCCTGGAAAGCTTCAAAATTTTTCTAAAAATTTATCGAAAAGCGCATGAGTGAGGATAAAGCACGATGAAAGGACTCATGTTAATTTGTGGGGTAAGCCGATCAATTCGAAAGATCTCTAAGGTAGCCTCCGAATGGTCATATCGACTTGGGGTATTACAAATGGTATCAAAGCAAAACCGTGACTATGAGCTAAACTTAGATAAGCTAGTTAGCTACCTAGCGGGATGATTCTTGAGATAAAACTGTATAGAGATAATTAAGTAGTTAAGGCACAACAAGGATGCTGCGTTCTTTGAGTGTGGGTGAATGTAATACCCCAAATTAAGTAGAGTATTATAAGGATTGATATGGCTACTTGTATCAACACGGTATAATATCCTTTTGGTGATTCCATCCTAAGAACTCCACAGTTAAGCGTGTTAGTCATGGAGCAATTTTTAGGATGTGTGACCCTCGTAGGAAGCTTCAAAAATTTTTTAAAAATTTTTCGGGAAGTGAGTGAGGAGAAAACACTCTGAAGGACTTGTGTTGATTTATGGGGCTAGCTGATCAATCCAAAAGTACTCCAAGGTAGCCCTCGCATGGTCTTATCGACTCATTTTCACACAAAACACATATCAAAACCCTAATGTGCTAACATATGTAAATCCATAAATTTTAGTAAGGTATAATGGTTACCTCAAAATTAGTTAAATGAGCTAAAAATTAGACACCATACTCACACTGCATGAACAGTGTGAGCATGCCATGCACGCATGTAAGGGTGGAAGGGAAAAAGGAATGGACGAAGAGGAAGATTATTTAGGCAAGGAGGTTGAGGGAATGATAGAGGGAGTTGGGCTAGTTGTTGGGTGTAAGAGGGATGGTAGGGTGTTGTAACACCTCCAAAATTCACTACCGAAAAATTTTATTTTATTACAAGGAATAACAGGAGAAAAGAAAACAAACTGTAAATTTTGGCGATATTACCACCACACTTAGTACTAGACTGGTTCACTCCTACCGTTCCAGTACCAAGTGCTAAGGATAAAAGAATAAAATATAATTTGCTAGAAACTCAAATCATATTTAAATTATAGTAGCACAATAAACATTTTACAAGAATAGAACCCATAATTGGTGGTTATAAGAATACAGATTACATTTAAACTAGGATTTAAAAAGAGAAAGAGGCGGAACTCTAAAAGATTCCTGATAATCCTTACTCTATTTCCCATTACCCATTCAAATAGCACCTGAAATGGACCTACAAGGGACATTGCCTATTGAATAGGCAAGGGCCCCATGAATGGAACCCTTCAGTACTATGGTACCGAGTAACAATTTAAACCACACTAAAAATTAGTCCTGCATGTAACACGTAATACAAAACTATATAGATAGATGACATATGGGCTAATACACAAGGCACATCTCATATGCAAAAGAAAATGCATAACATAAAACCCATATACTTAGCAAATTCATCACATGTCCAAGTAGGGACAAGCACTAAAGCCCAACTCATGTCATATCAATGGATCATAAGGTGAAATCAATACTTTTGGGCCTTAAGCCTTTAATCAATCATTATTCATTCATCATCTCTCGAATTATACTCATGTGAGTGCGGAAACCCCACTATTATAGCCAGTGGACCAGAAACATATAGGGAAGAACACTCCTGACCACTATTATTCACCGATGGATCGGTCTCCCAGGCAGAAGGCTCCTGACCACTATTATCGCCAGTGGATTAGTCTAGCCCCGACTTACATGGTATTCCACTATAAGTGATTAGTATTTTTCATGATTTATTCACATCCAAGATTTGGTTTATTGAGCTTAGGACCTCCACAATTATAGCCGGTGGACCGGAATACATATATACATCTTCCAAGATAAGGCACTCTTAGGCCACTATTATAATCGGAGGACCGGTACACATATACATATTCCAAGACAAAATTCTCCTGGGCCACTATTGTATCCGATGGATCAATTCTCATAATATAATTCATCTAGGCCCGACTCATTCGTATTTCACTTTCATGATTAGTGGTTTCCTTTTTAATTATCACAATAATTCCATTTATTTACCTCAAAGGGGAGATCAAGATCTCAGAGACATAATGGTACACTAGTCGTACTGGTACATATAAGCTACTCAGTACCCTTCAACCATCTAGGGACACAAAGGTACCTTGATCATAATAGTACATAACAAGGATACCTAATCCATAAGGTGTGTATGTAGAGCTAGATAGAGTAAGATGTAGGGCCTGACTAGGGCACTAAGACACTAGTAAATACTAGAATAATCGTGGGCTAAACCACATCTTTAGGTAGTGACCCCTAAAGAGCCACCATTCCTGATCTCAAGGTCTTTCACTTTAATTATTAGTGTTTTAATTAAGGTAATCACGAAAAGCACAAGAACCAGATATGTATTCACTTTCAATTAGTTCTGATATCATTAGGTATTCCTCATTCATACAATTATCCAAGATAACCAAGAGGAATCATTAAAGCCATCATTATCTCGTCTAATTCCAATTCAGGATTCGTTTTCGTGATACTTACTGATTGTCAAATACCCTTATCTTGCTATTCAATGTTACTTGAGTCTTGTTATGAAACTCCGTTAGCCCATTGACATAAGATACAAGTTACTAATTTACCCCTTTCGCCTCTACAAAATTACCAAATTACCCCTTACATGTATAATTATTAAGTTATCCCTCTTTACTTGTTAAATTACCATACTACCCTCCATGTTGCATAATTACCAAGTTTTCCTTACTCAGGTTAGGTTACCAAGTTATCTTGCATATTTATTAAATCACCAATCACCCTTCATAATTGTTACACTTGTCAGATTTACTATTTAGTTGGTTAGATTACCAAATTGCCCTTCTTCATTATTATAATTACCAAATTGTCCTTCTCCATTATTATAATTACCAACTTACCCTTCTCCATTTTTATAATAACGCCCTTCTCCATTATTATAATTACCAAATTAACCTTCTAATTAGTTAAATTACCAAATTATCCTTCTCCATTATTATAATTACCAAAATGCCCTTCCTTTACACCAAATTACCATTTTGCCCCTCTACTTTATTAAATTACAATTTCACCCTTCCTTTATACCAAATTACCATTTTACCCTTCTACTTTATTAAATTACCATTTTACCCATTTACTTCCAAAATTACCATTTTACTCCTTTACTTCCAAATTTATCATATTACCCCCTTTACCTACAAAATTGTCATATTACCCTTTCCATTATATTTAATTCACCAAAACACTTTTTTACACCCAAAAATTTTCAAGATATCACTCTCCATGTAAAATTACTAAAATGCCCTTCTTACTTGTCCATTTACTATTTTCCCCCTTTACTCCTACAATTTACCATTTTTCCCTTATCCCACCACTTTTACCAAAATACCCCCACTACATAAAATTTTAATATTAATGTTCCATACCCATCATCCAACTCTACCAACTATTGTTATTTATCATAATACTCATTAGTATCCACACCTATTTAGGCCATATTCTTACACAAGAAATATTACTAAAATGCCTCTAGGGCACATAAAAATAATATTTGTGCAACCAATGGTCACATTAATATAACATATCATAGATAAGCACTTAACATTTCTATTAACAACAAAGCTCTTTCCTTAATCATTATTTCTACACATGACATATAAATTAGCATGCTTTCCTTTTTATCAATCAATACAAGCAACTAATTACATTATACTTAACATCATATATCATGCTTATAAACACATTAAGAACCCTAATGTGCTAGCATACATATATCCATACGTTTAAGTAAGGTTTAACAATTACCTTATTTTCTGAAAAAAATTGAACCTTACTGGTACCCCACTTAAAGATTCAAGCTTTGATCAGCAAAATCAATACCTAAAAATAATATACATAGTTATCATATTAGAAATAGGAAAAACCAAAAAGCATAAAACTTTATCAAAACTTAATTAATGATATACTTTATTTAACCATTAATATACCTTAAAATCTAGCCAAATCATGAAATGGGAGTAGCAAACTCATGTTGCATGAGCAACGTGACTTGCATGCAGAATAAGGGAGAAAGGGGTTCAAAGGAGGCAAAAGGAGAAGGGAGGGATATTGTTTTCGGGTAAGGGTTTTGGGGGATAAGAGGAGAGCGGGTGGAGGAGAGTTAGGGCAAGGGATGGATGCAAGGGTGGAGTGGGGGTGTACGTGGTGGTCAGGGATGGGTGATCGACGGCCAATGGTAATAGAGGCAATAGTAGTAGGGCTGCGAAGTGGGCTACAAGAGTGGTGAAGGAGAAGAAGGAAGGAAAATGGAGGAGGAAAATGAGAGGCTACAAGGGTGGATTTCAGCTAAAGGAGGTAAGTGACAATAGGGGAGGTTGTAGGGAGTGATTCGGTGGCTTGGGAGGCAGGGGAAGGGGCAGGACGGTAGCGGATAAAGGAGGAGTAGGGTGGAGGCTAAGAAAGGAGAAAAAGAAGATAAGAGGAAGAAGGAGGTTGCAGGGGCTCGAGGAGGGCAGCTTGGTGGTTCAGGGTGGCAGTAGGGGGTGGCAGGAGATGGTGCAGGTGGTTGGTAGGGCGGTGGCAACGACAGATTGGGGGTGGTGGAGTAAAATAAGGGAAGGGAATGAAAGGAGAAGAAATGGGAGAAGAAGAGGTCGGGAGAGTGAAGGAAGGGATTGAATGGGGAAGGATGAATCAGGAGGGGAAGAAGAAAAAGAAGAGGGAGAAGAGGGAAGGTAGGTGTGGCCAATCGGGGCAGGTTGCAAGGGATAAAGGTGTCAAGGATGCAGGGAGAGGGAAGGGGACGAAGATAATGAAGAAGACACTCGGGGAGGATTGTAAGGGTTGGGTTGGTCCAAAAATGGGAAGAAAAGGACGAGGGAGAGAAAGCAATGTTACAAGGAGTTGCAGGGTGGTTGGCAGGGGGCATGCCCTGTGGTCGAGGATGGAGGAAAAAGAAGAGAAGAAGAAGAAGGAAAGAAAGAAGCTGGCCAGCCGGGTGGGGAGAAAAGAAAAATAGGCCGACATGTGCATGAGGGAGATAGGAGGAAATAAAAGAAACTGGGTTGGCCCAGTCGAGGGGGAAAGAAGGAAAGAAAAGAAGGAAGGGGGAAGACTGGGTTAGGTTGCCGCATGGGAGAGAGAGAAGGAAAGGGAAGTGGGCCAACACCCCAGTGCACAGGGGAGAAGGCCATAGGCCTGGCAGCCGAAGGAGAAGAAAAAGGAAAAAGAAGGAAAAGAGAAAAAGGAGAAAAAAAAAGAAAGAAAAGGGAAAAGGAAAAAGGAAAAGGAAAATGGAAAGAAATAAGATAAAATAATTTATGGAATAATAAACTATAATATTTTTTATAGATAAATTAATTTAATAATATAATTTAATATTTTGGTTTAAAGAGGATAATTTTAGTAAAATATTAGTTTGGAAAATTATTTAAATAAAATGAGTATGATAAAATAATAAAATATTTATTTTAATTTATTAAATATTCATATCCAATTTTATATACTCAAAATCCTTAAAATAATTAAATTAAATAAATTTAAAAGCTATTTTATCCCAAATAAAATCTATTTATTAAATTATAGATTTTTAAAATGTTGGGGTATTATAGGTTTAGGTGGTGGTGGTTCATCCTCATGTGGTAGGTTAGGGCAATGGTGGTTACGATAAGGCTGAGGCAGGTGGGTGTTGGGGTAATATTAGGTGGTTAAGGGGAGGCTTCAACGGCAGCTGAAGAAGGGAGATGGGCAGTGTAAGGTGGCGATGCATGGTTGATTGGGGTGGTACAAGGAAGAAGGGGGACAGAGGAGCTGGTGTGGTGGTTGTTGGACGACAAAGACGGTTGAGAGGGGCGGTACAACAAAAATAGGGAAGGAAGAGGGGGAAAGAAAAAAGGGGAGACTTGGGCAAGAGGGAAGGAAGTTAGAGGAATAGAAATGGGGTAAAGAAGAAGAAAAGGAAGAGGGGAAGAAAGGTAACCAGCGTATGGGTTAAATGGGTGCAGGGGGACGGTGGCAGGGAGAAGAAGAAGGGGAAAGAAAAGGGGCATGTGAGAAGGTGCATGGGGTTGTGTTTGGATAAAAATGGAAGGAAAAAGATGAGAGAGGGAGTTATAGGCTGGGATGTGTAGGTGTAGGGGCTGGTGATCATAAATCCTATAAGGTGTAGGGAGAGGGGATGTTTGGTCAAGCATCACAGAGGAGGAGAAGGAAGAAGGGGAAAGAAGAAGAAGGTTGGGCAGGGAAGAACGGGTAGATCGACCTGTACAAGGAAGAAAGGGAAAAAAATAAAGGGAGTTAGGCTAGCCCAACTGAAGAGAAAAGAAAGGAAAGAACGAAAAGAAGGGAGAAGGAGGTACAGCATGCTAAGATGGTCTAGTGAGGGAGGAGCAAAGGAAAAGAAGAGGAGAAAAGAAAGGAAATAATGAAAGAAGGGAGAAGGAGGTATAGCATGTTGGGATGGTCCAGCGGGGGAGGAGGAAAGGAAAAGACAAGGAAGGCGGATGGGTTGGCCCAAAGGAAAAAGGAGAAAGGAAAGAAAAAAGGAAGAAGGAAGAAGAAAAAATGAAAAAGGGAAAAAGAAAAAGAAAAATAAATTCATTTTTAGAGTTAGGATTAGAAATTAAGATAATGGAAAAAAATTATTTATTAAAAATTTAAAGTATTATTTTAAGAGGATAATTTTGGTAAAATTATGGGTTTGAAATTTTATTTAAATAAAACAAGTATGATAACATAATAAAATATTTATTTTAATTTATTAAATATTTCTATCCATTTTTATAAATTAAAGTTCCACAAAAATAATTAAATTAATAATTTAAAATTAAATTATTTCAAATAAGGAGTTAAATATTAAATTTTAGATATTTAAAAATTTAGGGTATTACAGTATAGTCATTCGTGGAAATTACAATTAAACTATATAAAGCAAGTCTTAGCAGTGTTATAGCAGCAATCCCTCCATGCCAAGATGAGTAAGTGTAACTTTGGATGTACAAGGGTTGAATATTTAGGGCATTATATATCACCTCAAGGAGTGTCAACTAATCATAAAAATGTTGTTTTTTTTTTTTAAATGACCACAACCTCAAAAATGTAAAATAGTTCAGGGTTTTTGTGTATTGGTCGGATATTATAAATGATTCATAAAAAAAATTCCATCATTATCTACCCTTTGATAAAGTCGTTAAAAAAAGGAAGGATTTTAATGGTTGGCTCAAGCTACCTTGGCATTCAGCACATTGAAAAGGGCCTTATGTTCGGCTCTTGTCTTTATCCTTCCTAAATTTTGTGAGTTTACTTTAGAAGTTGATGCTAGTGGCTATGGTATTAAGCTTTTCTAAACTAGTAAGAGCATTCGATTGCTTACATTGGTAAGAAAATATCCCCTAAGAGTCAATATTTTTTAGTTTATGAAAAAAATAGGTGTTAGCTATTATTCATGTTGTTTCCAAATGGCATTCAGGGAATATGTTTTGTTGTTAAAATTGGCCATAAAAGCCTTAAATTATTGTTGACATGAAAAATACACACTTTGAGTAAAAAAACTTGGTTGTAAAGGTTACTTAGGTATGATTATTCCATTAACTACGATAATCATGTGGACAATAAGGTTGTACATGCTCTTTCATGCATCACCAGTTCGAAAATGCACCTCAAGGCTATTACTTTCATTTCTCCCTCCTTGTTACCTCATATACAAGTCACTTGGCATGCTGATTCCAACCACCATTAATCAATTTCTTCATTACAACTTGATCCTAAATCTCATCTTTTTTATAGTGGGCAAATGTCAAACTTAGAAAGAAAGGGAAACTATTTTTTTTTATATGATCCTACACTAAGGAAGAAGATCATTCATTTATCTCATGATACTTCTTTTGGTGGTCATTATGGATTATCAGCCAATGCCAAGACATTAAAAAAATTATTGGAAGGGACTTGCAAGGGAAGTTAGATCATATATAAGGTAATGCCTTGTTTGCCAGCAATGTAAAGGAGAGATTGTAGCTTATTTGGGGTTACTTTAACCAATACCAGTTCCCACTAGTATTTGGCAAGCTTTGTCCATGGATTTTATTGATGTACTACCTAAATCTTGTGGTAAAAGTTCTCTAATTGTAGCAGTGGATCGATTAGTAAATCAACTCATTTTATTCCCTTAAAATACCCTTATGCAACTTCAATAGTTTCTTATGCTTTTCTTAAGCATGTCTATAAGCACCATGGACTGCTTGAGTCAATTGCAACTAACTGAGGTTCTATTTTTATGAGGAATTTTGGCAAGAACCGTTTCATCTCCTACAAATTAATCACCATCCTTTTGTTGCCTATCACCCCTTCCCAAAAAAAGTGATGGCTAAACTGAAGCCATAAGCAAGTGCATTGAGGGATATCTCAAGAGCATGTGTATGGATGCTCCACCTTAGTAGGTTAAGTTCCTTCCTATGGTGGAGTGGTGGTATAATACCCACTATCATTCCTCAACTTATGCCTCCCTCTATGAACTCCTATATGGGCATTCTCCTCTCCATATTACTTATTTTCTAAGTGATACCAAAGTTCTTGTAGTCGATTGATTGATGCAAGAACATGAGGCAAGTTTTTCCTTAGCAAAATATCATCTATTGAAGGCCAAAATTGCATGGAATAATGGGTGAATACAAGAAGGAATAAAAACCGCTTTCAAGTTGGTGATTGAGTTTTCTTAAAGCTACAACCATATAGCCAGTGTAGCATGAGAAGAAGAGGGGGAAATAAGTTAAAAAGACATATTAGGTCTACTACGCATGTTACCACATAGTTACTTGACTTTATGATGTAATTTGAGGAGAAGAAACAACCTAAAATAGTGTTGGATAGGAAAATTTTCAGTTGGGGAGCTAGAACTACCACTCGAGTGTGGATTAACTGGCAAGGCTAAGACTTGGATGATGCAACTTAGGAATATTTGTTTGATTTTTAGCAAAATTTTCCCAATTTTGAATTTTTAAGCTAGTCATTATATCTCTATAGTTGGTCTTGCTAATCCAAATCCTTGAGGAGAAGGGTTTATTTTAAGAACGGGTGATTTGTTATGTGCAAATACAACCAGTTAAGTCGAATGATTTGTGGATTAATGAAGCTGATG
The DNA here is from genome assembly GCA_030549775.1 of Tamarix chinensis. Taxonomy (NCBI): domain Eukaryota; kingdom Viridiplantae; phylum Streptophyta; class Magnoliopsida; order Caryophyllales; family Tamaricaceae; genus Tamarix; species Tamarix chinensis. Next base: position 11,448,822 of record CM060176.1, read on the forward strand.
AGCTGGCGAGCATAGTGATAAAGTTGTTGAAGTTGTTAAGCTATAATAACATAGTGCCATTTGGTAATTGTTTGTAATTACTAAGTTGTAACATATTATAATTCTGGTAATTGCTTATAATTACTCAGTAGTAGCTATAAATACAATAAGGTAGGTTGTTACACCCTCAAAATTTACTACCGAAAATTTTTGTTTTATAAAAAACAATAGCAAAAGTAAAAAAAATGTAAATTTCAGGGATAGTATCACCACACTTAGTATCACACTAGTTTACTCCTATTGTTCCAATACCAAGTGCTAAGGCTAAAAGATCAAAATAAAATTTTCTCAAAATCAAACTTTATTTAAATCATAGTAACACGATAAAAATTTTACAAGAATAAAACCCACTACTAGTGAATACAATAACAAATATCATTTTAATAAGAATAAATTTAATAGGGAAAACCCTGAATTATTTCCAAATAATTCTTACTCTCATACCCAAGCCTTCTTGAATAACACCTGCAATGGACCTACAAGGGACACTACCCATTGAATAGGTAGGGGCCCACAAATGGAACCCTTCAGTACTATGGTATTGAGTAACCATTTAAATAACACTAAAAAGTAGGCCCGCATGCAACACAAAATACAAAACTATATGGGGAGATAATCATGCAGAATAATACACAAGGCAATACCACATACAATGAGAGATGCATAACACAAATTTCATGTACTTACAAAGCCATCACATACCCAAGTAGGGACAAGCACTGAAGCCAACTCATGTCATATCATTAGATTATAACGTGAAATCGGTACTTTTGGGCCTTAAGCCATTAATCAACCATTATTGAATAATCATCTCTAGAATTATATCCATGTGATTACGAGAACCCCACTATTATAGCTGGTGGACAGGAAACATATAGGGCAGAACACTCTTGACCACTATTATTTGCTGGTGGATCGGTCTCTAGGGCGGAAGGCTCCTAGCCACTATTATTGCCATTAGATCAGTCTAGCCCCAACTCACATGGTATTCTACTATAAGTGATTAATATTTTTTATGGTTTATTCACATCCAAGATTTGATTTATTGAGCTCGGGACCCCCACTATTATAGCCGGTGGACTGGAATACATATATATATATATATATATTCTAGGGTAAAGCACTCCTAGGCCACTATTATAATCGGTAGACTAATACACATATACATCTTTCAGGAAAAAATGCTCCTGAACCACTATTATATCCAGTGGACCGGTACACATAATATAATTCATCTAGGCCCGACTCAATTGTCTTTCACTTTCATGATTATTGTTTTCCCGTTTTAATTAGCACAATAGTTCCATTTATTTGCCTCAAAGGGGAGATCAAGATCCTGGGGATACAAAGGTGCATTGGTCCTACTAGTGCATACAAGCTACTCAATACCCTTCAACCATCAACTCAGGGACGCAAAGGTAACCTAGTTGTACTGGTGCATACAAGCTACACAGTACCCTACCGACAAGGACACCTAATGTAAAAGTATACATACACCCTAAATAAGTCTGTAGAGCTAGATAGAGTAAGATTTAAGGCCTGGTTGGGGCACACTAGTAAATACTAGAATAATCGTTGGATAAACCACGTCTTTAGGGTAGCGACCCCTAAAGAGCCACCATTCTCGATCTCGAAGTCTTCCACTTTAATTATTAGTGTCTTAATTAAGGTGATCATGAAAAGCACAACAACCAGATACTTATGTACTTTTAATTATTTATGATATCATTAGGTAATCCTTATTCATCCAATTATCCAAGATAACCTAGAGGAATTACTAAGTCCACATGCCATAAGGGTTATCATATCATAATCACATTATGGTTTGAGAGTCTGATTAGTTCACATCGAAGGATCATGGCACCCATAACCTCAACATGCCCTTAATTCACACCCAACACCCAATACCATGTGTGATTAATGATTAAAACACCTCCTTCATGAATATAAGTATAACACCTCACCACAACCTTAATTATCAATCCAATCCCAGATCATGTCATGTTCTTGTGATACTTACCGATTGTCAAATACCCTTATCTTGCTATTCAATGTTACTTGAGTCTTATGATGAAACTTTGTTAACCTATTGACATATTAGATATGAGTTACTGATTTAATCCTATCATCTCTACGAAATTTCTGAAATATCCTTGCTTGTATAATTATTAAGTCATCCCTCTTTACTCGATAAATTACCATATAACCCTACATGTTGTATAATTACCAATTTACCTCTTACTCGTGTTAGATTACAAAATTATCCCCCATACTTATTAAATCAAACTTTACCCCTTATACTTGTTAAGTTACCAATTTACCCTTCCAATGAGGTAAATTACCGTATAACCCTTTATACTTATCTTAATTACCAAATTGTGCTTAGGCTCATTAAGTCACCAATCACCCTTCATATTTGTTACACCTGTCAAATTTCCTATTTGGTTGGTTAGATTACCAAATTGCCCTTCTTCATTATTATAATTACCAAATGACCCTTCTTCATTATTATAATTACCAAATTGTCCTTTTAGTTGGTTAAATTACCAAATTACCCTTATCCATTATTATAATTACCATTTTGCCCCTCTTCATTATTATATTTACCATTTTGCCCTTTTAATTAGTTAATTTACCAAATTGCCCTTCTCTATTATTATAATTACCATTTTGCCTCTCTTTCTACAAATTACCAAAATACCCTTCCTTTACACCAATTTACCATTCCACTCGTCTACTTTATTAAATTACCATTTTATCCTTCCTTTATACCAAGTTACTAAAATACCCTTCTCCTTTATCAAATTGCTAATGTATCCATTTACATAATTACCATTTCACCCATTTACTTACAAAATTACCATATTACCCTTTTACTTATAAAATTACTATTTTACCCCTTTACTCATAGAATTACCATATTACCCTTTTACTTGCAAAGTCACCATTTTGCCCCTTTACTTACAAAATTACCATATTACGCTTTCTATTATATTTGATTCACCAAAGCACTTTCTTACACCCAAAAATTTTCAAGTTATCACCTCTCCATATAAAATTACTAAAATATCCCTCTTAATCGTCCATTTACTATTTTTCCCCTTTACTCCTACAATTTACCATTTTTCCCTTATTGCACCACTTTTAATAAAATACCCTCACTACATAAAATATTAATATTAATGTTCCATACCCATCATCCAACTCCACCAACTAGTGTTATTTATCATAATACTCATTAGCACCCACGCTAATTTAGGTCACACTCTAACATAAGAAATATTAATAAAATACCTCTGGGCCCATAATAACAATATTTGTGCAACCAATGGCCATATTAACATAACATATCATAGATAAGCACTTGATATTTTTGTTAACAACAAAGCTCCTTCCTTAAGCATTATTTCTATACATAACACATAAATTAGCATGCTTTCCTTTTTATCAACCAATACAAGCAACTCAATACATTATACTTGGCAACATATATCATGCACATAAAGATGTTAGAAACCCTAATGTGCTAGCATATGTATATCTGTTCATTTAAGTGAGGTTTAATAATTACCTTATTTCTCGCAAAAATCAAATCTTATTGGTACCCCGATTAAAGGTTCAAGCTTTGATTAGTTAAAATCAATCCCTAAAAACAATATCAAAAATTAGCATAATATAAGTAGGAAAAATCAAAGGAATAATTATTATCAATTTCTTAATTGAACATATACTAATATTAACCCTTATTATACCTCAAAATTGAGCCAAAATCATCAAAGGGGAATAGCAAACTCACGCTGCATAAGCAGGGTGAGTTGTATGCAGAGAATAAGGAAGGAGGGATGGTCGAAGAGGGGAAATGGTAAAAGGAGAGGGTGATTCGGTGAAGGGTTTTGGGGGTTAAGAGGAGAGTAGGTGGAGGGGAGTTAGGGTAAGGCCTAGGTATAGGGGTGGAGTGGGGTGTAGATAATGGTTGGGGATGGGTTATTGGCAGCCAAGGGCGGTGGATGCGACGGCTACAGGGCTACAAAGTGGGCTGCAGAAGTAGCAAAGGAGAAGAAGGAAGGGAAATGAAGGAAGAAAAAGAGAGGTTGCAAGGCTAGGTTTTGGCCAAAGGAGGTAAGGGGTGGTAAGGAACATTGCAGGGAGAAGATTGGTGGCTTGGGAGGCGATAGAAGAAGCGGAATGGAGGCGGATAAAATAGGAGTAGGGTGGAAGCCAAGAAAGGGGGAAGAAAAGAAGAGAAAGAAAGAGTGATACAAGGGCTCGAGGGGGTGTCATGGTGGTGTAGGGTGGTAGTAGGGGTGGCAGGAGGTGGTGCAGGTGGTTGATAGGGCAGTGAAAATGGTTGTCGAGGGTGGCGAAGCAAAAATAAGGTAAGGGAAGGAGAAGAGAAGAAAGGAATAAGAAGAGGTCGGGAGAGGGATAGAAGCAAACTCAAATGGGGCAGAATGAAATAGGAGAGAAGAAGAAAAAGGAGAGGGAGAAGAAGGGAGGTAGGTGTGGCCGGACGAGGGTAGGTTGTAGGTGGCAGGAGTGTCGGGGTGTAAGGAGAGGGAAGGGAAATAAGGGAAAGGAAGGCATGCGAGCTAGGGGTATAGGCTAGGTTTGGTTCGAAGTGGGAAGAAAAGGATGGGGGAGAGAGAGCAGGCTGAAAATGGGAGGCAGGTGGTGGCCGGTGGCGGTGCAAGAGGAGTAAACATGGTGAGGTGGTCGGCGTCAAAGAGAAGACAAGAAGAAGAAGAAGGAAAGAATGAGAGCTGGCCAACCGAGCGGGGAGAAAAGAAAGAACAGGCAGGCCCACTCCCGAGGTAGAGGGGGAGAAAGAAAAGAAAATTAGGCTGCCCCAGACGAGGGAAAGGAAGGGAAAGAAAAGAAATAAGGAGGGGAGTAGGTTGGTGACATGGGAAAAGAGTAGGAAGGGAAGGAGGAAATAAGCCGTGCAACGACCCAACGCCTGGAGGAGAAGATAAAGCTGGCTAGGCAGCTCGAAGGAGGATTAAGAAAAGGAAAAAGAGAGGAAAAGGAAGAAAAAGGAGAAAGGAAAAAATAAAAATAAAAATGGGGAGAAATAAGATAAAATAATTTATGGAATAATAGAATTTGATATTTTTATTAGATAAATTAATATAATAATTTAATTTAATATATTAGTTTAAAAAGGATAATTTTAGTAAAATATTGGTTTGAAAATTTATTTAAATAAAATGAGTATGATAAAATAAAATAATATTCATTTTAATTTATTAATTATTCATATCCATTTTTATATGCTCAAAAATTCCCAAAATAATTAACTTAAATAAAGTTAAAAGTTAATTTATTCTTAAGAAATGATATTTATTAAATTATCGGTTTTTAAATTTTTACAGTATTATATAGGCCATGTAATAGGGGTATCATTGAAATGAATATGAGATTCTATCCGATTTCTTTTTGTCAAAATCCTTAATTCCATTCCAAGCTCAGTCATCAACTTTCATTCTTTCTCTTATAAGTCATTAATTGTGTTTCTAATTACTCTCCATAATTGTGCAATGCTAAGCATCATAGAAAATGACAAAAAAATGTTATACACGCACATACTTATCACTTAAACATAAATGTATCATATAAAAATTTTAAAAAAAAAAACTAATGCATATACACTATCACTTTCATTCCTAATAATTCAGTATTTGGTTCACTAAGTCCCTTCTATTTCATCTATCTTTCTGACTCGAGGATATTTCTTATTTAAGGTGATATAACAGCGGCTTCAAGAAGTAAATGGTTGAAAAGTGCTCAATGAAGCCAACCATCCACTTATATCTCCCTCTCCCTCTCTATCTGAGAGCATCTTCTATGAACTACTAATTAAATTTATAGATAATGAAGAAGAGAGAATATAAAACAGATAAATGTAGAAGAAGGCATGTTTAATTATTAATTATTGTGTATTGATTGATACGTACAAGGAATTTACATCTATCTAGAGGCTTTAGATGATAAATTGAAGCATTAGCAAGAATTAACAAACTCGAGGCTAAATTAATATGTTCTTTCTATAAAAAAAATGTTAACTAAAAAAATTCACACGTGAAATATTAACACCCCCCTCAAGTTGAAGGGTGATTGGAAACCCCCAACGTGGATAAAAGTTGATTTTGTGTTGGACTTGGAAGACTCTTGGTGAAAAAATCAGCAAGTTGATCATGCATGTTAATATGAGAGACTATGTCTAAACCCTCTTGTAATTTCTCACAAACGAAGTGAAAATCCTGGTTAATATACTTTGTTCGTTCATAGAAAAATGGGTTACATGTAATGTAAACGCTATTAAATTATCACACTTAAGAGGGATTGAAATGACATTAGGAGCTATCAATTCATGGAGGAGTCTTATAATCCATGTTAATTAAGCTTGTGCCCTTCCCATACTATGATATTCAGCTTCAGCTGATGATAAGGAAATAATGGATTGTTTCTTAGCTTTTCAATAAATAGGGGAATTTCCAAGCATGATGAACCAACCACTGAAATCATCGAGTAGATGACCATGTAGCCCCATTAAATTCATAGTAACCTTGAAGTAAGAAGGATGGAGAATAGGTCATAAGTAATCCCAATGCTGGATTCCTTTTGATTTATCACAAAGTATGGAGGGCAACTTTGAAGAGTGAATATCGTGGAGCATGCATAAATTAACTGAGGTAATGAGTTGCAAAAGCAATGGTTGGTCTTTTATATGTGAGAAATATTAGCTTAACAACTGAGCTTTGATAAGAGACTGGATTAAGATAAAGAGGGATAATAGCTAGAATAAGTGATGCTTGCTTCAAAAGGGATAATAGCAATGACGATCAAACTTCTAAATGAGGTAAAGAGAAAATTTATGACAAGTCATAATGACATCGGTGGGTTCACTAAGGATTTTAATACCTAAAAAATAGTGAAGATTTCCCAAGTCTTTGATCTTAAATTTGGCATCTGGAAAAGATTTTAATGCATTCACCTTAAGTGTATCATTCCCGTTCACTAATAAGTCATCTACATATACCACTATGAAATAAAATAAGTCTTTATCTCTTTTAGAGAATAAAGAATAATCATTCTTAGCTATGATGAAACCTCTGGACTTGAGAGAATAAGTCAAATGAGCTTACCACTAATGGGATGCTTTTTTAGGCCATATAAGCATTTATTGAGCTTACAAAAAGGTTAGGAGAAGAGAGGGGTAGACCTAGTGGTTGTTTCATATATATCTCTTTGTCCAAATCACAATAGAGAAAAGCATTATTTACATCAAGTTTATGCATCCCATCTTCATAATAGTAGCAACAAGGGCATGTATGATTGTCATTTTAACAATAGGTGAGTATGTCTCATGAAAATCAATACCTCTTGGTCATTTTTTAGTGAATCCTCAAACAACCAATCTTACTTTAAAATGTTCAATAGACCCATTTATCTTATGTGAAATAGAATAGAATAGGTGAAATAAGTACAACATCATTATTTGTCTAGTTCGCAGGAAAAAAACTGAAATAATTCTCTAGAATAGGTGAAATAGAAACAGCTTTGCATGATTGGTTGCTTGTATATTAAGTATCTAGTATATAAAGGCCACTTTACGGTTACCAAGTATTAATGGCATGTTCATTCAAAGGCCCTACAAAGATCATGAAGTGGGAGTAAAGTGAACTTAGTAGTTGTATTGGAATCATGGTTTACTAATGTAAATCAAATTGTATGTGAAAGTAGGAATAAAGAGAACATTAAATAGAGTTATCTGATAGGATAAGCAGATGGTTCTAGTACTGGTGGCATTGTTATGTAGTATGATGTCGGATGTGCTTGTTAGTGATCCAAAAGTTGTGTTTAGGCTGAAAAGAGAAACAAATGCATTTTCCAGTTAATAAGTGAGAAGAGAGTGCAACTTTACTAGCAAAACTACATTCGATTGTGAACTTGGAGTTGATGAAATGGATTGCTTGCTGATGAGTGAGTACAATTGATTGCATTGCTCTTTAGATAATCCTAGAATGATATTTTCTCTAGTAGAGACATCAAAGGTGAAGAATCACCAAGAACAGTTGTTCCTACCATACATTTACTCTTGGTAAACTTAAAGCCTATTAGGAAGCTATGTAACCTATAGCATTTGTCTATAATATGCATATTCTTCTTATATTAAGTGAACTAAAGATTGGATTTAAACTTCTTCTTGTCATGAAGTCTGGTAGAAACTTTATGAACAAACTAAGGGTTATATGCATTGAAAGAAGAATAATACTTAAGAAAATGACTGGAGGAATGAATTTCTCGTTGTTTCTCTTCTTAGATTAGAAGAGAATAAGCATAGGAAATTGAGGGAGTGGGTTTGAGCATAAGGATATGACCCCTATGAATGGTAAGTAACCCATTATAGAAAACTAATATGAAAATCCCGCATGAAACGCATAAAATGGCACCACAACAACACATGATACAAAACATTTAATTGTCAAAATACAATGATCATTCCAGACTAAACAAATATCAATGAAGAAACATATTGATCATACTCATTTATTTCAAATATAATGAAACTTACAAACCAAACATACAAGAGATTTTATCGGAAATAATGATTAGAATCACTATTAACACCATAGACATAACCTTCATAATATATCCCATGTCTTAATATCAAACCAAGTATTATCCAATACAATAGAGGTAGGCTCAAATACTACTACCGACCAATCTAATAATCATTTCCATTTTTATTTATTTACGTTGAGTTTAGGGACCCCGCAATTCTTAAATTGGTGGAATGAAAATAACATCTCTTAGGAAAAAATGCACCTGACCACTATTCTTAAACCGGTAAAACGATTTGGAAAACCTCATGAGAAAAAACACACCCGAACCACTATTATTATTTGATGGAACAAATCTTGATCATGGCTCACGTAATCTTGGACTTTAATTTATTATTGTCACATTAATTATTATTTTTATCTCAAGAGAATATTATGGTTTATATTGAGCTCAGAAGCCCTAGTATTCTTAAACTGATGAAACGACCTAAAATACCTCTTGAGGACAAAACACTTAGGCCACTATTATCGTCTGATGAAATGGATCCAACACCTCTTAGGAAAACATACACTTGAATAGTATTCTTAAAATGGTAGATGAAACACCTCTCAAGACAAAACACACCCAAGCCTTTATTATTTTCTAGGGGAACAAACCCAATGGCCCCAACTCATGTAGTCTTTCTCTTTAAGTGATTAATATCTTATTTAAGATGGAATTTTTCAAGGCCCTAAATCATATGCATAATTAGACATTCAAGGAACATAATATATTTTATCATAATCATTTTAAATACATATAACACAACCAACATAAATACCAATACACTTCTCTAAGGAAAATACCACACCCCTCCTAGGGAACCCTAATTTGATAAGTCTAGCATAACTCCTCCCCTAATAATAATCCTTAAAATGTTATTATTGAAAACATACCCAAAAATCAAGGTTTAAATCTAAATTCTTATACATGTAATAATAGACTGCCTTTAGGGTTACTTTTCACATTTTCCTACAAAACTTTAATTATACAATTTAATCATAACTCTTCTCATAAAATCCATATAACCACCGAATTTAATACACATTCCCAATATATTATTATTGAAATCATATAAACAAATTGAGATCTAAATCCCACATTTTACACATACAATAATAGAATAGCCTTAGGATTACTATTCACATTTCCCTATAAAACTCTAATTACACAATTTAATCTTAACTTTTCCCTTAAAATCCATATAAACACAAATTTTAATATACATTACCAAAATATTATTATTGAAATTATATATGAAAATTGAGATCCAACTCTCACATTTTACATAGGCGATAATAGTTTAGCCTGAGGGTTACTATTTACATTTCCCATGAAATCCTAGTCTCATAATTCAAGCATATCTTTTCCCATGATGAACATATGACTCCCAAATATAATATGCATTCATAAAACACCAATATAACCAACATATCCAAAATTCAAGATCTAACTTAAACAATTCCCGTATGTAATATTCCCACTTAAAATCATTTTCCTCATTTATTTGACATAGACCATTCATATTTACTCTAGACTTTCCACATAATATACTTAACCTAATTCCAACCACTTATTACATTAAAATATCTAATATTCCATTTTTAAGCCATGTTAACTAAAATTATCCTAAGTCAACTATTATAAAAATTCATAGCCACGGGTACATATATAGGTAATTAACAATGACACGTATCTTTACACATAGTTTAGCATGTGAAATGTTAATCGACATTTCTAAAACTTCAAAACACATACTTCCGTACTTATCGATGATAAAGGCATGTAAAGATCATGATATGCTTACAATGACCAAAATACCCCTAGGGCACAAACAATAATAATATTTATACTAAAATACACTAAGGCATGCTCAACCTATCATAATAGACATACATAACATATATAATTTACTCTCGATATAAAACCCATTTTAACATAATTATGTACTCATAATCATTACACAAGTTAACATGATCCATTTCATCAAATTTCATAACACTTTTAGACAGATAATTATAACGTAACAATCATACTTGATAAAACTTACACATCAAAAATCTTAATGTGCTAATATGCGATATCTCACATTTTATTAGAGTATAATAATTACTTACATTCCACTAAAAGAACAATTTTATCAATAACCTACTAAAAATGATTAGGCATTTCTAATCAAACTTTGTACCTACAAATAATATCGTAATTACCACATTAATATTTAATCAATAAAATACTAATATTTATTAATTTTTTCATAAAATAGAGAATTTTACCAACAATTGCCTTAAAGTAATCCTCCCTACCATGGAGAAAAGCTTCAATTTCCACTCGTGAGAGTGATCAAGACTAGGAATGACTAAGTGAGCAAGAAAAAAGGCCAAGGAATCCTAAGATAAGGCAATGTGCCAATCAATGCCAATAACTACTAATGCTACTATTGTTGTTGCTACTACTCCTGTTGCCCCTCCTCCTCCTACTATTACTACTACTACTACCCCTAGTACTACTACCACTACCCTTACTACTCCTACTATTACTACTACGGGTACTACTCCTACTCCTACTATTCTTGCTACTGTTGCTATTGCTACTACTACTACTGCTGCCACTACTACTACTAGGGATAAGGGAAGGCAGCAGAGGGAGGAAGAAGGGTGGTATGGATCGGAGAATTGGTGGTGTGCGGTTGTAGATAAAGGAAAAATAGAGAAGAAAAGGGAAAAGGATGTAGTATCATTGTATTGAATGGTTCCTTTTTATAGGCTCCTACTTATTCAATGGGCATTGACTATTATAGATTAGATTAATTAAAAAAATATGTTTATTTTAAGTAATATTTTTCACTAATATATTATTTTAATTGCTTGATAACTAATAAATAACTCCATTTATGAATAGCAAGTTGAATTATATTTTTATTCAACAAATATTCAATTATCACAAAATTATCATTGATTAATTTTATTATAACTTCATATTCCATTTTATTAATTATAAGGATGAGGAGGAGGAGGAGGAGAAGAAGAAGGATGATGAGGATATCATCCTCAATAAGAACAACTACAACAATACTGGTTATAATTATAAAGTAGTTATTGATTCACAAAAATACCATAGAATTTAAAGTAACTTGTTTAGGGAAAATATAGGTGTTAATACCTCACTTGACTATAATAAATAGATATGAACTATCCAAAGTTATTATATAAAAGAAAGAATATAATCATTGTTGGTCCTCCTATGCAAGTATACACAATTGTCAAAGTAATATAATAGTGAGTAAGTATCATTCCCACGAGGATAGACAACTCAACAAAGTGCTCAAAGGCTAATTTGAAAATAGAAAAAAAGTTTGAAATGTCATACAGTAATGGCATCAATAAACTAAATGTAAATAAGTCTGAAAAAGTTGAAGATGACCAAGAATCAAAGTAATGAGTTGGGGTTATGGAATCCCTCTACTACTTCATCTTAATGATACAACTTCAATCTTAGCTAAATCCTACTAGATCGTACCAAAATGTAGGTTTTCTCTATTGAGGCCAACCTATTTATTTCCTTATCATATCCAAATTTGGTTTATATATAAACCATCCAAGTTTAATGAATACTCCATAGAAAAGGATGAATCAAAATAGCTTATCTAGGATTGCATATGTCTATGTTTTCCACGTTGGAACACTCTCATGTCCAACACTTGATGCCACTCAAAGAGATCAACCAAATTGTTTCTTTCAAAGTTAATTTAGGTGTTATTCCTTACCAAAGTTGGCCAAAATTTTATAGAGGTACAATGTTACAAAAACTTTGAGTGGAATAAAATTGAAACCAAAGCCAATTTAGTAGATTATCAAAATATTACAATGACTTCATATAACATCCTGAGTTGATACGACCATGCGAGCTAACTTGGAGTGCTTTCGTATTGATCGGTTGGCCCAAAGATCAATAATAGTCTTTTGAACACGCTTTTTCCCCACTTACATGCTTCCTAAAAAAATTTAGAAAATTTTTGAAATTTCCCATTAGGGCCGCCCATCCTAAAAAGTATTCAATGGCTAGTATGCTTAACTGTAGAGTTCTTAGGATAGAATCACTAAAATGATGATATAACATGTTGATATAAGTAGCGAGAACAATCTTAATAGCACTCCATTCAACTTGGGGTATTACATTCACCCCCACTCAAAGAACACAATGTCCTCGTTGTGTATCAACTACTAATTGTCTCAATATAGTTTTTATCCTAAGAATCATCCCACTAAGAGACTAATTATCTCATCTAAGTTTAGCTCACTATTGCAGTTTTGCTCTAATACTATTTGCAACCCCAAGTTGATAAGGCCACCCAAGAGCTACCTTGGAGAGCTTTTAGATTGATCAGTCAACCCACAGATTAAGGCCCCACAGATCAACACGAGTCCTTTTGACACGCTTTTATATCACTCACATGCTTCTTGAGAAATTTTTTAAAAAAAAATAAATATTCTCAAGATGGCCATCCATCCTAAAAATTACTCCACTACCAGCACACTTAAAGATGGAGTTCTTAGGATAGAATCACCAAAAGGATGGTATACAATGTTGATATAAGTAGCCAAATCAATCCTTATAACACTCTACTGAACTTAAGGTATTACAATTGATAAGTGTGAATTTTTCATATTATTCCTAAGATTTATAAGAGTTTTCACCTCTAATTTTAGTTGGAATTCTCCCTTTATGTTCTTGTTACTGCCTTTGTGTTGTGAAAATTTGTAGGGTCTCAAGCAACAAAAATTTTAAGGATGGAAAAAATAATAAGCTTAAAGGGAGAAGAAAGGAGAAAATAGGAGAAAATAGGAGTAAAAGTTAAAGTAGAAAGAGATTCAGAGCTAAAATATAAATTATGCAATAAAATGAAAGTAAGAATGCATATTTAAAGTATATGGGCCTGAAAGAAGTGGAATTTAGACCAAGAAAAATATGAATTTGGAGAATCTTTCAACATCAAAGTTTTATATATTTTTAATATATTTCCAATGCATCCAAAATAAGCATAATCAGAGTTATGATGAAAACGTTATGGTCAAAATACGTATCACTATCAAAGCTGACATGTGAAGCCCATCTTTATCAATACCCTAAGGATCCATGAGGCGGTAATATAAAAACTTTCATTCTAATATCTCGAAGCAGCCTCCACTCCCTCTATCTTCTCTCTTCTCTATCCTCTTCCCCAATTCATCAATATCTCTTTTGTAAATTAGAGACCGAGGTGCAAGAAGTTTAATTTTTACAAGAATTTGTGAACATCAAGGGTATTATCTAATGATCTTTTCCATATCTATAGAATATATTATTGTTTTTAATATTATTGCTATGAATTTGATAGGCTAGATATTGTGCTAAGGTGAAGGGGAATTTCCCCCGATCCGAATGTGTTGAATTATTGCATCCTTTTTTATTCAATTCATGATCTATGTGTTGTGTTATTGATTGATTGACGGATTGATGAACCACAGCCGGGTTCCAATTTTGGTGTGGGAAATACGGGTGAGATCGAGAGATAATCCCGTATTAGACCCAATAGCACAATGGGAGATTAAATTTTAGGTCGAGAGATGATTAATAAAGAAACTTTATGGACTTTAATGCATTAAATTCTATTAGACTCTAAGCTAGAGAAAGTTAGGGCCATAGATATGTAATAGGGAGGTTGTGGCTTGAGAAAGCACAACACTTTATATCCTTGTTGGCATGATTGATTATGATTGTTGAATTATTTTGTGATTTGATATTTGGTTACATGTGAGGATCGAGGGCGATAAACCGGAACCTTAGCTCTTCTATTTATTTGAGTCACTTGAGTGCTATTTTCCTTTCCTTTCAGCTGAGATAGTTATTTTAGATATTTTAGCTTAAAATTTATTATTTCATATCATCTCATAGTCTAGACATAGCTAAGTTCTATCATTGACATAGTGGTCATTCACCAATCCCTGTAGGATTGACCTTGACTACTACTCTAACCCCGTACACTTGCAGTAGCAACGTGTCAAGTTTTTGGCGTCGTTGCTAGGGATTTGGTAGCGAGTGACATTAGGACTCAAGGAATTTATTGTGATCTAGAAATTTTATTTTATTTAATTTTATTCTTGCATTTTTTTGTAGTGGTTGACTAATCTTGGGTGTAGGAGTTTTGATTTAGTGCAGGTACACTAGTGCATGACCCGTGCTAGTGGGGGTAAGTTATTGCCACTTGATCCTGAGATCGAGAGAACCATCTCACATTTACGCAAGTCACAGATCACACGCATTGAAATGGAAACCAATCCTCCACCCCATGATGAACAAATCCCACCACAAGGGCACATCCTACTCCAGGATAAACTTCTATCCAAGAGCAAGCTCCCATTCCTAGGTCACTTCGGGACTATGCTACACCAAGCCTTGATGGCTCAACCTCAAGCATACGAAGACCGGTCATACAAGCTAATAATTTCGAGATCAAGCCTACCATTATCCAGATGCTACAAACATCAATTCAATTTGAAGGTAACCTTAATGAAGATCCCCACTCCCACATTGCTAACTTTGTAGAAATATGTGACACTTTTAAGCTAAATGGTGTTTCTAATGATGTAATTAGGCTTAGATTGTTCCCTTTTTTCTTTACGTGATAAGGCTAAGAGTTAGTTACACGCATTAGCCCCAGGGTCTATTACTACTTGGGATGATTGGATAAAGTCTTTCCTTTCTAGATATTTTCCACCATCAAAAACTGTAAAATTACAGAATGACATCACTACCGTTACGCAAAATGACCTTGAATCACTTTATGATGCATGGGAAAGGTTTAAGGATTTGCTTTGGAAGTGTCCACATTACGGCCTGTCTATGTGGCTTCAGATGCAAACTTTTTATAATGGTATCTCTACTACTAACCATTCTATGATAGATGCAGTTGCAGGAGATACCATTATGAACAAGACTCTAGAGCAGGTTTATGAGTTCATTGAGGAGCTAGCCTCGTATTCCCACCAATGGCACTCTGAGCGTGCCCTGATACAAAGGAATCCAGGAATTCACTCTTTAGATTTCATCACGGCATTAGAGGCTAAGATTGATTTGCTTGCTAAAAAATTTGACAAAATTGGTAGTACTTCTTGTATGCAAGTACAAGCTAATGCACCTGTGTGTGAGTTATGTGGTGGATCACACTTAAGCATAGAATGTCAAGTTGGGAATCCTTTTGCAACAATCTTATGATCAAGTGAACTATATGGGCAATAGTTATGGGAGACCAAACAATCTCTACTCCAATGTGTACAATCCTAGATGGAGAAACCATCCAAACATCAATTGGAGAAATGAAGTTCCTACAAAGCCTCCAGGATTCACACAACAACAACCAACACCTCCAGCTCCTCTACCACCCTGACAACCTCAATCTTCTTCCCTTGAAGAGATGATGTCCAAGTTCATCACTCGCATCGAGAGCACCCTTCAAAAACATGACTCTCAAATTCAAGCTCATCTTCAGAAACAAGACGTCCACCTCCAAAATCAGGATGCATCCATCAAGAACCTAGAGGCACAGATTGGATAACTTACTAATGTCATTTCAGCGAGAGCACCTAACACTTTGCCTAGTGATACAATCATCAACCCCAAAGAGCAAATCAATGTAATAGCCTTGAGGAGTGGGAAACCACTAGCTGAACCATAGCCTCAAGAACCCAAGGAAGATAAAGAAAAAGCTCCTAAAGAGAAAGTGCCTGAATCACAACCTGAGACGATCCACACTTCACCTCAAGAGGTAAAGGCATATGTTCCTCCTTCTCCGTTTTCAGGTAGGATTGTACAATACAAGTTAGATGCTCAATTTGCAAAATTTCTTGATATGCTTAAGAAAGTGCACATTAACTTGCCCTTGCTTGACATTGTGAGACAGATGCCTAGTTATGGAAAGTTTCTAAAGGACATAATCACTCACAAGAGGAAACTGGATGAGTTTGAAATAGCAAGTTTGAATGAGGAATGCTTTGTAATCTTGCAGAATAAAATTCCTCCTAAGGTTAAGGATCTAGGAAGTTTCACTATCCCATGTGTAATTGGGGATCTAAAATTCGAGAAGGTATTGTGTGATCTTGGTGCTAGCATTAATTTGATGCCTTTCTCTATTTTCAAGCATCTAGGTCTAGGGGAACCAAAACCTACCAATATGTCCCTTCAGTTAGCTGATCAATCTATCAAATATCCTAAGGGCATTATTGAAGATGTTTTAGTTAAAGTGGACAAATTTATCTTTCCTGTTGACTTTGTTGTGCTAGATATGGAGGAAGACCACAAAGTCCCCCTAATTATTGGTAGACCTTTCTTAGCAACAGGACGCACTCTTATAGATATTCAAGAGGGTAAGCTCATTCTTCATTTCCAGTGTGAAGAAGTCACTTTTAATGTATTTAAGAGCATGAAATACCCCTTAGATGATAACACTTGCTATCGCATTGATATCTTGGATAATGTAATTGGTGATTGTTTTCAAGCAAGTGTTGTGCAGGATCCTTTGGAAAGATGTTTGGTTCAACAAAGAGAGTAGGAGAATCAAGAGAAAGAAGAAGAGGTTGTCCAATACTTGAATGCACATCCACCATATGGTCATAACACTATGGTCCCCTTATGAGGGCTAGAGAGGGCCCATATTCCAAAATTGAAGTCATCTATTGAGGAACCTCCCACACTAGAGCTCAAGCCACTACCTCAACATTTGAAATATGTATTTCTTGGTCAAAATGATACACTTTCCATCATTATTTCTTCATCTTTGACTAATTTGTAGGAAGAAAAATTGATGAGAGTGCTTAAGGAATGAAAGAAGGCCTTTGGATGGACCATTGCTGATATTAGAGGGATTATCCCTTCCATATGCATGCACAAAATTCTCATGGAAGACAACCACAAGAAAGTGATCCAACCTCAAAGGCGATTGAACCCAACAATGCAAGAGGTGGTGAAGAAGGAGGTAATTAAGCTATTAGATGCAGGTATGATCTATCCAATCTCTGATAGCTCTTGGGTTAGTCTTCTCCAAGTGGTTCCCAAGAAAGGGGGAATCACAGTAGTCAAGAATGATAATAACGAATTGGTGCCTACTACAACTGTTATAGGTTGGCATGTCTGCATTGATTTTAGAAAGCTAAATGATGCCACTAGAAAAGACCATTTCCCCCTTCCCTTCATTGACCAGATGCTTGAATGCTTGGTAGGGCATGACTATTATTGCTTCATGATGGGTATTATGGTTATATGCAAATACCTATTTCCCCTGAGGACCAAGAGAAGACTACCTTCACTTATCCTTATGGCACCTTCGCATATAGATGGATGCCATTTGGTCTTTGTAATGCCCCAGCCACATTTTAAAGATGTATGATGGCTTTGTTTCATGATATGATTGAAAAATTTATGGAAATTTTTATGAATGATTTTTCAGTCTTTGGGCCATCATTTGATACATGCTTAAATAATCTTGAGCTTATTCTTAAGCGTTGCATGTAACACCCCAAAATTTACTATTTTTTTTAAAGAGAAAGTAATTAAAATACTTAGTAACAAACCGGTTCTCTCCGACCAAGTGCTAAGGATAAAGAAAAGATTAACGATCAATTATAAGTCAAGACAAAATAAACTCGATTGTAAAATAAAATCAAAGTACGCATAAAGAATTATAATTCATTTCCAAAAGAGAAATAAGCTTACAACCGATAAAATATTCTTTTGAAATACTCAATACAAGGTAATAGATCAAAATAGATAAATCTGATACAAAAGAACTAATAAAAGTAAATACATCTCATAAAGAATAAATATGGCCACAACTCTCGAACCTTGAGCCAAAACAAGCTCAACACACAACCCCGACTGATGTCTCGCCCATCTGCACAAAGTCGGAAAGGGCCTTCTGCTCGTGGGAATGAGCAGCACCCATGAAAAGGGTGATCGGTACGCTACATACTGAGTAAGGTAACCGAGCACTAAGGCCGACATATAAACACATCAAATCATGTAGAATAATAATCAACATATAATTCCAAACCACATATATGATACATAAAAGCGTATAGAGAATCCATAGTCTGTCATCAACAAGCCCACACATAAGGCCCAAAAAGTTCCAAATTAATTATTTAATTTTTCTTTTATCTAAATTCGATACATACCATGCCTTTTATCAAATCCATGTAAGTACAGGAACACCCCACTATTTTAGCCGGTGGTCTGGTTACCTGCAGGACAAAGTTCGCACCACTATTATTCACCGATGGGTCGGTCACTTGCGGGACAATAGTCCACACCACTATTTCTGACTGATGGATCGGTCTGGTTCCTGCTCACATGGTGTTCCACTGTAAATAATTAGTAACTTTTAAGAACCTTAGTCATTTTGGTTTGTGTTTATTGAGCTCGAGTCACCTCACTATTATTGCCGGTAGGCCGTTCACACATAGGACATCATGTCCTAACCACTATTATAATTGGTGGATCAGGCGCACATAGGGTAAAATCCTAACCACTATTCCTGACCGGTGGATCGGTCTGAACCCGACTCAATAATCTTCCACTTTAAAAGATTAGTGTCTTAAATATTTTATTCACAAACATTCACCAAGACATGCATGACTAACTCCATGCAAACCCTAGCTCCACGTAAACCACACTTCCATGCAAACCCTAATCCCCATGCAACCCTAATACCATACCACATTAATACC
The DNA here is from genome assembly GCA_030549775.1 of Tamarix chinensis. Lineage (NCBI taxonomy): Eukaryota > Viridiplantae > Streptophyta > Magnoliopsida > Caryophyllales > Tamaricaceae > Tamarix > Tamarix chinensis. The sequence goes on from CM060176.1 coordinate 11,468,225, forward strand.
ACCATTCAAAACCCTAACACCATGCAATTCCATGCAAACCCTAACACCATACAATTTCATGCAAAACCCTAACACCATACCATTTCATGCAAAACCTTAACACCACATTGTTACACTCCCCATCATTATTTTACAACCCTAAAATGCATGTCTTAAGGCCACAACATACAATAATAATAACACAATTATACACATAATTCTCATGCCACAATTTATTCACACCAACATACTTCAACTCCATAATCTTGTTGTATTAATAACAATTATACAATATTCACATGAAATACACTATAATTCATATCACATGGCATGCATAGCATAAAATCACATATTACACATATGGCCTTAGCACCCCTTACCTAAAATGACACCGGTCTTGGAGCACGCTCCTACGTCTCCTTAGGGCTTTGACTGGTTTCACCTATTATGAGGGAAAAGCTAAAATTAGACTCCCTCCTATCAAAAATATTATTAATCACTAACTTATTATAAGACTAGGTTTTTAAATAAATAAATAAATAAATAAATAATATATTAATAAAATCACATTAACAGATTACTAACTTTGCTAAAGATATAGAAATAATAGAAATATTATAAAATCTGATAATATAAGGTTAAAAACTTGACCCTGATAATAATAATAATAATAATAATACTAAAATAATAATAGCAAAGATATTAAAAATAATATCGATGATAATATAAATAAGAATAATAAAAATAGTAATAATAATAATAACCAGGACATTATTCAAACCAAAGTGAAATAAGGCTTCTGCCCCTTTACTAAAATAATAATAATAATAATAATAATAATAATAATAATAAAGTAAATAACCAAATTTAGTAATAATAATAAGGATGAAATAATAATAATAATAATGATGATGATGATGATGATGATGATGATGATGATGATGATGATGATGATGATGATGATGATGATGATGATGATGATGATGATGATGATGATGATGATGATGATGATGATGATGATGATGATGATGATACAAGCCATAATAATATTACAAAATGATAATAACCATAATGGTAATAATAGTAAATATAATGATCAAAGATAAAAAGAAGTAGGGTTTCCACCCTACATTGAATAATAATAACTTAATAAATAATAATAATAACAACAACAACAACAACACTAATAATAGTAATAAAAGCTAATGATAAAAATAATGATAATATTAATAATAATAATAAGACTTGATATTTATAATACTACTACTATAATTCAAAATAGGCACAATAGGGTTCCAGCTCTATATAAAATAATAATACTAACACTTGAAAATAATAATGATAATAATAATAATAATAATAATAATAATAATAATAATAATAACAATAACAATAATAACATTATTAACAACACTAATGGTAAAATGGTTGTATTAATAATAATGGAATAAGAATAAAAGAAATTCGAAATAGGAAATAATAATAATAATAATAATAATAAGTATACTTATACATATTAATATTAATATTAATAATAGTAATAATAGAAATAATAAGGATAATAGTCCTAAAATCGAATTAAAAATTACAATAGGGCTTCAGCCCTCAATAGAACAATAATAAAAGCATTAATATTAATAACAATAATAATACATATTAAAAAAGAAAATATTAATAATAATAATAATAATAATAATAATAGAATTTATATTAGAATAATTGAAATAAAATAATTTCAGGCTTGTAAAAATAGGGAAAATGGTTGAGAGGGTCTAGGGTTCAACCTCAGGCTGGCGGGGATAGGCGGCACCGGCGATGGTGCACGGCGGCGGCAACGGTGGCCAAAAAAAAGTAAGAAAAAGGAAAAAGTTGAGGGCTGGGAAAAAGAAAAAGAGAAAAAGGGTGGAAGCAAGGGTGATTATGGTTGCCTAGAAGGAGAGGAACAGAATGATGGTGGCGGCACAAACAAAGGTGTCAGCGCACAGCGGTGGTGGTCGAATAGGGAAGAAGAAGAGAAAGAGAGGAAGAGAGGGAGGAAGAGGAAAAGAAAGGTAGGGGAGATAGAGGAGGGTGTGCAGCACAATTTGGGAGGTGAAAGAAGCGGCGGAAGCGGTGGAAGAGGTGGCTAAGGGTGGTTCGAAGGGCGGCGGTGGCAGAAAATGGCTTGGTTACGAAGGGCAATTCGCACGGTCGGGGTGGATTGTTCAGGAAAAATCAAAGGGTATGGGTGGTCTAGTTAGTTAGAGGGTGGTGTAAGGAAGGCGTAGGTGGCCAGAACCGGCGGCGGTGTTGGCCGGAGGCGGCGAAAGTGTCGTCTAAAGGGGCGGTGGCACGAAGGAAGGTATCTTCTGAACATCAACCAAAAAACTCGACTCAACGCTACTATGGGGTGTATTTATAGGCTTGAAAGAAAGTTAGGGTCGAAAAGAAAGTGGGGGAGTGGTAGGCAGGAGTGGTGACCGGTCGACGAGGGCAGCCGGCGCACGTTTTCCCGATCGTGTCTACAAGTGGCCAAGGGAGAGGAAATCGTGCAGAGAAATGGGAGACGTGGTTTGGGTCAATGGGTGGTGGAAAAAAAAGGGAAGAGGCGGGAACAAAACGGACAGTCAACGGGGTACGATCAACGGCAAAAAAACAAGGAGGAGGGCGGCAGAAATGGTCGACATTGATGGCAGGTGCGAAGGGTTGGGGAAGAAGAAGAAGGGGGTGTGGGAACCGTTCTACCCAGGAAAAGAAAAGAAAGAAAAAGAAGAGACCAGGTCAGTCGGCGCTGTGAGGGGGAGGACTTATATAAAACGCAAAGTTTCGGTGGGAAAAAGACTCAAAACGCAGCGCGGCGAGGGAGAAAGATGGGTCGCGTGAAGGAATGGCCCACGCCTAAGGAAGGAAAGGGGATGGGTCTTGGCCACTGGGCTGGCCCAGGTCGGGGAGGAGAGGAAAAAAAAAGAAGAAGAAAGAAAGAGAAAAGGAGAAAAAGATAAGAAAAAGAAGAAAGAAAAAGGAAAGGGGGAAAAGGGAAAGGAAAAAAATGATTAGTTTGGGTAATTAAATTAATTAAAATTTTTGAAATGTTTAAAAATAATAATATCTAAATAAAATAATATTTAAATTCCTTTTTAGGCTAATTTAAGGAATTTTAAAAGATTTTCCATAAATTCTATTTTAATTAGCAAAACACTCTAATTTTCTCAAATTAAATTATTTATAAAATTCATAATAATTTGAAAATATTTTCTCCTTCTTATTTTACATAAAATAATTTATTTAATTAATTTCTATAATGAAATCTTTAATTAGCTAAAATACCCAAATTTCTCCTAATTAAAATATTTATAAATTTCTTCTTGATTTTCCCTAATAAATTTCCTTTTATTTTAGTAAAAATAAGTTATTTAAATAATTTTCCTAATAAAATCTTATTTAACTATAACTTTTAAAATTAAAATTTTCGGAGCATTTCATTGTGAGAATACAAATTTGGTTCTAAATTGGGAAAAGTGTCATTTGATGGTCCAAGGAGGAATAGTTTTCGGGCATAAAATTTCATGCAAAAGAATAGAGGTAGACAAAGCCAAAATTGAAGTCATTGAGAAATTGTCACCCCCTACATGTGTTAAAGATATACGTAGTTTCCTTGGTCATGCAGGTTTCTATAGACGCTTCATTAAAGATTTTCTTAAAATTTCAAAACCTCTTTGTGATCTGTTGGCTAAAGATGTGCCATTTCACTTTTTTGATTCGTGTCTGGTTGCCTTTAACACTTTAAAGGCAAAACTTGTGGATGCTCTGATTATTGTTACTCCTGACTGGAATTTACCTTTTGAGATTATGTGTGATGCTAGTGATGTTGCTATAGGAGCAGTCTTGGGGCAGCGTAAGGATAAACTTTTTCGTACTATCTATTATGCTAGAAAGACTTTGAATTCAGCACAAATGAATTATGCAACAACTGAAAAAGAATTGCTAGCTGTGGTTTTCTCCTTTGACAAGTTTCGTCCTTTTCTATTGCTTAACAATGCCATTGTCTATACTGACCATGCCACCTTGAAGTATGTTTTTATTAAGCAGGATGCAAAGCCCAGAATCATTTGGTGTATTTTATTGTTGCAAGAGTTCGACTTGCAAATCAGGGATAGGAAGGGTAGCGAGAATCAAGTAGCTGATCATCTTTCTTGTTTTTCCTCTACCTACGAGGTCAATCAGGAACCTACACCTATTCGAGACGTATTTCCCGATGAGACACTCTATGCGGTTACAAATCATCCTTGGTGGTGACGTGGAAATTCTAATTCAAGTGACGACCATGGTCAATTTATTATAGTGTGAAGGTGTGAAATCGACCAAATAAATTCTTTGCACCTCCACCAAATTCTCCACCACCACAACTGCATCACGTCGCCACCATCCCACCACCACCACAACCACCATTATGTCATCCACTAACCTTTGCCACCTCCTCCATTAGATTGATCCATGGATTTTTTTATCTCCCTCTTTTCTTTTGTGCTTCTTATTTCACATTGAGGATAATGTGATACATAAGCATGGGGGAGAAGATGGCCTATCCTTGTCATTTGGTTAGTATTCTGTTCTTTCCTATTTTATTTTGATGAGTGTTGCTATCTTTTTCCTTGGTTATTTCTTTTGGATATTTATCTACAAAAAAATAGCAAAACAAACAAAGAAAAGAAAAGTAAATGACCCTTCATTGATGATGTTAAAGAGTATTTTTTTTCTTGCAATGGAATGAGTGTTTAGTTTGGCGTGTTAAGACCATTTGAATCATCTTTTGAAAATGGATTTCTATGTGCTTAAATGTTTTGGTTTCATTGTTATGAGACAAGTGTAATTGTGTTTGAGAACTTTAGGGTTATGCATGCTTTAACATTCTTGTGGTATTGTAGTTTGAATTATGTTGATTCACCCTTTTCCAAAAGGGGTTAGAATTAGAGAATTTTGGACCTAGTGAGACTTTGAGCCTTTAAACTGATACGTCACTATAGTCACTTATTTTTTCTTTTGTGTGTGTCCCCCACCATGACTTGGGAAACTAGAACTTGTAATGGTTTTCTTCAAAGCCACATATGACTTAGATGTGCATTAACATGATAGAGGCACTTGTTTTTTTTCATAACCTACATTAGCCAAATAACCTGACCTTCACATTTTATCCTTTGCTAACCCCGTTGTGCTTATGGCCATTTTTCTTGATATAACCACACATGTAACCCAATTTCCTTTATCCCTCCCTAAGTCTAGAATCAATGGTTTTTATGCAATTTGAAAAAAAGAAGTCGAGAGTATGATGTAAGCTAAGCATGGGGGAGGTGTGAAAGAGTAAATGGTTGTGTATGATGAAAAGCAAATCGATATATCTCTCGTAAAAAAAAAGAATCAATAAGAAGTTTGGGGTGCTTGTGTTTCATGATGAAAAGTTGGGATGGTAAAATATATGTTATTAAAAAGAATACCATATCTCATTGATACTAGACTTTTAAATCCACTTCCAAAAAAATTTATGTCCTAACCTTTTAACCCATAGCCCCATTACAACCCTAATAAGACCTCTTGATTTTTGTGTGTTCTAAGTCTTTCTAATGGTGGAGAACCGAAAAGCATTCCAAGCATATGGATGATCTTGATCTTGAGTGAGAGGACTAGAGTGGAACCTTTAAATAAAATAAAACACATGAGAGATGTGTCCACAAGACCTAAAGTGAGAATTCTAATTCAAAACTTGGTGGAATGAGTGAATTGGTATATGGTTGCCTGCTATCCACTGTTGGATGCCCTTTGTTGCATGGCAGGTCCCTAGAGCTCGATACTGCAGTTACATTTCTCACATAAGGGGGCAACCTAAATATCTTTCAAAAAAGGATTTTGAGCTTTTAATTGTTATATTTTTGGGTCTTATTGCTCCTTACTTGACTCTTGTGATATTAAAGGGCTAAACACTCTTTTCTGATAAAGGGATCCTACTACTTTTCTTTTTCCTCATGGTGGGTTTCTTATATTACCTTTCTTAGGGACAAGAAAATGTTTAAGCATGGAGGAGTTGATAAGTGTGACTTTTGCATCTTATTCCTAAGGTTTCTAAGAGTTTTTACTGCTAATTTCAGTTGGAATTCTCCCTTTTTGTTCTTGTTACTGCCTTTGTGTTGTGAAAATTTATAGGGTCTCAAAAAACAAAAAAATCATGAAGGATGGAAAAAATAATAAGCTTAAAGGGATAAGAAAGGAGAAAAAAGGAGTAAAGAGGAGAAAAAGTTAAAGCAGAAAGAGATTCAGAGCTAAAATATAAATTTTGGAATAAAATGAAAGCAAGAATGCATATTTAAAGTATATGGGCCTGAAAGAAGTGGTATTTAAACCAGGAAAACATCTGAATTTGGAAAATCTTTCAACATAAAAGTTGTATATATTTTTAATAGCTTTCTAAATCATCTAAAATCAGCTTAATCTAAGTTATGATGAAAACGTTATGGTCAAAATACGTATCATTGTCAAAGCTGACATAGGAAGCCCATCTTTATCAATACCCTAAGGATCCATAAGGCGGTAATATAAAAAATATCATTCTATTATCTCAAAGCAGTCTTCACTCCCTCTCTTTTCTATCCTCTTCCCTAATTCATCAAGATCTCTTGTAAATTAGAGACCGAGGTGCAAGAAGTTTAATTTTTGCAAGAATTTGTGAACATCAAGGGTATTATCTAATGATCTTTTCTCTATCTATGGAATATCTTGTTGTTTTTAATATTCTTGCTATGAATTTTATAGGATAGATCTTGTTCTAAGGTGAAAGGGAATTTCCCCGATCCAAATGTGTTGAATTATTGCATCCTTTTTTATTCAATTCATGATCTAAGTGTTGTGTTATTGATTGATTGACGGATTGATGAACCACGGCCGAGTTTCGATTTTTGGTGTGGGAAATACCGGTGAGATTGAGAGATAATCCAATATTAGACCCAATAGCACAATGGGAGATTAAATTGTAGGTAGAGACGATTGATTTGACCTCTACAACAATAAAGAAGGAAACTTTATGAACTTTAATGCATTACATTCTATTAGACTCTAAGCTAGAGATAGTTAGGGTCATAGACATTTAATAGGGTGGTTGTGGCTTGAGAAAGCACAACACTTTCTATCCTTGTTGTCATGATTGATTATGATTGTTGAATTATTCTGTGATGTGATATTCGATTACATGTGAGGATCGAGGGCGATAAACCGGAACCTTAACTCTTCTATTTATTTGAGTCACTTGAGTGTTATTTTCCTTTCCTTTAAGCTTAGATAGTTATTTTAGCTTAAATTTATTATTTCATATCATCTCGTAGTCTAGACATAACTAAGTTCTATCATTGTCCTAGTGGTCATTCACCAATCCCTGTGGGATCAACCTTGACTACTACTTCAACCCCATGAACTTGTGGTAGGAACGTGTCAACACTTCATCATTTCCCCCATAAAATGTCAAGTTAATCATAACAACCAAAAATGAAACAAGAACTATAATGGAGAAAATTATTCTAAGGGTGGTAGAATGAAGAACTACTCAAGTTGCACTTATGTTGTAGCCTAGGGTTAAACTAGTTCATTCTCTACCTCTCTATTAATGGACTCCTCTTTCCTCCTAAAATTATATTCATTGATGATCTTCTTCTCCTATGAGTATATTCTTCTTTTCTATCTAACTTAATCGATGCTCTATTTTACAGGGTTTTTTACCTTTTTATAGCAGACAAGGAGGTTCTTTAGATTAAAAACGTTAACCATTTGTGATACTAAATATTTTAGACTAGCATCTAGGATACATCACGTGTAGGAATAATCAAAATTTTATCCAATTGGAGGCCTTGATGTTGATTCTTATCTACTAGAATTAGTAACTATCTATGGTCCCTGTTTTTAGTTTTTAGAGATATATCATACAGCAGGCGGTACACAGGTCGTACACTCTACAAAACCATGACAAACGAGGGAAAGAAGAAGGAAAAATAAGCGGTGGTTAGCAGCGATGGCCAACAACGGCAAGAGAGAAGGGTGGTGTGACCTTGGTGGTCAGTCCACCAGCCAAAGGGCGGCAAGTGGTGGCCAAGGTGGTTCATGGCCGTGGATTGGGTGCTTCAAAGGCCAAAAATAGGGAAAGAAAAAGGAATAAGAAGAAGAAGGAAAGAGAAGGAAGAAAGGAGAGGGAAGAGAGAGCTTGGGTAATGAATTTTTGACACGGAAAGGATAGAGTGGATGCCAAACAAATAAGGAAGAAGGAGAGTATGGTATATATATATATATGGTCATGTGTGCGTGTGTGTATGGTGTAAATCATGAAAAGAAAACAAAGGGGGAGAGGCATGTGACGGGTGTGCAGTGTCATGGTGCAAGTCACTATGGTGACAGTGGAGGTGATGGTTGAATGTTGTGATGAAAAATGCAGGTGATGGAAATTGTTATGAGTGTGGGTTGCGTAAGGATGAGATAGGGGAGGTGATGGTGGTGCATGTTCAGAGGAAGAGAAGAATAAGGAAGATAGGCATGAGGGATGATTATGATGGTTAGTGAGGGTGGCAAGGTGATGGTCAGAGGATGCATGCGGGAGGCAAGGTAATGGTGTCATGGTGCAGAGTAAGCGAACTCCTTCACTCTACAAGGAAAATTGGCGCAAGAGAAGAAGGAAAAGAAAAGAAAAGAAAAATGAATAAGGTTTTAGGGGTTAGGATTAGATTAGGTGATTTCATATTATCCATAAGTAATTAGGATTAGTGGAAATTTTAGCAAATTTTGATTTTGGTTTAGGAATTACGGTTTATCTAAGAGAAGGTTTCATATTCGGTTAAAGTTTGGGATTAATAAATTGAGTTAAGGCTAAAAATAAGGATTCTTGAGATTATAATAAAATTAGAATGTTAATAATGTGGGATTAAGCTAAGCAAAATTTTGGGGTATTACAATATTTTTACCTCAATACCTTTTGGACTCTTCAATCCATGGTATCCTTTTTGTTGTATTTTGTTATTATATCCTAGAGTTAATATCCAAACTCATATTTATATTTATAAGGCTTCTCTCATTTTTAATTACTCTATTTTACTCTAAATGGTTTTAGCCTTTTGATTGATATAAGGATGGTATGGTAAACTAGACATACGCCAATTATGGCAGTAACATTCGATATTTTGATTGTATCTTTCCATTATAAAATGAACATTGTTAGTAGTAAAATTTGAGGTTTTACTTGTGTGTATATATATATATATACACACACACAAGGTGAGTTTGAAGGGTGAGTGGAGTGAGGGTGATGGTGATGGGGTGTGGCTCTACAGGTGAGGGGTATAGGCGTAGCATGAGAAGGGGAGGGATTTTGGGGCATGGTAAGAGGTAGAATAAGGGGAAAATGTTAGGATAGGGTAGAAATAGAAATATTTAACTTTAGGTTTAGTTTGATTAGGTTAAGGTACTACGTAGAGAAAAAATAGCCTGAGATAAATAATTTGGTAAAGGATAGGTTTAATAAGAAGAGAAAAGGTAAAATAATCAAGGTAAAACATTTAAGAATTTATTCGATTTATGGGTCAAAGGTTAAAAATAAAATAATTAGGACAAGTTTTAATGGTTAGTTTTGAATAAAAAGGTTAAACACATGAAAACAAAGGTTACGAAATTTTGGGGTATTACACCACTACCCCCTTAAAAATGAACTTCATCCCTAAAGTCTATCCCACACTAATAGAAAAATGCGCAAAAGTACGCAAGGTACCTAGAGGAGAAACTACTCCCCTTATAAATAGAAAACGCTTATGTCACAAATTTGTTACAAAAACACGCAAAAACAAAACCTAACACACTAGAAATGACCGAAGAAGAAGCATTAGCGTGTCAGAAGGAGAATCATCAGGATCTAGCACTTGCTCCTTTTCCCCTTCTATATTGGCCAAGGAGATCTCTCCAAAAATTGGGTCCTACTGAACTAGTTGTTGCTAGGATATTTGAACTCCACCATGAGATGCATTGTAGCACTCAAAAGCTCTTGTTCCCAAGCCAACGATAATCGTGGAGCTGAAGATGTTGAAGATATGAACATGATTATGTAATACCTTGCTTCACAAAAACCTTGATCTGTGTAGGATATTTGTGATTTCAAAATAAAATTATCTCATTTGCATATTTTTTTTTACATCCTTTACACAATTAGAAAGCCTTGCCACATTTTTGAAATGATTCATTTTAGCTTTCTTGTCCTTTCTTATAGTTTTAACTCTTGTCGGGCTTGTGAGCCACTTTATAGTTGTAGAACTTAATCTAAATCATTATCATTAATCCATATTCGAATCTCTTGATTTTTTTTATTCACTTTCTCACATTTAAAATGATGCATGAATATTACAATAATAAGTCCTATTTATTTTTTTATTTCACGTTTATTCACATTTTAAGCCCTGATTTAGCCATTTTGCTTACTTAAAAAATACAAAATTTAGAGATCACTATATTTCAAAGTTTTGGGATATAAATTAATTTAAATTATTTTATATTTATTTTTATATTAATTATGCATTTTTAAGCATAATTAGTTACTAAAACCAAAATTTTGTTACTTAAATCTTATCTAATATTTTTAGATTCAATCCCAACCATCCAATATTGCTAAAATTGGATCTTAAAAATCTAACTGGGGCCAAATTGGGAACCATCTCTCCTAAGCTCACTTATATTGCAAGTTAATGAGTCAAGTAATCCTAATTGTACTTCATCATTAGTTTTCATCTTTCATATGCAAATGACATGTCTCCTTGTGCTTCCTTCCTTATCATACATACTTAGATCTTCCTCCACTACTCAAATAAGCCAAATTTCTCATCATTTCCCCTTATTGTCTGAACAACCATACTTGGCACAAATACTCCATTTCCTTAATTATATCTCATTATTACAAGCCACATAATGGATACTAAATTCACTTCATCCTTTCCTTATTTTCCTTAACCAAGCATACACCTTTGCTTTTGTCTTCCTTGGAATTTCATCATCCATCTTCCTCCTCTATTTCGTGGGTTTCATAGCTATTCTATTGTTTTATTGAAGCCTCAATTTCTTCCAAACTACTAAACTCAATTAATTCTTTCCCTTTCCTTTAATATATTTTCATTTTCTATGGTTAGAAATATTAAGTTATAATATTTTATTGATTTCTAGGATCTTGAAATGTTTATTTGAACAATTTTTAAGCCTGATATCCTTGTTGATATTTATTTGTTAGCATAAGTTGCAAGTAAGATATTCTTACTCCATTTCAAGCATGATTGATATGGTAGTTTGTGCATATAATTTCATTTTTATTTTATATTTTTTTATGGTTATATACATGTGCGGTACATGATATTCTAATTTTAAAATCATGTAAATACTTATATCTTATTGTCTTAAATTTTTGGTATAAGATTTATGATGAAAAAGCATGAAAGTGGGTGATTTCTAGGCTACCAAAATTTTTGTAAATTGTGAAATTAATTTCTTTTTAATTGGCTGCAAGTTATATTGCAGATTGAAATCTTAGTATTTCTAGTATACCACAATTTTTATGGTATGTAAAAATATTAAGTACGTAAAAAGTTATAGTTAAAATGGTGTGGGGTGTCAAATCTGCCAAGAAATGGAAATTGTGCTTAAGGCTTGATTAGAAGCCTCTTTGAGATGTTTGGGAGATTTTTGGTAAATTTTATATTTCCATGATACTCATTTTTATTCTGACATAAATTTTGATACATAATTTTCTACCCTTCATATTAGTATAACCTATTTTTACAAATATCACATAAACTTCATATATTTAATGTGTTTTTGAATTTTACATAATAATTAACAAAAGATCAAAGTTTGAGTTTTAATGAACATTAATTTGAATTTTCTTCATATATTTAATGTATTTTTCATGATAATTAAAAAATTTCACTAATCACCAAAAGTGTAATACCCCATTTTTAGAAAACCCTAATAATTATAACCAATAATTATGTGTAATAGTTATAATACTTATTATAGAATATTTTTACTAAAAATATTATTAATATGTGTAATATTATTATGACTTATTTGTTATAAAATTTTACTAGGCTAAAATATGCTAGAAGGTGTGTATTAAAATTTAAACCTAGGTTTAGATTGTAACCGGTATCCATTTCGTCAAAACCTATTCCGGTAACTGAATAATTTTTTCCAAGATACTTTACATGGTTTTGTACCTAAATAAATTAACCCTACCCTATTATATTTTCTTACCTCGCCCTACTCTTCCTCCAACTCAGCACATCACCCTCGTGCCACCCTCATATCATACCCCTCCCCTGCCATGCACGATTCCCTTCCCCTTACTTTACTATCATTGCTTTGCTCCTACTTTCCCTACACACCATCCTCTTCTTAACCCCTGAACCTTTCATTTTTTGTCAAAATTTAACCCCCCCCAAACAGCCCAAAAATCACCCCCATCGGTGAGCTTAATGGAACCATGTACACCTCCATTGGCAAACATTTTCCGCACCGAAAGCCTTTGTTGTAACTCCCCCTAGCTTCAGAAAAACTCACCATTCCCTCACCCCTATCTGCAGTAAAACTCACCATTCCAACCCCCTAGCTGTAGCAAAACTCTCCAAAACCTCCCCTACCCTTCGGCAAAATCCACCAAAACACCCACTATCTACTGCAACAACTCCCGCACTAGTTTCTTTATTTTATTCTCTACATTTGCTGTAGAAAGAGATGTTTTTCCTGCCCTCTAGATTCAGAAAGATATTCTATAACCCCTCCCCAACCTGCAGCAACATCCACCGAAGCCCAACACACCCACATTTATCCATAACAACCAAAGATCACCTGTGTGTTGCACCATTTTCCCACTATTGCTCACCCCCTCCCTTAGGCCAATTCCAATTATCCCACCCCCATACTTTTGGCCTCCCTTGCTTCTGAAACCTCCCTAGAAATAGTAGGTTGTGCCGTTGCTAGACTCCCATGCTCGGCCAACCCTAACCGATCCCCCCTTTGTTTCATAAATTTTGGCTGACACCTTCTTCGAACTTGGTTTGATTTTTCCCCATTATTTTTCCTTTCCATTTCCTTAACCCTTCATTAAATATATTATTAATTCTAATTATGTTTTTTTAATTACTATTAGGTGGTATTTTGGAAGTTTCAGAAGAATCAGATAAGGATAAGCATACTTAGAGACCAGAGCCTTATTTATAAGGATACTAGTCGATGTTTCAGGTTTTGTGTTAAATGTTTGTATGATTACGTGTGTTATCATTTTATTTTTATTAAAATATTAAAATTCATTTTTTTATGGTATGATATATTAATATGAATTATATGATAGGAAGGAAGTGAGAATAACGAAAGCTATGCCGATACGATATTATTACACTAGGATGTATTTTTGTGAATAATTATAAATTTTGGGAGAGTAGTATGGGCCTAATGAATTATCACAAGTGGGAAATAATTATATTTAAGATTTTTTTGATAAAAGGAGGATTTGGGGAAAAGAAGATATTTAGGATATGAGATTTTCGTAAAATAAGGGATATCGACTATTTTCAAGGGCATTTTTGTCAATATGGGTTAATATAAGATTTTTGGTATTTGAATGTTATATATGGATTAAAATACGATTATAATATCACATGAAGTGTTTGGGAGTGATTTTGAAGGTCTTAAGTTCTTCAAATGAGAAAATAGCCTAATTTCATAATAGTAGCCTTAAAACGGTAATGTTATTATCACATGTATAAAATGCTGGAGTTAGGCCATGAATTTTTTATATGTTTTTAATATGGGTATTTTTAGGATGTATATTTAATTTGGTAATTGTATAATCCTTACGGGAGAAGTTATGGCTTACTTGTGAATTTAGGATTTTGGTAGCCTTATGAATAGTAACTTTTAAGACAGGGTTATTATCGCATATGTAAGACGTGGGATTTAGAAATTTAAATTTGGGTATGTTAATTTTAATATTATTTTAGGAACATATACTAAATTTGGTGGATAAATGACCGATATAGGGGAAGTTATGCTTAACTTGTAAATTTAAGGTTTTCGAAAAAATGAGCATCTTTATCTTTGATAACAGTCTTGTTATATGTATATTGATGTCTCACTTGCATTAGTTATGTTTCTCACTCATAAACCAACCATGAATAATATACTAATAATTTAAATTTAAAGATTATATGAGCCAGGCCGAGGTGTTTTATGAGTCTGTTCCACCTGCTTAATAATAGTAGCTAGTCGTGTTTTATCTTGGGAAGTTCATCAAACCGTTCCACCAGTTTAAGAATAGTGGATTCTCAATGTGAAAGATAATATAAGTCTGATATAAGTAACTAATGATTAATACACTCATCACTTATAGTGAAAAACTACGTGAGTCGGGACCAAGGTGTAAGAGTCTGTTCCACCGGCTTAATAATAGTGGTGAGGCATGTTATGCCCTGGGAGGTGTTTCATATCACTCCACCGGTTTAAGAATAGTGGCCAGGAGCGTTTTTTTCAGGGAAGTGTAGAGTATATTCTACCTAGGGATGGCAATGGGGCGGGTCGGGGACGGGGACCCCATCCCCATCCCCGAACCCGATAAGGAAAATAATCCCCGAACCCGACCCGATCCTCGTTAATTTTTTATCGGGGATTCCCGACCCGATCCCCGCGGGGATCAAATCCCCATACCCGACCCGATCCCCGATTTATTTTCCATCCCCGATTTATTTCCCGTTCTTAAAACCCGACCCGATCCCCGAAACCCGACTTTATACCCGATCCCCGATTCCATCCCCGATCCTCAAACTATTTTTTTATATTATATTTTTAATTTATATTCTATAAAAAAATTATATATATCATATATATATAATAATATAAAAATATATATAAAAAAATTTCGAGGCGGGTTCAGGGATGGGGACCCCGCCCCGTCCCCGAAAAAATCCCCATTAAGATTCCACGAACCTGAACCCGATCCCCGAATTCCTTCCCCGAACCCGAACCCGAATGGGGAATCCCCAACGGGGCCCCGAACCCGCGGGGAAAATTGCCATCCCTAGTTCTACCAACTTAATAATAGTGGCTAGGAGCACTTTACCTTGGGAGGTGTTTCAAACAGTTCCACCGGTATAAGAATAACAGGGTCCTTGAACTCAACATAAATAAAAGAATGGGTTATATCATATTTAAATATTGTGAATTCAGACAAGTAATTACTTTGTTTTGATTCCTGTATCTCTCATATATACTACTTTTAGCTCTGAATGAGTGTAATGATATGTTTTTTCGGTTTTGACTGTATTTTTACCTTACTCAGTACATAGCATACTGATCATCCTTTTCATGGGTGCTACTCATTCCCACGAGCAGATCTACCCTATTTTGTAGGTGATTGATTATTATTAGCTTGATGTTCTCGCCTTGTGTGAGCGCTAAGTGAATTGGTAAAGGGTATGGTTGTTTATATATCTTTATCTCTCTTTAGATTCTTAGTCCTCTATTTTCACTACTTATTCCCTTCTCTCTATTTCGTATCATCTATCGTGATGGAATCAAGTACTTCCTATACCTAATTTCTAGGTATAAGGTTACTTTTACCTTGCACCCGACATAGACTAGGTATAGAAAGTGCCTCTACTATGCTAGATGCGGCGTGACACCCCTACGTTTTGTGTTTTGGCTTTCACTGTTAACTCTTTAAAATAAAATTTTAAGTCTCAAAATTTGGGGGTTTTACAAAAAGGGTTAGTAAATAATCAATCATAGTTTTTTAGTAGATTTATGTACGCTATCTGCAACTGCATGAAATTAAAGCAATACTCAAAGATATCATCCCATAAGGGCCATAAAGCAAACACTAGAATGGTGATAAGACCTTTATATGTCTAGACTATCTATTGAGATGGAAGTGATGAATGCATGGAAAATTTGCAAACTGACTCTAAAACTGAGACAAATTAAAGGTTACTCTTAGATAGAAAAATGTCTAAGGTTTTTTTTAATATCCTTAATTCTAATGCAATCAACCCCTTACCTAGAACCTTAATTTACATTATAGAGTCAAGTACTCTAACATAGGTATAAAGTGCAATGCTATGTCGAGCCAGTACACCCTATTGTCTATTGAAACTCATCTATCTATAGCATGAATGTAAAATAGACAATTTATTATGATAATCTCTAAGACCCCTCTTTTAGCTTGTAAAGGTTAAGCCATCATCTCTTGGCCCTATGGTTTATACTCTAGTTATTCTAATGGTGCTCACTTTGAATCATCTCTCAAATCTCATGGATTTTCTCTATCAAATAATGTGAAGGTGACCAATTTTTGTATTTCGCCAATTACCACAAAAGAACAATACATACAACTATGAATGAAATTGAAATTTAATTTGGTTAAGATTTCTTAAAGCACATATTTAACTAGATAAGAATGATTCTACTTCATCATTTATTCAAACGTAAAAGAGCATTAATCAATCAATTGAATATTAGGAAAGTGAAGAACACAGCATGTAATACCCTTTTATTCTCAAATTAGATTACACTGTTCAATTATCTCTCTTAGATTACAAAATTAGAATCTCAAGGATGGATTGTAGATGGAGAATGAGAAATTGGTGAACCTTGATTCCCAATATTGTTCTCCAAGTTTTAATCTTTTTCTTACAAAAATATCTCCCCAAAAACAAGTCGAAAAATTCATTATATGCGTGGTTAGGGGGTCAGGACAAGGACCTTGTGTCTTGTTTCTTTCATCCATATTGTTGGTTCTGGACGTCATGGTAATGTCAAATGACATAATGGAGCTATATCAACCCTTGAGCTATGAGAATATTGACAGTTTTTTTCATGTAGTGTATTTTGGCATAACTTCTTCATTTGACCTTTGATTAAGTTGATTTTTAATGTACTAGATAGCTACCAAAAGATCTATAACTTTCATGTTTAGAAATTGTTAAACTCATATCACATCATGGTTGAATTTGCACATATTTTCACTCTTTCACACTTTATGTACTCATTATTTCTTTTTCTTTTTTCTTTTTTTGTTCAAGATGTTGTGTGTTAGATATTTTTATCTCATTTTCTCCAAATACATATAAAATAGGATTTAATAGCAATAAACAAGAATAAGTAGACTAAAGTATAAAAAATTCATCACATAATCACACTTGTTTACATTAAATCTCTACTTGACAAACATAAATCATACATATTAGTAAATAAATAATTAATCATGCTTACGTCATTTTATGGTCATTTTATTGCTAAAAAGTTAAAATAATGAATATGTGAATAGTAGAAGTTAAATTAAGAACATTAACCATGATCATAATCATTGATCACTAAGTTTTACTTGGACCATAACTTTGATTGTTGATCACAAATAGTATTTTTTTAGAAAATGGTATATGACCTTGTTTTGTCAATTCTAACCCAAATATATTAAATAATTTCACCTTTTTGGCTCTAATAAAGTATTTCAAGATCAAAATGGTTATTTTTTATAATTTAACTAGTGTATTTATGATAAGTTTACTAATCTATAAACACTTATATGAAATTTTAGTTAATCTATAAACACTTGTGTAATATGTGGCAAGAGTTTGGTCTCATCTACACATACTATTGTATGTTTGGTGTTGGCATATGAAGACCCATTACATGTTATTATTAAATACTTGAGTCTCTAGACCTTATTATGTCGTGTGTTATTGTTAAACACTTGAGTATTCAGACCATGTCATGTGAGTTAGCTACAGGTATAGGTATAAAGGTATACATACATTAAGTTTCCTAGATGAGATGATCATGTATTGAGTTTCTTAGCCATGATAGTTGTATATTGATTTTCATAGCCATGATCACCATGAATTGATTATCCTAGTTTTAATGGTCATACTGTGTTTCCTATCCATCATGGCCATATGATGTACTCTAACAAAAAGTGAATAGTTTTAAAGCAACACTTAAGATATCATCCCATAAGGACTAGAGGATGATCAACAAATTGTGGACTAAACTTTTCTATGTTTAGACTAGAAAAAGCTTGTTATTTGAATTATTATAAAACATACAAAAATTACAACAAAAAGAAAATACTCAAGAACATAGATATTCAGAAGGTTGGAATTAAACTATAAAAAACAACAGATAATTTTCCAATTAAATTTCTCAATTTATGACATGTTAAATAATCCTACAAACTCTAACCCAAAATTTGTACATAGTGTATCAATAAGGATAATTATCACTACACTTTCTCAAATCACAACGACTTTTTTCCGATTACAAGTCCAATTATCTCTAACCTAGATTTATATAATTGTCAAACTAGTAAATTTAACTATTCCCCCTTATTAATGTACAAGTTAGATTAACATCTCACAACATTTTAATCCCTAATCTCTTATTGTTTCATGTAGATCTACTTGCTATTTCATCTCTCGATCTCAATGGAAGTTTACACTATCAAAATTTGATCAAACATTTGACTAAGGCATTCAAACACAACACAATCCACAAGTTACAAACTCAGATTAGGACATATATAGAGAATTTATCACACAGGGATCATAGAATTCTCCTTTCACCTTAGCATGAGAAAATTAGAAACACATAATTGTAAAATCAAAGATATTAATCATTTTCAATAGACCTATAAATAAAAATATATGAATTGATAATTAAACCTTGAAATTGTTGGCTTCAATCATCAATCTCAAATTCAAGAATTACAAAGATAGAAAATCTCCATATTAATTTTCTTTTTCTCACTTTATATCAATGGAGAGGTGATAAATATATTCTATAAAATAATTCTCCATAAAATCCTAAAACATTCCCTTTATACCCAAAATATATAGTTTCCAAAACTCGCTTCTATTTGCTTAGATAATGGCCAAAAATGTCAAACAACTAAGCATTACACAGTCAAGTCAGGCGACATATGCACCCCTTGACATGCTCCTTTTTAGCATATTTTTGTCTAGTGGGCAACACGACTGTGGTGTACACTCCAAGTAGGGGTGTTCAAAAATTAATACAAACAAAAATTTTAGACTTAACTGACCGGTTATTTCAAGTTTTGGCTATTCTAGTTTTTAGTTTAGGTTTCTGTCCCAAAGTAAATAATAATAATAATAATAATAATAATAATAATAATAATAATAATAATAACAATAATAATAAATTAGTATTTAACCAATTCCAATCTGACTCAAAATCTCAATAACATTTTATCTAAACAATACATATTTTTAATATAAAAAAATATATAATTAATTAATTCCAATCCTAACTAGTCTTAGATCGATGATTATGGTTCGTTCCCTAGTCCTAGGTTTAAAAAAATTATAGTCCTTAATAGGGTTCCTTTCGGATTTAAGTCCATCTAATCCAGCCCAATTTTCAATAGGTGCACACCCCTCACCACAGGTTGCTTATATCAGCTCTTAACTTATGACGCAACTTTAATAGTTGATGAATACATATTTTGACGTATTTTATACCCCTTTAGTCTTAGTTTTTAGTCTTTTATCTAAGAAATATATATGAAGAATTATAAGTCTATGCTTAAGTGATAATAATGTCATATAGTTTATTATTTGAGTTAAAATGATATAAAATGAATGAATTTAAATTATAAGATTATTTATTAATTCTTCTAATGTTATTTTGTAGGAAAAATAAAGTATGGAAAATAAAAAAAAATAGGGGTTTTGGGTCCTTTTAACCAATAACCCAAAGGACCAATGACATATTGGACCAAAGGTCCACCAACTGGAGGAAGACTGGTGGCACAAGCCAGCACAGGAGGAAAAAGGAAGAAATAAAGAAAGACAGAAAGAGAAAGGAGAGAGAAAAGAGGCAGCACAAAAAGAAGAAAAAATTATTAAAGGAAGATATGGGGCGATATTCAAAGAGAGCGGTGTAGGGAAAAAAGAAAAAAAAACATGCAAAGAAGGAGAGGCATCAACAGAGAAAGAAAAGAAGAAAAAGAAGAAGAAGAACTAATGGGCAGCAGTTAGGAGAGAGAAGTGCATGCATGACTAATGGAGGCCTGACACTCTGTGTAGAAAGAAAGAAAGAAAGAAAAATTCAAGGAAAGGAGAGAGGGTGTGTAGTGAAAGAAGAAGAAAAAATAGAGAGAAAAGGCTAGACAAATCAAAAGAAAAAGAGAGAGGAGAGAGGAGGGGGACCAAATGATAGATGCCAGGGTAGTGCAGGGCACAAAAAATGTCAAGAAAAAAGAAAGAAAGAGAGGAGGATGATGCAGCTAAGGCAGTGACACAACAAAGATAGAAAAAAAAAAGCGAAGATAGATATTGACAGGACACGCTTGAAGGCGCGGAAAGAAAGGTAGTTGGAATATAGAAAAAGAGAAAAGAGATCCGGAAGAGTTATTTCATAATAAATTTAGCATTTTTATCCATTATTAATTTTGGTTATTTATTTTCCTTTTTTGGGTATTATATATATATTTGTGTATTTTATTTATTTATTATGACTGGCTAACTATTTATTGGTGGAGATTAAATTGAAACCCTAGATTATGTTCTAAGATATAATATTATTTTCTTTTCTGTTTCATAAAATTGTTCTTGACTCTACTTTAATTGTTATCATTTATACATGTGATGCTATCAAGTATGATTTATATGGTACATACCTTGTTCTAGCTTCATCATAGTAATAATATGTAGTATTAGTTGCTTGCTAAGTAGGCTATATGAACATGTTAGAATTTATATGTATAAATTGCAGCTAGGTTAGATAATAATTCATCTGATAGTTTTGTGATTTTAACTGGAATAGTGGAATGTTTAAATATGTATAGGTCGAATAAAAGGAATAAAACTAGACACACTTTAGGTACTAGTTTGGGAACTTAAACTAGCATCCTTCCACTTATTCTTAATACTTTAAATCTAATTAAATATAGAAGCTGCTTGTTGCAAATATACTACTAGCATTTATTAGGATTTAATATTGGTATTTTGTCATATTAATTATTTCAAGGAAGTAATATAAGGTGTATAGACCTAATTTTAGCTTACAACTTAGTTAATCTCTTTCTTATGATTAAACGATGACTTAGAAATTATTATTATATTTCAACCTAGTCTAGTGGTGGATTTCAATTTTTCTAGCACATGAAATTTGCATTTGTCTATTATTTTTTATTATTTTATTTATTTATTTATTTTCTATTTGAAATCCCCCATAATTGTGTTTTCTTTTTATTTATTTTTGTGCGATTTAGAGTCTTTTTTTTATGAGCTAACTAAATGAAGGTGAGCTCTCTCAATTCTAGGTATAGAGTGATACCCTTATTTACCAATACTATAATTGATAGCAATAGGATTTAAATTGCATGTCAGCTACAGTTATACCAATAGTGTGGTATATTTTGGCTACAACTTCTTCATTTGACCTTCAATTAAGCTGATTTTCATGCATTGGAAAGCTGATAAGAAGATATAAAACTTGTATGGATAGCACTTTTCCAAATTCAAATTGAATCATGGTTTAATTTGCATGTTTTCCACCTTTTTATACTTTGAGTATTAATTCTTGCTTCTCATTTGTTCCAGATGTTGTGTTTTAGCTCCTTTTGATCTTATTTTCTCTAAACACTCATAAAATATAATCAAGAGTAATAAATAAGAATAATTGGAATAAACTATACAAAAATTGATCACATAATCACATTAAGTATTTTTATTAAATCTATAATTAACCAATATAAATCATAACTATCACCATGCTATCTAAGCTACATTGGTTATGACTATGAGCGGAATGCATTTATAAACTATGGTGTCTAAGATTACATGTGTTATAACATATGATTTATACTTATTTTGCACATGATTATTTTCACTTAATGATCAACACCCATACCACTCTTTTATGTGAACCATGATTAAGTATGCATAGAAGTTATATCTTACTCAATATGTCAATGATATTACCATTTTAGGGTCACTGTCTATACAAATAGATAGATGATACTCTATTATAGGATATTGATGCCATATGTTACTTTTGATAGGGGATTGCTTATAGCATAGGGTTTGGCTAATATCGGTGTTTAGCTTTGTTTTACCCATACATGGAAATAATTTATGTTTTTCAACTATTTAAACTCTTGTATATATTTAGTTATTACTCTAATATTTCTATCTCATATGCTAAAAGAGTTTTATCTCACTTGATTCATCACTTAGTAACTCTTATATCAATCTCAAGTTAGGTGCTAGCCATACATGATCATTAAGGTATGGGAGTACTTTTGGCCTTGTAATCAGCATAGGTTAAGAGTTGGTAATACCATATTCATATTTTATGCAGAGATAACACCTTATATTTCCCATTTAGTTTTTTCAAATATTATTCTAAAAAATTTTGGCTATGAAAATGGAGGTGTTATATATTATTTTTTTTCCCTTGAAAGTATTAAAGCATTTGAAGTTGATGTTTTGTAGTGGAAATAGCATTTTTGGCCATATTTGGTGTGTCTCAAACTATGGCCTATTTTTGGTGATATGTTTGGTTTAAAATTCTTTTGATGAATCAATTGATATTTTTTTAGATTGTTAAGATAAATTTTGATGCATAATATGATAGGGTTTAAGCATGTATAAAACTTATTATATTTTTTTTTACAATATTAAGCATACTTTGGGGTAGTTTTGGTATTTTACATATGCGATGCAATTTATGGCCTTTTTTCATGAATTCTATGTTTTTATTCATACTTTTTTATTATATGTATGTAAATTTTCATGAATTTATTTCAAGCATGTTGAGAGTTATTATTTTTTTTAAGTTTTGAGGGTTTTAAGGGAAATTAGTCATTTCACATGTAAGGAAAATTTTTCAAAGATGGAAATATTGGTCATTTCACAAAATGGGGTGGTGAAAAGTAAGAATAGAACCTTGTAAGAAGTTGCATGGACCATGCTATGTGACTCCAAGCTTTAAAAATATTTTTCGGCTGAAGTCATTGGCTCTGCAAACTACTAATGAATAGAGTTCTCATATGAGTCATCTTGAAAAAGATACCCTATGAGCTCTACAAAGGTAAGAAACCAAATGTGAGTTATCTATGCACATTTAGTTGTAAGTGTTTTGTCCTTAACAATGGAAAAAATAATCTTTGTGAGTTTGATTCCAAAGATGATTAAGGTATCTTTATTAGGTACTCTTTATATAGTAAAACTTACTAGATCTTCAACAAACAAACTATGCTACTTGAAAAATCCATACATGTTGCTTTTGATGAATCTTTCTCTAGTCTATAAGAAACTCAAGAGGAAGAAATAATTTCTTCCATTCAAATTGAAAGCCTGTAAGAAAGTGCTAAAAAAGAAGAAGAAAAAGAAATAGAAGAGCCACCAATCATCTAATAAGAAAATGAAGTGAGAGAGGATCTCCCTACAGCATAAAGGTATGTCTATGGTCACCCTTAAGAACTCATCATTGGGGATCTGGCAAGAGGTGTTGCAAAAAGAACATCACTAGATAACATTTGCAATCATTTATCTTTTCTATCTCAAATGGAACCTAAGTGTCACTTGGAAGCCATGAACGATAAAAATTGGATCATGGTAATGCAAGATGAGATTAATTAATTTGAGAGAAATCAACTTTGGAAATCGGTCCCTTTGACTCAAAATAGACTCATCATTGGGACTACATGGGTCTTTAGAAATAAGATAGGTGAATGGGGTTGTGGTTAGAAACAAATGCCGATTAGTTGCCAAATGTTACAACTAAGAGGAAGGCATTAATTTGAAGAAAAGCTTTACTCCCGTAGCTAGACTCAAGGTTATATGTATACTTCTCACATTTGCATAATCCATGTGCTTTATATTATATCAAATGGATCTTAAAAGTGCTTTTCTAGACTATTTTATAGAAGAAGAAGTATATGTTAAGAAATCACCTTGTTTTGAAGGCAATTCAAAACCTAACCATGTTTACAAACTCAACAAGACACTTTATGATCTAAAACAAACTCCTAGAGCATAGTATGAAAGGTTGAGTAAATTTCTATTGATTAAAGGTTTTGAAAGAGGAAAAAAGTGATAGAACTATTTTTCTAAAGAAAACCAAAAAGGACTTGTTGATTTCACAAATATATGTTGATGATATAATTTTTGGTGCTACTAACGAGTACATGTGCAAGAACTTCTCTAATCTAATGTGCAGTAAGTTTGAAATGAGTATGATGGGGGAGTTGACCTATTTTCTTGGACTCCAAATCAAGCAATAAAAAGACGACGTATTTGTCAATTAAGGAGAAGACACAAAAGAACTGCTTAAGAAGTCCAGGATGGATGAAAGTAAATCATGCATCACTCCCATAACTACTACCACAAAGCTTCACATGGCTGACAAAGGTAATTCTATTGATCAAAGGCGATATTGAGGTATGATCATCTCACTTCTTTATCTAACATCTTCTAGACCAGCTATGATCGACTTATTCTATCCTCATGACACTGTTCTAGATTGAATAGGGTATTTCAATGATGATTTTGTGGGTTAAAAAGTTGATAGAAAAAGCACCTTGTGTACTTGCCAATTTTTAGAATAATCCCTACTAGTTGGCATACCAAGAAAAAATCTAGTGTTGCACTTTCTATGGCTGAAGCAGAATATGTTGTTATTGGTGCTTGTTGTGCTCAATTAATTTGGATGAAACATTAATTAAGTGACTATAGCCTTAAACCTGAAATAATTCTAAATAAATGTGATAATTCCAATGCTATATGTCTCCCAAAAAATCCTATTCAACATGCAAAATCTAAACACATAGAAAAAAGACATCACTTCATAAGTGACCATGTTGAAAAAGGTGACGTATGTGTAGAATTTATGGATACTTTGCATCAATGGGGAGACATATTCACTAAGCTATTAAATGAAGAATAATTCACAACAATCAGGAGAGAGCTTGGGATTACAATTTTATGACAAATTTACAACTCTCTTAAAATTGTGAAAATTTTAAGCTAAGGGATAAGTCATAGCCTTAAGTCCACAAATTGGATTCAAATCCAAACATGTCCATTATAAATCTTGATCCATATGATTTGTGTCATAAAATGAATTTTCTATCTATATATTTAAGGCATAAAATAAAATGAATTATTAAAAACCACAAAAAATAACTAAAACAAAACCTGATTAGGTAAGCAATTGACTAGTCAACAAAACCAATCAATTGGTTGGTGTACCAGTTGACAGGTGGGTCAAAACCAAAGTAGCCACACTCTTACTAATTTATTTCCATACACATAACTAGTTGACTAAAAACTATGTACCAGTCGATTGGTGGAAGAAAATTCAAATGTTACTCTATACCAATCAATCGGTGGAAGAGCAATTGATTCCTTTCCCCAAACCAGTCAATTGGTTTGTCATAGGTATTAATACCCCCTCTTCTATTCTTCAAACCCTCAACCCTATTTTCCCCAAACCATTTGACTTCTTCTCAACCCCTAAAATCCTCTCCTTCAAGAATTCTCAAATCATTATCAAACTCCATCAAATTACTCTTCTCTTGCTCAAATTGACATCTAGAACATCACCAAATTCTTTCCACTTCGTAGATTTTCCTCAAACTCACCAGAATTGAGGTAATTTCATCCTTCAACCCTAAATTTTAATATTTCCACATTTGTCTCCCTTTCTTTATCTTGTGGTTCAATCAACCTTATTGAGTCATCAGCTGGTCATTTTAACACTCCTTGTGCAATGATTAAGCTCCATTTTTGTTGTCCCCAACTTATACTCCTTCCTCCCTCCATTTTCTCTCCTATTCAATTCTCTACTATCACCAAAATGACAAAGCAAAAATCCCTTGCCTCAATGAATCTTCATGTGAGTGTTGGAGCTCCTCCCCCAAAATAGGCCCATACACAACAAAACAGTTAGCCTTAGTCCTCCATATCCACCTCATCCTAGCCATTCCTCTTACTCTTCCTCCTCCATATGCTCCCATTTTTTTAACTATAGATGATAAAAAACAATGGCTTAAATACTTCCACAAAAAGAAGGTCTTACTCGGAAAATGTACTGATGTCGACTCTTACACAAATCAATTTAAACTTCCTTTTATGCAAGCTCTTGTCGATATTCACCTTCTCTCTCTATTCACTCTCTAAGAACTTCTCTATCCAGACTTGGTTTGATTATTCTATGTAAATATTAATGTTCATGTGTTGGGGAGTAGAATTACCACACATATCTTGGGCATTCCCATCATCCTTGATGAAGCTAGGTTGACACGTATCCTTAGGATTCCTCATAAGATCAAAACTAGTATTACATATGTCGAATGGATGTGTACTCACATTCTAGATGAGATCCTACAGATATACACCGCCGACACTTTGTTTACGGAGGTACCGTGAGCTCATATTGTCTCCCACCCTTCAAAAGGATGCCGTCCTCCATTTTGTTCCCTTGCGTAGGGTCTAGAGTGTATATGATGCCCAAGGATTTGTGCGGGATAGATCACATCCTCTCATCCACTCCTATTAGATTCGGGGAAGACATCTTCCGGTATATGTCACATATGGTAGGACATAGCCAAGCCGCCTAAGGATATAGATCACTCATCACACGCATTCTCCAAGATTTTCGTGTAAATATCATAGGATTTTTTGCTACACCACTATGTCTACATAATGGCCTTGATATCCTTGATTCAGACACACTCCGTCGCATTGGGTGTCAAATGAGTCTAGATGGTCAAACGCTTGAGCTCTCCCATAAAGCTCATGCCTCACCCCACCACAGTGGTTGACTCTCCACTCAGCCTACACCTCCACCGTCCCAACCCCCTACTCGTGATCTTCCTGCCACCATTGTATGATCCTCTTACTCTGTCAGATATTCCATCTTCCTCCACACGAGGTCATTCTGCTCCCACCTTCACCCCTTCCACCTCTCATATACCACATGTGCCTCCCTCCACCAGTCATGTCACTATTGTGGGTGTACATGATCTCCTTCTAAGGGTTATAGACATGCTGACCACTATAGACCGATGCCAGCAAGAAATAGAGTAGGCGTTACATGTCCTTCAAGCTCAATTCCAACCTGAATTTGACCTTCAGCATCAAGATCAAATTGACATACCTCTAACCAATAGCACAGTACATATTTACCATATTCCCTTTCCTGCTCCTGCCGACTGCCGTCACTGAAGCCATTGAACACCTCGTAGTTGATATGTCGCTCACGGAGGCCTCACAGATTGGACATGTTATCGTTCAACCTACTAACTCTGAGGCTAGTACCAGTGATGACATCAATGATTAGCATCATCCTACATCAATAGGTTTAGCAAAATCCACATTCGAGCCTTCACGTCCTCGATGATCAAGTCTAGTCTTTTTATTTGTATCTTAGGCTTTAGCTACTATTTTTTTTTTTTTTTTGCTCTTGACTATGTACTTGGCCACTTTCTAATATATATCCTCTATGCTATGTACTTATGAATTTCAACTAGTTAATGAATACTTGACTTTCTATTCTATCCCTCCTTGCCATTTATATGTTGATTAGGATAAGTTACATACCCAAAACCTTTATAGTTTATTCTTTTTCCTTTTAATACACGCATTTATTAAGGGGGATCTCTTCCTCCCTGAAAGGGCAATGTTTTCTTGTCTAAATTCTTTTCAGGCCCTCTCCACTCTCATATTTTGTTGATTTCCAAAAGAGCGAGAGAATTCAAGAGTCTCAAATTAAAAGTGTAAAAATGGTAAATGTATGACTATTGTTTCACTCATTACCCTTTTAAATTTACAATTATGTACTTTTTATTTGTTATCATAAAAAAAGGGGGAGAATGTTAACCTCAAAGGTTAAGTAATATCATTATACTTGGTTTGATGATAACAAATGGATTTTGTTATCTAATGTGTTTGCTTAAGTGTGCATATTCAAACAACAACACATACAAAAAGAACTAAAACTTGAAGCCAAGCATTTGATATGTCTTAGGTATATTGTAAAGAGTTAACTTGAGCAAATGTAACATTTCAAACAAAAATTCTTTAAAACTCTTGCTTGAAAAATACTTGACTTGATTTTCTTTTATAAATCTTTTAAAAGTATTTTCCAAATAAATTGATTGGTTCCAATCGGAACCAATCGACTGGTTCAATTTAAACATAGCAATTAGTTGTGTTAAAACTCAAATAGATCAACTAGTGCATAAAAGTGATTGGAGGGTTTCTGCAAACTGATTGCCACTATTTAAACACATTAACTAGTTTAGGAAAATTGATCGGCTAGTTGAGAAATGGATCGACTGGTTTGACCAACCAGTCCATAGTCAATCTTGCAGAAACCTAGGTCGTCTTTGTTTAAATACATCGACTGGTTCAAGTAAACCGATCAATTGGTTAACAAACTAATTGACTGGTTTAGCCAACCGATACATCAGTTTTATTTTTCCAAAAACCCAGTTGCTCTCTATTTAAATACATTGACTGGTTATTGCCAAACCAATCGACCAATATATGGAACAAATTGACTGGTCTCACCATACCATGATGGTGTTCACATGTGTTTTAGGACCAACCGTATACAATGCCAAATCAACCAATTGGTTTAAACAAACTGATTGACTGGTTTACACAAAGGTAACTTTCTATTTTGGTCTAAACATGAACGGTTGACTAATTAGAACAAATTGATTGACTAGTCATACAAACGATTGATCGGTTTCTCCAGACCGATCAACTAGTCAGCATTAAATGTTAATTTTCTACCCGTTGCTTTTTGGCAACTTGTATCTAACAACCATACCTGAGGGTAACCCTTATAAATAAGGTCCCTCTATATTTATTACAAACAACTTTTCAAATCATTGATTGTTCAATTACTCTCTTACACTAAAATCATTCAATTGCTCATTCAATATTCCAAACTTTCATATTTCTGAGTTTTTACTTAAAAGTGTTATTTGCTCACTTCTCTTAGCTAGAAATATTCTCAAAAAGTAATATCATATATTACATCTAGCTATATTATATCTTATTCAAATATTAACACTTTTATATCTTATATTTGGTGAGAATCAACTTGTAACTACAACCTCTTCTCAAAAATCAATCAAAGGGGCTAGTGAGCGTTTGCCTATTATTCTTGAAAGATTCAGTTAATGAGTCTAAAGATAAATAGGTAAAGTTGTAAATCATCTATTGAGAGATTCATTGAGATTATAAGGCTCATAAACCAAGAGAAGAGTGATCATCAATAAAACACATCATTGTTTCAAAAATCTAAAAGGGAGAACCTTTTAGTAATAAAAGTAAAGAGTAATTCACTCTTGAACCACGTTACATTACGTGTAAAAAATTTATTTAGTCATTTCCATTCCAAAAAATCCTATTCACCCCTTCTAGAGTATTTTAAATAGGATCTACCTTAGTCTAAGGTTCCTCACATCTCAACTAATTGATGAATAACCTCCAATTCGCCCCAATTTTTCATTGATCACATCCTAAAGATACCCAATATCAACTTCACAACTATGTATCTGTTAACCCCAAAGTATTTATTACACCACAAGCTCCCAATAACATGCAATGTGTCATACTATTCCAACCATTATACCTTTAAGATTTATCCATAAAGCACATCTCAAGCACTCAAACCCAAGGTAAAGCTAACACTCAACACCTATAAAAAGTTCTATCCTCCCCAAAAAATGTTAAACCTAAACCTCAAACACACTTACAAAGGTAAAAAAAACTAACTAGGCTCAAAAAATTAAAACATAAGATAACATGCAAGCAAAAATCACAAAATCAACAAAGAAAGAACAAACACCATACAGGTTTAGCACATGCACATCACAACAAAATAAAATACCAACTCCCAAACGCCAACTACACTTACTCACTAAATAGACCAAACTCAAAATTTAAGATTATAAATGAGACTTTTAAATATTTCGATCATGAAAATTGTATATCAAAATGAAACACGATTCTCATCAACCTAAAAGTTTTGATATCAATTTGTAGAACTTCCATGTTTAAAACCATATTTTTTTATTTACAATATATTTGTGAAAGTTAAACGGAAAATTCAGGTGATATCATCACATCCAACATAAGAGAAGTGTAGTCATTACCTAGCCTATGTTTGATAAAAGGCCAAAAAGTAAACTCATATCATAAGAGTTGGATGTGACTATCACCTAACGGGATTCTAATATAAGACTTATAAAATTTATAAGGAAAATAAATACAACATCAATAAGATCTAACAAAGCTCTACAAGAGCAAAATGAAATAGTATATGGATTTTAATGACACAAAACTAAAACACTTATTGAGTTGACCAAGGACTCAAGACTCTCAACTCCACATAAGTATGAGAAACCTACACAAGACCAAAATAGTGTGGTATTAGTAAGGTGAGCATACTACGTAAGATGTAATTACAACACATAATCATGCTTCATGCAAAGCACATATAACATCATGTTGACATTTGTAATCTTATATTTTCATAGTCATAAGGTAACTCTAGGAAATCAATTTTGATTAATGTTAAACCATGCTGACAAGGAAGCATACATAATATATGCAGACAATTAACCATATAGGGTAACTTCAAGCTAGCTACCTAGGGAAAAAATAATGAATAATATGTTATACCATGAGGGTATACTAGGTAAAATAAAAAATCACAAAGGATCCAACAAACATAGAGATTAATCAAGAAAAATCTAGAGGCATCTCTAGTTTACATTCCAATCAAGTAATAATATCCTTCCCACCAAAATGGACACATAAGACAAGGGCATATGTAGAAAGTCACATGAAGACATATAGTCACAAAGCACAATCAAGGTAAGTCACATAATTCATAGGCGTATGGATGCAAACTACAAGGCACAAGCTTGGATATCCGATCCTATCATAAATGGACATAACTAGTAGGGGCACAAATAATAACAAAAGGTCATAAATACCAAGGTAGATAGGAACACTTATCTTAACATTATGAACAGCGTCAATGGTATGAATAATAAAGGTGTAAAAGCTAAATTCACATATGGACTCCAACATCCTACTACAAATGGGAAAAAGCTATAGGGAATCATAAATCATATAAGCATCCCATTCTGCTACAGATGAGCATACTAACACCAAGGAGTTTATAAGAGGAATTCAATATCTGCCTAGCCCAAAACCATAAATGTCATTGCTATTCAGACATCTCATCCAATATCAATGGGTTTCGACTAGGGTAGTCTCGCTAAAAATATTTTAATCCTTAAAAATGCATGCCCTTATAGTTTTCAAATGCCATATAAAGTAGAAAATACATCAAGCTATTATATGATTAGTAGCCCCTTTAACTTTATGAAAAACTATTTTTTTATCACATGCTCCTATGCATAACATATTCTACAAAGGGAAGCTCAAAGAGAACATGACTCACATATCACATAAGTTTTTATGGTCATATATTACCTAAATAATAAACAATGATTATTCATAAAATCATCACAACCAAGAAAACCAATTATCTAGAAAATCACCAGGAATCAATAGATTCCTTAAAACTCTTTAGAAAAACTAAAAATTAAAGGACAGATTCCACCTAACCAATTTTGAAAATATAGGCCAAAATCCATGAGAAAAATATGTTAGTAAGTAAAAATAATGTATCTCTTACATAGTAAGAGCTTTAGAAAACCAAATTAAAGTTAAATTTAGGTCAATAAGGCATTAAAGTCCGAAATAATTCATGCTACATCTATTTAGTCAATTAATGACCAAAATACTCTTTTAAGTACTCAAAACTTGATCCATAAGTCCAAATACCTCAAAACTAGTGTAAAAAAACCCAAAATCACTTTGTAGCTATTAGGACCAAAATAAACTAAAATGCATATATATATATACACATATAACTTAACCATTTCAAAATATGGTGGCACGTTAAATTTATATTTTTTTACTATTTATAAAAATACTATTCATCTATCAGCGAAGAACATTTCTTTATATCAAGAAGCTTAAAAATATAAACCAAAAATATTTCATTACTAAAAATTACTATTCACCAAAATTTATTATTCATGCTTACTTATTATTCATGAGAGTCAAAAATTCAAAGGTTTTAGTCAACCTTTGACTCCAATCCATTCTTGAGGCCCTTTTAAGGTAATTATGCCATTTTATGCTTTAAATAGTTAACGATGCAATTTATGACATTTATAACCTAACTTATGAAGATTAGCACATGTTTAGGCTAATAACATGTTAGTTTCTACCAAAACACCTAGAACATGCAAATCTCTAAATAAAATAAACTCATTCTTAACATAATCAAAATATATCCTGTTATATATCAAAATCTTCCCAAAAATAGCAAGGAATAATATGGTATAATTTAACCCGAGTTAAGGACAAAAAAAATCACATAATATGGCGTAAAGATTAAACCAACAACTAAGAACAAGTCATTTATTAACATATCATTCCATTAATTACACAATCACTAAACATGCTTAGATGTAGTAAAAAGATCTTACCCTAAATCTAAGATCCAAATTAACAAAAGAAAATAAAGATTAAATATAAAACCAAACTGTCCCAAAAATCCTCCTTGAAACCTAGAACATTAAAGGAAATATTTGAAAAGCAATCACATAAAAACCAAATCAAAGGAGGTGGAATTAAAGAATAAAGCAAGAATAAATTATCGTTAAAGTTTGGAAGAATTACAAGGTTTAACCATGTGGAAAATGAGAGCTTAAGCTTTGGAAATGGAGAAGATGAAGATAAAATAAATTGATGAACTAAAGGAAGAGAAGAAGAAAAGAAAAGTAAGAAAAGTGGAGAAGTTGTGGTGGTAATTCAAAGTGCTATTGGTGGTGGTGATGGTGAGCCAATTTAGAGGGAGACAAGAGAGAGTTTAAGGTTGAATAAACTGAGGTGGAAGGATAAGATCAAAGGAGGAAGAAAGTGGAAGATATTTATGGTTTCTTAGCATAGTGTAGAAGGCTAAAAATGTAAAACCACAAGCTAAAATAATTTTTCATAAAGATATAAAAGAAAAGGGAAGGAAGTGGAGTACCAAATGGGGAAGAGAATATGAGGAAAAAAAGTGAGTGGTGGCTAAGGTTAAATTGGTAAAGTTGGTGCTAAAGTGGTTGATATCTAAGAAACTTTAAAAATAAGTTTTGTGTAGAAAAATATCTAAAATGGATAAGGATTGAAAGACCATAACATCACCAAATATGGGAATCCAAAGGATAGGATTTAATGGCTCCATGTGTCATGGTAAAGGAGGACAAAAAGAAAAAAAAAACTTATATAAACTCAAGGTAGTATAAATGAGGATAAGAAGGTATTTTTTATAAAAATACAAAACTAAATCAATAGTTACAAAGGGAAAGGATAAGCCATGAAATTATTGGTATAAAAAAGAGGTAAATAGCTATAATAATCAACAATGAAAGGTTGGAATTGATCCTCACAAATTTATATAAAGATTAGAGGGATAAAAGTTGGATTTGATAATATACACACACCCAATAATATCTAACAAAATCCAAAATTTATAAAAATAACTAAAAATCATTTTTGAGCTCAATAACAAAACAAATATAGTGATTATTTAAGTTTCATAAATTTTAGATTGCTAAAATGGTCATTTAAGAGCTTAAAACACTTAAATAGAGCTAAATGATACATACATTATACCTTTTTTTTGTAGAGATCTCCAATTAAAATTTTGAAATATTTTAAGAGATTAAAAAAATATAAGGATTATATAAATGAAATAATTAGAATGATTAAAAAGAATCTTGATATACCAAATTGACTTAGAAGATTTCACATCAATGAATTTGTTAAAAAGGGATAAGAAATGGAAATAGAATGCTTCAAAAAATTATTAAGGGTTTCTAATTTGGTAAAATATGTAATCAAATATTAAAATTAAGATAATTTTATTTTTGAATACATATTATCCTTAACATGTTAATGTTTTTTGATAAATAGGGTATTATAGTAACTACATTGATTCCCAAAAGTATTTAATTGCGCCTATTATATGTCTTTTTGAAAAAGTGGGCACTTTACTTGTCAAGACTAGCACTTTTAATTTCTCCCATGGAAAAGGTAATTGACATTATCTATTGTACAATAGGTAGATGTAGTAATTCTCTTCTACTAGTGTTAGACAACTTCTCACCCAACTAACATATCTTAGCAAAAACTTGTTGTAAAACTACCCTTCTTTCTCCTAGCAACTTCTTATAACCTAATAAACTCTTTTCCACCTCTACTTGCCCAATAAATTTAGTACCATCATATTTGATCAATCTATGTGCATGATTATGAGGTTGTCTACCTTTCATATGAATAAAGAAATATTGTGTGTTGGTATCTCCCAACTAAGTGAAATTTGCATGTGTTTTCTATTGAACTTTTTCCCTTGTCCATAGAATTTTCCTCAAATCCTGAACGACAACATTATCTCATTATATAAGCTCTTGGTCTATAGGATTTTGCTATTATAGGACTTTGCTATAACCTAGAAAAACCTATTTCTTATCTTCTTTTGGCCTCTATTTGCTTCTATGTGACATGAACAAACTACCTCTTGTTGAAATCCTTGAGGTGGTCCTTTTTCTTCTTTAACCTTTAGCCTAGAACATAGTAGGGTTTCCCTAAAATATGTCTCTATCAAGTATGTTTAACCAAAGGAAGATATTTGGGTTTGTGTATATAATAATTTACAAACTTAAAAGGACTAGATCCTATTTTTACTTCTGCTCCATATCCAATTAAAGTAAATAAATGATCTAGACAACATGATTTTAAATAATGAATTGTATTAATAGGTTAATCATTCAACCAAGTTATATTTCCCATACTTCTGTCAAGTTTATAATATATTCTAGTGGTTGTATCTTGTTTATTTTAACAAGCAAACAAGTTTCATGCATAAAGGAGGTAATTAGTTCTTCTATATAGCTATGTATTAAGCATGGTCTTCCTTACTTTCTTATGTTAATGATTATCTTCCTTATTATCTTATGATATCATGTCCTTCTATGATTCTATGTTAGCATGTATAGTATGTCTTTCTATTGCCCCTATCATTTATACCATGTGTAGATAACTAAGTGTGTATGCCATAAATAGATATCAAAAAGTGTACTAGTGCACTGATATAAGCATAAAAATAGGAGTAATGTAGTAGCATTATTATTATAATGAGTAAATAAGTTACCCAGATTATGTGAAAAGATATCAATCTTTTATTTCAGTAAAGTGGTTATTTCTAGTGTTGTGATTTATTTCGGTACTATGATGTCATAAGTGTATTAAGTGGTTTATTTCAAATTTGCTTTAGTAATAGTAACTTGATTTGGTGTTACAATAGTATTAGTATGATTAAGTGAGATTGTATGAATAATTGAGGCTATATAATATTATTTGTGATTGTATGTGTTTTTGTGTTTCCATGATGCATGTTATTTGCTTTAAGTAGGATGAGTTCAACCAATACTTATATCCTACTAATATGACACTTTTCATGTGTTGTGGAATTTGCTACAGTTTGTTGCTAGTTTCGGCTGAGATGAGAGTTATCTTGTAGTAGTTGAAAACTGTGGCCTAGCTTTGTTTGGGTTTTTGCATCCTTTCTCTTTATTATACTTTTATTTCTTAGCTTTGTAACCTTGTATTAATCAAGATTAGGTATGTAACACCCCTAAATTTCACTCCTGAAAATTTTCGAATTTAAAAAAATAATACGGAAGCTAAAACATAATTTGGGAAATGTTACCGCCACACCTAACACAAGATAAATGTCAACCATCTATCTCATGCTAGATGCAAGGCTAAAAACTGTCCAACAAAATTCAACCAACATCTATGCAATGAGGATAAACTCTCACAAGGAGATATCCATATGCAAATGGAAAGTGAACAATTTCACTGAATAAAATCATCTCTGAATAAATCAATAGAAACTTGTAAAATAATCCTGGACTTTAAAACTTAAAAAGATAAAGGATATTAAATCCAAATACATCTCCCACAAAATCACAAACCAACTAATTACAAGTCAAATAAATGATTTATACGCCAAAATAATACATTTGGGATACAATAAAATCTAAAAAGAGAACCAAGGGGCATCCCAATAGTGGAGCCAACTTTATTTGCCAAATCGAATCACCGGATAGCCTACTCTCAAAATTCAAGGAAAATATTCCCCCAACAATAACACATTTAATACTGAACCTGCACAAATGGTCTGCTCCCCACCATCAGTGGATCATCACAGGACCCAAACAATCAAGGTAGTATCAGTACGGGTCCGGTACTGAGTAAATCAAGACTACCCTACTCATGGAAAGAAATATAATACATATAAGATACGGCAACATTCAGCTTACAATAATTCATACTCAATTTTACATACGATACATACGTCATTCTACTCATATAATAATCCATACTCTAGTATATATGCGATACATATACCACTATACTCATATAATATCACATGCTCGATCATACATATGATACCTACAATAGAACATGGGGTCATAGACTCATGCTCATATTACATTACTAGACATGACAATATTTAAGGTATAAGCGTACAAGAAAATCATGATCACATGCTAAGAATCACACACTACCCTAGAAGGTATCATTCTACACACAAGTTCCACATGCGATTTAAATAATAGATCATATGATAATTGAATACGAAAATTTATCGTATGGAAACACTAGTGTAAGATAGAATCAAGAGACATGTATAGGAAATAGAATATAAAGTCCAAGAGCCAACGAGAATAATTCATGATTATATTCCTTTATTATGATCACTACCATTTGTTTATATTATCTTGAGGACAGAGACTCAAAGAGATCGTAACAACTAATCTAGTACTCGAACGGTACTAGCCCTAACTGGCCCGCCCAGAAACGTAACCAGACCACCAATATATAGGACACCTAATCACTTAAGTATGCATACCCCCTATAGGGCCAAAATATATCAAGACACCTATAGAGTAGAAGAGGGCCTCTCCGGACCTCGTAAGGTACCCGGGATCACAGAATAGAAAACACCGAAATGGTACCAAGTGAATACCAAACCTAACTCGGATAGCTACCCCGAGTGATACAAGTCCCACTCAAGATCTTTCACTTTAAGTAATTAATATTTTATTTAAGGATTTAGCCAATCATAAATTAGGCCCACATAACAGCACTTAGCTCACATCCATCAATACAATGAATATCCATTATTATATCAATTTTAAGTGGCATTAAAGCCAATAAATTTCAAGCGGCATTAAAGCCGAACCAATCCAAGCGGAGTTAAAGCCGAACCAATCCAAGTGGCATTAAAGCCGATCGATTCCAAAGGCATTAAAGCCGAATAATTTTAGGAGCATTAAAGTTGAATAAGTCCATGGCATAAAATACAGCACAAGGCATCATACAATTTCAATCCATATTCATCCCTTCACACACTTACACCCATACAATATTTAAGTGTCATATTAACATGCTTTACATGGAGGCTATAAATTCATACATTCATGCAATTACCATATAGAACATAGCATGTGCTTGACATAATTAAATAATCGTTAAGCATCATCATCACCTTCCACTCCAAGCAGACATACATCGAGATTCCGTCATAAGTAAGGTAAGTAATGACTTACCTAAATTCTGAAGCTCGCTAAGCTAATTGAGAAAGAGAGAGCTATCTAGAGCTCGACAATCCATGGGAAAGTTTTCCTAGATCACCGATGGAAATCGAAACTAGATTAGAAGTTATCTTATCGATCAATAATTCAATTATAATAAAATCAGCACAAACGGATGCAAACAACCTTTTTTAAGAAACGTGTCCGAAACCTATGACTTACGAGCGTAGCTCGATTAAGATTTAAAATTAAATATTAACTAAATTGGATTTAACACTTATCACTTGGGACATTTCAAATAAATTTGGAAAGCCGGGAAAGGATAATAGGTTATAAGTAAATTTTATACAAAAAAACTAACTCATTAGATTTTACGACTAAAGAAGAAAACCAACTATTTTTAGAATACCAATTCAACTCGACAATATAATAATACAATTCACATGATTTTAAATCAAAATGATAAATCTACTAGGTGAGAGAAATATAAGCAAATTATTTTTATAAAACCATATCCGAAAATTTGGGTTTTTAATGCTCGTACGACAAACCAACAAATTCACTTTTATTATCTTAATCGATAGCTTAAGAGTACAATTAAATTAATTTTAAATAAATTTAGATAATCAATTTTAATAAAAGCAATCTTCCGAGTAGCCAACTTAAGACTATCGGTTTCCGAAATTAGTGTTTCACAACCTAAGACATAAATTCTAATAATTCAAATCAATTAATTACAATCAAAGGTATTAGAATGCATATAGGATCATTTCAACTATTTCCATAAATTTAATTTCAGAAAAGCAACAATACAAATGACCAATTTCATAATTTCACTTGAAATCTAGGATTTTAGGCCCGAAAATACAATTCGGTTAAATTCTATAAATTTAATTAAATTAAATGTTTAGAAATGAAATTTGACATATTCTATAACATATCATATAATCAATTGCTCAAAACTAATAAAAGAAATGCCCAATTTAACATAATTTGGATTTTTGAGCCCGAAACGCAAATTCAATCAATCCTTGTTAAAATATATAAATTGACGATTCGAAAATGTATTTAAATGTATTATAATCTAAATTATATAATCAATTGAATAAAACAACCCGATTACACAATCCAATTTAAACCCGCAAGAGTTTTGACCTAAAAATCCAATTCCGATCAATTTCACACAATTTTCCCAAATCAACACTTTCAATATAAAATTAAATACATTTTAAACGATATTAAAAAATCAATTGAGTAAAACAACTCAATTATACAACCCAATTTCATTACACACGAATTTTGACATGGAAGGTCAATTCCGATTAATTCCGCATAAATTTCTCAAATTGACGGTTCCAACATAAAATTAGATACATTGCATAGCATATTGTAAAATCAATTTACCCAAAATAGCTAAATCGGACGATTCCGAAAATTCGGGCATAACCCGGCCCAAAAATTCAATTTTCACAAATCAACCAAATACACTACAATTAACCACTCTAAATCAATCATACAACATATATATACATAATCAAACAATCAATTTAGCTTTTCATAAGCTAATTTATACTCAATTAATCAAATCAAAAGTTAGGGTTTTTAGAATTTTATACCAAACAAAACCAGCAAATAGGGACAAGAGAAGGTCGGAGAAGCTTCGCCGGAGGACAAGGACAACTCTCCGGTGGTCGGGATACGTCGGCGGTGACCGGAAGGTGGCGGCGGTGTCACTCCCGTTCGCTGCTACTGCTTCCATCCGCTGCTGCGCTGCTGCTGCACTTCTGCGGCATTTGTTGCGGCTGTTGCTGCAGCATTTGCGGCGGCTGTTGCGCGGCGGTCGATGGCTGGAGGTCGGGTAGCGTGGAGAAGCAAGGAGAAGATGGAGATAAGGGCTGCGTTTTTGGGTGCAGAACAGGGACAGGTCGGGCAAGTGAAGGAGAAGAGAAGGGAGAGAAGAAGAAAGAAAAGGAAAAGAAGAGATGGGCGGGAGAACCGGTTTGGGTTTTTTTTTGTTTTTTTGTTTTTTTTCAAATACACACATAAATACATACTAAATATTTAAAAAATATTGTTGGAAAATTTTATCTAAAATTTTTTTAACGAAAAAACATTTCATAACGTTCCGATAGCTTAGAATCGATATAAAAGCTATATACAGAATTTTAGAAGTATTTTTGGAAGAATTTACCAATGAACCTAAAAATTTATATTATTTATGGAAATACATTATAACACCTCGAAATAATATTTAAAAGCATATAAGTAAATATTCAAATTAAATTCTAATAAAACGAGACTAATTTAAATAATTTCCGAAATTGATCTTCCGCAACCAAAAAAGGTAAAACGGAAAGAAATTAATTTTGAAAAGAAATCCATAAATAAGCTTCGAAAATCCTTTTAATTTAAAACTTTTCGAAGATCTTAATGACTTCGGAAACAAATAAATTTAATGTCGGAAATATTTTCTACGGATAAAATTGATAAAATAAATTTGGCTATTTTAAACGGAAATTTTATAATTTAAATAATATATATATATATATATATATATATATATATATATATATATATATATATCGCTAATGAAATATAACTCCAAAATAAAGTCGTAATCATACGACGAAGTTATAATCAAAAACGAATCTAAAATATTAAGAATCAAAATACGAGAAAGAATGAAAATATATATTTTTAACCGAAAATCGAAACCATGTGAATATAATAAAATCATAGCCGTGAACGAATATATTTAGAATCATCCACAATAACAATGATTAATTAAATTCAATTATGAAGTCGAAATTGTTGATAAATCCATAAAACAAATCGAAATTAAAATAATTTAATATTTACATCAAATTACGCTAATAAAATAATTAACCTTAATAAAATTGAATTTTAAAATACGGGGTATTACAAGGTATCAACCTTACATAATCATTACAAATGAGTTTACTTTTTAATCTTCCATTAGATATGTGTTAGGTATGGGTTATACATTTTTTATGTTGGATATGGCAATAAAATAATACCTTACATTTCTATTTTATCTTACACAAAAAAAAAAAACTTTTCCAAAATGACAATATTTTGTTATGAAATTTAGGAGGTGTTACAACACCCATTGGTGCCCTTTTTGTAGTTGTCGGATATTTTTGGACTATTAAGTCCTTGCACCTTTTATAGTTTATACCATTATCTGTTTATAGTATATCGAGGTGTATTTATGTTTTGAAAATCATTATGGTTTACATATATTTACCCTTTCCACTTTTATTATCTCGTCTCATGTTAGTATCTAAGTTAAGGTATTTAAGCTTACTCTTGGTATAAGAAGGATAAAAATAACGAAGTTAAGTTGAGTGTGGTGGTAATACCCATGTTTTGTATTTTCAAATCAATAAAGTAGGTTTAAAAAAATCAATAGTAAAATTTGGGGTGTTACAAGTTGGTATTAATACCTTTAATTTTGAAACGTTGAAAGTTTTTTTTTAGTGTTCGTTTGGTATGGGGGTAATAGGGGTGAAAAAATTACCCCCATATTTTCTGTATCTTATATAATCTAATTAAAATTAAATATTTTTATTCTGATAAATACCCATTTTATATGTTAATTTGATCTAAAATGGGTATTTTATTATTATTAAATACTTAATATAAAAGATATAAAATAGAGGAAAAAATTTTCCATCCCTATTACCCCCATACCAAACAAGCCCTTAAAGTGCATTTATGGCTTCAAATGATTTAAAATTTATTGAAAGTAATTGATTTTTTTTTTTAAAAAAGTTTGAATCATTTGAGACCCACGTTAGTTCTATGAGGAGAGTGTGAAGGGTAACCTAAGTGGTATTTGAGCATTAATGTGAGCATGTAATAGAAATGATATGTGCTTACTTTGATATAATTTATTCCTATTTTAGAAATCATAATAACTCACAATGCCTACTTTACTCGTATTGATCTTATCACTTGTGAACCATGTTTGTCATCAAGCTTGTCCATAGAAAGTTAGACATCGAAATAACTGGCTACCTAGAGCTTCTGCTCATCACCTACCCACGTATAATGGCTAGAAGGATGCCATTCTTACAACACACCTAAGATTGCAAATCGATCATTTTCGTTTAAATAATTAATTGATGAAGCTAAAACAAAAAATATGGGGTGTTACCACTACATTTGGTATAATTCTAGTTCTGTTTACCATTCTTATACTAAGTGCTGAGACTAAAAACGTTATCCCAGTTAATTTAATAACATGATCAAAAAAATAAAAGTAGAAAGAATTAAATCATTAACATCATTTTAAATAAGCCAACTGTAATTAGTTATAAAATCTAGTGGAAGAAAATTATATAAAAACATAAGAGTACAAGAAACATCTAGATCAAAAGATACCACACAAAACACCACATAACCCTACTCTTAACTTAAGTACTAGCCTTCACTTGATCTCACAGGCTAATATGTAAAGGCCATTACCCATTGAATAATTAGGAGCCCGTGAAAAGAAACTCTTTAGTATAATAGTACTGAGTAACCTATTA
The DNA here is from genome assembly GCA_030549775.1 of Tamarix chinensis. Taxonomy (NCBI): domain Eukaryota; kingdom Viridiplantae; phylum Streptophyta; class Magnoliopsida; order Caryophyllales; family Tamaricaceae; genus Tamarix; species Tamarix chinensis. Next base: position 11,510,564 of record CM060176.1, read on the forward strand.
TACAAAACTAATATGAAAAGCCTACATGGAACACATAAAAGGCATCACAACAACACATGGTATTGAAATATTCATACGATGACAAAAATATGATAATCATACTAGATACACAATAACAACAAAGCTATATATTGATCATACGAGTTCATTTGGAATATGATAAAACTTACCAACCAAGAATATAAAAGATGATATCTGAAAAGGTGAATAGAATAAATCTCAACACAACGACCATAACCTTCATAATATATCTCATATCTCAATAAAAAACCAATAATATCCATTATATCATATATAGAGCTCAAAGGAACAATACTAATAGAATTCATAACATCATAGGTAGGTCTCAGAGGCAAAATACTAAACACAAGTAGACACAAACGTTACTACTCAACTAAAGATAGACATGAAGGCTACTACTGAACCATAGGTAGGCACAAGGGCTACTACTAAATCACATGTAGGAATGAAGTTTGCTATCGAGGTATAGATAGGCAAAAAGTCTACTACTGACTCATGCTCACTGGTAGACACAAAGACTACAATTAAACCGCAAGTAGGCATAAAGACGCCTATCTAACTACAGGTATGCATAAAGGTTACTTTTGACTCATTGATGGGCATAAAAGCTTTTTATCAATCCATGCGAGTATGAGAACTCCACTATTATAGCCGGTGGATGGGTCACGTACAGGGTAGAACGCACCTGACCACTATTATATATAAGAAAAAAGTCTACTACTGACTCACGCTCACTGGTAGACACAAAGACTACAATTAAACCGCAAGTAGGCATAAAGACGACTATCTAACTACACGTATGCATAAAGGTTACTACTGACTCATTGATGGGTATAAAAGCTATTACTGATCTATAAGTAGGCACGAAGGCTAATATCAAACCATATGTAGGAACAAAGGCTGCTACCAAACCAAAGGAAGGCACAACACAAAGTCTACTACTTACCAATCCAATAATCATTTCAATCTAATACTAACCATTTTGATCGAATAATATTTATCTCAATTTTTATCTACTCTGGGGGATATTATATCAAACCTAGAGATACTAAGGTACTCTAGTCATATCGGCACACCAAAGCAACAAAGTATCCTACCAACTATCAATCCAATGACACTAAGGTACCTCAATTATATTAGCACACCAAGGTAGCACAATACTCTACTGACAAAGACACCTTATCTATAAGTATGCATAACTTCTATAAGTTTGCATAGTTAAACATAGGAAGTTATAAGGCCTAGTTGAAAAACTAAGGCACACCAACAAAAATCTATAATCAATTGTGGGATAAAACACATCTTTAGGGTAGTGACCCCAAAAGAGCTACCATTTCTAATCTCGAGTCCTTTTACTTTAATTTTTAATATTTTATTAAGGCGGCTACAAAATTACATATTAATCACATAGATCTAATTTTCATACTTAACCATTTTAACTTATTTACGAACATTTAAGATGACCATAATCAATGTCAGTACAAATGTTAATTGTTAAAAATATACTAAGGTCATCCAAGACTCAATTATTCACACTTAGGTATTGTAGGCCCAAAATAACCAAAATGCCCCTAAGGTTTAAATACCCACATTATCATCCATTTTAAATGATAATTCCATTTTATTTATTAACTAGTCAAGAAAATACTAAAATAAAAAACAATTGTCTAACATGTAAATAAATTACTAGATATGACAAATGACTATTTTACCTTTATACATGATTTTGCACCTAAAACCCTAACATGCGTATCTAGAACATCAAACCACATTTTCACATGCTCAATAATAAATAATACATGTTGGGCAAGTTTATAAAAATAATTATCATATAACACTCAAAATAAATAAAATACCCCTATAATATATAATGGGAATACTCACACTGAAACATACATTTCTAAAACATTAAATCACTCATCTCTATACTAAACAATAATTGAGACATATTATGCATTCTTATCGAGTTAAATATCACAATATGCTTAAATGACCTAATTACTCCTAGGGTATACAATCGTAATATTTATGTTAAAATATGACTAGGCATGTTCAACCTATCACATTAAACATTCACAGCATATATAATTTATTCCCATTATTTAAACCATTTTAACATATATCTCATACATATAATAATTTTCACAGGTTAACATGGTTTATTTTACCAAATCCCATGCTATCATTATTAGGAACATAATCACCATGTATAGAATATACTTAATACAAATTCTACGTCAAAACTCCAATGTGTTATCGTATGATATTTGAACATTTTAGTAGAGTATAGGGATTACAATGTAACAAACATTCTTAAAATAATTTATACATCAAAACATAAATGTTTTATCATGCAATATCTAAATATCTTTGTAGAGTATAGGGATTACCTAATTTTTAGCAAAAATAAAAATTACGCCTAATCTACTATAAATTATTAGGCTCTGTTAATCAAACTTTTATATCTAAAAATAATACCACACTAAAAAATTTAATTTTTAATTAATAAAATAATATTTTTATAAAAATATTTATTACATAGGAAAATTACCAAATTACCTTTGGGTGAAAATGGGGTAAGAATTGAATGAATTCCTAATGTTGCATAAGCAACGTGAGTTTGGGTGGCGCACCGAGCTTCGAGGAAGGGGAGAAGAAAATAAAGAAGGGGCGACGAGTTAGGTTAGGGAGACTGGGAAAGAAAAGAAAGAAAGAAATGTGGGTTGGTTGAGGAGTAGAGAAGAAAAAGAAAGGTGCGTTGGGCACATGGAAGGAAAAAAGGAAATGAGAATGGAAAAAAAAAAAGAGAAAAGAAATATAAAAGGAAAAAGGGAGAGGAAGAAAATGGAAAAGAAAGTAAATTTAGGGTTAGAATTAAAATTAGATTAAATGTATGTTTATGATAATATTAATTTATCCAAATGTAAGGTATCTGATAAGGATAAATAAACCAGATAAAATTATCAATTTAGATTTGATTTAAATAAAAAGGATAAATATAAAATAATTTGGATAGATTATCAAGGAATTTATTTAGGCTTGTGGGTTAAGGATTAACAAAAATAATTAAGCTAATATTTAATGGTAAAAATTTTTAGATATAAGACTAAATATTTAAAATTTAGGTTACAAAATTTTGGAGTATTATAATTCTACTAAAAGGTTGAATCAGAGACTCATGCTTAATTTTCAACATAGCGGGGCTATACTTGTTGTGTGCCATTTCAGAGTTGTGGTAGATGATTCATGGATGAGTTACCATGTCAAGAGAGAACCATCTATGTCTTTGGTGGAGTTAAAGGTGGTGTTGTGTACTCACTATTACCTTGAAAACCTCAAAATAAGAAAGCTAGAGGAGTTTATATATACGACACTAGACAACATGACAATTAGAGAGTACTATATAAGATTCAAATACTATTGAGGTTCACCCCAAGGATTGTGGCGAGTGGGACATCAACCAAATATCATTTTGAGTGAGGGTTGTCTTTGCAGTTCCTTCCTTGGTCTAGTGAAAAGGGATACGACTCTTTTTTACGAGGTCTCAGGTTCGAATCACACCACCCCCAACACATATCTCAAGTGTGAAAGTATACATGGGTTTGTTGAGATGAAATAATTGTAGTAATTCAGGCAATCATAGTGTGGAAGTTTAATTCCTACCAATGATTAAAAGTTATTGGTTGGGGATTTAGCTCTTTATGGGCATCCGTAGTCAAAATGGACCGAGATGAGCGAATCAACAATCTAGAGAGGGTGTTTGAAGTGCTCATGGAATTACTCAATGTTCCCCGACACCTCAACCTCAAATCGCTTTGCCTCCGACGAATATTGGAGAGGATTGGCTCGATAGAGGTTCGTGTCATCAACCCCCGACCTACGATGGGAAAGAAGACCCAATGGTCTTAGAAAGCTGGATACGAGTTCTTGATAGGACGTTTGAGGCACTCAACTACCCTGAGGAGCAAAGGATGAACATCGCGGCGTACTTCATTTGAGGACTAGCCGACACTTGGTAGGAAGATCTTCGAACCCAAGCAGGACGACCAGCATCTTGGAAAGACTTCAAGATTGCCATCCATATGCATTTTTACACAAAAAGTATCAAGAGGGCCACACTCAAGGAATTCATAAAGCTAACGCAAGGAAGACTATCGGTCCAAGAATATCACGCATGATTTACGGAGCCATTAAGGTTCGCCCCCGGAATAGCTGCTAGCAAAACTACAGTGTTCTTCTCGTTTGAGCAAGGACTTCACCTCAACATCCGAAGCATGATGGGTGCTGATACTATCCACGATTTGAGTACGATGTTCGAGCAGGCATGTGTTGCTGATGCCTTGATTCAGGAACATACCTCCATCCTAGGCAAAAGGAAGAATGAAGAGACCGAGTTCGGAGAACAAAGTCGTCATCCTGGAAGTAATGTTTTGCGAGCCCAATCTCAACCTCAATCTAGGATGCGGCGTAGGAAGAATCAGGGAGCTCTCAGTGGTAAGGCAAGAAAGAGACCAGTTCAACATTACCACTGCCATCGTTGCAAAAGAGATCATCTAGGCAAGGACTGCACAGAAAAACAGGTTCAATGGCACGACTGTGGGTGACTTAGGCATAAAAAGCTTCTAATGCTATTCCGCACCTCATAAAGGGATCCAGAGGCCACAGCAACCATTGGTTCGGCAGAATCAAGCATTTGGAGCAACCCGTTCAGCCTTGTTAATCAAAGCAGATAAGCAAGCAATCGATCATGATGTAACCTCTTCAAACTATTCGTCGGGTCCCTCGTAATTTTTTGCATTGTCGAATTATGTATGTAGTTGTTTTATTTAGTTAAGTATGCTTTTCTTTAAGGGGGTAGTTACCCCAAGTAACTTAGAATCCCTCTTTATAATCCCTAGTGCTAGGCGTAAACCTCGGGGACAAGGTTTTTCTTTAAGGGGGTAGTGATATAATCCCCTGAAATTTTCAAAAGCTTATAGTTTAATAAATAAATTTTATTTGGGATAAATTATCCTTTAAATCTATTTAATTTAATTATTTTATGGATTTTTTAGTATATAAAATTGGGTATAAATATTTAATAAATTAAAATAAATATTTTGTTATTTTATCACACTCTTATTATTTAAATAAATTTTCAAACCCTTATTTTACTAAAAAAAAATTTAACTCTTATATTTTAATTATATTAAATTAAATTATTAAATCAATTTATTACCCAAAAATATTATATTGTATTATTTAATAAATTAAATTATTTTATTTAATACTAATTTTCCTTTTCTTTTTCCTTTTTCCCTTGTTCCTTCTCCTTTTTCTTCTTTTTCTCCTTTCTTTCTTTTTCTTTTTCTTTGGGCCGCCGGCTGGCCTGGCATACCCTTCCCCTCCTGCGCCTTGGGCCGCCAGCCTGACTCTTCCCCTCCTCCCTCCTTTCCTTTTTCCTTTCCTCGGCTTGGCTCCCCTTTTCTTTCTTCCTTCTCCTGTGCGAGCCTGACCTGCCTCCCTTTCTTTTCTTTCCTTTCTTCCCTAACCGGGCCAGCCCGCGTCTTCTTTTCCTTCAGCTGCCCGTCGCACCCAGCTTCTCCCTTCTTCTTCTTCTTTCTTTCTTCTTCCTCTTTCTCCGGCAAAATTCCCAACCTCCACCATCTCTGCCACCTCAACTGCAACTCCCTCTCCCTTATTGTTTCCCCCTATCTCCCTCTCTCTCCCTCTCATCATTTTCCTGCCACCACCACCCCACCATCTCTCCCTTCCCCCATGCCTTACCCTCTCTCTTCTTCTCCCTCTCCCTGCCATGGCCATTCCCTTACCACCCTACCGCCACCCCTCAAGCTCCCTATCCCCTCCCTTCTCCTCCTCATCTTTTTCTTCCCCCTTCCCTGCCTCATTCTACATTTTTTTGGATCTCCCATGCCTTGCCCGAGCCTCTTTTCTCTCCCTTTCTCCTCCTTCCCTCACCCTCCCTGTTTTGCTTTGCCGTTGTCGCTCCACTGTTGTCGCCACCTCAACAACCACTTGCACCACCCCTTTCCACCCCCAACCAATCACAACACCCATTAAGACACCCCACAGCCTCCTTCCTCCTTCCCTCTTATTTTTCTCTTCTTTTCCTCCCTTCTCGGCAGCCACCTTGCGCCGCCTTGATCCATCGCCGTTCCGCCGCCTCTGCCACCACCTGAGTCACCAAGCTAATCCTTGCAACCCCCTCTACCACCCCCAATCCTCCTTTGGCTGAAACCACCACTTGCATGCGTTCTTTTCCCCTCTTCCTTTTCCTTCCTTCTCAACCCTCCATCTCGACTCCCTCCTCAGTCGCCACCTTCGCAGCCTCGCTACCGCCGCCTCCACCGCCCTTAGCCGCCTTCAACCCATCCCCGACCACCACTTACACCCCCTCTCCACCTTTGCATCCTTCCCTTGCCTTAAATCTTCCCCCACATGCCTTTTTTCTTAGCCTCAAAACCCTAGCCTGAAAACACCACTCCCTCCTCCCATTCTTGCCACCTTCAAGCCTTCCTCCTCATTTCCTTGCATGCAACTCATACAGTCATGCTGCATGAGCAGTGTGAGTTGCTTGATTAATTTGAGTAATAATTTTTAAGGTATAATAATATTTTAATTTAAGTATTTGATTAATTAAGTGTTATAAAGCCTTATACTTTGATTATTATTATTTCTAATGTAATAAATCTTGATATTATTTTTAGGTATTGGTTTTGATAATCAAAACTTGAACCTTAAACTGTAATACCGGTAAGGTTCGTTTTGCGGGAATTAAGGTAACAGTTAAATCCCACTTAATCGTATGGATTAGTGTATGTTAGCACATTAGGATTTTTTTAATATATCATTATGCTTGATACATGTTGTTTAATATGATATATGTGGTTTCTTGTGCTAATTGATGAAAAGGAAGCATGATAGATTATGTGCTATGTATGGAGATATTTTTTAAGGTAGGAGTTGGTTATTAATGAAAAAGTTAAGTATTATCCATGTTGTATTATGCTATTGTGATCTTAATGCATGATTGACATTTTGTGAGCCTTAGGGGTATTTTAGTAGTATATCTTGTACAAGAATATGGCCTAATATATATATGGGTGCTAATAATATTATATTAATTATAAGAGTTGTGGATGATGTGTTAATATTAATAATTTTAATTAGTAATAATAATAATAATTTAATATAAGTGGTGTACTAAGGGGAAAGATGGTAACTTTTAATTAAAAAGGGTATTATGGTAATTTTGGAGGCAAGGGCAAAGTAGTAATTTTGTAATTAAAGCGTAAAAGGGTAATTTTGGAATTAATGGATAAAATGGTAATTTTTTAAGTAGAAAGCGTAAAGTGGTCAATTGTAAATGAAAAGGGGTAAATTGGTAATTTTAGAAGTAAGGGGTAAAATTTCGTAATTAAAGGGGGGCAAAATGGTAATTTTGTGAATAAAGGGTAAAATAGCAATTAAAGAGTAAATGGTAATTTTGTAATAAAAGGGCAAGATGGTAATTTTATAATTAAAGGACAAAATGGTAATTTTGTGATTAAAGGAAAAAATGGTAACTTGGAAATTAAAAGAGGTAAAATGGTAATTTTATAAGTGAAAGGGTGTTATGGTAATTTTTGGAAGTTAAGGGGTAAAATAGTAAATTTGAAAGTAAAGGGGTAAAATGGTAATTTTGTAAATAAAAGGGGTAAAAGTGGAAATTGGAAAGGAGTAACTTGGTAATTATAATAATTGAGAAGGGTAAAATAATAATTTAATAAAAGAGGAGGGTAAAATGATAATTTAATAATGGAGAAGGTTAAAATGGTAAATATGATAAATGTGAGGGGTAATTTGGTAATTTAACCAACTAAATGGGTAATTTGGTAATTTAACCAACTAAAGGGGTAATTTGATAATTAGGATATTGAATAGGGGTAATTTGACCAACTAAAGGGCAATTTGTTAATTATAATAAAGGAAATGTGTAAATTGGTAATCTAACCAACCAAATGGGAAATATATTAAGTATAACACTTACGAAATGTGATTAGTTGCCTAATAAGGGTAGGAGATAGCTTCGTAACCTAAACCGAGTAAGGGTGTAGCTAAGACCGAATGTGTGCTATGTGTCCTACATGCCTTGGATGTCATATGTAATTATATGTCGTGTTTTATATGCTATTATTTTAACTGTTTCATGTGTGGTGCGACTTAGAACCGATGTGTGTTCGTGTGTCCTCTTTTGGTATGTGATAATATGGATATGCTGTAAGTTATGACGTGATGTGATGTGGCCCTTTAGGACATGCATGCTAGGATAATTAATGTGGTGATGTGGGATGGAGGCATGAAAAATAAAAATAGGAAAATAAGATAACCAAAGGGAAGTAAGTTGGCTAATGTAAGTATGGGAGGAACTAGGGTTGCATGGGAATTTTAGGGTTGGCATGATAAATATCGAGGTTTGCATACAATGGTTAAAGTCTGCTGTAACACTCCCAAATTTCACTCCGGAAAAAAAAAATTTGAAAGATTAAAGCGGAAGCTAGGAGCGAATTTGGGAAATGTTACCGCCACATCTAACACAAGATAAATGTCAACCATCTATCTCATGTTAGATGCAAGGCTAAAACCTGTCAAACAATTAAATCTGAATTTTAAAGCATAACAGCGTTATGAGAAATTAAAAGTCAATTACAAAATCCTTGAAAATTTAAATACAATACTTGCAACTTCCAAAGGAGAATACAATTAAACAAACAAATCTCGAAGGGTAAAAATCCGGATCGCCTACTCACTCAATTCAAGCCTGCCACCCCAAAACAGTAACCGATCAAACCTGCATCAAAGGTCTGCTCCCCACCATCGGTGGATCATCACAGGACCCATTCAACCAGTGTAGTATCAGTACGGGTCCAATACTGAGTAAATCTCGCTACCCTACCTTAAGAAAGCGACGTAACTATACATCAAGTGCGTATTAAATCATGATACAATACGTTGATACATTATTACGCATACTCAAAACCCACATCACAAGTCCTACCATACCCATATAGTAACATATGAAACATGTGTAACATTGTATTGAAACATATAAGGGTGTTATGACCAAAATGTAAAGTAACTCATTATGCACATAAGCAGCATGGAGTAATACAGATAATAAAAGTCGGCTATGGTCCGGGTAGACTCATTCTTTAGATCTCTGGTAAATATAGTAGATTCTCGTCATAATCGTTATGAATCCATGAGAGTGCGGGAACCCCACTATTATAGCCGGTGGATCGGTCACTTATAGGGCAGAACGCACCTAACCACTATTATACGCCGGTGGATCGGTCTCCAGGGCACAACGCTCCTGGCCACTATTATGCCGGTGGATCGGTCTGGCCCCGACTCTCATGGTGTTCCACTGTAAGTATATAGTATATTTCCCGTGATTTAATTACAACATACTGTTTGGTTTGTTGAGCTCGGGATCCCCCACTATTATAGCCGGTGGATCGGTCACGTATAGGGCAGAACGCACCTAACCACTATTATATGCCGGTGGATCGGTCTCCAGGGCACCCTGGCACCTGGCCACTATTATGCCGGTGGATCGGTCTGGGCCCGGCTCAACAATCTTACTCTTTAAGTAGTTAATGTCTTATTCATGTATTATTAAATAGGGCTCCACCCTTGACATGCATATCAACTACCCTCTACTTCTTTCCTCCCCAGGGGGCCGTCCCATATCTTGAGACTCCTACGCCCCTTGTCACACCCCGACATCCATTCCCTTTTACTCTTATACATAGGGAAACGTAGTAAAGGCACACTCTTCCCGAGAATGTGGGTATTACCCTAACACCACGGTATCGGTCCCGCGTGTCCTCACTCCTCTAGAGCTCCTCCTTGGAAAACCCTACTTTGGGCCTACGTGGCCCAACTCTTCTTTACTCATCCTAACTTTACCTTATTCCTTGTCTCGTATCCCGTTTCTACTAAGAAATTTCCAAACTATATCCCTTTATTTCCCCAACTCCGTAGGTGACCGCCAAACCCTAGTTGACCACGCCAAACCCTAGCACTCTACTTCCTCCCCAAGTAACCTCCCCTCTTTGCCCCAAAACCTCTTCTCTCTTTTAGAAGCCCATACTCATCCTTCATACAAGTGGACTCTCACTCTCAAACCCATACTCCAAGACTCTCCCAAGCTCTTACTTACAACCCAAGTCAACTTTTCCCACGTAGGGACCATGCCCATGCAAGGTCTAGTTCCCCATGCAAACTCTCCAAACTTCCATTTCCCCATTGTTCTTTTAATTATCATTTCATGCTACCCTAAACCCTAGCATGCATGTCCTAGAGGGCCATAACAAGTCACATCATCAACATCGACATCAAACATGGAACATGTCATACACGTATAGTACAAGGCACATACGACATACCTCATGATCCACGCTGCGCTACACAAAACAGGTTATTCATAACGCATGCATAATACACATCAACATGGCATGTTCAACATTCACCCACACATTACAACACACATAACGTGAGGCCATAGCATCGTCCTTACTAAACACCCACAGATAAAGGTAAGTAGAGACTTACCTGGATCCGAAGCTAGCTAAGCGAAATAAGAGGGAGAGAGATCCCTAGTTCGTGGATCCACGAGAAAGCTTTCCTAGACCCGATAGAAATCGAAAACTAAATTAGAAACTATCATATCAATCAATAATCCACATATTCTAGTTAAATAGGCACAAACGACACAAATGATCCTTCTTAGAAAACGTGTCCAAAACTTAAAATTTAATAGCATAGCTTTATTAAGATTTAAGGTTAAAACTAAATCAAAACGGATTAATACAAATATCACTCGGGACATTTCAACTTAATTTGGAAAGCCCGGGAAAGAATAATCGATCATAGGTTAATTTATCAAAAATAACTTATTTATTAGGTTCTGCAACTAAATAAGTAACCCAACCAATTTACATAGAATCAAATCCCAACCGACTAGGTTAAAACATAATTTAAATGATTTAAAACCCAAAGGTAGAAATCGATTAGATAAACTACACATAGCAAAATCAATTCTACAAATCATCCCTGAAGATTAGGGTTTTAAATGCCTTACTACGAATCGACCAAATCATTTTGATTACATCAAATTAATAGTTTTAAAACACGATTAAACTATTTTAGATAAATCCAGATAATCGATTTCAACAAAACAATATTTCGATTAACCAATTCCAGACCATCCATTTTTAAAATTAGGGTTTTAAAGCCCTCGACATAAACTCAGGTAATTCAAATCAATTAATTCTAATTAAAGGTATTAGAATCCAATTAGGATCATTTCAACTACTTTTATAAATTTAATTTTAGCAAAACAACTATACAAATAACCAATCTCATAATCTCACTTAAAATCTAGGGTTTTAGGCCCGAAAATACAATTCGTTAGAATTCTATAAATCTAATAAAATTGAATGTTTAGAAATGCAATTAAACATATTTTATAACATATCAAATAATCAATTGCCCAAAACCAATAAAAGAAATACGCAATTTAGCACAATTAGGATTTTTAAGCCCGAAACGCAAACCCGATCAATTATTGCCGAAACATACCAATTGACGGTTCGGAAATGTAATTAAACATATTCTAATGTAATTTATATAGTCAATTGAATAAAATAACCCGATTACCCAAACCAATTTAAACCCGCGGGAGTTTTGACCTAAAAATCCAATTCTGGTCAATTACACACAATTTTCCCAATTCAACACTTCCAATATGAAATTAAATACATTTTAAACGATACTATAAAATCAATTGAGCGAAACGACTCAATTATACGACCCAATTTTATCATACCCAAAATTTGACCTAGGAATCAAATTCCGATAAAACCTGCATAAATTTCTCAAATTGACGGTTTCAAAATGAAATTGGATATATTTTAAAACATATTGTATAATCAATTTGTCCGAAATCGCAAAAACGGGCGGATCCGAAAAATTTGGGCATAACCTGGCTAAAAATCCAATTTTTTCAAAATTCCAACACAACCACACAATTAACCCGTCCAAATCAATCTTACAGCATATTCATACATAAACAAACAATCAATTTAGCTTTTTATAAGCTAATTCATACCCAATTAACCAAAACAAGGGTTAGGGTTTTTCGGAAATTATACCAAACGAAAATCAACGAATCGGGGCAAGGGAAGACCGGAAAAGCTTTGTCGGGGAACAAGGGTGGCTCGCCGGTCGTCACCCGAGATCGCCGTGGCCGGACGGCGGCACGACCGGTGCGGCTCGTTGTTGCGCGCTGCTGCGTCGGTCGCTGCGCTGCTGCTGCTGCTGCGTCAACCAGCTACTACGGCTGTTGCTACACGCTTCGGTGGCTGTCGGTTGGCGTTCGCGGCTGGCGGTAGCTGGCGGCCGACGAAATAGAAGCAGGGAAGTGGAGGTGAGGGAGGCTAGGGTTTCGGGAGCAGGGTCAGGGGTCGACGGGGAAATCAGAAAACAGAAGAGAAGAGGAAAAGAGAAAGGAAAAGGAAAAGGAAGGGGGGCACCGGCTGGGTTGCGGGTTTGGTTTTTTTTTTATTACAAATACACATAAAATAAAATACTAAAAATATAAAATATTATTGGAAGATTTTATATAAAATTTATTTCAAACGGATCCGAAGGCTTAAAATTAATAAAAAGCTATATAAAGAATTTCGGAAACATTTTTGGAAGAATTTATCAACGAACGTAAAAATTTATATTATTTATATAAATACATTATAAGACCTCGAAATAATATTTAAAAACATATAATAAAATATTTAAGTCGAATTCTAATAAACCGAGACTAATTTTAATAATTTCTAAAATCAGTTTTCCGTAAATCCAAAAGGATAAACGGAGGAAAATAAATTTTGAAAATAAATTCATAAATAAGTTCTGGAAACCTTTTTAATTTAAAACTTCCCGAAATCTTAATGATTTCCGTAAACGAATAAATTAAAGTCGAAAATATTTTCAACGGATAAAATCATTAAAATAAATTTAACTATTTAAACAGAAATTCTATAAATCAAATAATATATTTCATTAACGAAATATAACTTCAAAACAAAGTTGTAGTCACACGACGAAGTTATAATCGAAACGAATTTAAAATATTAAAAATCAAAATACGAGAAAGAACGGGAATATATATATTTTTAACCGAAGATCGAAATCATAAGAATATAATAAAATCACTGTCGTGAGGGAATTTGTCTAGAATGGTTCGCAACGACAATGATTAATTGCATTCAATTATGAATTCGAAATCATCGATAAATCTGTAAAACAAAACGAAATTAGAATAATTAATTATTTACATCAAATTACGCTAATAAAATCATTAAACTTAATAAATCTGGATTTTAAAAATATGGGGTATTACATCTGCATGGGAGCAAACTTTATGTATGGAAAGTTGCCTCGGGGCGTGAGGAAGGTAATAGAAGTGTCATTTGGGTGTCTGGGGGCTTCGAGTGTAAGCGTGCGTAGGAGATCAAGCTAGGGTTTAGGAGGAAACCCTAAATTGAGAAGGTGGAAAAAGAAAAAAGAAAATAATAAAAATAAACGAGAACGAGTGGGGTAGAAAGTGAGGGTTGGATATAAGGGTCGTGATGCGTGGAGTGTTGAAATAGTCTGGAATATGTAAGATAGAGAAGGATGGGCCACATAGGCTCGGATTAGGGTTTTGGAGAAACCCTAGGGTAAGGCGATGAGTGGGCCTGACCCACACACTTAGGAGTCGGATTTCCGGTATGAGTAAGTGGATTAAGGGAAGGATGTCAAAGCGAATTAGGAGGTGCCGAGTCTCAAGATATGGGACGAGCCCTCTTAGGAGGATAAGTATAGCTGAAGTTAGCCATGCATGTCTAGGATAGAATCTGTTGAATAAGATACCGTAAAATACTAATCATGTAAAGTGGAAGATTATTGAGTCGGGCCCAGACCAATCCACAGGCATAATAGTGACCAGGTGCCAGGGTGCCCTAGATATCGATCCACTGACATATAATAGTGGTTAAGTGCGTTTTGCCCTATAAGTAACTGATCCACCGGTTATAATAGTGGGGGATCTCGAGCTCAATAAACCAAACCCTAATTTGTTAAGATAAGTAAAAGACACTAAGTACTTATAGTGGAACACTATGAGAGTCGGGGCTAGACCGATCCACCGGCATAATAGTGGGCAGGAGCATTTTGTCGTGGAGACGATCCACCGGCATATAATAGTGGTTAGGTGTGTTCTACCCTATAAGTGATTGATCCACCTGTAATACTCCAAATTAAGCGGAGTATTATAAGGATTGATTTGGCTACTTATATCAACATGGTATACCATCCTTTTGGTGATTTCATCCAAGGAACTTCGTAGTTAAACGTGCTGGTCGTGGAACAGTTTTAGGATGGGTGACCCTCCTGGGAAGTTTCTGAATATTTCTTAGGAAGTGCGTGAGTGAGGACAAAGCGCCCTGAAAGAACTTGTGTTGATCTGTAGGGTCAACCGATTAATCTAAAAGCACTCTAGGGTAGCCCCCGTGTGGTCGTATTGACTTGGGGTGTTACACCACCGGCTATAATAGTGGGGTTCTCGTACTCGCATGGATATTTATAATCCGAGATGACTGACTAATGATGGACTAATGGCCTTAAGGCCTTAAGAGTATCGACTATTCATTATGGCCTACTAATATTTGGTTGACTTGTTAAGTATGCGGATGTACGGAAGTAAATGTTACGTATACCCTATTAATATCTGATTGACGTGTTGGATATGTGAAGGTATGGATCTGATATTATTTTTACACCTGTCGATGTGGATGGATATAGTAGTATATCATATGTGACATAGCGTGCCTACTTTTAAGTGCGTTTTTAAAGGGTTACTCAGTACCGTAGTACTAAGGGTTACATTCGTAGGACCCCTACCTATTCAATGGGCAGTGTCCCTTGCAAGTCGTTTTTAGGCGCTATTCAAGTGTATCCTCGGAAAAGAGCGTAAGGAACTATCTGGAAAGTCCTAGGGTTGTATTCCTTCCCTTTTTAAACCTCAGTTTGATGTGGCATTCGTTTTCTTGTAACCACCATTGATGGATTATATTCTTAGAAAATTTTTACTTGCACAACTCTGATTTAAATATGTTTGAATTTCTTGTAAATTATTTTTTACTCTTTTAGCCTTAGCACTTGGTACTGGAACGGTAGGGGTGAATCGGTCTAGTACTAAGTGTGGCGGTAATATCCCCAGAATTCACGGTTTGTTATTTTGATTCCACTAATTTCCTTTTAATTAAATAAAATTTTTCAGTAGTGAATTTTGGGGGTATTACAGTAGGTGAGCTAGCATTAGTGGTTACTATCTATAGGTAGTAGTAGACAATTCATGGATAAGATATGATTCCTTGATATGTCCATTGGTGTACTAGGAGGAATCCAAGGTGGTTTTGTACACATTTCTATCTTAAGGGTCTTAAGGAGGAGAAGGTGGAGAAGTTTATGCAACTCACTCAGAGTGAACTAATTGTACATAAGTACTATGCATGCTGATGGAGTTGCTTGGGTTTACCCTAGGAATTGTAGCTAGTGAGGCCTCAACCTGCAGGAATAGTCATTCTACATCTAGATGATGATGGGGTTGTTATGTTCAATGATTTAGCCACACTTTTACGAGCAAACATGTTTGAAAACTAATCTTGTAAAGGAACAACCATCTATCTTAGATAAGAAGCCCTAGGTTCGGAATAGAGACGAGTGAATTCATACTTTTAATTTTATATGCTTCTATTAGTATATTAATTTTTAACTTCATATGATATCTTAAATAATTTTTTTCTTCAAATTTATGTTGTTTTTACAATAAGCATCAAATGTCTATGATAACATTTTTATCTATATAAAATAATGTCTTCAACTACACGTCGTAGTACATTTTATCTTGCATTGGTCAATGCTACATAATATATTTTTCATAAAAGCCTTGCTAAAGCAAGCTAAGCTTCATGCAGTTGAAACCAATCCCATTGGCATAAGAGCTTGTAATACTAGAAGCTTAGAGACGGAACATTTTTAGTAAAATAGTTAGGGATATTCCATTGGAAATTCAAATAGGGGTAGCTATTGTTTTCTTATTTAATTTATTTAATTTTGTTAATACCAACCCATATAAAGTTACAATTTTAAATAAACTTTACTTAACATTATATCTTGCATTTATTTAGCCCTCATAAGTAATGATGGTAAATTGTTTAGATATTAAATCTTTTATTGTTCATTCAATAATATAAATGGTATGTAAATATTAGAAATTTAAACTAACATCAAATTTGGAAATTAAAACAAATAAAAAGTTTCACTATTCTATTTTAGTTAAATATACTATTAGCTAATTTTTTGGATGATTGTTGTTCTTGTTGCCTTTCCCACGTGTCGGTGTCACAAGCTTGAGCGAAAGAATTATGTCATGTTTTCTTCAATTTACTTTTATACCGTATAAGATCGGATCAAATCTAATTAACATTAATAAGATCAAATATTATTAGATTAACATAATAATTACAATAATTTTAATCAATAATATTAATTGAATAATATAACAAATAATTGGAAGAATAGTAATATTAATTATAGTAATACATTTATTTATTATTATGATAAATATTATTAATAATAGTTAATTTAATAATATTCATGATAGTTAATACTATCTATAATTAATTAAATAATAATAATAATAATTAATTTTTTAATATAAAATTAATAATAATAATGAACAATGATAACATGAATTAATATTAATATTAATTTCATAATAATAAAAATAAAATAAAAATACCATTAATATAATAATAATAATAATAATAATAATAATAATAATAATGAACAACCACTCTAGTAATAACAAAAATAATAGTAATTTATTTAATAACAATTAATAATGTATAGATCAATATAAATATACAAATAAAATTAAGATTAATTTAATAATATAAAGACTAATACTAATAATAATTAGTATTAATAATAGTTAGTAAATATAAAATTAATCTTAACTAATATCCTAATAATAATAATAACAATAATGCTTATTATTAATAATAATTAATTAATAATATTCACAATTGTAATGCTGTAAGTTATGTGGTGGACGTTAGATGTTTAAAATAATTGATATAACTAACTACACCAATAAAATTTTATAATTAAATATGCTTAGCTTGAAGTAGTTTAAAAATAGATGATCTATTAAAAAGTTTTTCAGAAAATACATAAATTTATTTAAAAAATATTATAAATGACTTATGTTAGTGTGTATGACTGGCCATTAATCTTGAATGTGGTATAAGTATATAGTCGCAGTTGGTGTGGTGACAAGGTGTTAAAAATGAGATAAGTGTGAAATCGTGATCATAAGTTAAAATTGGGCCATTAGTTTGTTTTAACTTAATAAAAATAATTTTTTATATAATTAATTATAAAAAATTATTTTAAATTAATTATTACTGTTTGACTTTATTTTATAAAAATTAGTTTTAAAATTAATTTTTTAAAATTAATTTTTATAAACTAAAATTAATAAATATATTTAACCTACTTTTATTATTTAACTAAAATTACTTTTGGTAACAAATGCGGTACGGTACGGTACATGTTTAGTAAAAGTTTCGTTTAAAACAAATACATGTCGGCCTGGTTGCGCTGGGGGCGTGTTTGATTATTTATTACATAAGCGGCTTAAAGATTCGAGCTTCCGCCGTACGCCTTACTCTCTATTTGGTTCGAAGAAAATGAGAGGGAAAGGAAAAAAAATCAGGTGGAAAATATTTTTGTACTGTTTGGTAGCATGGAAAATCAAACAGAAAGAAAATACGGAGAAAAATGAGAGAGAAATTTATATAAGTGTATTTTCCGCACTGCAAGCTGAGGAAAATAGGAAACAGGTGAGGAAAATTCGTGCTCGATACTTCTCCAGTGAACTCGCCCCTCATCCCCTCAGCCATCTCCGGCATTCACAATCTTCCATCTCCTTCGACCTTCCTCCAACCTCCAGTGTTTAATATTCAAGTCAATCGTCCGAAACCCAATAATATTTTTTTCTTTAGCAAGCAACTCAGTCCAAAGCCACAAGCACTCTCTATCCTCTCAACTCTACCTGCCCGATCAATGGATTACGATCGCTGCCGCCAACACTGACCGTCGTTCAAGCGTAAAATCAAGTCCTCCTGCTGCTTCCTAAGCCACAACCAAATCAGCTCCCGAATGGAGTACGAGCATCCAATGGAGAACTTCCCCACGGATCGCCCGCACCAGGAGAGCCGGCACGTGACTAAGAACTCTCCGTCCTCACCTTCCTCATAGATAAAATATAGAGACATGACTTCGTGTTCGAGGAAATCAAAGAGAAGTGGCTCCACCTATTCAATCAGATCGGGAGGCACGGCGGCAGGAGACAGAATCGTTATTGCGATTCGTCCGAGTTTTGCTACGATCCGTTGAGTTACGCCTTGAATTTTGGCAATAGCGATGGTACGAGAGCGGATGAGTATCCTCACTTCCGAGGTTTCTCTGCCGGGTTGCCAAGTTGCCTTGGGCATGACAGCATTTCTAGCACGGAAGAGAACCGCCGTAGCAAATTGTAAAATCTTGTCGAGAAAAACCGGTTTAGATGAGCTGGCGGCGGATACGTGAGGTCCGAAGACCAGGACATGAACCTGTGTTGAATTTCTTTCGACTTTCATTTCCACTGAAACCCAATAGAGCTCAACAACAAATGAACCTGCAAGTCGAGTTGAATTTGAACTTGTGTCAAGAAATCAGCTGAGATCGGCTCTCAAAATTAGGGAAGATCGACTATATATTGTCCGAATTATAATTACTGGCATCTCTGGTTTAGTTTCCTAAGACGTACAACAAATACATAGAGATTTTTTTTTTTCTTCTTCTTCTACTATTGGTGGCCCTGAGTTCTGAACCCACGGCGATGACAGCGATGACATTGTTTGAAGACATTCAGGAAGACGACGGTGCTCCAACATAGACTGATTGCACAAGAAGAAGGGACCACATTTATGTAATTTTTTTATATATCAATATAATATTTTTATTTTAATTAAATATATAATAATATTTAAATAATAATATTTAACTTTTCTTTAAAAAAAATTTCTATATACCAAACACTAAAAACATTTTCTAAGAATTTAATTTTCCACAAAATTTTCTCCAACAACCAAACAAAGGAAAGAAAATTAATTTCTTTCATTTTCTTTCCTTCAATTTTCTTTCCTCTACATTTTACTTTCTATTTAATTTTCATCAAACCAAACAGACCCTTAAAGTTGAGACCCGAGAGAAAAAAATTAGTTTGAAGTGACAAGCACATTTGTCTGGTGAGAAAATGCCCAAAAGTACACGTCGAGGATATAAGAGCAGATTTTAGTCCCGATTATTCTAATAATATATCTATCAACACAAATATTAAAATAAAATAAAATAAATTAATATTTTTAAACATATATTGTAACATTTTATTTATTTATTTAAAATTACCCTATAGTAACCGATGATAAATAATTAATTAAAATGAAAAACAATGATATATTAGTTAAAGTAATTCAATCATATGCATATCATATAATTTATTGCATAATATAAACTTTGATCATTGTCATTATTTGAGTTTTAGATATTTATGAATTTTATAAAATTTGTTTAGTGGTTGTTCATAATTTTTTTAAACAAATTTATAATTTTTATTTTATAATTTTTAGTACTTTATAATATCTTTATATTTTTTTTATACTTGTTAATGTTTCATATGCTTTTTAATATTTAATATTACATAATTTATATAGTAATTATTACTAAAAGATATATATAGGAAGATAAAAACTAAAGATGGAAAAGAAAAAGTAATTTCGTAGAAAAATAAAAACCAAACACTAATAAGGTACAATAAGTAGTTTTTTAGTATTAATCACTTATATAATAAAAGTAAAAACAAACATACATTTTACTTATAAAAGTACTTTTTTAAAAGTAGACTTATAAAAATAATTTTTATCTAAAAATAGTTATTAAAAATAAGTAATACCAAATAACACCTTAATAATTTATTTAGCATAAATGATTCTAGAGGTGATTAATAGCTAAACATTTAATGGACGATATGTAAAGATAGAGTTGCATTATTTGAATAGGTGTATATATAATAATCTAAATTAACTTATGTAGTAGGCATCACAGATTTTGATATAATAGTAGTTTAAGTAACTACTCATATTTGGTGTGAGATTAGAGTGTTATAATAATACTTAATATAATAAGATAAATGTTAATAATATTAATATTCATATTCATATAATAATAGTAATATTTAATCATTATTAATAACAATAATAGATAATACCAATCAGAATTCCAATTAATTAATAGTATAAATAACAACTAAGAATATTAATATTAATTTAATAATAATAATAGTAATTATTATTAAAATTGATACTAATAATAATAATGATTAATTGAATGCTATTAGTAAAAATGATTGATGATAATAATTGTTAATATAAATATTATTTTAATTATATTATTATAATAATACTGATTAATAATAATAATCAGTGATATTATTATTAATTTAATAAAATAAAAACTATTTATAAAATAAGTAATATTAATATTATTTCTTTATTTATATTTATAATAAATATTATTTATAATAATAATTATTATAAAATTACAATAAAATGAAGTCTAATTTGATTAGTTTAGTATACGACCGATAAGAATCAACGAAGATAAGCAGCACAGAAGAGATTAAGGCCGTAATGGAAAGAACGGAAAGTTCAACAAAGACAAAAATCTCGCGCCTCTACCTTCCCCCCCCCCCCCGGGCCCCCCTCCCCAGTCCCCCCGGAATCTGATTCTCTCCCTCAGACCCTCTCTCCTTCTTGATTTCTTTCCCTCTCATAATTTTCCCGCCTATCTCTTTTTCTCACCCACTCGCTATAAAGTATAAACCCTTCACCCTGTCCAGCCGACGCAATCCTCGTTATTGTCTGAAAAATTGTGTCACCTTCCCAAAATTTTCCAATCTTGTATGGCCCTCTCGTAGCCTCTCGATTTCTTCCTCTGAAACCCCCCTCATTCTTCGCATTCCCAGCGTTACAAAATCGACGGGAAAATGGATCGGATAATTAAAAGAGAGAGAACGAGAAATGACAACTTTAGCAAGTACTTAAAACCCGGAGCATTAGCCAGATTCCGCGACTCAAAGATCAGCGCTAGATCTCAAAAATTGACATGCCAGGGCACCTTACTCTCTTCATCGCCGTTGGAGGTTACTCAATACGACTTTTCTAGTACCCAGATCGAGTCTGTGGAGCAGTTACCCTTTTTTGGGGTTTGGATCCGTGGTCCTCACTGTTTCGGGAGGAAGAAGCATGTTGCAGCGAGGAGTAGGATGTGTTTTGTGAGTCTTAGTGGGACGGGTTCTGGTCACGTGGTTGACGCCGGTAGCGATTCGTTTATTGGCGCTGCTAATAGTAATTTACTCGTTCATTGAATGATAATTAATGGGTAATCTTTACCGATTTGTGAATTTTGGGGGCTCGGGGATTTTGAGCAGTTCTTTTCTTAGCTTTAGGGTTTTGTTGATACAGCTCGGATAAATATATGTAATTGTATTGTTTGATCAACGTAATTAGGTTCGTTTGTTGATTACTGTTCTTTTCCGCTCGTTTCTTTTGGGTATGGACGTATGGTACCTATGGACCATAGTGGTTTGCTATGCGCTAATTATGATGAATTAGTGTACTAGGTGTGTGGTTGGCAAGGTAGATGGTAGCTTATCAATTAGTTTTTAGTTTATTAAAGCAATTTTTTTAAAGTCTTGTTTAAGTGTTTTTTTTTAAGTTTATACACTAATTTTTTGAAAAGACACTTATATATATATATATAATTCTTTATTTAGTCTCAACATTAATGTATAGCCAGTTTGAGCATTGACTGTGCCCTCGGAAAAAACCAAGCTGCGCTTATTATACACTGAACCTCATAGCATTGATGCCTACGGAATTTCATGTTCGCGTGTTGAGATCAATGTTGAGTAGTGTAACAACACTGATCTTGTGGCAAAATCAGGACATTGAGTATTCTGGATTGAAAGGAACTTGGTCTGCTAATGCAACGCTTTTTGCATGGGATGTCTGTGAGAGTCTTGAGTACACTATAGCCCGTTGGCTGATGATTATTATTTGGTGTGGACTGAATTTATGTCTTTACTTATAAACAGTTTAAACAAGTTATGGGGACTATTTTTAATGCGTAATTGATTGCTAAATGCATCATTATGTGGCTTCTCTGTTCACTCTATAGTATTAAATTTTGCATCTGTTTCCTTTAGGCTAAAGAATCATGATGCATTATACTATGTCCTTGAGTTAACACTTATATTTACACATGTATTTACTTTCTGGTACCTATACTCAATGGCCTCCCACTGCCTGAAAACCTTGTTCTGTGTGGAAATTCATGTTTGTGTTTGTGTTTAGAATGACATCAATGTTGAGAAGTGTAGCGCTCTTGTGGCATGATCAGGCCACTGAATGTGTTGAATTGAAACGAACTTGATTTGCTAATGCTAATGCTATGCTTGTTGCATGAGATGTCTGTGAGAGAGTATTAAGTCTATTATAGATTGTTGGTTGATAATCATTACTTGATGTGGATTGAATAAAGCCCTTGGTTTTTGCCATGTTCAACAAGTTTCATGCACAGCTTTTATTGCTTATTTGATTGCTCACTGCCTTATTTTGCAGCTTCTCAGTTTGCTCTGTCGTACTCAATTCAAAGTCTGCTTCATGTATGGTCATTAACTATGATGCATGATACTATGTTCTTGCGGTTTATGCTTTTATCTATGCAACACATATTCCAGTATACTTTCTGATGCTAAAGAGTCTGTGAACTTTTACTGCTTGAAAATTTTATTCTGCCTGTTATCTAGTGTCTTTCCATGTTCAAGATTTTGGACTTTTCTCTTTCCATGTGATCTAGTGATTCTACCATGGCATATACAATTTTTACTCTCTGTATGTATTAGTACTGATGGTCTTTTGGTTGGATGACTGAAGCATTTGCACACAAGTAATAGCTGACCAGATAGCAATATCTTAGAGCAGGCTGAGGTTGTATGTTGAAATTGTAGGCCAGAAAATTAACCTGGCAGTGACTTAAAGAACGTGTTATGAGTTTGGAGAAACCCTTTGACAAACAATTATTAAAGGAACCTCTATTGATGGCTTCTTCTGTGAAGACAAGACAAATCTTGAAGAAAATCCTATTGGCTGGTTGAAACCTCAACAAGTTTCTGAAGAATGGCAATCTGACATGGCTTTTCTGAAAGTAATCTCAGGAACCCAAGTGTTCCAAGATAATGAAGTGGCTAATGGAGGGTTTGACAGTCAACAGTACAAATATGAGCAACAACGGTCAACGGTAAGCCTTTTTAAAGCTTTTCCTTTTTGATATCATCTCATTCAAATACTTCCATCTGAATTTGCATATGTTAACTGGGATGATTATTACATTGACGAGTACTGGAAGCTAAATTTGGAAGGAGAATCACCTTTGGGGTACCGTGCTTCTTATGCATATTTCAACTTTTTGCATAAGGCGGCTTGTGAAAGTAGCAGCTATGATAAAAATATGGCCATTCGATTGACCATATAGCTTTAAATATGAGTATTATTATGCCCAAGTTTTGATAGGTGAATTTGTTGGGGTATGTATATAGTCGTGGCAAATTGGGGTTTGTGCACCATTATTATAAGGTTAAAATGAATGATGAACTTACAGGTAGTAAACGTCATTCTTCATTTAATGTTTACTCATAAAAATGTGCAACACTACTCTCATGCTGCCAACCATTGCCCATGGTCTTGGGAACAAAGGGTTTCCATGATTGTGAAGTAGCTAATGATGGTGGGTTTGACTTTTGGCAGTATATTAGCACTAAGCATTTATGAAACTTTCTTATTCATATTATCTCGAGATATGTACTTCCATTTGAATTTGCATATGTTAACTAGAGTAATGAATTGATGATGTAACTGATAAGTACGAAGAGTTTGAACTTGAAAGGAGAATCACCTTTGCAGAACTGGCTTTTCTGCGTGTTTGAACTTGTTGTCTAAGGTGGCTTGTGAAAGTCTTCGATAAGCTATCATGAAAATATTGGCTGTTTGATTGACTTTATAGTTTAAATGTATGTCCTTTCGACTCTGTTGCTTTCAATGAGGTGTGTAAAGGAGAGGCGGCCCTTAAAGCATAATGTTGGCCACTTCCTATTGACATAGTTGATCTTGCTCTTGATATCCAGCTTCTATAGATTTTTTAGTTTGTTCTGCATATGGTCACGACGCATCAAGCCTAATCCTGGATTATACTTGTGGTTCTGGTATTTTAATTCAAATCCTATGTCTAAGCTTCCGTTGCCCTTCTGAATCTTTATTGTCACTATTGACCTGCGACTTTCTGTAGTTTGGATGTGACTTACTGTGCTTGTTAAATGTTGGGCTACTTGGGGTGGGTATATGCTGAGGATATTGTCTTGTTTCTGCCTCCCACGGTTGCACCTGAGAAGGAATTCTCGCTAGCATCCAAGTCAAGTTTAGCCTTTGTTTGTTTGCATTTGGACTTAATCATTGCTCAGGGGTTTGGTCTTTTAAAGACAAATGTGAGGGTAAAAATTTCTGCTCTCTGAGGTCTCATAAAATAATGCTTGCTAGATGAAAGATGTCAACGAAAGGCAGCGCCTTTGTGATTGGATAAAACCAGTAAGTGTTGTAGGAGATAGAAAATTGTTCTAGACAAGGTCCGGAGTGAGTGAGAGATAGAGAAAGAGCAAGGCATAAAAAAGGCGGGAAGAAACAAGGAGGTTTAGTAACCTTTCCAAAACAAGGAACAAGGAACTGCGGCGTGCACTAAGAAACGCTGTGTTCGTTTTATGTTTTATGTTTGGGGAAAGGCAACTACCTGAAGCAAGGAAGCAACTTTCCTTTCTAGGGTCTTAAATTATCGACACTGAGTATTTTTAAGTTCAGGTTTGAATCGTTTAATAGATGAACTTAAAACTAAGATTTGAGCTCTCAAGTCTAATGTTTAAATGAGTCAAGCTTATTAGTTTAGTGTTATAAATAAATTAAGTCTAATTTTTTGTGTTATGTATTGATTTATTTTATAAACGAGTCTAAAATTAAGATTTAAACTTGACTCATGGAATTAAATAAATGAACTAAAATAAACTTTTAAAGAACAACCTATTCATCTACAGTTCTATTTGTTTCCTCCCATTATCAACAGCTTGAAAATTAGAATTCGTCTGGTTCATGTTGTTACGTTGTTGGGATCTTGTTTTGATTTCGTGGATACATTCCAAGTCCAAGAACTGATAGTGCTCATAATGATTTTATTTACTTCTTCTCACTATAATGATCTTGTTTGTATTTCTTGTACCACAACGCCCATTAATATTTTGCATCTCGATGTCCTGTTTTTGCTAGTTATGGTCTCATGGACTCCCTTGCTGTTTAATTAGCAGTTAACTTCTGTTACTAATAATTAGCATTTTGCATGTTCGTCTGGTTACCGAATGGTGTCATGAAGCCATTGATTAGTAGTCAATAACTGCCACGAAATATGATTTTTTTCCGCTTGCGCCATCATCATTTCATTCTTACAAAGAAAGCACGCCATTACTAATTTATTCCTTTAGACATTGGGCAATATTGGTTACTGCCTTGCTGGGATGCCATCTACGTAATGGGCCAGGTGCAGCTAACGTGAATAGTTGGGCATGGGTGACTTTTACGGGTTCTTTCTTCACTTTATATATAGTATTTATAGATCCTCAAAGTTCGAGTAAATTTGCTAGATTGTGCATAGGGTCCGACCTTCCCCTGGGTCGAGTCCTTGTTTAAAGGTAGGATGTCACATTGATTTCTTCACCGATACTAGACACTAATAGTGTGAGTCTTTTTTTTTTTTTTACACTTTTTAAGAGATTAAATTACTATGTTTCTTTAAAGTGTATTCAACACTTATGCAATAAATGTATTTAAGAACACAACTTCGGATACTTTATAAAAAAAAATTCAAGACATAATTTTTAGAGAGAAAAAATATGTATAATAGATAAATAAGTTTTTAATATAGTTCTTGGGTGGATGATTTTTAAATGGCTACATCCCCCATTTGATTTATAATTGAAACTTTATCTTTTTTTCCTCCTAGAAAGATTCTAAAGATGGGTCTAATAGATCTTTTTAGAATGACCTAATAAGCATTCTAGAATTTCTAGAATAATCTATTAGGATGTTTTGAATTCTGTATACTTATATATTTAAGTGTAAAAAGATTTAGAAATATTGTCTTTTGGAATTATTAGAATGTAGAATTCTATGCATTTTTTTGCACTTATCTATATTATATTAAAACATTCTAGATTATTTCAAAACTTTGTGGAACCTTACCACAAGTCTTTATGCAAGTTGTGACAAGGAGCTCAATTCAAGTGAGAGAAACAACAAATCAAGAAACTATCTCCACCACCTCTGTAATAAATAGTAATTTGAGCCATCGGTTTAGGTTTTTTTAATAAAAGACTTTAAATGAAATTATTTTTAAATTGGATCTTTTGTATTATATAAAAAATATACATTTTTTGATATCTATATTAATATATATTATAATAATAATACACATCTTATTCAATGAAATATATATCTTTTGGATATAAATGCATGTTATATTGGAAAATATACATATTTTTGCATAAAAAATGCACATTTTATATTTATAAGTGTACATCTCAAAGAGAATGTATATCTTACATTGATGAACACTCATATTATATTGACAAATGTGTATTTTATAACGTTATTTATTTATAAAATAATAAGGGATAAATACAAGTATTATAAACATATATTATTATAAAACACACATCTTATAGTTATAAATGCAAATTCTATATTGATAAATACATGTCTCATATAGATAAAATGTTTATACTATAGTGATGAATATACATATTTTAGTAACCATAAATATGAAGTACTATGCTACTAGTGATATAATGTAACAATTAGCAATAAACCCCTCAATTTTGATAATGAAAAATATGTTGTCCTTTAGGTAATGGCTTTATGTATAAAATAAATTAAAAACATGCATATTTGTTTTATTAAATATGTTACCTCCAATTTATATTAAATGAGGTCTTTTTTAAAGTTTTTTTTTTCTTTCTAAAAGTGTCATTTTAGATTTTCAATACGATTTTTTTAATAAAAAAATCCCTACTCATTAAATATTTTCTATTATAAATATTATTTAATAGGGTATATTTTATGAGGACATAATTGATAATTTACATACATTCTTAATAAATGTGTAGACAACTATAAACTTTTTATCGGATGACCCTACCGCCCGCTCAACCCACTATCCCTACCCAGGCTCCATTCAGTCTCAACAAAATATATGACCTATTGTTTGTTCTTCCCGACAGCCGATGTCCTCTTCTCGATTATATTAGTCACCCCCATTGATTTATTTGATGCGACTGAGATTCAACCTCTCTGCAGCACTTTACCCATAATTATGTGACTTGTTAAACACTGTCTAGATGCGTAGTTGAATCAAATCAAATATACATCTTTTTTTTTTTATAAGGGAATCAAATATAAATGTGACCTATGGAATCAAAGCTTAACGGTAGAGATACCCATATGTTGTGTGACCTTTGGACTAACCTTTTTGTATTGAAGATTGAGTACTATACGTACTTCTTGTATATATAATATGAATGAGATCACCGGATGAAAGTACACGTGTGATGATCAATCGAGAACTGTTCAGTTGTTTGGCCAACTGTCAATTTGCTGAGTTTTATTTATCTAAAAGGAAATCCGATTATTTTAGTTGCAGCCGATAACCCTGGGCCAACATGAGATGACCGACCTTCAGATCAATAAATTTAATTATTAGCATAAATTAAATTTTTACACTGCATATATCTGAATTATTATAGTTATTTTATCTTAATAAATTCATATTTTTTTTTACAGCTGAAAAATATACTAAAAATGGTGTGATTCGAACTTAAAATCTGATAAAAAAAATTAAAATCCTTTCTAAAAGACCAAAGAATGAACCACATTTAATGCTAAAGAAGGGGATTAGAGTGATGGAGGAGGAGGGAGTATTGGTGAGCCGCCGCAACAACAAAAATAAAATGGCCCAACTAAGGTGAGACCAGAGGTGTTAAAAGTAGGATCGCGTAAAATATATATATTTAAAAATTTAATTTGGTATCCAAAAAAAATTATTCGAAATTTAAGTTATTTAATTTGTTTTTTTACAAGAATATTTGATTTTTGATTAAATTATTTGATTTGAACAAATATTTAATATTTTATTAATAATTTCCACAATGTATCATAATATTGTGATTTTATATTATTAACTTCTTTAATTAATTAATTTTTTTAATTTAAACATTAATAATAATATTTTAATATTTTTTTAGATAAAATAAGATACTCATATGAATATAAATATAAATATTAATTGATATACGATATTTGTTTTCAAAAATTTATTATTAAAGTTACTAAAATTGTTTAAATAGCATTGCTCAAATGGATATCGAATATATTCGATATCCGGTCTATATTTTTGGATATATGAAAAATCGAATGTTCGGTATAAGGAATAGAGAGCATATATATGTTTATGAACACTTCTAGTTCAAAGAAGCTTTAGATATCCGAACAAAAGCTTTGGATATCCAAAAATAAACTTTAGATATTTGATACTTTGAATATCCAAATATTAAGATTTGGTAACAGATAATTTGTTGAATATTCAAAACTTTTGAGTAGGCTGTAATAGCAAAATATCGGATAAAAAAATTCTTGAATCAAAAGATAATAATCTAATTCAATTTAATCGGTCTAATCTAATGATTTGAGTATAAAATTACATTATACTAACTTAATAATTCCAAATTTTAGACGGTATTTAAATATTTAATGAAAATAATTATTTAAAAATTTAAATTTTACATACAATAAACACATTCTTTTCACATTACACACATAGACATATATAATTATATACAATAAAATGTTATGAAAAATAAATTGTTTTAAAGTATATATATGCATAGTTTATTGAATTGGATAATATTATATTTGTCGAGTTAGATATTTATTTTATTTGATTTTTTATTGATTAATCTAGTTTTTGATTTGAAAAGTATTATCATATTTTTTATTTAATTTTTTTTAAATTGGACCAAATTTTCAAATATCAAATGACATGAGCGTGCTTAGACAAAAGGATACCGGTATGGTGCAACAATCTAACCAAAGATATTTTTATAATTAGCTACAACTTTAACTATTTGATCGTCTAAATAGAGTTGGCATCCTATTACTAATACCATTGAGTTTGGCTCGTGCTTACTTTTTTGTAGTCCAAGCAATGAGACATTATATTGAACGTAATCCAATCATGTATCTTAGTGGTCATGAATTTAGGATTAATTTAAATTCCAAATATGAAAGTTCTTTCTTATCATAACGTCGTCACCTACTATATGTCATGAACTTGGATAGCAATCACCTAATCCATCATTAGGAGTGGAGCAAGGTCTTATGCATGGTGTCATGGGACACCAGGAAGCCCTAGTAGAGGAATAATAATTATATATGTATTTTACTCATTGAATATAAGTTATATATGATGGACACCATGACAACAAAAACTCAAGATGACATGCTGACCGGGTCTGTGCTCTCACATCCTTAAGGGCAATATTTCAATTCCCTATCTTGATTATTAGAGTATTTTTTTTTTGCATAGGTAATTGTGAAAAGCAAAGTTATTTCCACTTAAGTATTTGGATTTTTCCCTTCTTTCCCTCGTCACATTGACGCCTCAAATGTCGTACACAAACAAGGCCTCCTTTTCCTCCCTCCTCTACACAACTCAAACCTTAGTTGTTCTCCTCTTCCATAAGGGATACTGCCACTCCATTGCTAGCACTATTGCTTCTCTAATTTGTTGTTGAATAGTTATACGTGCACGCAACAAAATTTGCCACTTGCCTACTTTTGGCTCCCTGGCATTATGACTTGCAAAGTCGATCTTAGATCCTTAGGGGTGTTTGTAACGTCCCAAAATTTACTACATAAAATTTTTATTTTACAGCGGAAACTTATAACCAAAATATCGGGTGTTACTATTATAATCGATATAAGTTTGGCTTACCACACCATCCTCACATCAATTACAAGGCTAAAATCATTACAAGTAAAATAAAGTAAGCATAAATCGGAGAAGCTTTATAATGTAAATATGAGTTTGGAGATTATCTCTGAGTACAATATCCAAAATGCAAACAAAAGGGATACCATGGATCAAAGAGTCCAAAAGGTATCCAAGAAAAATAGCACCTGAATAACATGACTCTTCGTCCAAAGACCCAACATAGATAGAGATCGCTCTTCCCCATGTAATACATCAAAGGCAGCGAAATCATCAACTGGGTCCTCAAAGACCTGCACAAAACCATCAGGGTCTTCTACTTGTGGTAATGAGTAGCACCCATATAAAAGATGATCAGTACGCTATGTATTGAGTAAGGTAATAATACAATCAAAACATGAAAATATATTATTTCAGGCATTCATAGTGGGAAGTAGCATACATGTGAGGTACAAACATCAATACAAGGTAAGTCCTAGACCTTTTATCACATGAGGGGAAGGGCTTGTGTCGAAAAAAAAAACAAGAAGGGAGGGGACTATTTGGTTGAGGGAGAAAAATGGGTTTGCGTGTGTATGTAAACACGCAAGATGAAGAGAGGTGAGGTGATGGCGTTGAGCGGGAGAAGGGGAGATGTTTAGGCAGGGAAGATTAGGGCATAACAGAGTGGTAAAATAGGGGTAAAATGGTAAGATAGGATAGGATTTTATTTATTTAGTTTTAGGTTTAATTTAGATAGATTAGGGTACCGGGTAGAAAGATAATCTGGATAAAGATAGGTTTAATATAATGGAAAAAGATAAAACAACTGGAGATAAATTTTAGGGATTTATTTAAGGTTATAGGTTAAGGTTATAAACAAAATAATTAGGCTAGTTTTTAGGATTAGAGAGTTAGGATAAAATAGAAAAAATAAAATTTCCCAAGGTTAGAATCTAGTTATGATATTAATTACCCGTAATTAAGGTTAGCTAAAATTTCGGGGTATTACAGTGTTATCTATGCTTTAGTTAGTTAATTTAGTATTGATAATTTTTGGGTAATTAATTCATCTATTCCTAATTATTTTGTTAATTGGTTATATTTTCCAATTTATAAAAACCCTAATTTGCCAATTAAAAATTTTAAACCCTAACTTACCAATTAGTTTATCAATAGAATTGATTATTTAATTTCTTAGTTAGTTGTTGATTAATTTGTTATAAAAATATATTACCTATCACGCTTTAGTAAACTTTTTAGTTAATTGATTAAATTTTTTAATTTATTAATCTATTATGCAATCGTATTTTTCAAATCAACCTAAATATAATGACTATGGATGTAATTCTATTAATCATGTTATGTTGCCAACTTCCGAAAATGAAGCACTTCCCGCTTCAAGTGAGACTTTAGAATCAAGATTCATTAATGAAGTGAATTTGATTTGGAAATTCTAGAAGAAAATCAGGGGTTCTGTAAAAAAAATGTTAGATTTTCATTAAAATATTCAAGATGAGGTAAGGAGAGCTTATGTTTCAAAATGACATCATCAACCTCGTGCTCATAAATTTCCTACAAAGGTTATTGGTGAGAATTTTTTTTGATTTGTTTCATCTTAGTTTGATGAATATTATTATTTGGAATATAGTATGGCTACATATGATTCATTTTGTTATTTGTTTAAAAGTGATATAAAGTTATTAGTGATCATTTTGTGGGAAAAGGACTTATACACTAGAATATAAAGCAAATGTTGGATGTTGAAGTTGGTAGTTCTATTAGTCTTCATTTTAAAGCTACTAAGGATGTCAAGATCTTGGAAAATAGAAGTAAAGCATTCAAGCCTCTTTCATAAAGCATTCTAAACAAGTAAAATTAGATTATCTTATCTGCTCGAATGCATCTATTCAAGTTATTAGATTTTTTTTAAGGGGAAAGTGATATTTAGAATAAATGATGAATCATAATATTCTCTAAATTGAGGTAATACCCCCTTATAAGCTTTGAGACATAACAACGCAACTATAGCTAGGGTTGTGAAAAGCTCTAGAGAATAATCAAATGACTTCTCTAGGTATTCAAAAAGATTTTAGTTATGCATTTGCATCTAAAAAAAATGATATTATTAATGAAATTGGAGATGATTTTATTCGCATATTAGTGGCTGAAGTAGGAGACATAACAGGGAAAGAACAAATGGCCATTTTTTATGTTATGAAAATGTTTGTTAGGATTGTACAAGTGAAAGATGCATCTACGTTATCACTTAAGGCTACACTTGAATCCATATTAGGTTAATATGGATTATGTTTATCCAAAGTGCGATGATAAGGGTACGATGGAGATAGTAATATGGGAGGTCAATTTGGTGGTTTGAAAACATTAGTTCAAAATGATTTTTTTTTTTTTTGCCTATTATGTTCATTATTTTTCTCATCAACTTCAATTGGTTTTTATTGTTGTGGTAGTATGTCATAATAAGGTCGGTGATTTTTTTAGCCATGTTAAACATGATGTGAGTATTGTTGGGCCCATGATTCTCTTTGATATAAAAAAACTAATTACATAGCAAATGCATTGGATGATGGCTTAACAAAATTTGGTTGAAAATTGAATTAATAGTCCATTCTTGTAAGGGTTGGTGATACTAAATGGGGTTATTATTTAAGAACATTTTTTAGCCTAAAATTTTTTGTTCCTCCTATGATAAAGATACTCGAAGAATTGGCAATTGATAGGTAATTTGATATAAATGGTGATGCTACATTCTTGTTATATTGATTGTAAACTTTTGAGTTTATTTTCATATTGCATTTGATGATAAATGTTATGGGAGTTACAAAATGACTTACCTCAAGCATTGAAATAGAATAATCAAGATATTATGAATACCTTGACACTTGTTGAAACTGCTAAGGACCATTGTCAGGAGTTGAGAGATGATGAATAGGAAGGTATTTTAAATAAAGTTGTTTTATTTTACAACAAGAGGAACGTTAATGTGTCTGACATGGATGAGCAATATGTTAAGGGAAAGAGATTAATGCACCAAGCTCTAATTATTATAAATCTAAATCATTATAAATAGAAGTGTCTTTATAGTGTTATAGACTCACAACTAAAGAAGTTTAACTTAAGGTTTGATTTAGCAATAATTAAATTGTTGAGTTGTGTTGCATGTTTGCATCCTTTATCATCATTTGAAACTTTTAACAAGTAATCTTTGATTAGAATAAGTGCTTTTTATACCGATAACTTCTCTAATGTTGATGTTGTAGTATTAGACAATCAAATTAAAAATTATATCAAGTTTGATAAGTTAGATAACATATTTCTTGGCTTGAAAGGACTTGTTGATCTCTAAAAAAAAGTAGTACAAATCAAAAAGTATAAGACATATCATTTTGTGTATTGGCTTGTGAAATTAGCTTTGATATTGCCGGTGACAATTGCAATCATTGAACAAGTATTTTTGTAATTAAATTCATCAAAACTTCATCATAAATCACAAAATAATGATGTGTAATCAATAACTTTAAGATTTTTTAGTAAAATTTATAGAGAGATGCATTTAATTATGTTATCGGTGATGATATTATGGATCACTTTCAAATTATAAAAACGTGATGAGTAGTGTCGTAAAATTATGTATAAATTTATATTTAAGTACAATATATTGTTATCATTGATATTACTTAAGAGTACTATTTTATACAAGGATGCCATATACTTTCAATTGTGGCTATGTCACGAAATGCCAATAAGGGCTTATAGCTCAACCATGTATTGTGATCAAATTCAAACAAATCACAAAGTTCCTTTTCACATGTATTTCTTTTTGTATGCAAATACATATAAGGTGACAATCCTATTCGTGTATGTATATATACAATTTCATTATTATTTTGGAATATGTTTAGTTTTGACGTGTAAGATATATAACAACAGGTGTGTATTTGTCTTTATATACTTATGTGTATTTTTAGGTCTAAAATATAACAATGTATATTTATATCCTAAAATATGTGTGTTTATACTTTGAAACATGTGTATTTATACAGTAGAAGATGTGTATTATGTTAGAATGTATATGTTTTAATATGATGCACATATCTTCATATGTGCATATGTTTTTTTTCCGTCTAAAATATACCAACATAAGTGTTAATTTGTAGAGAAAATGTGAAAAAAATTCAATTTTTTTATATTTTTAATTGCCAAAATTAAATATAATTTGATTATAAATCTTGAAAACTTTTTTTTTTATCAAATACACTTGATAAATGACTTGTGTTGTCATTTTCATTAACTAACAAGATTTCCAAAGTTACCCTGTCTCCAACGAGCACCATGGATGTCACCTCAAGACATTAAATGATTATTTTCTAGTAAATAAAACTTTAAATTCTACTCCTACATAACATTATAAATACCAAACTTTTTCACGCTCTTCAAAGTAACTCCATGGTTGATCCCACCCTCCTTAAGCCTCTGTTTGGTTTGTAGAAGGTTACAAGAAAAGGAAAATGAAATGGAAAGAAAAATGAAGGAAAGAAAATAAAATAAATCAATTTTCTTTCTCTTGTTTGGTTGTTGGAAATTTTTTGTGGAAAATATAATTCTTGGAAAGTATTTTTGATATTTGGTTTATAGAAAGAAAGTTCTAAGGAAAGTTTATTATCATTATTTAAATACTTTTATATATTTAATAACAATTAAAATATTATATTGATACATGAAAAATTCTATAAAGTTTATATTCAAATCATTAAAATCTCCATAAACTTAACACTAATTGTAATTTTTTTAAAAACATTCTAAGATATTACATAAATAACTTACAATAATTTCCCAAAAAAATCCATAAAATATCTATAACCTTCAAATTATCCTACTAATAAGAGGTAAAGTAAACAAAAATAAAATAAAATAAAATAAACCATATGCTTTACTCACCAATGTAAAAATTCAAAAATAAAGACTCACGTGAACAGACAAGGCTTCTAAATATTAATACATCAAGATCCTAAAAGAAAAGGAAAAAAATAGCAAAGTAAATAGACCATTCATAGTTATTAGTAACTAATTTAACAAGTCAAAGAGATACATTAGGATCATAAAAAAAAATAACTGAACTCCACGCACGACCATGGCTCTGTCCTCGAATGGAATACCAAGAAATATTCAAGCAACATTGATATTTGCTACAAGGTTGGTATAGATTCTATCAAATGAACTTTCTTTAACCCTTCAACCTTCTTAAGCTTAGAATACAACTTAGATTCAATGAAATTACGTGGATTTTCTCTATCAATAAATGTTGCAACTGCATTCATCTCTTGGTTTGGAGCTTTCATCTCTTCTGACACATAATAGATCACTTTTATTTTCTTTGCGATTCTTGATCCAAATGCACCAATCAAATGAGAGGTTACTTCATTATGTTGCTATTGCTCATGCTTCAATCCTCGGATGTTTTTTATTCACATTCTTTTCTTTCTAGACGCATGCACCTTTCTTTTGAATCAATGGATAAATTTACAGTTGCTTAGTCCTTACTAAATAAAATATCTAACCTATGATAATTTTGAATAGGCTTATACTGAACATGTTTGGCCTCAGGATGAGTCTACAAAAAAAATATTAAGTTACACAACTTTAAAAACATGATGACATAGAAGTTATCAAAGTGAGAGCCTGATGAAGTTGAGTAGATTCTAAAATATTACACATTAAAAAAAACTCAGGGCTAACTAGTAACTTAAAGGAACCATTAATAAGAAACTAAAAATAATAATAATAGTTAGCAATGATAATAAAGGAAGAACATCCCACAAAAATTAAGGAAAACCAATACAAATGCATTATCTATGATATACAAGAATGATAGAGTTCAAGACTTACCAATATATACATTTCCCAAGCCATTGCATTAGCCTCCACCATTTGGATAGATTAATTAAAACCAAACCTACTCACATGAAAAACCATAGATGCTAAGGCATAATTATTATTTAGGGTCTTGATTCGGTTATTTATATGGCTAACCGAGCAATTAAGCTTAAATTGAGCACCAACCCCTATAGCAATAGTTACCACCTTTCCCCAAAAGATTAGCCTTATACCATTTAATTTTCATCATCTATTCCATGGTCGCCTCCAAATTGTTTGAGCGAGAGGTTGATCAAGTAGTTGATCCCATTGCTTTTTATAATTTTTTATAATTATTTTTTTTACATATAGGTCAACACATCATGACTTTAGACTTTTTCTGTAACGTGCTTTTTTTCCATTTTTTTCTTTTAAATTATTTGCAGCCATTTTTGTTTTGTTATTTTTTATAGTACTGGGCCAGCCATTTGAATATTGTATATCTAAATTTTATTCTAGCTTCATAAGGGTTAAATAGAACCGTCCTATGTTTTAGCAAACAATAATTAGAATTATCATAATTGAGAGTTTTTCTAGATCAAAACTTAACTTTTTATAATTTATACTTATTTTAATAAATTTTAATTTTAATAAAATAGTTGAAGGTAACGATAAACTACCAATGATGATAAATTATTATTTTTAACTCACAATCAATGATTTGTACTATAATTTTATTTATGTTTCACTCACCATCAACAATAAACTACAAACAATGATGTTTGTGGCTTTTTTTTTTGAATTAGAGGAAATCTATAAAAGCTAATATAAAGTACTATTATATATATATATATATATATATATATATATATATATATATATATATATATATATATATATATATATATATATCCTAACATACCATCAACGTAGCAGTGTACAAAAATCGAGGGAGACCAAATTTGAGCAAGATATATATATATATATCCTAACATACCATCAACGTAGCAGTGTACAAAAATCGAGGGAGGCCAGATTTGAGCAAGATATATATATATATATATCCTAACATACCATCAACGTAGCAGTGCAGTGTACAAAAATCGAGGGAGACCAGATTTGAGCAAGAAATCTTCAAGAAGGATGGTCGAGTTAGATTTTATCCCAACCTTTTCTTCATTTTCCTCAAATTTTAGTGAGGAAACATTCCTGGTATATATTTATTTTTTTTTTCTCTTTGTTATTTTCTATGCTTCACTTTTTCTCGGCAACCAAATAGAAGAAAATCATTTTCTCTTTCATTTTCTTTCTTTTCTCTTTTATTTTTCTTAAATCAAACAAAGCCTAAATCTCACATATGAGAATGTCTAGGCTTAACTTTGATGAGTATATATAAAGTAAAGTAATCATCAAACATCAACTAATTTTTTTTAGTCCAAAACATGTGTTGTTTCACAAAAGAAAAGAAATGATTTGAAATATTATATATATTTTTATGTATTTATTATCATGTTCTACTATTAATTAATAATTTTATATGTAAAAACACTTATTTGTCCCCGTTTTTAATAAAGACAAGTTTGTAATTATATTTAACTTTCCAAGTAATATCTACGATAGATAAGTTGCTCTGCAGATTTTTCATTTAATATTCACCCAAGAACCATCTTCTTCCGGATCTTAGGAAACGAAAACAACACAACAAACACATTCACTTCGACTCTCTTGGAGGATCACTTGTCAATCGTCATTCGTCATCACTCATCAACATTGTGGCGGCATAGGGTCTTTTTGGCAGTTTTTAATTTTGAAGTAGCATTAGCAGATTGGGCCTACAGTGCCACTAATCATTGCCTGTAATTGCATGCTGATCTCATTCCTTGATGATTTCAAATTCTTCCTGTTAGGTTTTTGGTTTGAACTATTGAGTCTTGACTAATGTTTCATTTGGACCACAAGGTAAAATCAGAATGAAATTTTAAAAGTTGGACTCGTATTGCTAATTTAAAAAAAATACTTATTGTTTTGATATGGATAAACTTAAATAGAGATTTATGATTTCTATTGATATGCATTACTAATGTTTCATTTTTATCATAATATAAAAAGAAACAAAGAATGAAATTTATGATTTTTATTGATATGTATGAGTTCTTTTATGATTTATTCTTTTATATATAATTCATAATATTTTATTTATATAATATCTACACTTATTATATTAATTATGAGAATAATTTAGAGAATATAAAAGCAAGTGTATGATATATAGAGTTGAAATGTTATAGTCATAATTGGAAAAGTTGTTATGGTTAATGAAAATAATGGGAATATTAAACATATAATTTAATACAATAAATACTTATGACAAATGCATCTATAATATATAAATAGAGTATTTACAATACTTGTGAATTTTTAGCATGCTTATTCAAAATTATTAATGTTAGAATAATTGATGTACAAATTGACTAAAATTTTCATATTAGAACTTGAAATTTTTTATTCTTATAGAGTATTAATTATGTAGAATATGGTATGTTATAAAATATAACAATAATATAACTTAATAGAAAATTTATGTAATAAAATAGAATAAGAACATAGATTCTTTATTATGAAATAGAAGGAGTAACTTATTTTCAAAATAAATGCTTCATCAACCCCTGCAATATGCATGTATGCATGTAAATAATTTAGTGATATATATATATATATATATATATATATATATATATATATATATATATAATTTTTAATTTTAAATAAGTTTCTAGATTTTGATGATGATTAAAGTTATAATATATATATATGTATAGATTTTTGATTATGCATGTGTTGTATAATTAATTTGGATGGGTTAATTATGTGGTATATTCTTAATTTGGGAAAAATTAGATTTTTGATCTGGTTATATTCAGATTTCTCAGTTTCATGCAATTATGTTATTTTGGATAAATTGATTATGCACTACACTTTGAAATGTACTTAATTTCATATTAGAATTGTCAATTTGATAAATTTGTGTGAAATTAATTAAAATTTAATTTTTAGGTCTAGACTCTTGTGGATTTAAATTAGATCATATAATTGAGTTATTTTATTAAATTAATTATACAATTTGTATTAAAATATATTTAATTTCATTTCTGACCCATTAATTTAAATATTTGAGTAAGATTTGATTGGATTTACATTTTGGGCTTAAAACCTCTAATTAAGTTAAATTGAGTATTTTCTTTATTGTTTTTTAATCAACTGAGTATCTAATATGTTATAAAATAGGTCCAATTAAATTTATAAACATTTAATTTAAATAAGTTAATAAAATCCATCAAATTATATTTTTGGGCCTAAAACCTTGGCTATCTAATGAAATTATGGAATTTATCATTTATATAGTTGTTTATTCTAAATTGATTTTATAAAATTATTTGAAATAACCTTAATTTCATTCTAATACCTTTAATTTGGATTAATTGGTTTGAATTGTTTGGATCTATATTCTAGACTTTAAAAGCCTAATTTTGGGAATAGTTTTATCAAATCTAGTTGTGTTTTATTCTTTCATATATTAATCAGTTAGTTTTGATTTAAAACTAATTGAATTGTGCTTCTAACTACTCATCTGGATTAATTCTCTTAATTTGATTGATTTGGCATTTTGAATTTGTAGACCTTAATTGTGTAAGTAGTTTTTGATAAAATTTACTTGTTTTGTTTCATTCAATGTTTTGATTAGTTTTTCTAATATAGTCTTTACATTTTCTATTGGAGATCTAGGAAGACACTCTAGTAGATCCCAAAGTTGATTAATTATCCTTCTTTCCTTTATTTATTAAGCTTGGGATAATATTAATAAGTAAACTTACTTAAACATCTAGTCGATATAAAAGTATGTGTAAACATGATTCTTTCCTCTTTTTCAATAATATAAGGAAGCATGTAAGTTTTATAAGGAAATCATAATAATTGAGCAAGAATATGTGTTGAGTCTGAATCATGTTTGGTGTAGTTAGTTATAATGAGTGTGATATATGTGGAATTGTAATAAGTGATTAGATTACCTTTTTGGCATGTTTAAATGGTGGTTGTTGTGATTACCAAGTGTTGATGCTATGAGATTATGAAAGTGTTATATATACATATTTTGGGAATTTACTATTAATTCCAAGTGTAAGACTGAGTTTGGAATTTAGGCGAGTAGCCTTGGGATAGCCTCTGAGGTAGGGGTTGCAACAGATGCACTCCCTGTTTATATATGTGGTTTTGTGACATTGTTAGTATGTAGCGAGGTCTTTTTTCACTCTATAGGTAACATATGAGTCCTATAAGGATATTAATACTTTAGAATAGAGCGTTTCTTAGTGGTTTTGGGATGTTTCCTTAAGCGTATTGCTTGGGATTGAAGTCTTAGTCGTTAGTGCTTCGACTTTAATATTGTTCCCTCTTAAATAAAATGTGGATTGTGTGGATTCTATAATTTATGCATTCAATATCACATTCTATGCATTTTATATGCTTCTAAGAGCTTTGCATGAATAATTATAAATATTATGAATAATTATCAATAGAGTGTATAATTGTTTTAAGTTAATTTAACCATGATTCATGTGTACAATGTTTATTATATTCACTAGATTTAGTCGTAATGACATGACCTTTTTGGAACATATATTTCCATACTCTATTGTGGTGTTCCATGTTCTTATATCATATCATGTTGTTGTATAAATCTTGTAACTATTCTTGATTTATTAGGTATATCATACCATGAAATTTCGTGTGAGCATGTAATGTATAATTTAACTGTAATATATGAATTTCATTATCTTTCTTGACATATTCTCATGATGGCATATTTTTACTATGACATCATGTTATTTTGCGAATTTATGTTTAGTTGAAAGTATATATTTTCTATGGGTTATGTATTGATCTATAGTCATGCTCTCTTATTTGGTAAGGTTGTCTATTTTCCATAATCTTATATGAGAGCATGTCATTCATGTTTATCAATTATGTATGTTTGTGAATCTGTGTGGACATGCTATCACTATTTGTAGAGTGTGGTTTATTTAGTATGTTATTGTATTGATATTGTGATTGTTTTGATGTTTATGTGCAGGTACTTTGGTTCGAGTTCCAATGTGATTTTGGCTTGGGCTGATATTTAGAACTGCCTAGAGTTATGTGTTTCGAAGACTTTTGTAATTATTTGTAAATATTTTAGAATTTAAGTTGTTCTATTAAAAAAATTAATTGGGTGTTGTCAACGACCATTTATATTTTTTTATTCAATGGTTAAGATTTTGGAATTTTTTATCTCATAGGTTTTCAGATGATTTACTAATGATGATTTTACTGGGTTTTTCACTAATTTTATCAACGATAATTTTTTATGTAGTTTTTATTTTATAATTTGTTGAAAAAGTTTTTAGCCATACACCTATTAGGAGATAGATGGTGGACATCTATTTTATGCTAGGTGTGGTGGTAACACTCCCTTTTTTTGTGTTTATTTATGTATTATATTATTTTTAAATAATTTTTTTCAAGAGTGAAAATGGAGGAATTACACCACTTCTTAGATCAAATTTGGGAAACGAGCATGCACCATACAAACAATCAAGCATGTCATCAAGTCTAGGTATAAGATACCTATACTTGATAGTAATGTTGTTAATAACTTTACTATCAACACACATTTTCATGGTGCCATCTTTTTTTGGCACTAGTAAGGGAGACATGACATAAGGGCTAAGGGACTCCCTTATAAAATCCTTAGACAATAATCCATCCACTTGCCTTTGCAACTCTTAAGGTTTCCTTAGGGTTACACCCATATGCTACCTTATTAGGAAGTGTAGAATCGGATACAAGGTTTATTTGGTGCTCTATGCCTCTATTGGGGGGAGAGGTAATACATGGGGTAGATCATTAGGAAATACATCACCAAACTCCTATAAAAATACCCTAATCCATGGATCATTACAAACCTTATCCTAATTTTTTTGTAACAATAAAAATAAGTAGACTACTTTACCCTTCATTGAAGCCTTATCTAGACAAGTTTTATCCACAAATAAAGACTTTTTACAACTCGTATCAATAGTACTAAATCGAGTATTCTAAGGGGTAAGAAAAATCTTATTATTGGAAAACTTCAAGCAATAGGTATCCTTACTCTTGTCATAAACTTATATCAAATTGCTAAGGGCATCCCAATAGAAAGTGGCAAGCATCCATTGGAACTACATCACATTTCACCTCATCATGATAGGTCTTTTCAATGGAAAATATCACCTTCACTTGCCTCATCACCTATACCAAATTACCATCATTAAGATATTATATTTTGTATGGCCTACTATGCTTAAAACTAGGAAGACCAAGTTTCTCTACTCAAGTGCAATAAGCAAAATTAGCACAACTTACTCCATCCACAATGAGATAAAATATTTTTTCAAGTATGGTGCACTTGGTTTGAAAAATATTTTCTCTTTTTAAGCCTTTCAATTCGGCCTCCCTAGTGTGAAACACCCTTCTAATCATCAAAGACTATCTTACATCTAGTGGTGCAAGCTCATCTTCTCTGTTCATGGTTATGGATCCTTTTTCTTCTAAACTATATTCTTCTTGGTTGGCCTCTTCTAGGTCTACCATGGTTATTATGCTCTTGTAAGGGCATTCATTTTGATAATGAACTAGGCCTTGACACTTAAAACACCTAACACTCTTGGAATTTCCTTTAATTACCCCTTCTTTGCTCTTCACACCTTTTCTAATAGTGGGGAAGGTGCTTTGAATGGTGAGGACCTCCCTTGAAATGTTATCACCTTTGTTTGGACCTCCATACCTCATGACCCTCTTTTATTTATTTATTTTCTACTCTGACAGCTGGGTGGAAAGGCTCATCCAAAGTATAGTACTCATACATCTCCATCTTCCTAGCTATGTCTTTCCTAAGACCACTAAGAAAAAGTGACATACTATACTCTTCCAACTCATCTAAATTGAGCATCATGAAGAGTTTCTCAAACTCTCTAATGTAATATTCCACAATTAATGACCATTTTTTCAAATAGGACATCTTGTTGTATATGTCTTAAGTAAAAGGATGAAAGAATCTCTCATTCATCAACTTCTTCATTTTCATCCATGACCTAACTTTTGATTTACCATTTTTTATCCTTTTATGGATTACACTTTCTCACCACAAATAGGCATGGCC
This sequence comes from Tamarix chinensis, assembly GCA_030549775.1. NCBI lineage: Eukaryota > Viridiplantae > Streptophyta > Magnoliopsida > Caryophyllales > Tamaricaceae > Tamarix > Tamarix chinensis. The sequence continues at coordinate 11,554,062 of CM060176.1, forward strand.
ATTAAGCTCAAGAAACACCACCCTAAAGGCCTTGGTATCTATATACCTCTTAGCCTCAAGCAACCTACTACATATTAACTCCCACTCTATAAAATCTTTGGGATCGTGGTTGCCTTCAAACTTTGGGATATTAGCCCTAAAATTAATAAATTACTCTCCCTTTTTATGGATCCTCCTTCTTGGATCCATAGAAGACTCACTTGAGGGGGGGGGAGTGAATAAGATAAAAATATCGATCCTCAACAACTCCTTGAATCAATACTTGTAAGAACCACATAAAGTATACAACTCTTAGGATAAATCTTATAAGATTTAATCAAAGAAACTTCAAACTCTTGCACTCGAGGTTGAGCTAAGCTCTCAATGTTTAGAGAGAAAATATGATCGGCAATGTAAGTTGTTGTTCCCATTCCATAATACCCTAACACTTATAGGAAAAGTTTAGGGTTAAAGTTACAACTTAAACAACTAATACTTGTGTTAAAGACTAAAAAAAAGGGGATAGAAATCAGGCTTATCCTCCAACCCATACATCTAGGTTTTAGGGGTAATATTTAGCTGATTTTTGAACCTCGTAGTCACTCCTTCACAAGGTACAAAAGTTACAACTACCTCATACATAAAAAGAAAGAGAAAAACACCTCTTTCAGCCTTATAAGAAAAAAAGAGTAAATAATGTCTTATAGCTTTCCTTACTCTTCTCCTAATTTAATTTATGATTCCAAAGTACTAAAAGTGACCTGTCATCCAAGGTGAAAGTGACTAGTGTCTGAGTTTTTGATCTCCTAAGGATGATGCATCATGGTTTGCGTATGGGAGGATGCTAGTGTTGAAAACAAGACGATAAAAGGGTTCAAAATAAAGGAACAATTACTAAAGAAAATGCTAGGCCAAATGTGACTCGGGGTTATTCTTTCAACATTTTGACGAAAAGGAAGACAATGGATGTTATCATGGCTAGATGATTAACTTGTCTAAGTAAGAGGGTTTTCTGATCTTCAAACTTAAAAAAAATTAATAGCTAAAATGTGATCCTCAATTGTGGATGCTCCTGCATCAGTAACCCCAATAGTTTAGCCTAAAGGGTGTGGTTAGGGATCGGCCAAAGCAGTGGCTTTTTGGGTTTGTAGCCAACATTGGTTATGACAACATTATCTTTGCAAAACTTTGGGCAGTCTATTATGGTATTTGGTTAAATAACGAGAAATGATATTTTTATATTCAATTAGAGAGTGGTTCTCTCATGGCAATGCGCTTGGTTTAAAGGGAGCGTTTTGAACATCATCCTTTTTCCTGTTTAGTCATGTCTTGTAGAGACCATGTTAGGTTCTTTGAGTTTTTATTTTATTTTATTTTATTTTTTTTATGTCCTATGTGTATTAGGAAGCTAATATGAGGGCTAATCATTTGGCTAACTCGAGCTATTCACTATCTTTTGGGTTTTATACCTTTGATTCCCCTCCACAAGAGGTCACTACTCACCTACTCTTTGATAGGGTAGGAGGGATAGCTCCCATATGGTGTATTTATCCCTGTTTAGGGTGGTTTGTTTTGGATTTTTTCACCCCTTTCTAGATCGATTTTTTTAGGACCCTTCTTCTTTGTGGATAATGACTTAAGATTTTTGTCATTTTCACAATTCTCTTTCCCTTATAAGTTCTTATACCTAAATTTTCATCTCTTTATCTTTTGTAATAAAGTCCAAATGTGCTTAACAAATTAGTGATCATGTATGACAATCCAATATAGCTCTTAAGCAATTGCACGTTCTCTTCTCTCATACGGAAAAAAATCCGTTCAAAATAATCCCCATGTAATGAGTATACCTATTTTTTCACTCTAGGGAGGTTTATAATTTTCTAGATTAAAAAATTGAGCCGAAAATCATCTTATGGTTAATTGAACCCTCTTTGATTTCCATCAAATACAGGCCTTTAAAGACTATCGAACAACGTTGATTGTTGCAACTTAATGCCAGGATACTTACCTATAATCACAATTCAAACAATAACAAAACAAATTGAACTTAAACACGAAATATTATAAAAAATTGTTGCAGTAATAGAGACTCAATCGACACCTATAAAAATTAACCACAAAAAGATTGACATTCAAACCCAGTAATCGAAAAAAAAATTTGACGACGAAGAAGAAGAGTTAAGAGATGAAGGGGGGAGAAAAAAACTGGATGAGAGAGATTGAATAGCTGACCGCAATTTGTTCGGAAGCAAGTCACTCACTTTAAGGCTATGTTTGGTATGGGAGTAAAGCAGGTGTAAAAATTACAAGGGAAATTATTTCTCTTCACTCTTATGTTTGGTATGAAAAAAAAAATTTCTGGAGTAAAAATATACTACTGGACCAAGGAAAAAATTTACCCATTTGGACCATCGGGTAAATCTTCGCTGCTGGAGTCCGCCTTCGAAACGCAAGCTGTATCTTTGGAGGCATGTATATGCGTACGGAGGCAAACTAGTTCGTTAGCCTCACGATTGATAGCAAGCTACCTACATAAAAAGACGACACCATTTCTTCCATGCTAATGACATTGACACCCATGATGATGTAATGAAATGCCGGTCATAGCATAGAGATGGAGGCTTCCACGATGCGCATCCTGAGATAGGAATGGTAGTAGATTCCTTCACCTTTTCTAAGGTAAATATATACCAAACAAAGTAGGTGGATAAATTTTCCCCCTTAATTATTATCCCCTTAATCATTTCCCCCTTAATTATTTTCTTTTAATCTATTTTCCTCATCCCAAGCATATCCTAAAGAAGAATATGAAGGACGCATAAGAACAAATGATATGTTCCCACCAAAACGATAAAGAAGACGATTTTTTTTTGTTTAAAAAAAAATGAAAATATCGAAAACTTGTAAACCTTTGATTGTGAGCATAGCCGTACCGTTTTGGTATAAGACTTTGTTTCAATCGTAGCAATTATATTATGTCCCAAGTTAATATTATTTTGGAAAACAAAGTAAAGATAAATCATATTATACTTTATAAACCTTAGTTACGTATAAATTGTATAAAAAAATAAAATAAGAGGGTGAGAGGATGATTCGTCGGTGGACTAAGAAAAATGCACTTAGATATATAGTTTGGTTTTACTCACCTTGTTTCTTAATCAGATCATATTAGCAAGTAATAGAAAAATAATATTATATACTAAGTGATAATAATTAAAGAATTTTTTTTATTAATTTCAATCCAGTAAACTAGAATAAGATTAAAAAAAAGGATGACACAAACATAATTAGCTTAATTTATGTGTGTGTGTGTGTATATATATTGAGTAATTTTTTTTGACTCTATTATTATTATTATTCACATTATCTAATTATCGTATCCTTCTATCATAATTTATTTGAATTAAGGTAAATTAAAATAAGGATAAAAAAATTTATTTTGAATAATTAATCACAATGAATATTTTCAAATGGTGTTTGAATAATACTAAAAAAGGATAATTTTGTTAAAATATGTCTACTTTTTACTAAAGTTTTGTCTTTTGCTACTATTACACTTATTAAAATTGGAGTAAACGACGATCAATAATTATTCAACATAAACTATAACTATATAATGACTTGCACTTATACCATAAATGCCTAGTTGACAATGTCAACAATAATTGCCAAGACATAAAATTGTATAATAATGATATTAATTAGGAATGTAAATAAAATAGATATATTTATATCTGTATTTATATAAAAAAATGTTTAAATTTATACCTATAATTAAATGAGTATCTACTAATATCTTTATAATTGTATTTGTCTGAAATTTATTATCTTATAGATAATCTATTTACTTATTAAATTACCTGACATATGCTATTCAACAAATAAATTAAAGATTAAGAGTAATTAGGATTAAGTGAAATAATAATTTTAACTTTAATGATATACCATGTTTATTTTAAAATTACTAATAAAAAATAATTATAATTAGATAAATAAATACAGTTATAAATACTAATATATATACACATATGAATATGAATATACCCTCGTCGTATTAGTATTCGAAGTCAAATCCAATAAATATATATTAACTTTCTTTATGCATATATATCTATTTAAACGTGGATAACATTGCTTGAATTTCGAGTATATTCCCCGTTTACATCCGTGTCATTCACGCATAGGCCGTTTGCATCCCTAGTACTAACGCAGATTTATGCAAAGCCATGCTTATGAGGCAAACATTCAAGCGGTAAAAATTTTGGGAGTATAACGCAGATTAAAGTTGGTCAGTCGTCCCAATACAATTTGTTTCCACCGTCCTTTACGCCTTCATCTTGCTCAACGAGGCAGTAAACAATCCCACTCGGCCACTTCCGTCCCTCCAGGGCCCTCCTCAGTCCGCACCATCTGCTCAACGACAACAAAGAGAGTGAAAATATAAGTCTAAATTAAGACTCTTAAAAGTCCCACAAATGTTATTTCCTCCTTTCCCTCTGTTCGCACTCCCATCTTCTTGTCTCTCACGCTCTGAATTTCAAAATTTTGCCGAACTTTTACACCGGTATTTAGGAATAACGGAGGGCTCATTTGACTTGCTTGATCCTCGAGTTGAATTTGGCCTTCGTCCGAATGAACCAGTTTTTGATGGTTTGACTGATTATTTGGTTGTGTTCGGAAGCGGACGTGAGAAGAGAGGAGTGAAGTGTAGGGAAGAAAGGCAGTAAATTAGAAATGTCTTTGAAGGGTCGGACCTTTGATTCAGCTCATAGGAGTAATTTTGTGCCCCGAAAACTTACTTTGTTCCTTTGTATTGGATGCTTTTGCGCCGGGATGCTCTTCACTAATAAGTATTTTATCTCTCTCTCTTCCTCATTTTTTTTGCTTAATTTCTGCTTATTTCATATGCATTTTATGGATTGCTGCTTGTATTTTGGTTTTAGATGCGTTTCTGAGAGTGGGCTTTTCTGGGCTTTGTTGTATTGTAGCAATTGTTTACATGAATTGATTGGCGAAATCGTTTTGCCCTCTCTTACACATGCTGAATTGATTGGCGATGTTTACTTTGACTAGAAATGGATGATGAATTCAACTTGCAGCCCTTAATTTCTGCTGCCCGTTATTTCGAGTTCGTTGCAGGCGGTTGTGATCTAATTGATGTTAAATGAAAGAATCTTCCGGAAATTTTGTCCTCGCTGTATTTTCTTTTCGACGTATTTACTTAGGGCTGAAGACTGTTTGGTGATAATTTTCGATTTCTGGGATGTTGCTTCAGCTGTAAGTGGTCGGGTGGTCAATCGATGTCAACTTTGTAGTTGGAGATGTATAAATGTCTAAGTAAGAGACAAGTGTCTTATTACTGGAATGGTTTCTATGCCATATCTATATGTTGGAATATTATACGTGGCAATAGAAATGACAAGATAAACATATCAAATCAATTGAAGCTGCAAAAATACTTATCAAAACTTATTGTGTTGCAAGTAGAAATTGATGTCCTAAAGTGAATCATGACCAGACATCCAGTATAATCCCGTACGCCGGTTCGCCCCCAAGATTAACACAACAATCTTGTGATCTTGTATGCTCAATATGAAAAGGTATGAAATTGTAGAACTATGCTCGGTTAAGCTTAGAACGTGGATATTCTTTCAGATGGATGGTTGTTTGGTAATTTTCATATGAAACCGGTACAAAATTCAAAAATATAAAGAGTAGAACCATACCCTACCATAACCACCAATTCCTATAGAATCGGGCCACCAACTAGGTGTGTTGAAACGTTAAAAAATGGAGAGAAAAAAAGGAAACCGTCAAACAGAGTAAAGAAGATAAGAGGAAAATGTAATAAAAAATTTAGTAAAAAGAATGTTGGGTTTGTCCTATTGGAACCATAACCCACCCGTATAAATAAGCTTAGCTTGAAATGGTTGGCTGCTTGACTAGACAGACGGCGGGCATGTGTGTGATATTAGGTCCAATCTATCACCACTACAAAACAACCCATATCAATTAACTCAAACACCAAAGTGGGTAGACGACTATTTAAGTTGGAATTTTTTTTCCTTCCCACCAGTGTGGAATAGGGAAAAACTCACTGTAATAGCAAAACACAATATATTTTGCCATTGTCCAACAATCTCCCACTAAAGGCAAACTGAAAGCAAACACAAAAAGAAAAATTGGGTAAAAAAGAAGGTATAACACTTAAGTATTAATGTCATAAGGATTTATTTGATACGTAGTGAAGTGAGGCAACAAGCGCGTATAAGGAGTAAACGAGTCTTGAACTACCCTGACTTCGATTGAGACCTCTACAATACATTTCTAATCCAGAATTATGCATTTTTCGTGATAATAAATAAGCACTTCTAACGGCCATACGCACATCTCAAGTACTCATAAGTGCTCTAAAAAGGTAGCCCTAGTCTTTCATAGAAGCGGCTCCACTTTTACGCTCATTTAGGTAAATCCATCAAGTGCGTCTCACTAGCACTACTTTACAAGGCTATGGATTTTATTAATAGCACGACAATGCTCAACCTTCTTTATGTCTAGCGGTGAGTTCATAAAGTCCATCTCACTAGGACCACCCAAGACAGGGATATGAACTCATTTAGAGACTAAGCTTTGTCCAATAAAGCACTACCACCTACCATAGGGGTGAGAATGTAGTGCAATAGATTAATCATATGGCTTCGTTTGACCACAAGTGGTATCCACCGTACTTTCCTCAATTCAAAGGCTTAAGCCCCCACCCTTCTTGAGGATTTGAGGATAAATCTCATCATTAGACCCTTTATAAGAGGATCTGCTAGATTTTTCTCTGATCTGACAAACTTTGAGGATATCACAGCTATTCCTCAACAACTCTCTTACAAAACAGTGTTTGACATGAGTGTCTATCTTCTCACCATTATATATACAATTATTGGCAACACAAATAGTTCTCTTTGAATCACAATGCAAGAAAACTTGCACATTAGTTTTCCTTCATAATGGTAGATTGGCCAATAGGTTCCTCAATCATTTTTACTCTTGACTAGCTAACTCAAGGGTAATAAACTCGAACTCCATCGTAGACCGAGCAATATAAGTCTATTTAGCAGACTACCACAACACAACTCCTCCTCCCCGTGTGAAAACATATTACTGGCGGAATTAACTTCATTGTTATCTCAAATCTAATTATCACGAGTAAATCCTTCTAACACAGAAGAAAATTTATAAAAATACAAAAACTTATCTTTAGTACCTTTAAGGTATGTAAGTAAACGACAAAGTACTGTATAATGATCTCTATCTCGGTTGTGAGTATATCGACTTAATTGACTCACTGCATATGTAATGTTAGGTCTAGTACAATTCACGAGGAATATCACACTACTTATGATTTTAGCATATTCTTCTTGTGAAATACTAGAACCTTGGTTCTTTTTCAAATTAATGATAGGATCATAGAGAGTTTTCATAGGTAATTCATCATGATAATTAAACTTTTCTAATATCTTATCAAAATAGTATGATTGACTCAAGGAAAAACCATTATTAGTTTTTCTTATCTTTATACTATGAAATACATTAGCTTTCCCTAGATCTTTCATATTGAATTGAGAAGACAAAAGTGATTTGGTCTCATTGACCACAGTTACGTTAGCACCAAGAATCTGCATGTCATCAACATATAAATATATAATCACATAATCACATCCAAACATCTTGAAGTAGACACAAGAATTGGATCCATTTTTTACATAACCATCACTAACTAAAGTTTTAGAAGCTTGTTTAAGGTCATAAAATGACTTTTTCAATCTACACACTTTGTTCTCCCGACCTACAATCACATAGTCCTTGGGCTGTTCCACATAAATATTTTTTTAAGGTCACCATTCAAAAATGTTGTTTTAACATCCATTTGATGAACTATAAGTCCATGGATAGCACCCAAGGTGATTAAAGAACTTATAGTGGCAATATTAGTTATAGGAGAATAAGTATTTGTTTATAGTCTACAGCTACCAAACGAGCCTTAAAATTATCTATGGTTCCATTGGTTCTCAATTTCCTTTTAAAGACCCATTTACATTTAATTGGTTTACTCCCTCTAGACATGTGAATTAAATCCCATGTGTGATTATACATTATTGAATCTAACTCATTTTTAATTGCTTCTTTTCATAAATTAGCCTTAATTGAAGTTACATCTTCAATATATGATTTAGGATCTTCTTCAATCAAAAGGGTAGGCACAAAATCCTTATTGATCCTATCTATATCATCATTATCAATAAGAAAAGCAGTCACGAAATCAGGTCTAAAACTAGTTTTTATCTTACGTCTTTTATTTTCCTAGGTTCACTAACAACATCATCATCTATAACAATAGAGGGAGAAGTCATAGTTAAAGGCATAAGAGCAACATTAGAAGAACTTGCAATATCATATGCTTTCTTTTTCATGGGAAATACATTTTCAAAGAACTCTACATATCTAAATTCACAAATAATATGATCACTTAAATATAAGAATCTATAAGCAACACTCTTCTAAGTATAACCAATAAATACACAATCAAACATTTTAGTTCCAACATTAGTTCTTCTAAAATCTGGTAAGCCAACTTTAGCTAGACCCACACTTTTAAAATTTTTAGGTATGTGCAAAACCTTTTCATAGATCATAGGCATTTAATCTAGCTTTTTATGAGGAACATGGCTCAAAATATAACAAGCAGACAAAATAACTTCCCTCCACATATGGTCAGACATACCAGAACTTAAAAGCATAGCATTCATCATTTATTTGAGAGTTTTTTTTTTTTTTTTTTGTTATAGGGAATAAAGGGTACTGGTCTAATAAATAATACCATGATTATTACAAAATTCTTTTTGGAAGCTAGTTTTATATTTATCACCCTTCTTAGACATAAGCCTATTTATCTTACGGTCTAATAGGTTCTTAACTTTTTCTTTATATTTTAAGAACATATCTTTGGTCTCATCTTTAGATCTAAGGAGGTAAACCTTAGTATATCTCAAGTAATCATCAATATAGATTACATAATACTATTTACCTCCTCTACTCTCGGAATTTTTAAAATTTGTTAATTTTGTATGGATCAATTCAAGTAGCTCATTTGTTATGTTTGTGATATGTTTAAACGACTTTGTAGTAAACTTTGCTTCCACAGAAATAGGACACTTCTTATAATTAGTGTTCGTCACATTAATTAATTTCAAACTTTTAAATTTGTTTAAGGAAGCTATGTTCACATGTTCTAGCCTACCATGCCAAATATCAATAGAGTCACACAAATAAGTAGAACCAACAGAAGTCATTTCATTCAAATCAAATGGAATAGTGTTATTACACAAATAAGTACAAAAAAGACCATCAGCTAAATATCCTTTTCCTATAAATACCCCATTTTTAGTTATTATTACCTTACCAGCATTAAATACAAGTTTCATGCTACCTCTAATCAACAAGCTGTCAGAAATCAAGTTCTTATAAAGGAAAGACACAAAGTAAACATCACTCAATGATAGTTTCTTTCCATAAGGAAGTTTTAGTAAAACCTTTCCCTTGCCATGAGCTCTAGCTGTGGCTTGGTTGCCCATTTAGACAAGCTCAACTTGATCAGCACCTTCAAACTGGTTGAACATCTCTATACTAGCACACAGATGCTTTGAAGTGCCTATGCCCAGAGTCCAACCTGCCCAATTGTTCACCAAGTTGACTTCTACCACAACAACTATCACATCCTTAGTTTCAGCAACATTGACTTGAGGAGTAGTTACTTGTTGAGTCTGACTTTCTTGACCTTGCCTCTTGTAGCATTGGTACTCTTTATGACTCGTCTTCCCATAGACATAACAGGTCACTTTCTTCTTCTAGATCTTGTCCCCTTTTTTAAAATTTGATGATTCTTTCGTTGTCCTCTTTTTTGGGGCATTTTTTCCTTTCTTTTGAACCTGTATTTATTAGCACTAAAGACAACCAAGTTAATATTAGTAGAATTAGCAACATAAGAAACACGCTTGTCTTTCAATTGGTTGGCCTCTTCAATCCTCATATGGCCAATCAACTCTGATAAAGTCAGATATCTTTTCTTATGTTTTATGTGGTTGCGGTAGTCATTTCAAGAAGTTGGAAACTTCTCTGGCAAAATATTTACCCGGAATATTTCACATATCTTCATCCCCTTAGCTATCACATTAGCAATTAAGTTCTCAAATATATGTACTTGCTCCATTATAGGCTTGTTATCAACTATCTGAAATCTCAAGAAGTTACCAACCACATACCTCTTCATGCCAACTTCATCTGATCAATATTGCTTCTTCTACGAATCCCAAATATCCTTAGCAAAACCCATATCAAAGTAAGTATTGAATAACTTGTTTGTCATATGAGACAATAAGCGGCCCCGTATAATCTTTTTATCTCTATCATACTTCTTATCTATCTTATCCAATTTTTTTATTGTAGGAGTGAATGAAGTGGTAGTGGGAGGGGCTGCTACAACTTCTTTGACAAGCGGATTAGTGAACAGAACATAATCAACATCAAGAGCTTTGAATAAAATTAACATCATTTGAGACCATCTATGATAATTAGTGTCGTCTAAATGCTCAACCATTGAGATATTTGGAACGACTTGAGAAACAATAGCAACAACCATAGCACGAGTATATTACACCAATTTGGGCACAAAACTAAAACCAAAAATACTGCAATGACTTAGAATTCGAACTCGAGCTAGTTAGTCAGATGCAAATGCAACAACAGTTAAAAAAATATCTAGTAGCAGTCAGTAACCAAACCCACAATTAATACCGAGACAAATAAATCGAGATCTAGTGACAAGGAATGGGCCACAACAATTCAGCGGACATAATCTATACGGTCGAACTACATAGCACATCAGTCGAACACAGTTAGATAACTGACAATTAATTACCGAAGCGTAGCACTAGATCAAACATAAAATACAACATATACAGTTAATAATTCGCATCATATTGTTCGAATAATATACATAGTAATAGAAATGATGAGAAAAAAATATCAAATTAATTGAAGTTGCGAAAATACTTATCAAAACTTGTTGTGTAGTGAGTAGAAATTGTTGCCCTAAAGCTAATTACGGCCAGATCTATGATATAATCCCATTCACCGATTCACCCCAAGGTTGATAAAACGACCTTTTGATCTCGTATGCTTAGGATTGAAGGGTATGGAATTGCAAATATTTGTCCAGTTAAACTTCAAAAATTAGATATTTTCAGATGGAAGGTTACTCGGTAATTTTCATACGAAACTGCTACGAACTTAAAAAATATAAAGAGAAACACTGCAACCAACCACAAACTCCGATCCCTATAGAATCGGTCCACCAACTGTGTGTGTTTGAAATGTTAAAAATGGAGAGAAAAAAGGGAATTGTCAAACCGAGTCAAGAAGAGAAGAGGAAAACATAATAAAAATTTCAATGAAAAGAATATTAGGCTCGAGTCCGCAGGAACTATAATTCACCCGAGCAAATAAGCCCGGTCCGGTCCGGACTGATGGCGGCGGCGGGTGCATGCATGTGGTATTAGGTCAAGCCCATCACCACTACAAAACAACCCATACCAATGAACTCAAACACCAAATTGGGTAGAAGGATATTGTAAGTTGAGAAAAGTTCTTCCTTCCCACCAATGACGGATAAGGAAAAACTCACTATAACAGCAAAACACAATATATTTTGCCATTGTCCAACACTATATTGCGTTTAAATGGAAAATAAGCTAATTTTATCATTAGAAAATGACTGGAATGCTCTTGATCTGTAATTTCCCATGTATTTGGGAATAATTATGGACATCTCTCCACTTCTTATGAAGCTGAGAAGGATGTCTTGTAATATGGGCTGGAGGCAGTTTTCATTTTTCTCTTTATTCAGTAGTTTTTTGCAGTGTTAGTCTACTTTTAAAGAACTCCATATCTGAACTGAGTAATTGACTCAAATCTAAGATTAATCCAGCTTTTGGTGAACTTAACAGGATTGGAGGATTTTCTTTCAGTATCTGAAGCATAAAATGATTGAATGTGCGTATCTCTGGTTAACCATACCCTCTTTACCTCTTATTGAGTGATTGCCTGGTTCAAGCCGAAGCATGCCTCACTGGTTGAAATGCTCTTTACCTGTTAATAAGTAAATTGACGTCTATCCTGGCCACATGCTATGAAGGTTACCCTTTTTCTAGTCTGATCTTCGGTCCTTTGACAGAAAGGGTAAAAGTAAAACCCATGATATAGGACTCATATCAAGGCCCAGTTGGCCCTAGCTTTTCATTGCTTATTTTCAATCATTTCATCATATTTCATACTATACTGGATCTAGAACTCACACTTTTCCATGCTAGATTTTTAGATCCTTTTCCTCCTTTCAATATTTGCTTCATGCAGCGCCTATTTACCAGCTTCATATTAAGTGGTCTCATCAATTTTTCTTAGTTCTTTCTAGTCATTGAGCTTTACTCCATGATGATCTGAATATGTTGGTTTGTGGTTTGGATGAATGTCATACTCGTATATGTAACTTTCTGTTGTATTGCAGTAGAATAAAAATGGTTATTTTTAGCTATATCTCGCCAACTGCTCACTATTCCATGTTTGTAGGATATGGACAGAGCCTGAAGATATAGGTATAACACAAAGGACAACTATTGCAGAAACAACACAAAATTTAGTTGCAGAAGGCTGTGATCTGAAAACTGTATGTTTCTCTGAATCTGTATTGTGTAATACTTCTTGCAGTATGATCAGGCAGAGGTAGATCCCTTTTTTACATCCCATTGCTAAATACCTTCTTTTTCTTGTGTGGTAATGGTTGTGTGTTTACTCTATTTTTGTCTAGTGTGACATCAATTTTTCTTGAGGGATCGGGTTTCTTTCTCCTGGTAAGGGTCGAGATTTCTGACCTGTTTTTTACCCTATTATTTTGCAGAAGGGTGCAACAAATGAACCGAAGAATGTATTGAAGGAAGTCACCAAGACACACCATACTATCCAGTAAGTTAAACTCCTCTTTCCATAGGGGTTTATTAGGGCGAGTCTTTGATGTTGATCAGTTAAGTGTTAGTTTTAACTTTTGATATATTTCAGAACACTGGATAAAACTATCTCAAATCTGGAGCTGGAGTTAGCTGCTGCAAAGGCTGCTCAGGAGTCCATATTGAATGGAACCCCTTTATCAGATTCTGAGATCACTGATGCCAGGGGGAAGAGAAAATATTTAATGGTAGTGGGCATTAATACAGCTTTCAGTAGCAGAAAGAGGAGAGATTCTGTGAGAGCCACTTGGATGCCTCAAGGTTCATTCATTTCCTACATGTTTCCCTTTTCCATTCTCTATTTTCTTTTGATTTTCTGGACTACCAGTCAGAAGGGTATTTTAATATTATTATTTTCTTCATCCATTATTCCAGGAGATAAGAGGAAAAGGCTGGAAGAGAAAGGCATCATTATGCGATTCGTAATAGGTCACAGGTTAGTAATCACTTGCAGTGAAGTCCTTTGTCCATGTTTTGCTTTGGCACTTCTACTGTCATATTGCAAGGGTCTGTTGCAGTATTTTTTTTTTTCACATCACGAGCATCCCAGAAGAAATACTAGTTTATCTAACATGGTCTTCTCCTTTCAATTGGCTTTGTGTTTGATAGTGCTACATCAGGTGGAATCCTTGATAAAGCTATTGAAGCAGAGGAAAAAAGGCACGGAGACTTTCTGAGGCTGGTATGATTCTTTTGCACCAGTTTAAATTAATGGAATCTAGAAGTCCACAACTGTATTATCCCCTGTAAATGGCCTGAATAATATGCACATTAGTGATATTTTATTTTTGTTTCTGTTTAAGAACTTGACTTGCTTCACCTATGTACCTATGGTGGACCAGGAACATGTTGAAGGGTACCTCGAGTTGTCTGCAAAGACCAAAACATACTTTGCCACTGCTGTTTCTTTATGGGACGCAGATTTTTATGTCAAAGTTGATGATGATGTACATGTAAATATAGGTAAACATTTGATGAGTGTCATAGTGTATTTCTCTGGCTTTTATTTCTCAAGTTTTGGCTTTATTTTACTCCATTGTTCTACAGCCACACTGGGAGAAACATTGCTCCGGCATAGTGCAAAGCGTAATGTGTATATTGGATGCATGAAATCTGGCCCTGTCCTTGCTCAGAAGTAGGCGAAATACTTTTTTTTTTTCCAGAATTCCCGAGGGAATTGCATGTTTTAATCTTTTGTACTCTATCTGACGTGACCTTGTCCTAAACAGGGGAATGAGATACCATGAACCTGAGCACTGGAAATTTGGTGAGGATGGAAACAAATATTTCCGCCATGCCACTGGACAACTTTATGCCATTTCAAAAGATTTGGCAACTTATATATCAATTAATCAGTGAGTATTCTGTCATCTGAAAAGAAATTTTGATTTTACTTATACCAGTAACTTTCTTCACTTGCTGTTGGTCATAAAAAATTCAGGCATGTACTACACAAATACGCCAATGAAGATGTGTCTTTGGGATCCTGGTTCATCGGCTTGGATGTGGAGCACATTGATGATAGGAGACTATGTTGTGGTACTCCACCTGGTGAGGTTCCTTTTTCACCTCTCCATGCCTCTGTTCTACCTCTGTGCACTCATGCCAGACATGTTCTTCTAAGCCATTTCTTCGTATAGTAGCATTTGCTATATGTGGTGGACAGAAAAATGCCATTCCCCACACCCAAGAAAAAGAAAACTTAAAATGAGGATTTTCCATCATTTGGTGGGTTGGGGGTGGCAGGTGGGCTTGAGCCAAATGTTTAAATTGGGACATTTATAAAGTCATCCAACTGAAGTCGTCTGTCAATATGAAGTTACCTAGACATTTCTTCATGTAAAAGAGTGTGGTAGATGATATTCTTAAAAAAAAAAATAGAAAAGGGTATATGCATACAAAAGTTTTAGGCTTGGTGTTTCACAGATTATATGCCTGTCTAGCTTCATTCATCCTGTATTTTAAACATAAAAACACATTAATCATGCTTGCTACTGAAATTGTTTCTCCCTGGAACTGGTTCTGCTTTCGTTTCAGCATGATCATAGACAATACATGATTTGATACCTTCAAGGCTACAATAGCTTTTTAGGTGCCGTTTGGTTTGTAGAAAATGGCGTAGAAAGGAAAATGAAGAAGAAAGAAAAAGGAAGGAAAGAAAATGAAAGAATTTTTGTTTTCCATTGGTTGGTTGTTGGAAAAGTTTTGTAGAAAATAAATTCTTGGAAAGTGTTTTTTGTGTGGTTTTCTAGAATTTTTTTTAAAGGAAAGTTCATCATCATCATCATTATTAATATCATTGTTATTGTTATTATTATTATTATTTGAATACCCTTATATATTCAATAAAAATTTAAAAATAAATTAAAATATTATATTAGTATATAAAAATTTTCATGAGGTTTCTAAAAGTTATATAATTCTATAAACTCAATACTTATGCTATTTTTTTAAGGAAAAATTCTAAAATATTACTTAAAGAACTTACAATATTTTCAAAACAGTTCTAAAAATATATAAAATATTTCATATGTTAAATTCATGCCTAGAAATGTCTGTGACGACAGACATGCTTCTTGTTGTTATAATATTTTCAATGACAACATTAAATGTCGCAACACATGTTTATGACGACAACAAATTTTAAAATTATGTTGATTTTTTTTTTTTTTTTGTAATATGTACTGGCAGCATGTCATCACAACATAGTTTTTTGCGATAATGAAATTTAAATTTTGTAACTGTTATTTTTGTAAATTTAAAATTTACAGCAGTGACACATCATCTTGTCATATATAATTAAGGAAGTTGTGTGTGGAAGTTAGGTATATAATTAAGGAAATTGAAAAAGTTCAATCTCTTAATAGAATTAGCTAGCTATGTCATCTTGTCTTGTATATATAAGGGTTTTTTAACCTATATATGAATGAATCTTACTTGAAAACAAGCATTACGTGGATGGAAAAATGGTTTAAGGAAAATAGTGAGGAAAGGAAAATGAGAGAAGAAAAGGAAAATGATATCAATAAAAATTAAAAAATAAACCTTTTCTTTTCTGGTTGTTTGGTTGTTAAACAAAATATGAAAAATAAATACCTAGAAAATGATTGGTGTGTGTGGTTTCATAGGAAGTAAAATATTAAAGGAAAGTATAAATTGTTTATTCTGAATAGTTATAAGTCAAAAGTTTTTCATAGGAAGTAAAATATACTTCAAATTTTAAACAACATATGCCCCGGCAATGCCACCCAAGTGTCATATACTGCAAACAACCACGCACCCCACAAATATAAGCCAAATTTCTCATTTATACCATTCGTCTACCAATGCCCCACCACTATCATCAACCTCCTTCAAGTCTGACCCTATTCCAATCTCCATTCCCAAACTACAAGACAATCCTCCACTGTGAAAGCTTGTAATCTTGGATTAACTCCCTTCCCAACTAGGTCTACCTTACCAAGATAGGAATTGCTAACCAACCCCAGTTGATCAGCCCTTTTTTCTTTGTAATTAACATGCCGTCATCCAAATTTTACATATGAAAAGAACAGTATATAGTGGGGGAAAACAGAGATAGCGTGGAAACAAATCAAAGCAAAAGAATAATGAATTGGAGTCCAGGTTATCATAGAGTTATCAGGTTTCAGGATATCCACAAAAGCGGTGCTTCAATTCTTGTTGATGCAAAGGGTTTATGACTGGTAAAATGCAACTTTATCTTAATGCAAATTTTAAGTCTTGTTGTCTTTGACCTTATCCTTATCTTCTTCATTGTCATTAATGGGAACTATATAGACTAAGGGATGAGAATTGTTGAGGGAGGCAGCTGTTTGTCACGCACCGACTTTTTCACTGAGCCTAGATACGTGCAGCATTAGTCTTTTCTCACTCCTTGATAGACTAAGTCAGCCTTCGTCCTTCAAGTGTGCTCAACATTTAGGCAAAAGATGCCTTTGAGACTATAACTCCGAACCTTTAACAAGAGAATTCAAGAGAGAGAACTTTTAGAGAGAGAAAGAAGATTGTATTATAGAGAGAGAAGTTTTGAATATAACTCTTATTGGATAATTTTTAAATGCCTCTACCCCCTTCTATTTATAAGTGAGGCTCCACCCCCTCCTCCTCTCTAGGAAGATTCTAGAGACGGGCCTAATGGATCTCTCTAGAGTGGCCCAATAGGTTCATTAGGGTTTGTAGAATAATCCATTAGGGCTTTTAGAGTGTTTATTTAGGGTTTCTAAAATTTTTCATACTCATCTATACAAAGTGTAGAAGGATCTAAAGACTTCCCCCCTAGAAACTATCTATAATCATCAAGAAGAGTGTAGAATCCTATATATCTCTTTACACTTATCTATACTATACAAGGATATTCTAGATTATTCCGGGACCTGCGGAACTTCATTGCAAGTCTCTCGATGTGGCCTCTTACATGTTGCTTTGAAGTGAATGATCGGGCAGTATGGAGATGAGTGTGCGACTCTTTTTTTCATTTGCATTTTCATTTTTCCCTCAGCTCTCACAGAGGAAAGCGTTTATGTATAACTTTCTTAATTTTTTTCTTTCTCATTTTTTCAGCAACCAAACAACTAGAAGTTAGTTTCCATCTAATTTTCTTTCCATTCCTCGAAACTTTCATTAAACCAAACAGAGCGTTAAGGTTTGCTTTTTGGCGCCTACAAGTTAAGTTTGCACTGCTGATGGAGAACATACTTGTAGTGGAACAGCTAAAACTTGTTAATCCTGAATTTATAGGTTCAAATTGTCAATTAAGAAATTGGAGGCCCTACTGAGGGCATAACTGTAGTATAATTCTGGAAATGTTAATAGACCAGAGTCTGTGAGAAGCTTTATGATGGTGTTCTTCTTGAAGTCCAGAATTAATGGGGCTATTTTTCTTCAGGGAGTGTCATAGAGAAACTGAGGAAATCCACAAATTTTTCATCCTATGAATTCAATTGCTGTTATCGACATACACTTCTGCTCAATGGGTATGAGGGTAATGGACGGGGAGAAGATACCTCCGTATGCTACATGTCTTACATAGTCTATTTGAATTTGGAGGAATATCCATTTTGTCTTTATTTGGATTGAAATGTGTATTTTTCTTGAATATATACCAAATGAGCACCGGACAGAAAAATCAGCCAAGTCAAATGAGGAATACACACACACACACATGGCGTTGACATTTCCGAAAAGAATTGAAAAATCCTTATGGCCGAAAAGAAGTATTAATTGAATGTGATTTAAGGAGCCAGAGAAATCAATTTGCTACTAATTATTAACAAAATCACAAGATACTTGAGGAAGCTAATGATTTTGTAAATGGTCATCTTAGCAGATTGTGAATGGAAAGCACAAGCAGGCAACATCTGTGTTACTTCGTTTGATTGGACTTGCAGTGGAATATGCAAATCTGTTGAGAGGATGGCTGAAGTCCACCAGAGATGCGGCGAAGGTGAAAATGCTTTGTGGAGTACAGAATTCAGGTATCCAACCCGAGTCTTCGGAGCTTGAATGTCTTCCCGTCTCTCAGGAGGAAGCAGGTATATTGATGAAGGCATGTACCTCTGTATTTATACTTTGGTAAGAATTTAAATGTCGTATGTAGAGCTATATAGTATGGGAAATAAGTTTGATAGAGGTTGATATAGGTTGAGACTACTCCATTTTATCTGAGGAGGTAGAATTGTGTCACCGACAGCCGGGGAGGGGGTTTTTGTTAGAAACATTTATTGACTTCTGATATCTAAAACTAAAACTTTGAATTTTCTGCATACAAATGGCCCTCCTTTTGGCTCCTAATGAGATATTCACTGCATTTGAGTTGAAATTAGCTTCTGATTTGCTAGTCCATAAACTTTGGAGGGATGCAAATGTTTCTTCATTGATTGTTCCCCATCTTAGCTAACAGGATTTCCAGGTCAATTAAACTTGAAATTAGCTTAGGCATCAGCGTCTCAATCACATGGTGCCTCGTCTCAGGTATATAGGAATCAGTCATATAAATAGGTAAAAAAATAAAAATAAAATTATACCTTACATATTAAAATTCGTACGTCATATATCGAAGAATTGTGGTAATGGCTTTGCTCAGTTGAAGACCCATGCTATTCTAATTTATATTACATTCGGATTCATCTGACAATTAGATACATTATTATAGAATTTGGGTGCACTTTCACCACTTACGTATCCTTTAAATATATTATCGGGTTTAGATTTACTACGTTCCATCAGGCGCACAAGCCCCTTTGATATATAATTACGTCCAGAAGCACTATTATGGCCCCTCAATCTATTTAGGAGGTTTATCTGATAGATTGGATTCTAGATACAGATATTGTTAGGAAGACAATCCTTTAGCAAAAATATGTTAATTCGTTTTTAACATAAACCCTAAGATCTTGAACTGCATGATAATCACAATAAGATTTCGATATAAGAAGGATTAAGAATTACCTCCATTCATCATGGTACGAGGAGATTCTTGATCCTGAAAAGCTTTAGTGAATAGTTTCGGTTTCTCTCTCCTCGCCCATAAACCCTAATGTGTTGATAATTACGGCTAGCTTTTGTGATGGACAAAAGCTTATATTTATGGGTGGAGAGAGGACCGAAATTCTAATTAGGGTTTTCTTTAATTCAATCTCAACCGTCCATCAAGGTAGTGATTTATATGGAATATAACTCCTTAATTAAAACCTGATTTTGTAGAAAATAGCATTTATCCTATGAAAACGGAATTCCTATAATGACCACAATTTCGGGAAAGGGAAGGACTTGTGGTCCAAGTAAAGGACCTAAAAGTAATTTCCTTACAGTCTCCCACTTGGTCGATAGGAAGATCCATTAGTGTTTTCATATAGGAGTCATAAGGCGCGCGTTACATGCTAAGCTCTTCTTTAGTCGGTTAGCATAAGCGTCTTGGCTAATCCGGTTGTCAATGGGAGTCATGGCGTGCACACATCATTCCATAACATGATTCCTTCCATGTACCACATCAGTGACAACTTGCATAACTAGACCATAAAAGGAGTTTTGCATAATGGTCCCATAATGTCTGTGTTACAAGACTGTTTCTGTTAGCATTCATCCAATCATAAATATGTACACAATGGATAACAGAAAGAATATATAGCAGAAGTAGCAATAAATTAAGAGCTCAATAAATGTCAAGTACAAGTACATGATAAAGAGCAGATAAATGATAACTAGGAACTATCTTCAAGACCCATACTTTGAGTATGTCCCTGAAAGGTCTTTGGAGGTAGTCCTTTTGTGAATATGTCTGCAACCATGAGGTCTGTTCTTGTATGCTCAATGACAATTTTCTTTAGTCTAACATCCTGCTTCAGTGATAGATATTTAAGGTCCATGTGTTTTGCTCCCTTAGATATCCTGTCATGCTTGGAGAAGAAAGTTGCAGCTTCATTGTCACAGTACAGAGTTAGTGGCTTAGAGATGAAACTCAAAGCTCCAAACTCAGAGACGAAATTACGCAACCACGCTCCCTGAATTGCAGCCTCATAACATGCCACGTACTCAGCCTCCATGGTGGATGTGTAAAGCAACTCGGATTTCTGGCTTTTCCATGATATTGCACCTCCAGATAAGAGATACACATAGCCAAGAGTGCAGTGTCTAGTGTCAGGACATCCTCCAAAATCTGAATCTGAATAACCAGTCACCTGTAGGTGTCCTGATTTTCTATATGTGAGCATGTAGTTCCGTGTTCCCTTTAGGTATCGCAGTACTTTCTTTGCAGCTTTCCAATGAGCTATCCCTGGATTACTTTGAAATCTACCCAACATGCCAACAGCATGACTAATGTCAGGCCTCGTACAGACCTGTGCATACATCAAACTCCCTACGAGAGAAGCATAAGGATATGGTGCCATTTCTTTACGTTCCAACTCGTTCTGTGGACACTGCGTAAGATCAAGCTTATCTCCTTTATGCAGTGGAACAGGACTAGAGGAACAGGTCATCATGCCAAATCTCTCTAGAACTTTGTCAATATATGCCTTTTGAGACAATCCCAAAATACCAAGTGACCTATCACGGAATATCTCTATTCCTATCACATAGGATGCCTCGCCCATATCTTTCATTTCAAAGTTCTTAAAGAGATAAGTCTTGGTTTCATGTAATAAACCAAGGTCACTGCTGGCTAATAAGATGTCATCAACATACAGAACTAAAAATATGAACTTGCTCCTACTGATCTTAAGGTATATGCAAGGATCAACGATATTTTCTTTGAAACCAAATTCAGTAATAATTTTATCGAACTTTAGATACCATTGCCTGGAAGCTTGTTTCAGTCCATATAGTGATTTCTTAAGTTTGCAGACCATGTCTTCCTGACCTTCAATTATGAAGCCTTCAGGTGGACGCATGTAGACTTCCTCTTGCAAGTCTCCATTAAGAAAGGCGGTTTTGACGTCCATTTGATGTAACTCAAGGTCATAATGAGCTACTAACGCCATGATAATTCTAAGTGAGTCTTTTCTGGACACAGGAGAAAAAGTCTCAGTATAATCAATACCTTCTTTCTGATTGAAACCTTTGGCAACAAGTCTGGCTTTATGTCGTTCAATATTGCCTTTGCAATCGCGCTTGGTCTTAAAAACCCACTTACAGCCAACTGCTTTGTGTCCTGGAGGCAATTGAACTACTTCCCATACTTGATTTTCTGCCATAGATTTCAATTCATCCTTCATGGCATCGATCCATTTATTAGAATTAACATCTTTAATGGCTTGTGAATAAGAAACCGGGTCTTTCATTGTCCCATCTTCAGATTCTACTTGGTAAAGCATATAATCATTGGAAATAGCGGATCTCCTTTGTCTTTGAGACCTTCTTAATGCCGGTTCCACTGGTGTTGCATCCATAGGTTCATTGGCAATAATCTCATTATGGAGTTGTGGATTATTCATTGGGTGTTCCTCATTGTTGAATGGTTCAACAATGGGAGGGTTCCCATCTTTCGAAATAGAGGGTAAAGGAACATGTACCCTTATTTCCTGAATGATCACATCTTGAACTTTATTACTCCCACTGATTTCGCCATTCTCGTAGAATCTGGCATTACCGGTTTCAACAATTCTCGTACTATGGTTAGGACAATAAATCCTATATCCTTTGGACTTATCTGGGTAACCTATAAAGTAACCACTGATCGTTTTAAAGTCCAATTTCTTTTCTTGTGGATTGTAGATTCTAGCTTCAACTGGGCAACCCCAAACTTGGAGATGTCTTAAACTAGGTTTCCATCCTTTCCACAGTTCAAAAGGTGTCTTTGGAACTGCCTTACTGGGAACCCTGTTCAAGATGTAAACAGCTGTGCGTAGAGCATCCATCCATAATGATATAGGTAAATTGGCATGACTCATCATGGATCTGACCATTTCCATATATGTACGATTTCGCCTTTCAGCTACACCATTTTGCCATGGAGATCCAGGCGTTGTGTATTGGGCAACAATTCCAAGCTTTTGGAGAAGTTTTGCAAAAGGTCCAGGATGTTGTCCTGTTTCATCATACCTTCCGTAAAATTCACCACCTCTATCTGACCTTATGATTTTCACTTTTCTATCTAGTTGCCTTTCGACTTCAGTAATGAACACTTGTACAGCATCCACTGACTGAGATTTATCATGCAACAAGTATAGATAACAGTAACGTGAGTAATCATCAATAAAGGTAATGAAATACTTCTCTCCCCCAAAAGTTGGAACGTCAAAAGGTCCGCAAATATCTGTATGTATTATTTCAAGAAGCTGGGTACTTCTTGTGGCTCCTTTCTTTGTGTGTTTTGTTGTTTTTCCTTTAATACAATCCACACAAGCTTTATGATTAGTAAAGTCTAGATCCGGAAGGACACCATCTTTTACTAATCTTTTGATCCTTTCACTGGATATGTGACCCAGCCTTTTATGCCACAAGAAATAGGAGTCATTTTTAGACGACTTACGCTTTGTTTCTACATTAGAATGCAGGGTAAGATGGGTTTCAGCAGATTGTTTAAGATGGAACTTGTATAAACCATCAATTAAAATCCCCGAACCAATAAGTTCAGAATTCTTAAATAAACTGAAACTACCATTTCCAACTTGAAACGAATAACCAATTTTATCAAGTGCACTTACGGAAACTAAATTACGGGAAATAGACGGAACATAAAGAGTTTGACATAAGTCTAACTGAAAACCGCTATCTAAAACAAGACGAAAGGTTCCAATAGCTTCAACTGGAGCTTTGTCTTGATTTCCCATAAATAAGAAGTTCTCACTTGGGTTTATGGTTTGGGTCGTAAGGAATCCCTGCATTGTATTAGAAACATGAACGTTAGCACCAGTGTCAATCCACCAAGTATTGGAAGAAACATAAGTAAGATTTGATTCGAAATAACTTACGAAACCCATAGGGTTACCTTTCTTTTCGAACCATTCTCGTCGTTTAGTGCAGTCTTTTGCAAAATGTCCAGGTTTCTTGCAAAATTTGCACAAGTCTTCCTTCTTTTTCTTCTTGGGTGGTTGATTGACCTCATTAGATCTGGGTGGTGCCCTTTTCTGGCCTGAATTGTGTTTTATCCCAGCTTTATGTCCAGCTCTTTGAACAAAATGAGCCACTTTAATGCCTTGCTGAGTCAGTCGTGCCTCTTCTTGAACCAGCTTATTAGCCAATTCATTCACTGCCCACTTGTCCTTAATAGTGTTGTAGTGAATTTGGAATGGCCCGTACTGAGGAGGTAAACTGTTCAGGATAAATTGGACGAGAAAAGAATCATCCACAGTCATTCCCAAATTTCTCAACTTAGCTGTGAGGTTGGTCATCTCAATAACATGTTCATGCATTGAGCGAGTACCATCGAACTTTATGGTTGTAAGATCTGCCATTAGTTTCCCAGCAAGGGACTTGTCTGCAGTCTTAAACCTTTCCTCTATGGCTTTCATGTAATCCTTAGCATTCTCGGGCTTAGGAAGGGATGTTTTGATGTTGCTGGCTATGGTCATTCGCAGGAACATGATGCTTAGTCTGTCAGATCTCTCCCAAGCATTAAAGAGAGTCTTTTCCTCAAGGGTACTTTTGTCAGTAAGTGGATCTGGCTTATCTTTGAGGAGGGCCAGATCCAAATCAAGTACTCCTAAGGTGAACTCAACTTGCTCCTTCCATTCAGAGAAGTTGGTTCCAGTAAGTATAGGGACAGAAGAAGCATGCGAGTTGAGGTGAGTGGGTAAGCTAACTGCAATATAATGAGAGATACAATAATTTAATAAGGCTTTTACTGAAAAGACAACACATGCGTAATAAAATGAAACTTAGGTGCTCCTGTGGGTAGTCACCAGAGTTTTAATACATTATACCATCTAAAGTCGAGTATTTTTAGGTGAGTGTAAATACTCCTAATTAAGACAAATAAGATATCTGTGGATATCTTTAGTCTCCGTAAATATTGTTTCAACATATGAATATAGTCATCCTGTAGGAGACTAAAAAAAAAAATTCATGTATTGAAAAATATGCAATTTATAATGTTATGATGGTAAGGTTATGGCCAATTTTCAATGTATATGAATGCGGGTCACTGTGGTGATCCTAACCCTAAGCATGCAAAATTATTGACCAAAAGAATCAAATATGTATAGGGAAAGACGATAGAAAGTAACATCATAAACATAATCAGGAAAATTAGATCCAACTATATGGCCTTGTTCCTGTCTTTATCTTCAAGCTTCAAAACGACTCCCTTTTAGGTCGAACCAGCCACCAATTCGTCCGCCACCACTTTCGTTACGACGAACTTATTGACATCTATTACATCGAATATTTTCGAATAGTACTCACGCAGGAGCTTTGTGCATAATAAAAATTGGAACTTTAAATAAATCACGATCAAACAGTCGTGCCCAAAAATTAAAATAATGCGGAAAATAAATAACATTCATTCAGGCCATAATAGTTGGATCGTTAAGTATCTGCAAAACAGAGTTAGGATATAGATATCTACCGATTATGGCGATATAAGGTTATCCTACTTTATGGACAATCATGCGTTCCTAAACCTGAGCTCTGATACCACATGTTAATTCGTTTTTAACATAAACCCTAAGATCTTGAACTGCATGATAATCACAATAAGATTTCGATATAAGAAGGATTAAGAATTACCTCCATTCATCATGGTACGAGGAGATTCTTGATCCTGAAAAGCTTTAGTGAATAGTTTCGGTTTCTCTCTCCTCGCCCATAAACCCTAATGTGTTGATAATTACGGCTAGCTTTTGTGATGGACAAAAGCTTATATTTATGGGTGGAGAGAGGACCGAAATTCTAATTAGGGTTTTCTTTAATTCAATCTCAACCGTCCATCAAGGTAGTGATTTATATGGAATATAACTCCTTAATTAAAACCTGATTTTGTAGAAAATAGCATTTATCCTATGAAAACGGAATTCCTATAATGACCACAATTTCGGGAAAGGGAAGGACTTGTGGTCCAAGTAAAGGACCTAAAAGTAATTTCCTTACAAAATATACTAATAAAAAAAATTGGCAAAAATATCTATCAGTGGTCGCTTGGTGAGAGTATAATGAACATGAGAATCGCAATCTGAAGTACTTTTTTCCGAATGACGTGATAATCAACTCAACATGTTTTGTGTAATCATTTACTTGGCACTGACATTATCACACAAGACATTGACATGATGTACGATGTCTTAAGTAATCTATGTTTTATATGCAACTAGTTTACAATCATGTACAATACACGAGTGTTTATATATATATAATTGTTAATCTTTGATTAATAAAATAATAATAATAGTTATTAAGTTGCTATTATTATATGATTTGGTAGGTTCTTGTTGAATTGATGGTAAGCAATGCTTCTTCGGTTTTCATTTGTGCATGTCTTACACTATAAAAACTCAGTAATTAATTATCCGCTGGTGTGCCAAGTCCATCAAATGATTTGATTTTAGTTCCAACAAATGTGTCCCCTGTCGGTTGGAAAAAAGTGTGTAGTTTTTGATTTCGTAAATGACGGTTGGAACAATCACAAATGCATCTATAAATAGCCCTCTAGAATGCCAGAAAATATTCATTTTCTCAGAAAATTTTGGTCGTCTTTATCTCTCTATATCTTTATCTCTCTGCGCTTCTATTCCAATATTCTTAATTAACTATTAGCTTAACGTTGAGTTTACAAGAATCTTATTATATTTAGAATGTTAATTATAATAAGAATGAAAATCTATTATATCTTGAAAGATAATTGCTTACAATCTTGAGCACCATGTGAGGGAATAAATTTATTTTAAGAATATAATATAAATTTGTCGGACTCAGATATTTAATTTATTCTTTCATCATTTGCCTTTATTACTTCGACTAATAAGGTGCGTCATATTATTATTATTATTATTCTTATTATTATTTATTAATAATAATTTATTTATTTTTAATACCATTTCTATACTATACTTTCACCAATCTTAAATGAATTTGTTATTTCCATTATTTGTTGTGGTATAGAAAGTTGGCATTTATTTGATAAAGAATTATACATCTTTTCTACTCATTTTGTCGAACTTTTGTTTTCATAACATAAATAGTTTCATTTGCAAACATTGTTGCAAATACTACAAACAATGAGTGTTGGAGAAAAACCTCCTAAGTTCAATGGGTCAAATTTCAAATGTCAGTAGCAGAAAATGCTAATCTATCAAACTATATTAAATCTAACTAAGTGTCTCAATGAAAGTCCTCCTATACTCAAGAAAAATGAGACTGAATTATTCAATGTTGTTACAGTCAATGCATGGAATCATACGAATTTCTTATATAGAAACTATATCCTTAATGGACTGGAAGACATATTATATAATGTATTCTAGTACTAAAATAACAAAGGAAATGTGGGATTCGTTGGATACCAAATATAAGATGGAGAATACCGACATTATGAAATTTATTGTCGGTCATTTTCTTGATTATAAAATGGTGGATAAAAAGTTGGTTATATCCCGAATGGAGGAGATTCAAGTTATCATTCATGACATTCATACTGAGGGTATATCTTTGAGAAAATCCTTTTAAGTGGCAATGATAATTGAAAATTTACCACCACTCTGAAAAGATTTCAAGAACTACCTTAATTATAAATGTAAGGAAATGAAACTTGAAGATCTTATAGTCGATCTAAGAATTGAGGGATACAACCACAAGGCAGGAGGCTCTAATCCTATGGTATCTAGATCAAAAGTGATGGAAAACGTATCAAAGAACGAAAAAGGAAGTAAAATGGAGACAGTTATAATACATGACCTAATGACTCCAAGAAGTTCAAGGGAAAGTGTTATGAATGTGGCAAGCGAGGACATTGTGCAAAACATTGTCACAATCCAAATAAGTCCAAGAAGAGTAACGCTCAAGCGAATGTCATAAAAATAGACAAGTTATTTGCAGATCTTAATGTCGTTAATCTATCCACAGTAATGTCACAATGCAGCCTTATTGAAAATACCACGGAATAGTGGGTAGACAATGGAGCCATTCATCACATTTGTGGTAACAAATGGATGTTTTCTGGGTATCAACCTATTAAAGATGATGAAGAATGACTCTTCATGAGAAATGCTTCATCTTTTAAGGTTATTGGTCGTAGAAAGGTGATACTAAAGTTGGCAAATGGAAGAATCTTACCTTGAATGATATGCTCCATATACTAGATATCCGGAAGAATTTAGTTTTAGGATCCCTACTAAGTAGGAATGGGTTTAAGTTGATCTTTGTATCCAACCAATTTATACTCACAAAGAATTATATGTTTGTAGGAAAGGGCTATCTTAGTGATGAACTCGTTAAGATGAATGTAATGAATATTATACCCAAAGTTAATAATCATAAAGAGTGTTTCTTCTTTTTCTTATATACTTGAGTCATTTAATATTTGGTCTAAACAATTAGAACACGTTAATTATGATAGCATTCATAGATTAATTAATTTAGAGTGTTTTCCTAAATATGAATTTGATCTTAATCATAATTGTAAAATATGTATTGAGGCCAAGATGGTAAGGAAACCCTTTCATTTTGTTGAAAGGAATACATAACCTCTATATTTAATTCACATGGATGTTTGTGATTTAAAGTTTGTACAAACTAGAGGTGGTAAAAAGTATTTGTTACTTTCATTGATGATAGAACGTGTTATTTCTATGTGAATTTGCTACAAAGCAAAGATTAGGTAATTGATGTGTTTAAACACTTCAAAGTAAAATTTGAGCATCAACTTGCTATAAAGATTAAGGCTATAAGAAGCGATAGAGGAGGTGGATATAAATTCCCAAACTATCGTTTCTTATACAATTTAGTCTAATGGAATTGTAGAAAACAAGAATATAACTTTGAAAGATATGATGAATGATATGTCAATTAGTTCTGGTTTACCGCATAACTTGTGGGGAGAAGACCTATTATCTGTAAATTATATTCTCAACAAGATGCCTAATGAGAAAAATCCACAATATTCCATATCAATTGGGGAAATGTCACAATCTTAATTATAAATACTTAAAAGTGTGGGTGTTCTTAGCAAAAGTAGCAATTCCTAAACCAAAGAGGTTTAAGTTAGGACCGAAAACCACTGATTGTGTATTCATTGGTTATGCACATAATATTAGTGCACATTGTTTCCTTTTCCACAAATAAGAGGTTCTTGCCAATGATGTCAACACTATTATAGAATCAAGGGATGCTATAATTTTTAAAAATATTTTCCCTACAAAATATATAGTGAATCAATTTCATAAAAGAGGCCAAGAGATTCTATTGGTGATGGATCTCTAAATCATTTAGACCTAATTATATAATATATTTGTTAGAAAATGAGCCTCAAACACTTAAGGAAGCGATGTCTTCTTCTGAAATTGTTTTTGGAAAGAATCAATAAATAGTGAAATTAAATCCATTCTGCAAAACCACATGTGGGAAGTGGTGGACTTGCCTCTTGGGAATAAATACCTAGGATGTTAGTAGTTCTTTAAGAAGAAATTAAAGGTTGATGGTTCAACTAAAAAATACAAGGCAAGGCTTGTAGTGAATGGATATAAGCAAAATAAAAATGTTCACTTTTTTAATGTATATTCACTTATTACAACAATTTCGTCTATATGTATGCTATGACAGTAGTAGATGCACGGGGTCTAGAAGTACACCAAATGGATGTAAAAACAACATTCTTGAATGATGAATTAGAAGAAGAGATCTATGTGGAAAAGCCTGAGAGGTTCATTGCTCCTATCCAGTAGAGAAAGCTTTGTCGGCTTGTTCAATCTCTATATGGATTAAAATAGCCACCTAAGCAATGACATGAGAAATTTAATGGTGTAATGTTGTTGAATGAATTTAGAATAAATGATTCTGACAAATGTGTCTATGTCAAATATATTCATAAAGGCTACGTTAGGCTACGTTATATTGTGTCTATACGTAGATGATGTACTCATAATAGGTAGTAATAATGATATTATTAACACTACCAAACGGATACTTACCAGGAGTTTGATATGAAAGACATTGGTCTCGCTGATGTTGTATTAGGACTTAAGATTTCTGGAACATGTAATGGATTAGTATTGAATAAATCTCATTATATTGAGAAAATACTTGATCATTTCAAGGAGTACGATATTAATCCAGCTAAGCCACCATTAGATTTGAATATTCATTTGATGAAAAATACAGGTGTTGCTATTTCACAACTAGAATATTCATGTATAATATGTAGTATCATGTATCTCATGAACTACATGCAGCTAGATATTTCTAATGTAGTTTAACAAGCTTAGTCTCTATACTAATAACCTTAGTAAGGAACATTGGAAAAAAGATCATTCGAGTTCTAGGATATCTAAAGCACACCAAGAACTTTAGATTCTACTATAAAAGATATCCAACAGTTGTAGAAGGCTATATTGATGCGAATTGGATATTGGATTCCAGGGACTCTAATTTTACTAGTGGATATGCATTCACTTTTGGAAGTGGTGTAATATCTTTAAAATCATCAAAACAAACATGTATCGCGAGGTTGACGATGGGGTCTGAATTTATTGATTTAGATAAAGCTGGGGAAGAAGCCAAATGGCTTAGAGACTTCCTAGAAGATATCTCATAGTGGAAAAAACTCATGCCACCCATATGTATCCATTGTGATAGCTAATATACAATTGGTAGGGTATGGAATAAGATGTATAATGGTAAGTCTATACATATTCATCATAGACCTGATACCATTAGCAGGTTGCCTTCTAGTAGAATTTTTTCAATTGACTATGTAACACTCCCAAAAATTACATTTGAAAATTTTCTTTTGTTTAAAGAAAATCACACACCAAAAAGGGGGTATTACCATTGTGATCAGTATAAGTCTGGCCCCTGGCTAGCCTCATACTAATCACAAGGCTAAAAGATAAACATGAATACGGAACCATAATAAAAAATGATTAAAACATGAAGGAGTCTAATATTGAAATGCAAAAAATGCTAGGACAAGTAAGAGTCAAACATCAGTATAGTAGAGCAATGAAATACAAAGTAAGGTCCCACTATGAGGGAATAAAAATCAAAGGGTACAAATGGAAAACAGTATGGGATGCACTCTCTATGGCCCCGACGCCAAGACACCAAGGCATTACTCTATCCTGACCAACTCATCGTAAGTAACAAAGTCCTTTAAGGCCTCATCGCCTACCTACACAGACTTAGGAGGAACCATTGTTTGTGAGAATGAGCAGCACCCATGATAAGGGCGATTAGTACGCCACGTACCGAGTAAGGAAACAATATAATTAAGGCAGGGCACAACAACACAAAATACAGATTTCATGCATGTAATAGGTTTTATTAGACCGTTTACCCTCGTCGGAGTTTAGGCCATTAGTACCATCTTTACACATCTTTCAAATTATATCTACGTGGTACGGGGACCCCACTATTTTGACTGGTGGACTGGGAATAACTACCCTAGGGAAGAACGAGCCTAACCATTATTATGACCAGTGGACTGGTAACCATGTACAATCCTAGGGCAAAACGCACCTAACTACTATTATGACCGGTGGACCAGTGAATATTCTACATCTGGTCCTAATCCACATGGTATTCCACTGTAAGTGATTAGTGTCTTTTCCATAGATTATTATCATCCAAGGGTTTAAATTATTGAGCTTGGGACCCCCATTATTATAACCGGTGGACCAAAAAATACTACCCTAGGGCAGAAAACACATGGCCACTATTAAAACTAGTGGACTGGCAAACACATACAACCCTAGGGCAAACGCTCTTGACCATTATTGTAACTGGTGGGTCGGTAATCATCCTACGTTTGAGCATAACTCAATGATCTTCCACTTTAAGTGATTAGTATTTCATTCGTATCTTATTCACCAAGTAACACCCATCCGGACATGCACTACCCAATGGACACTCTCGACTTATTACCGCTCTACCAACCAAGAATTTCTGAAAACCCTATCCCTTGACCCCAAATATTTTTCCACCAGCCTCAGAGCAAACCTAGAACCCTCATATACATGTCTCCTTTTTCTCCACCTATTCTCACCATCTCCTACTAGGGTTTCCCCTTGAACCCCTAATTTAGCCTATGTGACCCTTGCCTCTCCTCACCTTACTTAGCCCACATCTCCCTTAATTCAAGCACCATCACCATGCTCACCCCAACTCCAAACCTTACAGCCCAACTTCTCAACTTACACATGTGATGATGACATCCTAGCTAATCACCCCGGAAAACCATAATATTTCCCCCTTTTCTTCCATACCTCATTCTTTTTACACAAATCTATCCTCAATTTGGTTTGACTCACGCCCTCCATGTGGTACACCCCTTATCATAGCACCGATGTTCAACCTAATTCCTCAACCTTTCCCCACAACACACCCTATCCTTAGGGTCGTCTCCCCCCAAACCCTAATTTATGCCCCTATGCACCTTTCTATCAACCCACGTACTAAAACTTCCCTAAGTATACTAACCACCCAAAACACACTTTCCTCTCCATGTGTAATACCCCATTTTTAGGAACCCTAATTATAATTAATAATTACGTGTGATTAGTTATAATTATTATTTTAGGAGGTTTAGTATTAAACATGTTATTATTATTCGTATTATTACGACAATTTAGATATAAAAATAATTAGGTTAAAAAGTTGATAGAAATTAAACTATTAATTTTAATCCTAGTTTATACCTATAAATCTTAGCTTAATTATTTTATTAATAACCTTGATCCGTAACCTGAAATAAATCCCTGAAATTTATTCCCTATTATTTTATCTTTTTCGTTCTATTAAATTTATCCCAATCCTAATTAGTTTTCTTGGATTATTTTTTAATCTAGTACCCTAATTTGTCCAAACTAAATCTAAAATATCTATTTTTTACTCTATCCTACCTGCCAACCCCTCTACCTCTACCATCTACTTTCCCTATTTCCCCTTACCTCACTCAACCCATTACCTCATCAGAGCCCCCTCTGCATCTTTCATATATATACACACGCACACGACACTCCCTCACCAACCAAACAACCCTTCTCCCATGCACCCAACTCTCTATCTTTCTCTCAGCCATGTTTGGTTTCCGCCCAGTCACACACCCTTCCCTGAGCCAAACCCAACCCTCTTACATTATACATACACACACATATACTCCAACCAAGCACCCCTCCACTACCCAAATCCCTCTCCCTTTTTTTTGGATATCCTAGCTCCCATCCTCCATAATCCATGTAGCACCACTACAACACCAACCACCACCTTATAGCCTACACATCACCAACGACCATCACCCAACAATCGCAGTTCACTAACCTGTCGCATCTCCTCCAGCCTGCACTGAACACCATCCCTCTAGCAGCTCTCCATCTCCCCAGCGCACCATCTCCCTATCCTCGCCCATAGCCCCGTCCAACCCTCTGCCCATGCACCTAGCCCCTTCCTCCCCCTCTTTGTTGTTCAGACTCCCAGTCTCGACCAACCCCCGCAACACCACTACACTTCCATCCCAGCAACCCCTTTCCCCTTCTTTCTGCCTTTCTCTGCCAGCCACCACCACCCCAACACCAAACGCATCACCATCCCCTTTACACTGCCCCTTTGAGTCAACCGACCACTATCCCACCATCACCATTGAGCCGTCCAGCGCAGCCATCCCACACTACCCTGTCACCACCAACCATCACATAGCTCCTCCACCACTTCGCAGCCACCGTAGCTCACCAACCACCACTGGCACCCTCCCCCTCGACCACTGCAGCACCACCGCCACCCTTCCCATAGCCAGCCACCACCCACAGCTACAACCAACCACCAACCAACACTACTGCAACCGCCAATCTCCACCACTACTGCCATCTCCTTCCTTTGCCTCACCCGACCAACCCCTCGCCCAGCAGCCCCTTCCTCTGTGTGCATGGATCACACTGTTGTGTAGCGTGAGTTGTGTGTGTGGTTTTAATAATTTTGGTACCCATATTAAACATAAGGGTACTTTGGTAATTTTAGAAAAAATAAATATTTTTATATTATAATTACTATTTTATCTAATAGATATTAACTTGGTAATTGTGGTATTATTTTTTAGGTACGAAAGTTGATTAGCAGAACTTAATAATTTTTAGTGCATACAACTAATTTTACGTTTTTGCTGGAATTCAGATAATCGTTATACCCTACTAAAATTATACATATTGTGTGATAACACATTAAGGTTTTTGATGTATGAAAATATGTTGAGCATGATTTGTTATGATACAATTATGTATTAATTATTATTATTATCATGAAAATGGTAAAACGAGAATGTTATCTGATATAAAATATTTCGATACTAAAGTATGATTAAAATGATTCTAATGACAGAAAAATATTTTGTGTGATAAGTATGTATAAAATAATAGGGTGAGCATGCTTAGATATAATTATGGAATAATAATCCTGGATGTGTGCCCTAGGGGCAATTTAGTCATTTTTAGTGTATTATAATTTTTATCCTAAAAATCATGTCTAATATGTATTATTTGTTGTTGATTATGCGATCATGTATTTTGTACGTTCTAAAGGTGTATGATAGGGTTTTGTATGTAGAAATAGGTGTAAGGGCAAAATAGTCTTTTAACACAGCTGATAATTTAAATTACACAATAAATAATTAAATTATTTTATTTTACCTTTTTCATGATAAATTAATAAATAAAATGGATTTAATATTTAAATGGATGATAATCTGATAATTATTGGTCTTAGAGGCATTTTCGTCATTTCGACCTAATATGCCCAAACATGAATAATTGGACATAGGATGGCCTTAGACTTTTAATAGGTTGACATTAGTGAGCACTTTGACCTCGTTTGGACTGTTAACCTTAGGGTTAACTTGGGTAATTGAAAATAAAGGAAAAATAGATAAGTATGGAAATGAGAATAATTGTGCAATATATGTTATCGGTGATCACCTTATAAAATACTAATATGTAAAGTGGAAGACCTTGAGTTTGGGAATTATTTCTTTCTAGGGGTAGCTACCCTAGAGATAAGGTAGGAGTCTTCGATTTGTTTGGATTTCTAGTGTGCCGGTTGTGCCCTAGTAAGACCCTAGTATACTCTATAGGTGACCTACGAACCCTATAGGGGATATCGATACTTAAGGATTAGATGTCTGAGGTGAGGAGAGTACTGTATGTCTAATGCATCAGTATTACTAGAATGTTGTTATGTCTCTGAGTTGGATGGTTGGAGGGGTACTATGATACCTTGTGAGCCGGTATGATAGGTGCACTTTTATATCTTTGAGTTATAGTTGTATCCCCCTCGAGTAAATAAAAATGGAAATGATATATTTTGATTAGTATGATTATTATTGTATTGGATTGGTTTGGTAGTAGCCTTCGTACCTAACTATGGTTTCGGTAGCAACCTTTGTGCCTACCTGTGTTGGTATTATGTCTATGAGCATACTAGTGATGCTATGTATTTTATTATACTGTACCTGTAAGTATACTTATGATGTTATGTATTTTATTATATTTTCCCTGTAAGTATACCTGTAATGTTATGTATTTTATTATATTATACCTGTAAGCATACCTGTGATATTATGTATTTTATTATACTGTACCTGTAAGTATATTGGTGATGTTATGTATTTTATTATACTGTACCTGTAAGTATACCTGTGATGTTATGTATTTTAGTATATTGTACCTGTAAGTATACTTGTGATGTTATGGATTTTATTATAGTATACCTGTGAACATACCTGTGATGTTATGAATTTGGTTGGGATTGATGTTGAGAGAGGAGTCATGCTGTGAATGTTATGATTGTTACTCCGGAGTTTGTGTTCTAATTATTACTTCTGAGAGCATCTCTGCTATGTTCATTTGGTAAGATTTTAGTGGTTTTAGATAAATGAAAAGGAGTAGTATGTGATAGTGATAGAATTTGATTATCTAAATGATTACTGTATATCAATCCTAGCATGAATACTCAAATGTCTTGTACTATGGTTGTTGTATGCCTTGTATGTGTTCCATGCTAGTTTTTCATATTAGTTCGGTATAAAGGGTTATTCAGTACCATACTACCGATGGGTTCCATTTCATGGTCCTCTGCCTATTCAACGAGCAATGATGACCCTGCAAGAGTACTTTGACGGTTTGACTTGATGGCTTCTAGTAGAAAATTAAGAGTTAGCACTATTCGATGTTTGCCCCGGTATCTTTTGATTTGGATATTTCGTGGACTCTTAAGTCCCTTAGTATTTTTTTTTACTACATTGTAACTCTTTGGCTGATCTTTTTATTTTTATCAAGACAATGTAATTTATAATGACATTTTTATCTTGCCTTTGTTATAAATATTATTTAAGTAAAGAAATGTTTTAGTCTTAGCACTTAGTATAAGAATGGTAGAGGATGCCAGACTTATACTGAGTGTCTGAGTGTGGCGGTAACACTCGTTAATTTTGTAATTAACGCTTCCAAAAAATGAAAATTTTTAGTGGAAAAAATGGGGGTGTTACACCATGGATAACCTTCAAACAATAATTCCACATGTAAATCTTTCCCCCATGCAAAGTACACACGTCCCATGCAAGTTTATACCCTAACCCCTCATATTATCATTTCTCCTTTTAATTATTCCACCATATTTCATGAGATAACTAGAACATTTTTCACATATCACTTCACTCACTCCACCCTCTTTATTTTCTTTAATTTCTCATGGCCACTCAAGTCCCATTTACATATATTAATATTTCAACCATACACAAGAATATGTCCACCCATAGCAAGTTTTAACCATACATACAACAACCAATGAAAATCATGCTTACCATACTTTAACTCGTGCAAGCCAAGTTGCACCACACATACTTAGTTCACATACACATGTATTTACATATAACATACAAATACACCCATTACACACACAAGACTCATAACACAACCCGAATCTTGACTATATCCTTACCTAGTTTGGCTCCGAGCTTGAAATAGCCTTGTCACGAGGAAATGTTTTTCCTTATTTCACTTTTTTACTGCCTCTTTTTTCTTTTTCCTTATTTTCTTAACCAAAATAATAATAATAATAATAATAATAATAATAAGTTATTAAAATAAAATACACCAAACAAGTAAGAGGGAGAATGGTGTAACCAGAAAGGATAACAGGTGAGGGTGGCAACGACGGCAACGATGGTGGTGGTGGAGATGTATAGGAGAGGTTTATAGGGTTGGAAAAAGAGAGAAAAGGTAGGGTTTATTGGTGATGGAGCTTCTTGGCTTAGGAGGTCTATGGTAGTGGTGGTGGTGGTCTCGCGATGGCATCGGTGATGAGAGGAAGAGAGGAAGAAAGAGAAGAAAGGAGAGGGGAGAAAAGGAGAGGTGGACGTGTTGGTGTGGCAGGGGGTTTTTCTATCCAAGAAGGGAGGTAGGGAGGGTGGTGATACTGGCGGTGGCAGTGGCGCAGGGCAGCGCTCGTGGTGGTGCAAGGTGCAAAAGTGCAACTTGAGCTGCCCACTTTGCACACGTGAGGAGAGAAGAGGAAGGGGAAGGAAGAAAAGGGGAGAGGCTTAGTGGATCCATGGAAGAGGATGGTAGGGGGTGGAGATGGCGGCACAACCTAATGGTGATGGTTGCGACATCTGATTGGGAGACTAGAGTAGGGGAGGTAGGGGTGGATTTGGTAGAAGGAAAAGGAGAGGAATGAAGGGAATGGGAGTTTTAATAGGTGTAGGGGAGGGAGGAAGTGGATAAGGAAAAGAAGAAGACAAGGGGGATTTGGTGGTTGCCGGTCGGCGTGTAGGCAGGTACGGCTACGGAGGGGGGATAATGGCAGGGTAAGTTTGCAGGGGGTAGGGGAGCAGGTGAGGGAGAGGGGGATCGCAAAGGAAGGGGGACCATGTAGGGGGTGTGCTTGCTACACGCCCTATAGGGTTGAAAGGGGAAATGAAGAGGAAGATAAGGGAGGGGAAGGCTGCGAAGTGCAGTGACATGTAGGGGGCTGCGCAGACAGGAGGAAGGAGATTGGGGTAGAAAAGGAAAGGAAAGGAAGAACACAAAGAGGGAGAGAACGGGAAAAGAGGGGGGTTGTGCGAGTTGGGTTGCTACCTGGGGGAGAGAAAAAAAATATTGGATTGGGGGAGAAGAAGAGAAAGAAGAGAAGGAGAGGGGGTGAAAGGTTGGGTCGCCATTGAGCGTAGCCCAGCCAGCCGAAGGAGAAGGAAAAAAAAAGAAAGGAAGATAGAAAGAAGGAAAAGAAAATAAAAGAGGAAATAAAAGGAGGAAAAAAAAGGAAAATGGGGTGGTAGGGTGTTTTGGGTTTTTTTTGGGATTTTTATGGATAATTAATAATAATAATAATAATATTAATAATAATTTTTATTATTAATTTAGAAATTATCATAATTTATCTTAGGTTAGTTAAGTAAATTTATCTCCCCTAACTATGTCCCTGCATGAGTTTTTTATTGCCATTATTGTTGTTGTTGTTGTTGTTGTTATTGTTTTATTAAAAAGGTACATATAATTAAATGTTATTCAATAATTTCTTATTTTATTCTTTTATTCCAAAATAAAGGTTTAGGGTATTACATCACTACCCCCTTAAAGAAAGACTTCGTTTCTGAAGTCATTAGCTTAATGCGGGAGGAAGGAATGAAGGGCAAGGCGGTTTAGGGCCAACTCGCTAAATGGTAGCATAAAACACGATAAACCACTACCCCATTAAAGAAAAAGGGGTTTATAAGGAATTGTCATACCTAAGGTGAAGAGTTTCAGATACGCCTCGGGCATGTCCTTCTTGGCTTCCCAAGTGGCTTCCTCTATCCCATGGTGGCTCTAGAGAATCTTCACAAGTGGGACTGTACTTGTATGGGTCTTCTGGAGCTTGGTATCAAGGATTTGCAAAGGTCTCTCTTCATTGGTTAGAGAATCACCGAACTCGATCTCATTGGGTTGGATCACGTTGGAAGGATCACAATGTACTTCCATAGTTGCAATACATGGAACACGTTGTGGACATAGTTCCATAACCAACCTCCTCAACCCGTTCTAGAATCTCATAGGGTCCGATGTATCTCAGGCTCAGCTTGCCTCTCTTATCGAACCTCTGCACACCTTTGGTGGGGGAAACCCTCAATAAAACATTATCTCCAGGCACAAAGTTTCCATCATGGCACTTCCTATTGGTGTAACTCTTTTGCTGACTCTGAGTAGCTTTCATTTGGTCCTAAATTTGACGGATTTGTCGTGTCATCTCCCAAATCATCTCGGGTCCCATTACCACCGTCTCACTTATGCCACTCCAGTATAAGAGGGTCCTGCACTTTTGTCCATACAACGCTTCAAAGGGAGTCATCCCTATGCTGGCATGGTATCTTTTGTTGTAAGAGAACTCTGTCAGGTGCAGATGATATTCCCAACAACCCTAGAAGTCCAAAACACAAGCTCGCAACATGTCTTCTAGGGTTTGCTAGTTATCTTGGTCTGCCCATCGGTGGTAGGATGGAAAGCTATACTTATCTTCAATTTTGTTCCCAAGACATCTCATAATTTTTCCCAAAAGTGGGAGAGGAATCTTGAGTCCCTATCCAAGACAATATCCTCAGGCACCACGTGCTGACTAGCCACAAATTTTATGTAGGCACTGGCCAATTGATCCATGCTCCAAGTTGACTTCATGGGAACAAATACTAATGACTTGGTCAATCTGTCCACGATGACCTAGATAGTGTCACAACCACTTTGTGTCCTAGGCAACCCATTGACAAAGTCCATGGAGATCGAATCTCACTTCCATCTTGGCACTTCTAGAGGCTTGAGTAGCCCTGCAGGTTTGCGCTACTCAATTTTGACCTTATGATAATTAGACATCTTGATACAAATTCAGCTACCTCTCACTTTATACGGGGCCACTATTATATCTTCTTGAGATCCTTGTACAGCCTGTCCCCTCCTAGGTGGACAGAGTATGGGGTATGGTGTCCCTCTTCTAAGATTCGGCGCTTCAACTCTGAGCAACCCTATAGTACACACCAATGACCCTTGTAGCGAAGGCTACCATCCTCATATATCTAAAACCCTTCGGCGCAACCTTCTCGTATCTTTTGACGTATCTTCTCAAGCTTGGCATCTTCGAGCTAGCCCGCACATATCTATTACAACAATGTGGGGGTGATCGTCAAGGCACTCCTGCAAACCTCGAGGTCACCCTGTTAGATTAGCTCAATTTCTATGTCACACAACTCTTCCAGCATTTGGTTAGCAACCACAGAGAAGTTCATAGAGTGTGTGGTCTTTCTAATCAATGCATCTGCCACCATGTTGGCCTTACCCTTATAGTAGATCAACTCTATATCATAATCCTTGACTAGCTCCAACCACCTTCTTTGCCTCATGTTTAGTTCCTTCTGTGTGAAGATGTATTTAAGGCTCTTGTGATCGGTGAAGAACTTATACTTGGTCCCATATAGGTAGTGCTCCAGATCTTCAACGCGAAAACCACTACGACTAACTCCAGATCATGAGTCGGATAGTTATGGTGTGCCCCTTCAATTGACGGGAGGCATATGTGGCCACTTTACCATTTTGCATTAGTACACACCCTAGCCTGTGCTTGGATGCATCACTATAGATCTCAAAACCCTCGGAACCCTCTGATAGAGTTAGGATAGGTACTGTGGTCGACCGTCTCTTTATCTACTAAAAATCCTCATCACAGGACTTGTCCCAATGGAATTTGGTGGTCTTTTTCAGAAGGTTGGTTAAACCCACGAACAAATTAGCGGTAATATCCAGCCAAACCCACGAAGCTACAAACCTTTGACATGTTCTTGGGAGGCTTTCATTCTATGACCGCCACTATCTTTTCCGGGTCAACAGCTACTCCCCCGGCTGACACTATGTGTCCAAAAAAAGTCACTTCTGAAAGCCAGAACCCACACTTGGATAATTTTGCATATAGATGGTACTCCTATAGGAGAGACAGAATAGTGTAGAGGTGTTGCTCATGCTCTTCATTTCCTTGGGAGTATACCAGGATGTCGTCGATGAATACCACAACAAATTGGTCGAGGAAAGGTTTGAAGATCCTCTTCATCAAATCCATGATTATTGTAGGAGTGTTAGTGAGCCCAAAAAGAATCACCATGAACTCATAGTGTTTGTACCGAGTCCATAATGTAGTCTTCATGATATCTACATCTACTATGCTCAATTGGTGGTATCCAGACCTCAGGTTGATCTTAGAATAAACTGTGGCACCTCGTAGCTGATCAAAGAGGTCATCTATCCTTGGGAGCGGATACCAGTTTTTCACTATCAAATTTTTTAGGTCTTGGTAATCAATATAGAGATGGAGACTCCCGTCTTTCTTCTATACAAATAGGATCGGTGCTCTCCATGGTGGCACACTTGGTTGGATGTACCTGTGATCCAACAATTCTTCTAGCAACTTTTGAGCTCCTTCAGTTCAAAAGGTGCCATCTAGTAGGGTGCTCTTGACACTAGTTTAGCCCCTGGTACTAGTTTAGTCCCTGGTACTAGCTCGATGTTGAAGTCAATCTTATGCACTAGGGGCATACCCGGTATCTCCTCGGGAAATACATCGAGGAAATCTCTAACCACCAGAATGACAACCAAGGCTGTTAAATCCTTGTTTAGTTCTTGCACACTACACAAATAGAAAGGGTACCCCTTCTGGACTAGTAAGTGTAGTGTGATTGCAGACACCACTTTGGTAGTGAGCTTGGGCTTGGTCTTTCTATGCAAAACCCTAGTACCCTTCGGGCCCCTTAACACCACGCACTCCTGAATTGAATATATAACATACATATATATATAACAAGATATGGTGGTTTGCATCTTCAATTTTTCTTCTGAATCCGCAATTATTTAGGGATGGGGTTCGGGGATGAATCCACAATACATATAATCTCCACAATTAATCCCAAAATAAAAAATTATTCAGGGCGAATTTGGGGATGGGAACTCGAAACTTGTTCCCAAAAAAATTTAGATAATAATCCACGAATCCAAAACTGATCTTCTAATTTCCCCCTCCTAATGAGAATTTTACGACAGGATCCCAAACCCACAAAAAAAAGGATCATTCCTAGATATCAATTATGAGGAAATTATGGTAGTTGAAATTCAAAGGAAAACAAAAATCGAGCACCTGTGGCCAATGTTCTTGGTATTACTACAAAATTTAATAGTCATATTGTTAATTCAATTACCAAAAAAAATATCCTTAGAGAGTAACAAATAATATCACAAGAATAATATCGTACTCATTGGAAATAGTTCCTAACATATTTTAGAAGAAAAAATAAATGCATATATGGAATAATATTATTTTTTTTTGTATCTGTAAAACACATTCTTAAAAATTAAAATGCTCATTCATCACTATATTTATGCACATTGTACTATTATATAATATGCATTATACATAATTAAAATATATAAAATCTATTAATACAATACATAATTTGCATAACTAAAATACATACACAATAGTAATAAAATACATATTCTCTATAACTAAAATACACATACTCCTTAAACTGATACACATTCTTCATAACAAAAATGCATATCTCCATAACTAAAATACACACCATTTAGTAATACGATATATATATATATATATATATATATATATATATATATATATATATATATACAAACTATTGTTGGGGTCCCTTCTTAATTAGGGGATTCCCAAAGCAATAATAATAATAATAATAATGGGGATGATGTATGCATACTAGAGTTCCAAAGATAGTTAATACTTTTGACATCTTAGAAATTTAGATAAGACAAGTGCATTTCACCATGTGCAAGTAACTAAGGTTCATTGACTCAAATTAATGAGAGATTATTCTAAGAGTCATCCTATGGCTTATGAGTTACCACCTTCTACTCCTATAAATAGGGGTATTTTGGAAGGCTTAGTTCATCATAAGCAAAGTAAGCAAGCAATCCTCTACATAAAGAGAGAAAGTGAGAGCCACTACAAAAGTGAGGTACTTGAGAAAATATGAGTGAGGTACTTGAGAAAAGTTCTCATATTTTCTCAAGCGAAGTTTGAATGTTCCACCACTTAATTGGTGAGAGAGCCCATCCTTTGTAATCCATCCTCTTTTGGGTAAAGAAGTTGAGTGTGCCTCTAGTTCATACTAAAGAATAATTACTTGTAATCCTACTATCATCATAGTAGAATGTTCGTGCTTTTTTCCTTTAACTTTAAGGGTTTTCTACGTAAAAATTTGGTGTCTTTTATTTTTCTATTTTTGATATTTTTGTTATGCTCATTTTTAATCATACAAGTAAAGAAAATATCTTCCATTATCAACTTGTCATTTTTCCCTAACAACTATTTTGTACATTCTACGTAGCTAGAACACACATTATCCTACAAGTATGTTAGATTATATACAGGTGCAAGTGGTTGGAAATAAAATTATAATAAGTGGGATTGAGTACAAAACATCCTATATGCTTACACTCATGCACTCCATCAACTTTGGTATTAAAAATTATTATTATTTTTATTCTCTATCATTTATATAACTTGTAAAAATAGTTCTACTGTGCGCCGATTGAAATAAGAGATAGCTGACATCAAATTAATATAACTATATATTAAAAATAAATTGCGAAGAGACACCCTTTTTATTTGGGTTAAATTGAGAAGGGAGCTTAGTAGTGTCTTATGTATCTACCACTAGGCTTTTAACGGGAAATGGCACTCTACGAACCAAATAATTTTGGAGAAGAAAGACTACAAATCAATTGGGCGGCCTTAAGTAATCCACGAGCTTTCCCAGGACTCTTCAAGACCCCAAGGAATGAGTAAACTGATAGATTTGATATTCGGTATTTTAGATATTCGATAATCTGTTATTCGATAAATAAATTTAAATATTTAAAAAATTAGATATTTAAAAAAAATTTAGATATCTGTAATTTTGGATCAGATAATAAAAAATCCGATGGATATCTAAAATCTTCAAGTGGGTTACAATTAAAAATATTAGATAAAAAATTATTCAATCAAAAAATAAAAAAATTAATCCAATTTAAACAAATATGATCTAATGATTTAATTTAAATATTAAATTACATTATATTCAATTAATAATTAAAAAATATATAATTTACTTACAATAAACACTCATTTTAAATTATACATACATACACATACATGATTATATAAAATAAAATTTTATAAAAAATAAATAATGTTTAAAGTATATATGCATATAATTTATTTAATCAGATGTTATTTATATTTATCGGATCAGATATCTAATTTATTTAATTTTTTATTTCTCAGATTGAATATTTAATTAAAAAAAATATCAAATTAATTACTTAATATTTAAAAATGTATAAATTCGAATATCAGAAGAAGAACGGTGCATCATTATAGTTATTTATTTATTTGGGATAGAAACTATCATTATCTTTGGTGCAGTAGTCGTGTCTCACACTCCACAGCTCTCTTCTCGCTTCGGCTGCCTTCTCCCTCTATTTGTTGGTTCTCTCCTGATAGCAATTTCACCCGTCTTCATTGATCTCTGTACGTTTTTTGTGCTCTCTTAGGTATTTTCCCTTCATCCACTTTGCAGCTTCAATTTTATTCTCAGAATTTTCCGTCTCTCCTCTTCTAGGTAGCAAGCATCTTTTCTTCTTGAAACCCTAATTGCCCTTAATTTCGTTTCGGTCTTATTTGTTATTTCTTTTCTCAGATCACAGGAGTACAAGATTAATCTGTCGATATTCCGAATCATGTCGAAGAGCTC
Source organism: Tamarix chinensis (assembly GCA_030549775.1). NCBI lineage: Eukaryota > Viridiplantae > Streptophyta > Magnoliopsida > Caryophyllales > Tamaricaceae > Tamarix > Tamarix chinensis. The sequence goes on from CM060176.1 coordinate 11,598,573, forward strand.
TTTCAAGATGCAACACCCGCTTGGTATCTCTGTTATTTCCCTCTAAGTTCACGGTGTTTCGTATTTTTTGATCAGCCTTTTTGACTTTCTGTAACGTGCTGTCCTGATTGATGGAACTATGAGCTGTATTGATATTTTGACTGATTCTTTAGAAAGAGGGTATATAATGCAGAAATTTCTGGGATTTGCTGTGTTGATAGTGCCACTTGATCTGCGAAATTTCACTGAACTTGTCTGCGATGCGGACCCTCAATAATTGAAGTTGTTTTATATTACATGGCTGGAGAGTTTGTATGATAGCTTTTACAGATGAATATCATCATAGCCCCTTCAGGAACAAGGATGGAGTGAAGAGCTTGTGGAACGTTAAATACAAGAGTAGGAAAATTTTGGGGATTCTTTATTTTAAAATGTAAGAAATTTGAATTTACTGTAGGTGATCTCGATCATCACAGGATTGGTCTCCAGTCAATTGTCACGGTATTCTCTACGCACTTGGATTTCCATCTGGAAGATTAGTGAATACCCATTTAGTTTAATAACGAAATCTCTGTATGGTATTGATATTGATATATATACTGCGTTAAGGAATTAGGTGTTGGTATTCTCTGTCGCTGCTGCAAAGATGATGATTGTGTTTGTTCGTTGTCAATGTTTGTGCTACTGGATCAGCATGCTGTAACTTTTGATATAGGTCATATTTTTCTGAAAGTCGTAGTGTTTATGAGTATGTCTACACGCATCTTTTCTCCTCTTTGATCGTCTTTTGAATTACTACCCTTTTTGATTGAAGAAGATAAGCCCCCCCCCCCAAGATGAGTGTGATTCCTATTATAACAATCTTGTCTTTCAATTCTTTGTGAGAATTGATGATGTGCTAGCCTACAGGTCAGATCATGCGTTCTCTTTTGTGGTATCTCCTTCCGTCCTCATGATCACGTATAATTTCTGAATCTTGAGATGTTTGTCTCTCCCCTTCGTCTCTTTGGGCGTACCCGTGCACTCATCTGCTTGGGTTTCTCTTTGTTTTATTCGGTTTGAGAACACCGGGACAATTTAAAGGGTTCATGAATCTGTTGATATTTTGCTCTACTTCTGTGAATGCATCCTTGATACCTTTAATGATCATTTGACATGACAGAGAGGAGGCAGGCTGAAGCTGTACGTATCAGAGAGAAGTATCCAGATAGAATTCCTGTATGACAACTATGTCTCTTATGTTTCTGAATTATCATTTCAGGGGTGCCTCGTGATTTATTTGCTTTGTTAATTCCTTTTACAATATTATTGATTTTATGTAGGTTATTGTTGAGAAAGCTGAAAGAAGCGACATTCCTGACATTGATAAGAAAAAGTCAGTCGACCCTCTGACTCTCCCCTGATATGTGCACTGTTTGGTCCATTAACATGATTTCATGGTTTAAGAATAATCTACTAATGTCAAATATTTGTCTACCTGCTGTCTGATTCTTTAATCTTTGTCATACATATGTAACAATGCCACTGTTTTGTCTATTTGGGGAATACTTGATCCTGACCATTTTGGACTAAACAAGCACGGTTCCAACTTCCAGTTCTTTTGTGCACTCTTTATATGTTAGACCAGATATGAATTGGACACCTGTCTGCCCTGTTGCTCTGCCTCCCAGGATTGCTAACAATATATGTTTTGTATGAGGCATGTAATGAACAGGATAACTGTGCATCACATGCAGTAGAGTATAATGGGGGGTGGGGGTGATGCCCTTCTACATACTAGAAAAAGAAGGGGAATGTATTACTGCCTTGGCGGATTAAAATTCCCATCAAATTTGCTAGAAAACCATGTTTTATTTGCCCATCTGACATTTTCTCCTGTTCTCTTACTATTTATGGCCTTGTTACATATTGCAGGTATCTGGTTCCAGCTGACTTAACTGTGGGACAGTTTGTCTATGTTGTAAGAAAGAGGATAAAGCTTAGTGCTGAGAAAGCTATATTCATCTTTGTGAAGAACACCCTCCCTCCCACTGGTACGTATAATTTTTCAATTGTAGGCTTTGCGGTCTCCAGGATGGTGAGTTGGTCATTACATATTTCTTAACGTGGCATATATCTTTTCGATGTTGCAGCTGCTATGATGTCCGCAATCTATGAAGAGCACAAGGATGAAGATGGGTTCCTTTACATGACATACAGCGGTGAGAACACGTTTGGATTTGATTGAGCACCATCCCCACCGGACCATTAACCATCCTGTAAATAAAGGTGTCAAGGCGTCGGGTCGGTCTAAGATTTGTAAATATGCTTTGGTTGGCGTTGTGTCCTAGCTGCCGCAGCCCTTCTTGGTGCTTGTCTATCTTTGCTTTATGTTTTCTTTATGCAGCTTGTAACTAGCTTGGAATGTTTATTGATCCCACTTAATGTAATACGTTCGTTATATTACTCTAGCCCTCGTGATTTGGCCTTCACTGTGCCTTTCCCTTTCCTTCTCCCTCTCCCTTTATGAATCATCCTGGGGTAACTGTAGTAGATGTATGCGCTAGTTTGACACTTTCTTGATGAGCCTGCTGGTGTTTGAGTGACAGTGCCTTCAACGGAGGATGTTCTAAAAAATGCGTTTAGTATGGTAAATTGGTGACAAAATTTCGACGAATCAGAAACTGGGTAAATGTAATTAGTAGGTGGGGAATCGATTTGTCCTTATACCACGCATTCTCTCCGTTTTTGCTGTTTATTATTATTTATTTATTATTTTATATTTTTGTGAGAGGTACTTCAGTTCTGTCCATACGTTTATGTTCAATAAATTAGTATCTTCCTAAATGATGAAAGGTGACCTAATTAACCGGAAGGATTTATTCAGTCAATATGTAGTATTATAAAATTATGATATTAATAGTAATCAAAATAAAACCTATTTAGCATTTATGTGGTCATGCCCTTCCTTTATAAGTTCCCTTACACTGGATATTGCAGAGGGAAGTGTGCGAGAACTCCAATTTGTACTGGTAGAAACTTATCCGGCGTCATCCACATCATGGTTGCGTGTAATTGGGGCCTTCCTGGAAGCTGAACGGTCTTCTAGAATTAGAGATGATAGCGACATCTATATTCTAACAAGAATGCTAAACTTACAACGAAATTGTTTAAAACTTGTTTACAATTAATTTGTAAAGCGTAGTTTTCATACTTATAATTAATATAAGGTGTATAAATGCGATCGTTAGTATAACATTACTCATATTCTAAGTGGATCGGACGCACAACATATATTCTAATGAATCAGATACGTGTATAACTTCCAATGGACTAAACACATGTACAACACCTTACTAGTTAATCAAACATTAAGGAAAAGTTTTCGGTTGCTTCGGATGATGTGTACCTAAATGATTTTAATTTTTATTTGAATATTTTTGTTGATAGTTGTAACATAATTTGTAAATATAACTATTTTTGTTATTCTGTGATTGACTAGAGAAAATAATAATGGGATGTGTTGCTTATCCTGATTATTGCTCTGTGTTGCTAATTACAGGATAAGTTAATCTTGATTATTGCCGATATAGTTAGGGAAAATATTGTATTCCCATATGATACAATCGTTGGATTAATGATGGTAGAATTAAGTAGGTCCACATAGGTAGCCACCCGACCCACATTGGGTTAGCAGGATTGTTGCCTATGTGGCCCTTAATTTCTACAATTAGCTATATAAAGTTTGTTGATATAAAATAGGATAATTGTATTCTTTATTTTGGATTGGCTGTAATTAGTTGTAAGCGGGCTGGATAAAATACCCAGCACCACCGCGTTTTATTAAGCATGTAATTAGGTTAGTGAAGTTGTAATTGGGCCATGAAAGTGGAAGTCCAATCGGTAAGGGATAGGGTAATTGTTGTATATACTATATCCCGACCTGAGTGTCTAGGATATTATTCTGTCATTCATTCTCGAAGCTGTAATACAATTTTCTCTCTATGTTGTGTTCTCTCTCTCTCTCTCGATACTTTTTCTTTGCTGAATCTCTTCGTCTTTCTTATTCTTTTACCTCAATTCGCCGTTGATCTCAATTGAGCCCAAAGTATTTCGATCTTCCTTTGATATTTTATCTCTAGCTAATCAAAAATTAGTTTTCCTAATCATATCCCTTTGTTTTTTTTTCGACGTTTTATTTCAGTTTCAATTGAGACACCATCATCGGAAGTTCGGCACTCTCTTGAAAAAGTGATTGAGGGATCGGAAGGCTCACGTCAACACGTATGGTTATCGAGATCCTTGTTTCAAGAGATTCTCATGTGAGGGTGAGCTATGCCTTCAAAGGGAAATACTTCCAGTGGAAGGGAGCCAAGAAGGGAAATTGTCCTTCCTTTCTGGAAAATGCATCTTCATATGAGATGTACACCTCCATGGGGCCGAATTAGGGATGTTTTTTCCTTCGTCAAGCTGAGTGAGCATATATAATTCAAGTTCTAGATAGGACTTTCTGCTCTGTTCTCGGATATTTTATTGTGAGTGAGCATATATAACTTCCTCCGGTTGTGGTTATTAATTGTTATTTGCCCTGTTGCTGATTGTACTTGTTATCCATGTAGTAGGCTTGGTACGTAGTGCGACGATGTCTTGGCTCGTGAGACTGGCCAGCTGCGAGCTGCCTTGAGGCAATTCAAGGGTCGACAGACGAGCAAAAGAAGATACGGAATTATTGGTTAGATTATTAGTATACCACTATAGGAAAGGACCAATCGAGATGAACCAAAACTCTTGCACATGCATGCTTCTCTTCAGTCTCAGGAGATAGCTTGGATGAACAAGCAATGCTTGTATTGGACGATGTTTGTTGGGTTTTTATCCAAATATTAAGTTTATCCAAATATCGTATAAATTAAGCATGTATATAATTGATCATATTTATGTATAAATTATTGGGCTTAATATATCTAATTAGATGTAGATCTATATAGGTAGAGACTTTAGGTATTTTAGATTGCTGATGGACCGAACTATAATAGTCTGATAGATAAGAAGTCAGTTATCAATATATATGGTCATGGTTCTTGGGTCATATATATTTTGTCCTATTCGATTCTCATCGATCAATAGAGACCAACGAGTATGTGTCTGTCCCAAAAAATTATAGTACCACTAGTCAATTATTGTTCGGGATCCAATGATTTTTGGTAATTCTTATATTATGAATTTAGGTATGTTTCCAAAAAATTATTATTATAATCTTGATGAATTAGCATTAAATCTTGTAGTATCTATAGATTAAATTAATCTATCAATTGGTATAAGAGCACTTACTAAATTTATCAAGATTAAGAAAATTAATTGGTATTGCTCGCATTATGTGTTAACTGTTCAAACATTTCAATTTCTTTTTCAATCCCGTGGCTCGATCTGGACTTTTCAATTCGGTTTTGTTTTGTCCAGATCTGTGTTGGTTGGATAATGGCTCGTCTGCAATTCATTTTTACTCTTTATTCTTCGTTCTGTTTTTGTTTAGTTTCCACTACCGGTTTGTTTCACCCGTCTCTCTCTTTGTTTGGTTCGTCAGTTTGCTCGTCCATTGCCCTCATCCATTTTTTCTTACTTGTTCATTTCTCAGCACAATTTGTCCTCGTTTAGTTTTTCGGTGCTGCTCGTGGTGGCGTTAGGCATTGCTGCAGCCATCGAGCAGTGTCCTCAATTGTTGAAGGATGTTGGTGATGGTGGCTGGTGTTGGATTGGTGTTCGACGGTTGGGCAGTTGTCATGAGAAAGGAGAAGGGTCAGAGGGATTAGAATAGAAGGTGATTAAGGTTTTAATAATTTAGGGATATTTTGGTAATTAACAAAAAATCGGGAGTTTGGTCAAGCCTAAGTTTTGAACTCAGGACCAAACTCTTGGTTTTAATGCCTCCAATCAGTAGAGCTAGCTAGTTTTCTTATTTAATTGTGTGATCCATTTATCTTATTATTTGGACTTCTCTGGCCGGTACCCCTCTCTAGCGTCATTTGGGTCTCTTGGACTGGTTTAGGCTTTTTGGTTATTTTAGCCCAATTTTTAATTTTAGTATTTTTGGGTTATGCATTTGGCAATCATTTATTTTATATTATTTAAATAATAAAATTATTTCAATATAATTGGCTTGATTAATTTAATTAGATTATTATTTTATTCTAATCTAATAAATTATTATGTGGTCCTTTTTTGTGTGTTATTTGACATCAATTTTGTTGTAATGCTAATAAGGTTATATTTAATATTTTTTGTGGACATTGAATCTAAATAAAGTTGATCCTAATATTATAGGTTCATATTTATGAATAAAATTGAGGAACTAAATTATTTAAATTCTTGGTTATCTAATATTAGTAGATTGGCTAATTGAAACAATATGTTGCCAAAAGTTTATTAAAATTATTAGATTTTTATGTATGTATATTTATTCATGTGGCCTAAAAGAAAATAAGAGAATTATATATATACTTGTGGTGATAAATATGAGGTAATTATTTGGATATCATGTGGAGAATGATTTAATCCAAAGATGATCTCATTATCTGACAGTATCTGACATGTCTTATTACTAATGTTTGATCACTATAACAAGAAAACCACTTATAATTAATATTATTATCCAAAGACTTGATATTAATATTGCATCGATTTCTTGAGATGAGATTTTCATTATTTAAATTTGTTAATTGTTTATTATGCATTTTTTGTGAGTATGTATTTATGCTATCATTATATTTTCTATACAGTTATGTCTTTTATTACTATATTTTCTAATTTAAGTTCCATTCCTATATTGAACGGGAATAATTTTAAGGAATGGAAGGACAATGTTCTACTTGTCTTTAGCTGCATGGATCTATACCATGTACTTTAGTTAGCAAAACCCATTGATATGATGGCTGAAATTCCTTTTGATGAGAAAAGGAAATTTGAGAAGTGGAATCGTTGTAATCTCATAGATATTATGATCATCAAGCGTAGCATTTTAGAGGCTTTTAAGGGTGGATTCTCTGATGAGATCATCGATGTTAAGTATTTCCTTGTAGAAATTGAAAAATATTTTGCTAAATATGATAAGGCTGAAACAAGCACTCTTTTTCCGCACTTGATTCCATCATGGAGATGTCTAACATTGCTTCAAAACTTAAAGCACTAAAGCTCAAGTTTTCAAATAACTTATTCTTACAATTAGTATTGATATCTCTTCTTGCACAATTCAGTTAATTTAATGTCAAATATAAATGCCAAAGGGAGAAATGGGCTCTTAATGAACTTAAGGAGAAAGAAGATAAGACTAAAAGTGCTCCTCTAGCATTTACCCCTAAAAGTTAGGGTATGAAACGAAAGAAGCAAGCTGCTCCTAAGGGTTAAGTCCAAAAGAAACAGCAAAAGGAAAAAGGCATCTGCTTCCTTCACAAAATACTAGACATGTTAAGAAGGATTGTAAGAAGTATCATTCATGGTGCATGAAGAAAGGTAAAATCCTTACTTTGGTCAACTCTAAGCTTAATTTAGTTTCAGTAACTAGAAATACTTTGTGGTTAGATTATGGTATTACTACTCACATAAGTGTTTCTATGTAGGGTTGTCTGAGCTGCCAAAAGCCAAATGATGGTGAAACACACATCTGTGTGGGAGATGGCAAAGTAGCAATGGTTGAAGCGATTGAAACTTTTAGGTTATTGCTAGAAAAAGGTCATTATTTAGATTTGAAAGACTCTTTCTTTGTACCTTCTTTTAGACGGAATTTAGTTTCTATTTTCTTATTGTTAGAAATAAGTTATTATTGGTCATTTGTAAATAATAAATTTAGTCATTTGTTAATTTCAAATATTATTGATATTGGTTCTTTGTGTGCATATGATAACCTATATATGCTTAATTCCATCACTTAATATCATGAAACCTTATGTGTAGAATCATGTGGTACTAAATGCAAATTGAGCAAAGATAATTCAATGTCATTATGATATAAGCGCTTAGGTCATATCTCAAAAGGAAGAATTGAGAGACTTGTGCCTGATAGCATTTTAGATTCCCTTAACTTTACAGATTTAAACAATTGTGTTAAATGTGTTAAGGGAAAACATACCAAAATAAAGAGAATAGGTACAATTATATCTTCAGATGTCTAAGAAGTAATTCACATAGATATCCGTGTACAGTTCCCTGTAGCTTCTTGGAATGGTCAATAGCATTTCATATCATTTATAGAGGATTACTCACATTATGGATATTTGTATCTCATTTATGAAAAGTCACAGTCATTGGACGTGTTCAAATATTTTAAACATGAATTTGAGAACCAACTCAACAAAAGGATCAAGTGCGTTAGATTTAAGCGTGATGATGAATACTATGGCAAATATGAAGATTTAAGTGAACAATGTCCAAGACTTTTTAATAGATTCTTAGAGGAGTTTGGAATCGTCTCACAATACACTATGCCAAGTTCTCCTAGCATGAATGGTGTAACTGAAAGGCAAAACTAAACTCTTAAGGACAAAGTGAGGAGCATGATTAGTCATTCTACCTTACCAGATTCACTCTGGGGAGAATCACTAAAGACAACAGCTTACCTTATAAATAGAATACCGACTAAAGCATCTTTCAAAACACCTTATGAGCTTTAGACGGGTAAAAAGGCTAGTGTGAAGCATTTTCGTACTTGGGGATGTCTAGCTAAGGTTAGGCGATATAGGCCACATAAAAAGACATTGGACTCCAAAACAATTAGTAACTATTTTATTGGTTACTCTGAGTGGTCAAGGGGATATAATTTCTATAATCCCACACTCAGGCTAATTTTTTAGATAAAAATTGCCATGTTCTTTAAGGATGTTGAGCTTATAAGGAGAAATAAAGTTAGGGACATTATCTTTAAAGAGAAATCAATTACAATTCTTACTATTGTCTCTAACGATGTGCAAGTCTCTACAACTACAATTGATTAAGTGGCAAATCAATAGCCTTTACAAGACAATGTCAAAAAAAACCACCTATTGATAATGAGGTGATTGTTCAACAAGAAAAAGCTCAACAACCTCAAGAGCTAACAAGATCCACCAGAGAGAGGAGAAGTATTATTTTGGATGATTACATTGTATTTCTTCTTGAACATGAGGTAGGCATTGGGGTGATGGAAGATGATCCAATTAACTTCCGTCATGCCATAGAGAGTTCGAGTTTTCAAAGGTAGATTGATGCCATGAATGAGAAAATAAAGTATATGATAGATAATGACGTATGAGATATTATCCCATTGCCTGAAAGAAAGAAATTCATTGGTTGAAAATGGATATTTAAGACCAAAAGGGATTCAAAGGGAAATGTAGAGAGATATAAGGTATGTCTTGTCGCAAAGGGATTTACACAAAATGAAGAAGAAGTTTTTAAAGAGACATTTTCTCTGATCTCTTCTAAATATTCATTAAGGGTAATCATGGCATTATTGGCACATTTTGATTTTAAGTTACATTAGATGGATTCTAAAACCGCTTTTCTTACTGGTTACATTGAGGAAACAATTTATATGATTCAACAAAAAAACTTTGTGTCAGGAAACCCAAAGAATATGGTTTGTAAACTTAAGAAATCCATCTATAGGCTTAAGCAAACGTCTCGGCAATGGTATTTCAAATTTCATCAAGTTATCACCTTTTTTGGTTTTAAGATGAATTTGGTAGATGAATGTGTATACCATAAATTCTGTGGGCGTAAATACAATTTTCTGGTTCTATATGTTGATGACATACTACTATCATGTAATGATATAGGTTTGTTGCATGAGACCAAGAAATTTCTAACTAAGATTTTCGAGATAAAAGATCTTGGTAAAGCCTCTTTTGTATTTGGCATAGAGTTATACTGGGATCGTTCTTGAGGTATCCTAGGAATGTCACAAAAGGCTTATGTCGAAATGGTTCTCAAGCGGTACACCATGTAAAACTACAAATTAGGAAACACCCTTATTGCTAAAGAAGAAAAATGTAGTCTTAATTAGTTCCCTAAGAATGCCTTTGAAATAAATCAAATGTAAAGTATTCCTTATGCTTCAATAGTGGAAAGTCTAATATATGTTCAAGTATGTACGCATTCGAATATTACATACATCACTAGGATGTTTGGCACACATCAGAGTAATTCCGAACTCAACCATTGGATAACGGCCAAATGAGTCATGTGGTACTTACAAAAATTAAAAGATTACATGCTCACATATCAGAGGTCAGGAAAGTTTGAGATATTAGGGTATTCTGACTTTGAATTTGGTGGATGTTAAGATAGCATGAAGTTAACATTAGGTTTTATTTTCCTGATGGCTAGAGGTGTTATTTCTTAGAAGAGTGCTAAGCAGATAATTATAGCCTCTTCCACTATGGCAACGGAATTTGTTGCTTGATATATGGCTTCCACTTGTGGTATATGGCTGTGAAATTTTATCATGGGACTATGTATAGTTGACGGTATTAAAAGACCACTTAAGATGTTATGTGTCAATAAGGTTTTAGTTCAGTATTCTAATAACAACATAAGTAACCTAAGTTCTAAAAAATCAAAAGTATCAATATTAAATACTTGGTTATTAAAGATAAAGTACATAAAGAAGAATTGTGTATATAGCACATCAACAGACTCTATGATAGCAAATCCCCTCATTAAGGCTTTACTACCCAAACAGTTTCTGGAGCATGTTGCTCATATGGGTGTTATATCAGTTAATGATTTTTAGTTTTAATGGGAGTGTGTTACTTCGTTTGCTCTATGCATGGTCACATTGTTTTAGCTTATAGATAGTTTTAACCATACTTTTCCTGCAGAAATAAAATTTCAGTATAAAGTTTAATTTTATTTCCTTTCTATCTTTGTTTGTGTTTTGATCTCACTAAAGTTTTGGTGGACTAGTTGGAAATAAATGTGCTGAGATCATAGTATATGAAATTTCCATGCTACACGTCTACATCTTGATCCATGTTGTTTAGTTATATCTGCATACGTGACAATTGAAGGTTTAATTACGAAGAAATGTGAAAAAAACCACTTTGATCCTATGTTGGTATGACTAATGGACTGGATTGGTTATACATACATTTCATATAGACGATGATATTAAGCTCATTCGGTTATTTTACAATTCATAGTTATAAGGTCACACATAGCCCAAGTGGGAGATTGTTTAGTTTTTATCCAAATATTGGACTTATATATAAACTATACGAATTGCGGGTTATCATATAAATTAATCCATATATAAGTGATCATATTTACGTATATATTATTGGGCTTAATGTATCTAATTAGATGTATAGCCATATGTGTACAGACTTTGGGTATTCTAGATTTTTAATAGACCAAACTAGAATAATCTAATAGATAATAGGTTAGTTGTCTATATATAAGGTCATAGTCCTTGAGTCACATATACTTCATCCTATTCAATTTCCATCAATCAATAGATATTGACGAGAATATGTCTGATCCAAAAAACTATAATACCACTAGTTAGGGATGACAATTTTTTCCATGGGTTTGAGGCCCCATTGGGGATTCCCCTTTCTAGTTCGGGTTCAAGTTCGGGTTTAGGAGGGAGAATTTGGGGATCGGTTTCGGGTTTGGAGATTCTCAACGGGGATTTTTTCTAGGATGGGTTTGGGCTCCCTATCCCCGAACCCGTCTATATATATATAATTTTTTTATAGAATATAAATTAAAGGTATAATATAAAAAAAAGGTTTGAGGATCGGGGATCGGGTATAAGTCATGTTTTAGAGATCGGGTCGGGTTTCAAAATCGGAGAATAAATCAGGGATCGAGTTGGGTATGGGAATTTGATCCCTACGGGGATCGGGTTGGGTTCGAGGATTATTTTTCTTATCAGGTTCAGGGATGGGAATAGGGTCCCTATCCCCGACCCACCCCGTTACCATCCCTATAACTAGTTGGTTATTGTGTCAGATCCAATGGTTTTCAATAATTTCCACATTATGGATTCAATTACGTTTCTATATAATTATTATAATCTTGATAAATTATTATTTTTTGGTTCTATCGGATCTATAGATTAAATTAATCTATCAATGTTATCTTCTAGGACAAGTTACATCAAACAGGTTCATGTTTAGTAGAACAAACTTTTGGGGCACCTCCCGTCGAAAGGTGAGTTCTCAAAGCTGTCTAACAAGATATTCCGTATGGGGTGTAGGATCACCCGAGATATAGTGGAGCATGGCACTCAACGATGTTAGAAGATAATCAGAGAATAACTAGGATTGATGAATTATTAGTTTGAAAACAAAGACTTAAAGATATAATCTTGATCAGGAAATTAAAACCTCACTGAAAAACAATCAAGAACAAATACAGAAACTGGAATAGAGAAGAACAATTTTTAAAGAAGAATTAATCGTGTGCCTTTGTATATTCTTGGACTGATTGTACAAAGAAATCTCTCTATCTGATCTCTTCACCATCAGATATATATATATATATATATATATATACACCACACATCAGCACTGCATACGACTAATCTTACTAACTATCTAAATACTAGCCATTAGATATAAGACTGAGTCAACAAGATTATTAACTCATAACCTAAACGACCAGTTTTGATACTAATTAGCAAAATAGCAGCATACAGTCTAAAACAGAACATAACTTCCTAAGTGCAGTCAACTTAATCCTACAAACGATGTCACACTTCTATTTATCATGTTGTTAATAATTGTTATAGCATTAATTATTGAACTATATCGCGTATGGGAGCAATGGAAATAGGTTGGGATCCATACAAATCCCCGTATGTGGGATACAGAGGATTTACACTGGTATCAGAAGAGGCTGCCCCACAGCACAACGTATGGTTTGTGCATCTTGAGGTAGGTTACGGCATACGTATGAAAAAGGATCGAGAGAGCTAGGAATGTCAAGGTTCCAATTTCTGCTAGTCGCAATTCAATTCCTTAGGTTGCCTTGTAACGGCTTCCACTGAGGAAACGCATTTCATGACATCTGAAATTTTTTGATTGCTTTCAACATTGCTGAACTCTCACATCATCTCTTGGCTCGTCGCCACGCCAAAGTTAAGTTGGTAGGAGGATGCATCGGCACTAGAAGTGGAAGGCTTCTCATACCGGAGTGGAAATATCGAAGGAGGCGAAGGAAGTTGGGTGAGAGAACATAATTGAATATGGAGTATAACATTCAAAATTTTCCCATTTTGTTTCTCCTTCTCAAGGGTCTACTTTATGAGCATGTTATTTCATCTGTTCGCAAGCTGTGTGAGAGACTTACTACTCCATGATAGGTTGTTTCTAAAACGGATTAGTCTGGGCAAATTAGGACTAAGTGCATAAGAGAAATACCAGTTTGATGTTGATCTAGAAATAAATAAATAAATAAATAATTGTACGTTGATTAACTCTCAAGCAAATAATATAAAACATAGCGAATATTAAGAATGAAAACAAAAGAAAATACTAGAGAAACTAATGAAACAGTATCATATAGATGGTAGTGAGATGAATGTCCTACGAAGGAGGTACGTCTATATATATGATTGTTTGGATTAGGATAAATCGAAAAAATGAACTCATTTATATTAATTTATCCTATTTGAAAACTTATCTAACATTATTTATCTAGATATCATCTCACTATCATTGCTCTCAAAACAAAAAAGTATTGGAGGTGAAAATAAAAACTTCATTCGTTCCCGATTCATCTCAATTTAAATTGGGATTATAAAATTTTTACTTAAATTAAATTAATATTATTCAAATAATAAATTAATCTCAATCACTTTATTTTCCTCTCCTTTGGTAATTTAAGAAAATCCAAATTCTGGCTCTAAAAAGCTGTGAATAAAATACATTCCCCGATCGCCCCCGGTCAAGTTTTGAAAAAGTACCGGTGTATATTTTGCTAGTTGTTACCAGAACCGCATCAACCTCTCACCATTTAATACAGATATAGATACTGGTTCATTGATTCTTCCAGCAAAAAAAAATACGAAAAGAAAATGGACGTAATTTTCGAAACAAAGAAGAGAGGGGCATTCACGATGGAAATCGGTTACTTCGACACAGCGTTGGAAATAAAGGAGAAGATACAAAAATACAGAGAAATACCAATCGCGCATCAAACTCTAACCTTCAATAGTAAAGTTCTAGGAGATGAATATAACGTTTTCGAAGCAGGGGAAATCCTCAACAACTCTCGTGTTCATCTCATCATTTCGTCTGACGCCGAGAAACCAAACAAAATTACCGATACCGAAGAAAATTCGCCCCTACATTTGGCTGGGATTACTCGTCAGTTATTGCTTCAGATGCCTACATCCACGAGTCGAGTGTCGGTGGAAGTTGATGTCAATGGTCGCGTTGATCGGTTGAAGGAGAAAATTCATGAGCTCGAAGGTGCGGTGCGGAGAATATATATGTATATGATTTTCGTTCTGTTTCGGTATGTTTTCGAAGGAATTTTGAATTTGCATATTCAATCTTTGATTGCTGGAATTTCTCTGTCACCGAGAAATGCTTCATGATCGACAGAAATCCAGCCATTGAGACACACATCTTTGTATGTTTTGAATCCATAGTTTGTTACCATCTCCAATAACGATTCATATCGACTTCCAGAATTTTTCAATGAGAGGTTGGCAATCAATGCTTTAAAGCATAACACCTGCTTTTGTCTTCTCTCTCTCTCATCCTGTGATAGTACCGGAAAATCGTCTTTAATGTTGGGTCTGCCAAATACTGGGAACAGAGCTCCACTGTCCAATAATTGGATCGAGAGACTATCACATCTTCCGTTTGTTTGTAAGGTGGCAGTTAACTTCGTGCTTCTTTCTTGATCACAGGGCTGCCAACAAACAGGCTGGTACTAAATGTAAACGGAGGTGTTGAGTTACAGGGTCACAGACGCCTGCACGAATACGAACTCACAGACGGATCTGTGATAGAGGTTGCTATTAGGCCAACCCCTACACCTCCCATGGTCGTTCCAAAGAAAGTGAAGGTGGTGGTGCTGCCCACGTGCGGGACCAAGAAGATAATGGTAGAAGTTAATCCTTCAGACAAAGTGCAGGTTGCCATGATTAATATTTATGCTCGTGTTTTTAATAGAGTACAAATCCTGCTTTATAAAGTGGTTCTGGTTCTTGTTGCGGTCTTTATAATTTTGATGAAGCACCAAAGGTTTTCTGTTTTTTTTTTTTTGGGGGGGGGGGGTGGGGCGGCTTTCAGGTACTGAGAAGTGAGCTTGAGAAGTTGCAAGAGAGGTTTAATTTTCAGCTTCCAATTGACGGATACTTTTTCATCTACAAGCAGAATGTGATGGAGGAAATGGAAACATTTCAATGGCATAATGTTCGACAAGGCGATATTATTGAGATCTTTAATGGCAGTGTTACTGGTGGGTCATGAATAACTTTTCTCCGCTTCTTTTTCCCACAAAGTATCTTATCCAACTATTAGAGCCAATAACAGAGGTTTTTGCAGTCATAATTAGGAAACTTACCTGACAATTGAAATCCTCTTTGTCCGTAGTGGTTCTGTTTCTCTGCAGCATTTTTTATACAAATCGGGATTTTCAAATTGTTTGCATGAAGCAAGTGAACTATGAAAAGTGTTCTTTTGTGCGTGTGTAAATGATTATGCAAGTATGCAACTCGACGTCATGGCTTACTCTCCCACACCCTATTTTGTTCTCGAATGGCACTAGTCAGGCCAGGATCATGATACAGTACACGCATTGAGGTCAAAAAATAAAAAAACCCTACTCCATATATATAAGGTTGTTCGACGCATTTCTAGCCTAGCTGGTTGCACGTGCCTTTTGCTTTAAACATTCATGTCGTGTGAAGGAAATTGTCATAGAAGCAATCTGCCATAGAAAAACAGACAAAGAGATCGCATATGTCATCAAAAGAAATGTAATGCTACTCACTTACTCAAGCATCTAACAGAGATGCATAAAACTGCCAGTGAAACATGATGTTTACAGTATGCGTAGACCCTTGACGAAACACCAACTTCTGAAAAGGGAAAAAAAAATATTTTTTAGGGGACTGGGGAGGATTAAACTTTAGAATCATGATCCCCCGTGTTTAGTGTTATTAAATCCATGAAATTTTACTGCCGTTTCTCTATTTTTCCCAGTTTCCTGGTTTAATACGAAACATTTCAAGCCCAGACCACCGCTGCATGAAAATTTCTTTCGACTCATTGTCTCCGTTTCCGTTTTTGTTTTAGCACCTCCCTTTAAAATGTACACAAATATACTTTTGAATTAATAAATTTGTCATTTTTCTGTCTCTATTCCGGTACAATACTGCCACCTATCAGCCTACTGTACTACTCCACATGCTACAACGCTTGCGACTTTGATAAAGGGCTGCACGAATTATAATCCCAAGGCTTAATTGGAGCAGAGCTTGACAGGCACGTACCTGCATCACAGATTCACATCCAAGTCAGGTACCAGTACCGCTCAAGGTTTCAGGTTCACAAGTAGATCATTCCAATTTCGGGCCAGCTTCCAGCTAAAACTGATCTTAGTAAAATTACATTTCCCGCATCTCCATATGCTAGAATCCACAAAAGTCTAACATGGTACCAAATGATCTATTTTGCTTTCATTTTTAGATATTCCAAGGAATGTACATAGCAAGCGGCGGCCATGGGTTACATAATACATGCTACATAAAGACAAACTGTCACCTATGCAAAGTATTCTCATTTGCCTGAATTTAATTTACAAGGCACTCTCCAATTCTTTGATGGTATAAACCAGATCTAAAAGGATAAATAACCGTGCTTCTGTATCCAATTCTTCAGCATATTTCTCCTCAAGCTCAAAGTTTTCTTAGAACAATAATCTTCTGCTTCTAGTTAGTAATCCTC
Organism: Tamarix chinensis; assembly: GCA_030549775.1. NCBI lineage: Eukaryota > Viridiplantae > Streptophyta > Magnoliopsida > Caryophyllales > Tamaricaceae > Tamarix > Tamarix chinensis. The sequence continues at coordinate 11,615,471 of CM060176.1, forward strand.
CTTTCAGAACCAAAAACACGAGTTGCTTTGAGCTACAATCTTCAATCCTCTTCATACAAACAACTCAAGCATGCCAATCCTTGGTCCAAAAATAAGCAATCTTATCTACTCCTACCGCATATACCTAAATTGAATGAATATATAGAACAGATCCTGAAAGCCAGTAAAATGCATCCCTTTCCACCACAAGGTTTATCACCTTGCAAAAACCTGAATCATATTGTGACAACATGGTTTTCCAAGGACGCAACTAAATCATGGAAGTGTGGTTGCCATACAAGAAAAACTTACTGATGCTTTTAGTGCCCTGCTATACTCTTAACAAACCCAAAACTTAAAGCTGCAAAGCCAAGTCTGGTTGCTGAGAGTCAACAGATGACTGGAAGGCAATATTCAAATCTGGAGGTAATGTATCTTGTTTCTGTTGGTGCTGAGTAAGAGGATTGAGACCCCTCCAAGGGGATGATTGTGCTTGAAATCCAGGTGAATCAACCGCCACTGGCTGAGGAAAGAAAGTTCTGTTTGGCACCTGTGCCTCATTACCGACTCTTTCTTGAGGCACAAAAGCCTGGAAAGGTCGAATCTTCTTATCAGACAAGAAATGCATGGTTCCAAAGGCAGGAAATTCACTTTTTTGCTGTAAGATGGGAGGATGGAATTCTCTACTTTTACTATATAAAGAATCAGCGGAAATATGACTTCTTTGATTGCTAGCATTTTCAGAAGCATCCTTAAATCCTCCATCCCCAACAGACATCCACGCACTTGCAGCAGCAGCGGCAGTATTGCCAGTATTAGCTCCTCTTGGTGAAGGAACAGATGCCCTCAGACCAAAAGAAGGATTTGATCCATTCTGCTGTCTCTGAGCTTTCTCAGTCAGCATTCTCATCACCTGGACTGGGTCACTTAGACCTTGATCTGGTCTCTGAGAGACACACGCTGTTGAACCAACTGCTTGCAGGGGCAGTACGCTAGCAGGAGAACCAATACTTCGATTGATATCCACTGAGGTGATAAATTTTCCATTGGGTACTGCTCCATTTGTAGCTGGCTGCTTTAAAGGCAAAGGGTGCAAGAAACTGTTATTCTTTATAACTGGTTCCACTGGCTGTGAATTATACGTTTCTAGACTAGAAGGAATCTGGTTCTGCCTAAAATGATCTGCCTCTAGATTTGTCGTTGATTGTCTCTTGGCAATCTTACCTTCAATCCCTAAAGCAGACTGGGAAAATGGGTTATACTGTTGCATGAAAGCACCAGTAGGAGTAGAAGAGTTGCTCTCTCCAGAACCAATGAAAGAAGATGGTTTTTCATCCAATCTAAGCTGATTAACATTCATAGATGTACCTCCTCCAGAACCATTTAAAGATGATTTCCCATCCAATCTAGGCCCTTTACTATGTGTAGGCTTAGGCTGTTTGCTTCCTCCAGAACCAATTAAAGAAGATTTTCCACCTGTCCTTGACCCATTACCGCTGCTAGTGCTAGGTGCAGGTGGTTTGCTTCTTCCAGATCCAACTAAAGAAGATGATTTTCTATCTAATCTAGGCCCATTATCATGGCTAGGCGTAGTTGGTCTGCATCCTCCAGAACCAAATAAAGAATATGATTTCCCGTCTGACTTAGGCCTATTATCACCAGTAGGCGTAGGTGGCTTGCTCATTCCAGAGCCAAACAACCCATCAGGTCCATGCCTATTGCCAGACAATTCATTGGAAGAATGTGGGGTGTTAGGAAAGTTATCATTGGTCCCAGACACAGCAACATTCTGCACCTTTGTCTTTAGTGGCTGTTCATTCTGAATAAAACTCTTAAGAACCAATACTGAGGTAGCAATAGGCTCATATTCCACAACCCATCCACGACCATATCTGAATCCTGGAGGAAGTGCCTGTTCAATTTTCTGGGAGGCGATTCCCCAAGCAACAGGCCCAAGAGTTGCAGCAAAACGAGCTAAACTACGAGCATAAGAGTGCTCCCCAGCAACTCCAACCTGAACATAATAAATAGAATTAAGATGGTGAAGTACTGTATCAGGAAAAAAGAAAAAAAATTCAGACTGCAATGGCTACGAAGAGGGACGAGAAGGGGATGACAAAAGCAGGAACTTAATACAGGATATGGGTTAATAGAAACTGTTCAAATTTTCAATCCAAAGCTACCTTGCCTAGAGTTCTAGTTAAAAAAGTAGTTAATGAAAGTTTTATGCTTGTGCAGAATTGTTCATATGGAAGGAGATTTACTAGGCTTTTGAATTCCTTACATAGGTAACCAGCATGATGATAAGGCTGCGTAACCATTAAGTTTGTACATGCACGATGCACTTGGCATTAATAAAATTGATTATTAATTACTAAAAAATAATAAATTTTAAAGAACATACAGGAATGAGCTGCTTTTGTTCATTCTCAAATGTGGTAAATATCGAGTCTGATCTATCCACTGGTTGATTGGATATGTCATAAGTCGCACGACGGTTCTCATCAACCACAAATGACTTCTTTCCAAATTTCAAATGGAGACCTTTACCTGAAACACAATAAATATCAATGAAAGTAATAACAAAGTGTAAACTCCTCCCAAATGAGCATGTAAAAAATTGAATGAACGTGATGTTAGCAGCAAGGATCATGACAATGAGTATGTGAATGATGAAGGGGATAAAAGTAACTGTTTATAACATTCTTCTAAAATTACCTGATAGGTCTTCAACCTTCTCCACATTGTTATCCACCATAGGAGGAATGCCCTCAACATGCCCATCACTATTGCTAGGTCTCTCAGAATTACCCGATTGAACAACATTCGAAGCAGTATTGACATCTGCAGTAGCAAGAGTGGCACCTGATGAGAAGTCAGAGCCCACAGGATCCTGCATGCTTTGGGTGATTGGCTTCTTCGCTTGCTTCTTCACTATGGGAGCAGGTTTTATTTTTTCTTCCACTTTTGGGATATTTTCTTCAGTCTTTGTTTCCTTCAATGATCGTTCAATGTGAGCTCGAACATGCTGAAATTTCCTTTCTGCTAGTTCCTTTATGGCACGAGCCTTTCAAGAATATGTTTGTCTTAAAATCAATAGTCATCACCCATTGCAGATACGAAGTAAACAAGAAGGTTTAAGACCAAAAGCAAATACCTGCTTATGGTATATTGTCTCTGCTGGATTGTACAACATTGCATTGGAGCAAATTAAGAAAACATCGCTCTGTATTCAAGAAGAAACGTGCTAAGTACAATCAGTTGCATTACAAACAGGACATGAAAGGCTTGACCTTTGGACAAAGTGATTCAAACCACTAATGAGCTAGGTTGCACAGCAACAGGAAGGGAAACAAGGAATCAAAAAACAGGGAACGAAAACATGGCAAGTCTAAAATTAATTTTATATATAGTCAAGCTTTTCGATTCAACCTTATATATATACAAATACGATCACATAATTAATACTACTTCCAATTCATAATAAGCGTCATCTTAACAACTTTATTTTATCCAAAATAAGTGTTATTTTAGAATTTCACTGTGAAATATTGATTACTTTTCAAATTTACTTTCTATCATCTTTAAATGTTTCTATTTGGGTTTTTATGCTCCCCAAAACTTTTTTAAAAATATTGAACAATTATTAGGGACATACTAGTCATTTGACTGACCCAAATATGACACTTATTATGAACCGGATGTAGAATAAAAACTTTGTTATCTTTAGTCATTTACTCAAAGAAATATAACCTCCATAATTGTCATTTCAAACTTAAATAAAATGGCTACAGTGACTCGGTGAGATATTTAAAATTTATATGCAAGTTGATGCTGAGGGTTGAAGGCTTTTGAGAAGTGGGAGAGGTGTGTTTAAAAAGAACATCTGATATACTGTTTTGGTCAATTAATTCTTAGAAACGTTTTGGAAACAGCATTGGAGGTTCATCCCAAGTTTCTGTTTCATAAGTGCTTTAAAAACAGAAAACCTAGTTGCAGCTTGATACAAGGTCAAAGTGTCATTTGTTTTTTAATGGTCGATACACAAGTGGGGGGGGGGGGGAAAGGAAGGAAGAACCACATGTGCGTCGACGGTAGGAATCGAACCTGGGTCTCCTACCTCGCATCAAAGACCAATACCGTCCAGACCACAGTGACTAGCCGGCTAAAATGATATATTTAATATATTGATCAAATTGTCCCTTATAACATAGGACTATACTAAGATATAAGCATGTTTATGGATTATACTTGCGAGTTTTTTGTGTTTTTTTTCCCCTTCTTTTTACTTTCAGAAGACCCGAACATCCACTTATAACAGCTAGTTAAATAAATGCAGCCTGACCCCCTATCTTGCATAATCTGTGTTTGCAACTTATCAACGGCAACGAATGCAAAACGTAACTCTATAAGCTGACTTGCTTGAAATAAAATGGAAAGCTCAACCAAGAGCAGAAAAATGAGGTCATGAAAAGGAGAACAGAAAGGCGCCAATTGGTATTGCATGAAGGACAAACAATTTTATTCAGCCAAAAAAGGAGAGATTGTTAAAGACAAACACAAACAAGATAGCTGAAGAGCTCTTTGTGCATCATTAATAAGAAGCAAAGACAAGGGTCCTCAACAGAATGGTGACTTCTGAAGCAGCCGAGGTAAATCCATAATCACTCACCTCAAAATGTTCCAACATAGCATAAGATCCGTTTGCAAGCTTCTTTCTCACGGTCGCAAAGTCCATTGGATGCTCAATAACTTCATGATAATCCGGAAGCTGCATAAAGTAAATTATCGTAGCAGTCAAAAACTGATATCAAAACTGCAAACAGACAAAAAAGCAAGATGGACTTCACCTACCTCCTCAGGATCAACCGGTTCCGCATAAACACCATATGTATCTTTCCTGTCATAACAAAACATCAGAGTGCCCAGTCACATTCATCATCAGGAACTTACAAGACTAAAATATCGACCGTAATTATCATAACTGCCCAACTCTTCAATATTCCTTACTTCTGAAGTCTGTCAAGTATCAACTCCAATTGCTTCTTCTCGGGCATGGGAGTATTTGATGGAGTGTCATCTGGTGTCCCTAGCAAAACCAAAACCAACAGAACCCAAAATTAAAACTGGCTCACTTCCATCGTGAACTGCCAGGGTTGTCACCAGATAATCATGAACGGTTGCTGAAATCACACCTGGAACAGAATCCCCTCTCTTTGACTCTTCTTTCTTTTCTTTATCCTGTGAAAAACCATTAACAAAAGCTCAATAGTTTAGTATCTTTGCAAAAGACGCCATAACTGCAAGCACAACGCATTCGGTTGAATATAAAAAAGCTATACGCACTATGAACAAACAAACAATCAAAAAAACAACTGACAGAAAGAATGAAGAAATGGTGTTGCAGGTGATAGGAGACAGCGACTGGAAGATAGTTAGATAGAGACAGGTAACGAAGCTAGACGAACGGCGACGCATCTAAGAGAGACAGAGGGGTATGAGAGAGAAAGGCGGGTTTGTAAGGGTATGTGATCAGAGATTCTGTGGGTTTTGTGTATCTCAGTATTTTGACAGTTGACCATGACCGTTAAATTTCACTACACTCCTTCACACAATCCACAATCATTCCATACAGACAGATGAGGAGTATAGAAGATAGGACCTATTAGAAAATTGCAGTCTGAGCTCAGCTGAGCTGGACGCAATCTCCCAACTTCTCTCTCCTCTATCTCCCCCTTATCTAATTCCACATATTCCCAAAATCTTGCTGATTTTTTAGCATTATATTTTAATTGTAATTGAGCTGCTCCGCTCAGATCCAGAGCTTCATATACCTCATTATCCTCGTTTTCGTCGTAATCAATATCACCGCCGCTATTGCCGCCGCTGATTTTCCTCTTCTTCACAGAATTTTCTTCCCCTTCTTCCGATTCTTCAGCTCCTCTCTCGTCATCTTCATCCGAATCGAGAGCCGGCCGGGGACCTACAGGCCGATTCCAATGAGCCGAGTAGCCATCACCGCGACTCGGTCTTCCTCTGCCTCTTCTCTGATGGCTGTGATGGTGGTTACTAGACGGTAGCTTGAGAACAAACTTGAGCTTCTTCTCTCTCCTCCTTTCACCCTCGTCTTCATCCTCCTCTTCTTCGTCCTCCTCCCCTTCCTCCTCCTCAGCACCGTTGAACTCCTCCTCGTCATCGAGGTAGTCCTCCTCGTCATAGTCTAATATGCTATATCTAACATTGCTCCGCCGCCGTAGACTACGCCGGATGTCACGTTGATGCTCCTCATCTTCCAGTGCTTCCTCCCCTACAGTTGCCGCAGAAGCGCGTCGAACAGCTAGATCTGCCTTTGATGGTCTACCCTTCTTCTTCGTCTTCACGATCTGACCCATCTTTTTCGGCTCTCCCTCTCGCTCAGTCTCCTCTTATCTTGTCTCTCTCTTCTGAGCTAATCTCTGTATTTTTCCCTTGGTCTTTCTCTCTCCTCTTTTTTTCTCCTTCTTTCTCTTTCTATCTCTACCTTTCTCCGGAATATTTTCCTTACTGCATTATTGGCTCTAGTGGAATCAAGTCTGGGCCTGGCTGCACGGCTTGGCTTTTTGGCTTTGGAACTCGCAGCTTCGCCATATGTCTGGGCGTGTATTTTAGACAGAAATGGATTTTTTTTTTTAATGGTAATTTTATGCGGTCTACATTATTTGTAACAAATTTATTTCTAAATCAAATCTACCGATTTTTCCAAAATAAATTACTTTTTAAATAAAATAGAATAATTAACAGAAAAAACCAACGACCACGGCTTACTAGTTATGACCTAATAAAAGTTAACGGATAAATTTTTATTAACTTTAATTAAATAAATTAGGATTAAAATTTTATTTATATTAATCTTATTTTTATTAATTTTTAATTTTAATATTAAGGTTAACGGAAATAAAAATAAATATACAAAGAAGTTTTATATATTTAACTTAATTTAAAAAATAAAATTTTAAAACATTCGCCTAATTTATTTAATTTACTTTAATATTATCAAAATAATATTTTAAAACATCAAACTCATTTCTCTTTACGTCATTATTTTTAATGTTTGTTTTCGCTCTAATTCAGCCCACTCCAAACTAGATATAAATATATCCGCCAAAAAAATTTGTTCAGACGCACACGCATTCCTCGACAACGAACCCCCTCCAACGTCTTCCTCTCTCCCTGTCAGGTCGCCATCGTCCTCACTCCTCACCTCACGCTTCTCCTTGTAGAATTTGAAATACCAACACTGGACAACAAAACAATCCGCCGTTGATTCTTATTTCAAAAGCGTCATTCGCCGATTCGACCCGTTGCTGTTAATCCTGAGTTGTTTATACAATCATGGTGGCTACAACTCTGGTTGGCCTCCATTTTCCCGGCACCAAAAGTTGTTTCCCGGTTCAGAATCGGGGGCGTGTTCATCAATCCACTACACCAAAATGCGGAGCACAAATTATACAGTAAGGGCAATTAATTTGTTTGGAACTGTGAATGCCTTCGGCAATGAATGCTTCCCGACAAAGGTTGTCGATTAACAGTGTTGGGAGAGAGAAGGAGGGAGAAATGGAGTCATCCTGAACTTTTTTTTGTTTTACTTGATGAATGCTGAGTACAATTATTTATATCCACTATCATACGGAGGGTATTGTTATTTATAACATCAACTCGTGGATATTATATTCATCATATATATGGTGAGTACGGTTATGATAATCACAGAATATTGAGTTTATAGTTGTCGAATAATTAGGTTCCCAAGCACTAAATGGTTTATCATTCATCGAGTTAAGCCTATGAATAAGAAATTATAACTATTCATCAACTAAAATCTTGCATTTATCGGTTTAAAGGCTGACATTCATCAGCTTAAAGGGTAAGATTCATCGAATAAAACTGAATTATTCATAAACTAAAAAATAATCATCGATTGAAAGCTCCTGAAATTAAAACCAATGCTTGCCATATATATGTTGGTGGACTCCTAGTATTAAAAATCGGACCGGACCGGACCGGTCCGACCGGTGACATTTCATATGTCGGTTTTTAAGATCTCGGAATCAATAAAAATCGGTCAAAAACGGTAGGACCAGTGAAAACCGGTAAACTGGTCAAAAAACCGGTTGGGAGCCGGTCAAATTCATATATAATTTAATTTTCTATGTATTTCATATTTTTTGACTTAAAATGTATCACTGGTTCGACCACTAAACCAGTGAACCAGTTCGATGACCGGTCCGGTTTTTAAAACTATGGGTGGACTTATATTGTGTATACCCGCGTATGAATATTATCATTTGGATGGATGGATGAATATTAGTTTTTGAAATAAATAAAAATAGTATTTTAAAGTGACAAATATTAGAGTTTGAGATGATGAGTATATATATATGGCCAATGAATACTTTACGTAATATATTTTTTTTAGCACAAAAACGTGTTTAAAGATACAAATATTTTGGAGCTCTTATAAATTGATTAACAGTTTTGAGTTTTTTATAAAGTCATAAATATTTAGATTTCATTTTTATTGAAACGCGATGCTTAAAAACTTTAAATTAATTTAAGGTAATTTTAGTCATTCTTATTTATAGCTTAATAGAAACAAAGTGTAAATATTCATGCCTTAATGTCTTTAACAAAACGTTTGTACATTAAAGAAAACAAAATCTAAACATTTATGCCTTAAAAGAAATGAATCTAAGCATCTATATCTTAAATTTATTATTTTTAAAATATTTATGTCTTAGTGAGAATGAATTCAATACGTTTGTGTGTTTACAAAATTAAATACATGTATGCCTTTTTTATAAACAAATACGAGACATTTATGCTTTTGGCAATTTTTTTTAATGTTAAAACTATGCTAATATGATAATCTATTTATAGAAAGGAAAAAAATCTAAGAAATAATTTGGATACTTTTTTTATTTTGATAATGTTGCAAATTATGGAAAATTTAGTTTTAGATTCTACTATAAAACTACATACTTCAAATATCTTATTTTCAATTAAAACCTTGTGTTATTTTCTTTCTAATTAAATAAGTAAGGAGTATTGCATTTAATATGATGGTATTTTAGCAAAAGTAGATGATTTGTTGCCAAAATTTTAATAATCTTTAATGCATACATAAAAATCTAATATCTCTAAGAGCATCTACATCATTGTTACTATCAAATTTGTTATGGACTATTGTACTTTAAATTTATTCCTTCCATATCTCTTCTACTTTTATCAATGTTATAAAAGTTTAATCCCCCTTCCATAATAATGAGACTATTTTAGTGCTTTATTTTCATGCTTTTATCTATTAAATTCTATTAATTTGTTTCCATCGTCCAAGTGCCCCCAACGATCTGTGTTAGATTTTTGATACCCTAATTCTTTGTCTATGTATATTTTAGTACTCCCTATATTGGCTAGGATAAAATTTTAAGGGATCAAACTTACAATAATCCTCTATTTTTATGTTTGATGTGGATCCTCTTATATCTTATATTGTGAAAGAAATAGAAGGGGTACTAATTTAACATTACGTCGGAAAATAAAAAGACAAAATTATATTTGAAAGCATAATTATTTTAAATTTATTTCTATAAAGGCATAAATATTTTCTAGGATTTTGTAAAAATACTAATGTCTAGACATCATTACTATTAATATATATAGGCACTTAATTCCCATTGACGTATGGATATTTGTTTTAAAAAAATTAAGGCGGGAATATTTAGACTTTATTTCCTTTAAGACATAGATAAAAAAATAATAGTTACCTTAATTTCAAAATTTTAAGGTATCTTAATAAAAATAAAGTCTAAGCGTCTGTATTTTTATTAAAAAAAAATATACGAATGTCTTTATAAAAATAAATCTAAAATATTGATATATTTGAATGTATACATGTTGAAGTTGTTTGAGGGATTGGATCATGAATAGGACTATAAACGAGTCAAACCGAATACTTTCAAGACTCGGACTAGTTTAATAATCATCAATGTCTAAAATAATGTTCGAGTTCAATTAGTTTAACTAAATAAATGACACGAGCTGAAATTTTAACGAGTCAGGTTCACAAAACTAAACTATAAATGAATCAAGCCTAACTTTTTTAGGCTCGATTCATTTAATTAAACAAACTAAATTAAATAGTTTGTGAATAGCCTCGATTCATTCAATGCCCTAATCTTACATAATAAAAAGCTCACTAAGATCAAAACAACAATTAGGGCAAAGAAATAAAATTACTAGACGAACAACGCAACAAACAAAAAAGAAGAAAAAAAAACCTAGCTAGAGGTAGGATTGATCTTATAATACACATTTAAAATGCAAAACAATGATTTAGGATACATACAAAACTCAATTTTCATTTAATATACTTATAAAACGTGTTTAATATGTAATTATCATTTTCCATAATTAAAAATAATATTTGTATTCATTTTAAAGTGTGTAAAAATAATAAATAAATAATAAATAACATTATAATTTATTTACTTTGATAACAAAATTTCCTACACATTAAATAATATAATTAAGTAATTAAATATTTTAGTTGATTGCGATGAGATATAGGTTTAATGAAATATATTTTTTTATATTATTAAATTTTTGTTGTGAAGACAGATTAAAAATTAAAGTTAAAGTACCGTTTAAAAGGTGTGTTGAGTGTTTCATGAAGACGGGAACGAAAACCTAGAAATGAAAACAAAAAGAAATATAAAATATTATATTTAAAAAATTTAGAAAACGAAAACAAAAGAAAATGGTAAAAAATATATATATATATATATAACACATTATATATATTTTAGAAAAAAACTAAATAAATCTAATAAAATTAAGAAAAAGGTTAAAATTATTACCTACCTTAATTAATATAAAATATTAATAAAATTTATAATAAAAATATTTATTAAATATTTTTTTATATCAATTCCGACCCAAAAATATTTTCTTGATGAAAAATTGTGAGAGACGTTTTTGGGGCTTTCGTTTCCGTGGTTCAGAAGTGTTGAGTGGGGAAAAGGCAAAAAGGCAGTAAGAGAAGACTGAGGGAAAGAAACGGCGGGAGCCGCTTTGAGAAAAACATCAGCAAAGAATAGGCGCGGCTGATGGCAACGACGATCGACGGGTAGACCGAATTGCCCGTATATGGGTTTGCGTAATGAGGTAAAAACTTCATTTCACTATCACCGTCATTGAAAAAAAAAATTATTTTTAATTTTAGTTTTTATTTATATATATACATGTGCAAATATGTTTTATGTATTAAAAAATAGTTTTTTTTTTGGTTTCTCAATTTGTATACCCGTATAATACAAAACTGCCGGCACCAGTGCAGTGCGCCACGCAATTTTAAATTCGTCTGAAGATATTCCATCAAGTTGGGGGGAAGGACTGAGGAGCAAGATATTCCATCAAGATCGAGTAGGGGCGGGAGGGAGCTCAACGCGACAGAGGCGCGTGAATTGTTATCTCTTTTGTTTTTGGAAATTTCGTGTTGCGTAAGGGCGTCGACTCATTGCGGAAATTGTGCACTGAATTGCAAACCTGCGTCTCATCCCCGTCCGCCTCCTCCTCCCCCACTCGCCAGCCCGTTTTGGTTTTTACCCCCGCCGTCCACTCATAGAATTGTTGCTAAAGGTGGACGGCCGCACACGGGGCAATGGAATCAGTATTAATGATTCAGCATCTCGGCTGGTAACTCAATAAATATGCCAATAATTGGAGTAATTTTTAATATTATCATTAAATAGTAGGATATCATTGAATCTATGGGTCGGAGAATGTATGCCAATTTGTGAATCATTTTGGCATAAAATCCAACAATTTAAGTAAGACATTTATTGTTTTTTTCCTTCAATCGGACAAAAGTTAAGGAGGAAAAGAGGATTTTAAATATTTCCTTCGCACCACGAATGAGGTTCATAAATTTTTAAAATTTTATTTCATAATATAAATTATTTTAGAAAAAATATGCAAATAATGAAATGATAGATTATTAGGTTTACTAGTTAATACTCAATCTAATTTTAAAATAAGTGTTGTTTATTTTTTAATACAAAAGTTATATATATATATATATATCTTTTCCTTAATGAAAATACCATAAAAATAATAATTATTGTTGAAAAAAATAGAAACATAAAAGATTCTGAAATAATTAATACTAAAGATAAAATAGAATAAATTAATTATTTAAATTTTATTTTTTTAAAATTAGAGGAAGTAATAGAATTATAATTAGAAATATACTACTACTAAAATGATGCTTTCTTTTCTTTTCTTTTTTCTAATGCCTCTGAGTATCAAACATCAAAATTTACAGAATTGGACAACTTCCTTCTGTTGTTTACTTCTTTTTCTTTGCCATAACGTCCATTATGGGATGAGTTGGAAGAATAATTTCTAGTTCTTATATGATTTAAATTAAGCGGTGAAATTTTCTAACACAAAAAATTTAGGAGATGAAATGATAATTTTAAAGAGAAGCAGTGATGGAATAAATTCTAACCTTAATCTATTAGATTACATGAATTGACATTACTATATATAGTTATGTTGCATGAGAACATAGACAGAAAAATTACGAAAATATTATTGTTTAAAAAATTCAAAGATAGAGACAACAGGAAAAAAATTAAATATATATATATATAGACACACACAAATTTATTACGTACGAAGACAATTTATAAAAAGATTGATCCAATCTAACAAAAATTTAAAAATAAAAAAATAAAATTATTATATAACTTAATTGAGGGAAACCAAAAAAAAATATCACAATAAATGGACGTTTCCGACACTGATTTTAGGACGGAAAACGACAAATTTAAGGATGGAAAACGACAAATCGATGCCGTTTACGTGCTTGAGTGGTATAGAGGAGTTTGATGAGGCGAAGAATTTAAGGAGGCAGGTATATGAACTTTTTTTTAATTATCTGGGCTTCGGTGTTCTGTATTGACTATTAACCTGTAGCCCATTGGTCCTGCTATGACTGGGATGCATTAGATCCTCTATGTTCAATGCTTAAATGCAAGCGGTTGACCTATTTGGCTCCATCAATAATTTGTAGCTAATTTTACTGTTATTTGCTTTTGCACGAACTCGTACCCTCGACAAAACTTATATTACGTCAATTTTATAAAATAAATTCTTTTAACGTCTTATCCATTTTGTAAGAAATTAACCTAATAAAATTGATATTACTATTACAGTCATAACTTTTATTAGAAAATAACAGAATAATTAATAATAAATGATAAAAAATAAAGATGAAAATAGTAATATGACATTCACTTTGTATATATATTTTTTAAAATAAATTTTATGTTGAAATAAAAAAAATTAAATATTAAATGACTTTTTGAAAAACCGACAAAGTATTTGCTTAATAATTCTATTTGGATGTTTAAATATAATTATGCAGAACTATAGTTTCATGTATTGTGTTGCTTTTTAACTTATTTTATGTGTTGACGGTATTAGTTTATCATTGTTATTAGCTAATATTGTCATATTGATATAATATCAATGAATGCTAGTATGTATTGCTCTACTTATTCTAGAAAAACTTTTTTATAAATTTATAATTCTAATGAAATAATGATAATTATTTTTTAATCTCTCATTTTACTGTACTAATTACTAAGCATCGTAGATATCTCTTTCAAAATAAGTTACAACTATAATAACACATACAATTTTATAAGTTAAATACGTTTTTTTTTATTGAAATAATGACCAATCAAAACTCTACTCCGTAGTATGATAAATTAGGTTTTATTAAAAGTACTACTTAAAAATATAAAAGTTAATTTTGTTTTGTATTACAATTTATTATGAAGAAATTTTAAATAAGGTAAAATATTAAAGTACATAACTAGTAATATTAATAAATATCATGCCATGTTTATTTCATAAACTTATTTACTACGATGGCTTTGAATTCAAATTTGTCTTTTTTTCTAAGAGTTGAGTGATAGATTAATATTCAATTTAAATATGATTTAAAGTAATATATAAAGTAATTTGTATTGAAATTTTTTATATATTTTTAATATTAATTAATTTACTTAAAATTATTTATAATAATAAAAATATAAATATAGTTTTAAAATTTTCTAAAAAAATAATAATAGGTTACATCACCTAGAACTAATGAATAGTGTGAATCCTCAAGTGCATCTCAACGTACAGACAAGGAACTTGCATTAGTGAACTTTTTCATCATGTGTAATTTGCCAGTTGTTGAATTGATTGTATCTTAAAACAGTGCACGATTTGGAAAAAAGAATAGCTGAAAAGATCGTTGAAATGTACACATCCAACATCATTTTTCCATTCGACAGATGTGGGTATAGGGTCTTTGATGAATTAACTCGGTTTGCCGACATAGTTAATATGATTTGACAGAAATCAACTCGTTTATATATTTATTTAAAATTTTCATTAACGATAGTTTAAAATTTTATATTAGACTCAATTTAATATTTATTATAGATTTATTTCTAATTAGAGATTTATTTATAAGTATTATATACATATATAATGTTTATCCATTATTTGAAGACAACTGATTTAAAGTATGCATTATACATTTATACTATATATAAATTAGTCAAGTATAAAGAAGATAAAAATATAATACATCTTATTAAAATTATATATTTAATAAAAATATTTATATATATAAATTAAGTCAAAAAATACATTTCTAATTAAATAAATTAAAATAATTTAATTTATTTCTATTACTATAACTGATCTGTAACATAATTCAACTCATTTATCAACTAACAAAATTCAAATACTAATATTTAAAATTTATATATCGACAAACTAACTCCGTCAGGCTCAAATACAAAATACAAAAACTGACCCATTCACGGCCATCGGTGCCGGAGACGAATGACAGATAAACAAATAATCATGATCTCGTTCCGTAAATCAGGCGGTGGGTTCCGGTCTTACGCGGCCGAAGCGCGAAAGGCTTTTTAAATTGAGTTTGAAACAAAGGCGCTGGCCGATGGACAGAGAGCGCTTACGGCTAAAGTGACTTGACAGGCACCGCTGTGACCCTTTTGTCCCAGGGCACGTCACCTCCCATGTCCTTCACACCGATGCTGTTCGATTTCAATGTTTTAGTGACATTTTACTGTATTTTTAAGGAAAAGGTCGCCCACATGATCATTGTTGATGTTGATAATCATAATATTCTTCGTAGGAAATCTCTCTAGATTTTACATTATTTTTGTATCGTCATCCGGCCGTTGAGCTGTCTTGAATTCAAAAAATGAAATAAAATATTTTTTGTTGAATCTAAACAAAATATATATCCAAAAGTCGTTTGGTATTAAGAAAGTAGATGAATGAAGTATAACTTCCTATGAAATATAAAATATTTTATTATTTAGTTTAAGGGAGATAAAAAGTCAAATGAAAAAACTATTTTTTCTAAAATTCTGAACCACCCATGCATTGAGGAAGTTACTTTTTGGGATGAGGTTCAATAATTAATACTTCATAAATTATAAATTACCTAATTATCCTCAACTACTTATAATTTCTGCAAAAATTTCAGCCACTTTTTACCATTTCATTAGCATATGTCCATCAGTTTATTGATTCCTGATGTCTAAAATATTCTTATCACATTTATTATTATTATTATTATTATTATTATTCAATAAGTATTTTTTTTAGTATTGTATTAGAATTATTTCATCATTCTAATTTATGTCATTGCATTTATTAATTTTTTACAATAAATTTTGATACAAGAGTTACTTCAATTATTTGATGATATTTTTATAATATTCTATTGTTGTCTGTTATAATTATTTATATTTTTGTAGTGGTAAATAAAGTTTCTATTAATGTAAAAAAAATAGGTAGAAAAAATAAATATTGATATTTATTAACAAAAGGATATTAATGTAATTTTATGTCTATTTCCAAAGTAATAAGAAAATAAACCAAATAAAACAAATAAGGAAGTTATCATACTTATCAGGAGGTACATACATGATACATCTAACAAATACAAATAAATATTTCTTTCAGGAAACTATTTTCTAATATTTAACTTATCTGAAAGTTGTATTTACTGTGGAAGTAATTGTAAGTATACCAAACGATCCTCGAATATGCATCAAATTTTTACGGAACTAATATTGAATCTATATCAAACATTTGGAGTACTATATTTTTGTTTGGGTTCATTAATTACTTATCCGAACTTTTTAATTAGAATGTCGTGTGAGTTAAAAAAAAACAGTTAACAAAATGAAACATCACAACCATTAATGCTTGTCCCCTAAAACCACTCAACTAAAATCCGATTAGCTGGAATCCAACGCCGCCGTTGGTACATTATTACATCCGAAATCGCTCGATAACGGACTTCCATAAGCCACGACGTCCAACTCGTTAATCTCACCGTCGTTCTGACACGTGAGTTCGTAGTGAGAACGTGCGGATCATGATTTGGCTACAGCCTACGGTGAAAGAGAAAGGACGGCGGATCCAACGCAATTTCTTAAATATATTTATAAACTTAAACGAATGATGTGATGAATTTAATTATTTTATAACTTAAATTTATATGTTAAATGTCTTAAACTTTAATTTTTTTCAGCACTAAAATTAATATACATATATAAATCTAAAAGGACTATATAATAAAGCAAATTATTTTATACAGAACCTATATTAAATGAATACTAAAAATATACTAAGTCTTTACTGAACTTATATTAAATATTTGTTGAACTTATACTAAGTATTTTTTTCAGCATTATGATTTTTTTTTTTGCTGACGCTCTGTTTTTATTGCCACCTCTCTCATATTTGTGTATGCCATATTATCATGGTCATCTCTTTGTTTCTATATTTAAGTTCTTTTTAATTTCAATTCAACAAGAATTAGATGAGAAAAAAAAAGTAGTTAACTGTAATTTCAAATTTGATACCACTTATTTTATTATTTTGTTCCATGTTCGTGTGAGTATTTTTTATACCAATACACAAAATTCAAGAAATTTTAAGGAAACTTGTCGATGTCAAAAGGGGGTTGGCCATGAGAGAATTTGGCTTTGTTCAGTAATGAACATTTTAAAGAGTTTTTAGTAAATTTGAGATAAATTAGATGGTTAAATAGAATATCTTTTGAAAAAAAATAATTATACTAGTAATTTTGGACAATAAAAAAAAACAATTTCAAATAACTTAAAATAATAATATTATGGATCAACTTATTTAGAATTAGTTTTTTTCAAAATTATTTATAGTTTTAACTTATTAATAGCTATCACTATCATCAAATATTGTTAATTTTTTTTTATAAAAATATTTAATATTATTAACTAGTCAAACCAACTATTATAATTTGTTATGAATTAATTGCTAATTTCCAAATAAATCCTTTACGAGAGTTGAGCGGATTGAATCTAAATTAGAGGTTCGACCATTTACATCCACTATTTTTTATATTTGATAAATAGTATTTTATTACATCAATGTTTTCTACCAAATAGAGCATTTTTAGTAGGGTTGTTCATGGTTCAAATATCGGATATTTTGAATATTCGATTATTGATTATCGAAAATTTCAGATATCTAAAAATGATATTTGATATTTGATTTAAAACTTCAGATATCTGAATTTTTGGATTAGATATCAAATATAATCAATATTATCAGAATAAAATTTTAAATATAAAAAACCATCAAATTATAAATATATTTGATATTATCTGATTTGTTGAGTAAATATTCAATTTACTCGGCAAATATCCAATTTACTTAACAAATATCCGATATTAAAACTAAAATAAGGAAGGGATGGGTGGGGTTTATCGGTATGCAGAGTTTTTTTTATAATTATCTAAAAATTGATTATATTAAAAATATAATTTCAACTAAAATAAATTTTTGCTCAAATAATAAATCAAGTAAGTAAAAAATTTATACACACACACATCTAAATTTATTTATATGCAATTATATATAAAATAAAAAATTATAAAAAATGTATAAATATTTTTCTTCAGATCGAATATTATTTATATTTGTCAGATCAGATATTTTATTTGTTAATTTTTGGTTGATTGAATCAGATATTTAATTTAAAGAAAAATCAAATCAATTATTTTCTTTTAAATTATATCACTTCAAATATCAGATCAAAAGATATTGAACAACATAAAAGACTCTAATTTTTGTACTTCGAAAGCTATCAAGGATCAACAACTTCGCGGCCTTCACTCCCCTCACTCTACTCCTCCCCGCTCTGAACTTTGAGTTGCAAGTATTTGTATCGAGAGTGTTAAGAATATTTCATTATTGTACATTTACCCTTTTCAAAATTGTGCTAACTCTTATCAATTATCATGCTGTGCAACTTCGAAGTATCTCTATTTCAAACAGTGAACCAACACAAACTACAACAGGGGAGGGAATTTTGCGAAGCCACGACATTATTTCATTAGTACAGGTAGATGAGCAGCATCCGTTTATGAAACTTTATTTGACCCACTGTTTCCGTTTTAAAAATATTTTTATTTTTGCATCTCTATTTTCTTAAAATGTACATAAATATATTTTATAAATTATAAATTTTCATTTTTTCATTTTTTCTCATTCCCACCCCCGATCTCATTCCCATAAAACATTGGTGAGTAGTAGATGCGATTGATTTCAAGCTTTCCGCTGTAGAAATTGACGATGGAAAGTGTGAAGATAAATAAAGGCATGTTGCTCTCAAGTTATAGGTGAAAGATTTTTACTCTTGTTCCGTATATGAACCATGAACTACTCACAATCATGACGTTTATTTATCCCTTATATCTCGAATACAATTCACCGCAATTTCTAGTAGGTAGTTGATGTGTCGCTGCATGTCGTCGTCTTCTTCTTGACAAAGCAAAAGTATATATAGATAGGCGATTGAATTCTCTTACAAACATTTTTAACAATATCTAAGGAGTCATTTTGTATACTTATAATTACTTCCACGGTAAATACAACTTCTAGAAAAGTTAGATATTGGAAAGTAGTTCCCTGAAAGAAATATTTATTTATGTTTGTTACGTATATATACCTCCTGAGAAGTATGATGACTTCTTTAATTATTTTGTTTGGTTTATTTTCTTATTATTTAGGAAGTAGATATAAAATTATATTAATATCCTTTATTATTAAATATCAATATTTATTTTTCTACCTATTTTTTTTACATAAATAGAAACTTTATTTACCACTACAAAAATATAAATAATTATAACTGGCAACAATAAAATATTATAAAAATATTATCATGTAATTGAAGTAGCTCCTGTATCAAAACTTATTGTAAAAAATTAACAAATATAATGACATAAACTAGAATGATGAAATGATTCTAATATAATACTAATAAAATACTTATTGAATAATAATAATAATAATAATAATAATAATAATAATAATAATAATAATAATAATAATAAATATGAAAGGAATATTTTAGACATCCAGAATCAACAAACTAATAATATATGTCCTTCAATAATCCTCATCAATATTAAAGAAATTATAGGTAGTTGAGGATAATTAGGTAATTTATAACTAAGGAAGTATTATTTACTGAACATCACCCAAGGAAGTAGCTTCCTCAACATATGGGTGGTTCAGAAGTATAGGGAAAATAGTTTTTTCCTTTGACTTTTTACATCCCTTAAACCAAACAATAAGGTATTTTTTATTTCTCAGGAAGTATAACTTCCTTCCTCTACTTACTTGATACCAAACGACCTCTAAGAAAAAAGAAGAGTGCATATCAAAGAAGTACAAAAACCGACAATATAAAAGATCATCTTTCAAGGAATCATTAAAAAAAACTAACTATTAAGATCCTGAACCCGCAACGAACAAACATAAACAATAGAGTCAGTTGCTCATTTATAAGTTACAGAGACCTGCTTCAGAAGTGCAATACCCTATCTTTCCTAACCCTAATTACCCTAAGAAATTAGAATCCTTTAATATCCTAAAATCTTTTATCCAATCCATTCATTCGAAACTCATTATCTTCATCTTTTTCGATCGATGGCATAAAAACTCATTTTTGTGACTAGACAATTTTTATTATTTTTACCTATTTGATTTTATTTGGCCTTCAAACCAACTTTGATACCAAATAATTATATATATTTAAGTTTATAAATTTATTCCAAACCTTTTACTAATTTTTCATACTTTTTGGAATTTATTTGTTATTTTTTTCCAATAAACACCTGTTATTTGTCAATTATGGTGGTAACACTTGGCTATTTTGGTATTATGCTTCCCTTGTAAATAAAAATTTTTAATAGTAAATTTTGGGGTGCTATAGGTAACACCTATTATTTTATGTATTAACTTTTGTAAATATGAAAAATTTTCGTGTTAAATTTGGGTGTATTAGAGGAAGTTTAAAATTTTGAATCACGAAGAGACTTCCAACATAGAACCTGATAGATATATGTGGCAATCAACCACAACTCTTAGCTGGTTTGAAAATGATGAAGGCAAGTCAGAACCAAATATAGCCTAAAGATTCATATTTAGGCGAAAGGACATAGATCTGAACAAAATAGGCAACTTGCATCAACAAACTTAATAAGACCCATAAACAAATACCGGCCAAACATATTGTACTCTCATATAAACACATTAGATTTGAAAGAAAAAAACCAAAAAAGGACCACAGAAACCACAAAACTATAATCAAGAAACCAACTAACTGAAAAGGAAACCTACCAACTAACTGAAAAGGAAACCTAAGGCATTAAACTATTCAAATTTGGAGCGAAAACTCTAGAAGTAGAGCACAAGGGAGAAGCAAAAGAAACAAAACAAAAAAAAGGAAAAAAAACAGAGGAAAGAGAAAGATAAAGAAAAACAAAAAGCAAAGATGTAAAAGGAAGCAAACAAGGAATGACCTTGAAGAAATCAAGCATAAATCACTACGGAAAGAGCTTGAACAATAACGCGCTTTAATGTTAAGAGCCCTTTTAATTACATCATGTTTATTCTTCATTTGATTACATATATATATAGTTCCTATATCATTAGAAGTTGGATCAAATGAGTTGAACAAATTTGTGGAATGATAAACTAAAGAGTTGGTTCCTTTAATCATAATAAACCATTAATCTAACCATTTGAAATTATCATTTTTTCAACCAATAAAAATGAAGTTATTTATAACTTCAATTATTATTTTATAATTTTTGAACAATTGTTAACCTTTGATTTGATTAAGTCAAGTAATTGGATGTCAAAGAGCCGAGGAAGAGATATATTCAATGACCAATATTTCGATTTTTACTCATCGTCCTTCTTTAAGTTCTATTAGCATGATCTTATACTATGCATCTATTGGTGTTAATTTTTATTGTGTTGAAAGATGATAGAAATTATCAAAATTGTTAGGTTTAGTTAATTTAAATAATTCTTTTAAAGAGCTATATATTTATAAATTTATTTTTACTTTAGCGAAATTCTCGTCCTATTTGAAAAGCTAAAGTCATACTATGCCAATTGCAAAGTAAATGGTGAATCAAAAGTAACAGTATGGAAAGTAAATGGTGTATCAAAAGTCAAACTATCCCAATTACAAAGCATATGTTCATACATGATAAATGTTCAATGATCCGGTATCCCAACCGACAGATTATTAGCTTTTCTTACCAAAAGTAGCAGCGCGAATCAAATTTCACTTTTTTTTTGGCTGATACAGAAAATTAGTAGCATGCTTTGCAAGAAAAATATAATTTTTCTGTCACTTGGCGTGGACCGCTTGGTTTATTACTTTTTGTTGGCGCTGATTTCAATCGACGCAACAACAACGCTCCCTCCATATCTAAACTGCCGATGGTACTTATTTTAAAAGTAAATTATAATGATTAATTTATCTTTAAGTATAATATATTATGATTAAAACATATAATTATTATTTTTAAATTAAAAATATATTTATAATATTTTATTAATATATATTAAAATAATAATAATAATAATAATAATAATAATAATAATAATCAACTTTTGTCATTAAAATATGAAATGATAATATTTTTTAATTCAAATTGAGTAGACTACTAACACTCCTATGCTTAGGTCTTAATTTTACAATTTGTTTTTACAGCTAATTATATTAAATCAATATTCATTGAATTATATTACATCAACATTTATCATATCAGATTGGACCAGATTGATATAAAAATTAATTAATTTTAACTCAATAATTTAAAAATAATAATGAGAAGATTATTAATATTAACAATAATAATATATATTTTTTTTTATTTTTTCATAAATATTAATTATAATTAATTTAATAATATAAATAATAATAATATTAATAAGTAATAAAAGTATCAATTAATTTAATTATATCATATAATATTAATAATTAAAAATGGTATCTTGAATGAATATTAATATTAATTATGTAAAAATGTTATTATGATTATTATTATTAATTCATAATTCATAATAAAAATAATAATTAATAGATATTCTATAAATGATAATAATTAATTTAACAATGTAAATAATAGTAATAATTCATAATATTAATTAATGATTATCAATTATCATAACATTAATTATTAGTACTTAATATTGTTGGTGCTTTATATTACATAGGAACAATTATTCATTTATTATATTAATTAATTATTTATCATATGTAATAATTTGATAATAATATTTAATTCAATAATATCAAAAATAATATTAATATTAATAAATTAAATTAAAATTAAAAAATATTAAATTTTTTGTTATAATTAATTACTAGTATAATCATTAATCTTAATGTTATTATTAATATTATGATAAATATTACTATAATTATGATACTAATTATTATGATAATTAATACTAGTATAATTATAATTATTGATAAAATAATTATAATTAATAATTATTATGACTATCATATAATTATTATAATTATAATTAATAACCTAAGTATTAATGCATTGATTATACCAACAATAATAATAATAGTAATTATTATTATAAATATCAATATTATAATTATTATTCTCATTACTATTAACCATATCAACATCAACTAAATTAGTTCATATCAAATAAGCAAAAATAAACTCTAGATAATAGACTCTTAATGGTAAAAACTAGTATTTTGGTATTAAATATTTCAGGTTGAAACCTACTTCTCGCTTGTTACCAAAAGGCGATTCCCTCGCCCCCAGGGCCTCCGCCAACCGGCCCGACAGCACCGGAGGAGGTAAATCACGATGACTCAGTAGCTTTGGGACCCCCGGTTATCCATGGTGCACACAAGGAGCCACCCCCACATTGGAGGGTTGAAACTCCCACACTGCGGCTGCCATGAATCGAACCGTGGTTCTCCTTGTTACTCACAGGAGGGGGTCTTCGACCACTTGAAACCTACTTCTCGCATTATAATATTTTGTGGTGTGTCTATTTGTATAATATTTATAATCCTTTTATGAATATAAAAAAAGAAAAAAGAAAAAAAGTTCTTTGAATTGAGTCCATGGCATGTGATGCCGATAACTTTTGAGTTGGCGCCTTATATTAGCCGACGCTGCAAATGGTGGGGAGCGTTTGGCAGCACGTTAAGTTTGTTCAAACCATGTCCATGAATACGGGCAATACCCCACAATTGTTTAGGTACTATCTTGAAAGTTAATAAATAGAACGAGCATGAGTATCAACCAATCATCTTTTATTACTTACGTCATTAATGTCGGTATAATTATAGTTTGCACCACAAGCACCATTGATACATGATAGAATTTAATCTTTTGTCTAAAAATCCTATAGCTGATAAATCAATTACAAAAATATAAGTTAACTAGTGATGCTTTCTTATTATTTTTAATAACGTTAACAAATTTCCACATACAGTTATTAGAGAACTAAAAAAAGTTTATAATACACTTGAGTTATAATAAATATCATTTTAACAATTTTATTTCTATTCAAAATAAGTGTTATTCTAGGATATTAATGTAAAATATTATTTATTTATCCTAACTTAACATCTATAATCATTATATATATTTTTTAGGTTTTGATATTCTCTAAAAAAATTTCATTAAAATTCAACAGTTATAAGAAATATATCAATCGTTTGAATTTAATTCTTAATTTGTATGCCCAACATTATAATATCACTTAACATGAATTACATATAGTAAATAAAAACAATTTTTTTTTTGCTTCTTATAAGTGCTAAAAGGTATTTGTTAAAATGATTGAAAATATAAATAAAACTAACAATTAGGGTTAAAAATTAACTTGTATGTTTGTATTTAATTTACTAATTATATTATTTCAGGTAAGAAATTATCATCTTAAATAGTACTCTTGAAACTCATTAGGAAAACCCCAAAAAAAACATCATACACCAAACTAACCTTAAAGAATCCATTAAATAATTAATGTCATAAATGATAAAATATAATACTCTAAAATGATTCCTATAAAAATATATCAATGGAAATACGTTTCAACAACTATATTTAACGTAGTTCTACTTTAATATCAAGTGTTTCTAATAATTTTATTCGAATATTATTTATTTTTACATCACTTTCACCCTATTGATGTTGTAGTTTTAGAATTAATAATTTTTAAATATCAAATATTTTTTTAACGAATTGGAAAATTAAGTGTCATATATTTTTTATGTACTTTTTTTAAATTGTTAGATTTTAATGTTGCTTCATTTCCAAGCAAATATTAGGAATCTCAATAAAATAAAGTCTATTCTATAGGTTTAAATTTTTTCAATATAGTTAAGTGAACGTGTAGTATAAAAACACTTTACATTGTAGTTCGCTAATTTCCAAAAATATTAATACAATTATACTAAAATTACTTAAAACAAATAATTTAAGCAGGATTAGGTGTTAGCATAAAAAAAAAAGTAAAAATCCATGAACCTTGACGGTTTGTTGTATTGCCCGATGCCCACGATGTGGGTTCAATTCAACTATATTTTACTCCGGAACAACAGCTCACCTCCATTTGTCCCCGGGACCACTTCCTTTTGTCATCTATCATTGACGATAGAGCCTAGATATTTTGAATTTCAAAAGCATTAAGAAAAAATCCAACCCATCTTTTCCTTCCTGTAAATCTGTAGCCGCGCCTCTGCTGATTCCCTTCCTCGCTTCCCCACCGCCTCCTAGTCTTAATAAAAAATCGGCGAGGTCGTCTTTGCCTTCTTCTGTCTCCTTCCTGTTCTTCAAAACTCCACAGCCCCAGCAGATTCAGCACACAGGCTCCTTCACTACCACCACCGCTGCCGCCTTTCAATCAAATTGAATCCACTTCTAATTATGTGATCTCATCAGGCGTCCTGTTCTTTATCGTATCCAGATCGCAAAATTGCTCGACTAAGTTATCCAAGGGTAGTCCGAGCAGCGGTCGGGAGTGTAAACGACGCGACTTCATCGCATTGTTTCGAATAGGCTGAAATAATTAGATGAGAAAAATCGAAGGCGCTAGCAGATCGGGAAAGTGGAGAGAAAGTGAAGGAAAATGGCTATGTTTGAGGTTATGATTGTAGCCTGCCTTTATGTTTTCTTTTTCAAGTGTGGTAAGCAGTTCCTTAAATTTTTGTGCGATTTCTGAGAGAAGGAAATCGCATTTCTAAATTTTCTTTTCTGTTTCTATTCGAAAGGAGCTCGCCTCTTCTGATTTCATTACAGATTCAATTGCTTATTCTAGTTCTGATTTATTTTGGTTCTTTGTTATTGTATTCATCGTTCTATTCTGTTTATGTGTGTAATTCAATTTTGAGCGATGGTCTTTGTTTATCCCTTTTGACTTTCACAATTCAAGTGGTTGACATTCAATGATTCAATGGTGCTGCCGTAACCTTTTGCCGCACCGGCACTCTAGTAGTGGCATTCGCTGGACTCTGTTCATCGATTTTTATTATTCCGAAAAAATGAGAATCATGCCAGGTGGGATTTGTTCTTAATTTTTGGGCTTATTGACGCGTGCGATTTGTCTAACGGTGTGTTTGGGTGAGCCCTAAGCTTTCGGTTGTTGATGTCGCGTCTAGCCGTTGGATGCTGCTTCTCATAAATATAGGTGTTTGATTATTATTACTGACGTTCCAATTTGTTGTCAGAAATAATAGTTATTGATAGAAATACCAAATAATGTTAGTTTTTATTTTATGATTACACAATTTTGTGTTGTGAGGAATGTTTATTTTTTCAATATAATGTAACCGTTAAGAAATTATTCTATTTTCTAAAAAACATGAAAATAAATTAATGTTCCATTTTATATTCTTGCAAAAAAATGTCTAACTAAAAAAATTGTGTTCTACTTGTCATTAAATTAGTGGCAGTGTGCTATCGAATAATACATATTTTCGTTGTACTATCACTAGAGCTAATTTTACCATTGTCAGAATGAAACATAAACTTTGAATTGAATTGTCCGATGCATTTATTATGACATAGTCTATGTTTAAAATTATTTATTAAAAATAATTATTTATGATAATTATTTATTTTAAAAAAATATTAGTCTAATTTTTTAAATAATAAATAATTATT
Organism: Tamarix chinensis; assembly: GCA_030549775.1. Lineage (NCBI taxonomy): Eukaryota > Viridiplantae > Streptophyta > Magnoliopsida > Caryophyllales > Tamaricaceae > Tamarix > Tamarix chinensis. The sequence goes on from CM060176.1 coordinate 11,642,098, forward strand.
ATAAATAATTACTTTTAATAACTAATTTTAAATAAACTTATAATTAAAGCGAGTGTTTTTTGCAACAATATGTGACATTTAGCTTCAAATAGAATTCTTGGCATTCTTTTGAAATTTTAATTTTTTTTTCTTCTTCCAAACACAAAAAGTTCGTCCGACACAATCCTAAATGATATGTTTAGATAGGGGTGGAAGGAGGTTAATGGAGGTGAATTAATTGATTCATCCCATTTGAATACTAAGTTAATAATTTTACTTGGATGAATCGAGGTTAATGTTTCACCTCTATTCACCTCGATTAATTTTATTTTTATTAACTTTCAATTTTGGGAGTAACCGAGGTAAATATAAAAGAATAAGTAAATTTTTGACTTAATATGACTAAAATATCCCTCAATATGACTTATTTGTTTAATATAAGAGTATAAATGTCATTTGTTTTATTATTTTAATTTTCATTTACCTCAATCTAACGAAAATTTTAAAACATTCACCCTGATTCATTTAGATTAGATTAATATCATCCAAATATTATTTTAAAATATTCACTCCGATTTACTTATATTTCATTCACCTAAATTAATTTTTAATATTTATTCTATCTTGATTTATCCCGATTCAAACGGAAGGGATGAATGGACACAGTTGATTATTTCTTAGAAAGGTGACATCGGGTTTCTTTTCTACTTGGGGGCCCCACCATATTAAAACTTAGAAAGTTGATATCTAGATTTTTTAAAAAAATAAGGGTTTTAAATAACTTTCTTGTAGTAGATAAATGATATTTACCAAATAATATTTACTTTGGGGCCCCACCATATTAAAACTTAGAAAGTTGATATCTAGATTTTTTTTCTTAAATAAGGGTTTTAAATAACTATCTTGTAGTGGATAAATGACATTTACCAAATAATATTTACTTGAAAATATTTCATACAATTACCTGGAGTAGGTTTTGAAAAGTTGACATGAGAATTCTCAAGAGTATATTTAAAAATCCGTATGTCGTGAGTTCTATACACTGCTAATATAAATATGAACTGCATATTAAAATTACGAGCAACCATCACATTCTAAGTTGTGATTACTATTCTACATAATGACTTTACTGCATAATGTGAGCATAAATCTAAACAAAGTTTAAACATAATTTATTTAGTCATCCTAATCATGTTTACACAGCGAACGAGATGGCCATGCATTATTTCAACCACCCACATCATTCCTATTTGAAGTGAAGTATAATAAGGCTCCTTATTTGTGTATATGTGTGTGTGTGATAATAAGCGGCAATCAATCCGACGACATACACCATCACATTCCACTATAACTCACTATTGACTTTGTCTCCATTGTCTTCGTTGAAGGTATCATCCATACCTGTACATATATACTAGGAAAATAAAAGATGATAAAAATAAATCAACTTCCAAGGAAAAATATAAATATATTTATACATCAACTAGACATAGAAAATGGATAAACTAAAAATATAAAAAAATATAAATGATAAAAAAACATGATAGACTCAAATATAGTGTCCATAACATACTTAATTCTGATATAAACTACAAATGAAAAGTCTTAATATAAGTTCTAAATGGAATAAAATGTGCACACAAATAAAATCAATTATTCTTGGATTCCTTGAAGCGATTGAATGCATCCCTCAAAACATGAACTTTAGCTTATTGAATTTCAAATTTATATCAAGAAGAATAGCATACAACTCATGTTTCTATTTATCAAGAAGAAGTGTGCTGGAAAAATAATACAAAACAAAACATATCATCATATTTGGAAGAGATCCTACATCACTCATGATATCAACCATAGTTGGGGCATTTTTCTCATTCAATTTTGTAGCATTATAGGAACAATTCTATCTAGCAATGCTCTATTTTTCAAGACAACCAACCAACTGCGTGATATTCTCAAAAAACATCTTCTAATATGTTTGTTTTGTTCGAGCATTAGGTTTTGAATGCTTACTACTTGATGGAGTAGAAGTTACACAACTTTTGACTTGATAATTCTGACCTACAACCCCACCCATGGCTTATTAGATGACACCTATGGAACCAAATCTTCAAAAATAGATGTATAATTGCCTCCTAAAATTGTTGCTTTCAATTTGTCAAATTCAGCTTTTCTCTGTGCTATACCTTAACCTTCAAAATAATCATTATTCTCTCTCTCTCTCTTACTATTCAAATCTATTACTTTATCTTTCTTAGGAGCATTATCATTCTTATTTGATACTATGCACAAACTCCATTGATAGTGCATTAGCAAAGTCTCTTATTGCCATATTATTATCAAATATTATTGAATATGTCTTCTCAAGATTAGGATGAGTTCCATTCTTATGAAATTTATCAAGCTTGTTTTACTACAAGTGAAAAAGAAAAATAAGCTATATTTAATCACATTAGAGAGAAAAACCTAGTGGTTTTATGATATTGCAACTAAAATAAGTTCGCATACCTTAATCCTTTTCTTCCCACCACTTGCCACTATCATCAATTGTCTTTTTATTTGCATCCCACCCTAGTAATTTCACCATTTTTCAAATCTTCCATGCCTTATATTGATTCATCATCCAATTTTTCATGTGTTTTAATTGTTTTTGAGTAGGCTTGCATCCACTTGCCAAATGAAATTCATATATGGCTCAATCCCAATGTTTGGAAAGCCTTATTCTTCTATCTTACCTTATCTACCACCACCAATACAAACATCAAGTAATAAATTAAACATTTTCTCATCCCACTATTTAACACCTCCATTTTTCACTGACGAAAAAATTAGTTTTTTAAACATCTACATAATTCAAAATATGAAAATAATTCTACGAAAAGTGGGGTGTTATCATTATATCTAACATAAGTTAGATGTTTTGATGTTTGTCTCATGCTAAAAATGCTCTATGATAGGCATGGAATCATGGATAAACATACATATCACATGACTTAGGAAATCATGGGTCATAACATGCACACACGTAGGCTGCAAATCAATAAAGTAAACCACCTAAGGCATCTCTAGGGTTTATTCTCTTTGATTAATTACCAATTTATGATCACATAATTATACATCCATTTAATATTTTTGATTAATGGGTCGGATCATCTCCTATGGTCTCTGAATACCCATGATAGTTAAACCAAATAGCCAAATGGACATAAGGCTAACCAAAACCAAATAAACATTCCTAGTTAACTAAACCCTTTAATATTAATACCCTCTAGTATATCATCGATATTTAGAGTAGGAAATACACTTGGGATCTTTAGGATCTTGCCCAAAGGCATATCATAACAAGAAACACTTGGATGTAGACTAACATCCCAATAACTAATCAAGGACTGGATAATCTATACTCATGTAATGCTCTATAATATTTTTCTTTAAGTGATTAGTGTTTTATTATACCAAGAAAATATGCTAAACCAAGACCCACTTATCATACCAATCAAACATATCCACACAACCATCTCACATTATCCATCATTCCCCATCAAGGGTAATTAAGGGTAACGCCATTATCACTTAGCCAAAATATGCCATAAGAGACAATTAAAATATCTAATAATAATCATAGGTATTGAAGTCTATCATTTATTTCCAATTATTCTTCTTTTGATTCAATAATAAAAGTTTAGGTCAAAACCTAGGGATAAGGTATAATCCACAATCAAATCGCTAAAAATAACCTTCAAATATATCACATAACATTCATAAGATACCACTCGACTGTCCTAAAAAACCAATGGATTGATATGGGTCCATAACCAAAAACATTCAAGTCAATATCGAGAACAACATAAAGACAACAACATAAAGACCATAATTGGTTGATTGGTATCCTATAAGGACAACAACATAAAGACCATAAATGAGTTGATTGGTTTCAACCCAAACTAGTTGATTGGTTTACCCAGGGCACAACTACAACATGTTGTTCGAGAATATAAACAAACTTTTCCTCTTCAATCCAAACATCAATCATGGTGTATACAAGGTTTTGAACACTTAATAATCATGGAGCAAAAACTTAATATTTAAGATATGCTTAGATTTCCTATAATAATTACAACTCAAGCATTTCATCTTATGACATATGAAAAACCAGAGAATGCTTAAACATGCTTTTGTATTAAGCAAAAATACTCCATGCTTCATATTAAACATGCTTATATGTTGAAAACTTATCTTACACACACACACACACACACACACAAATGTGTATAAATCCATAAGAGGCATCACATGGCATAACTAATCTAAGATTCTAATTTCATGCTCATACTCATGATCAAACACATTTCATATAACATGCTCATACCTTCAAATCACCAACATACATGTTTACTTTAGGAGCCAATTTCACATCTCCCATGCTCATTTACACCACTCCAAGGCAAGAATGACTTACCTCAACTCGAACTAGCAAAACCATACAAAAGGGGAAACCTCCTAGCTTGAGAGTTCAAGAACCTTGAATACCTTAAAAAAATATAATATTTACAACTATTAAACCCCTTTTAAGATTGCATAACAACTAACGCAACACAAGAATTAGGAGAAATTAGAAATATCACAACCTCTTACGAAACCCAAAAGAAGAGTCGACCCTCAACATTTCCTAAATCTAATCCTTTATTGTTTAAAGAAAAAAAGAAAGATTATAAGAGGAAGAGAAGAATAACATAATGAGTTAGAGAGAAAAAAGGCGGATGAAAGTAAGAATATATAGAAAAATAGGGAACTCATTGCTTGAGAAAGTTGAGGAGAAAAAGAGACTATGGCTTATAATTAAGGCAATGTTTTGATGCAAATGGAGGGTGCAAGGTTATATAATTCGAAACCCTAAACCTTAGAATGACTTCATGTAGTACCAAAAACTTTACTACTAAAAAAATTTATTTTTTGAGGAAACATTAATAATAAAATATTGGGTATTATGTCACATCCAATATAGAAGATGTATTCTCTATAATCCATCTATATTGGGTGCAAGGCTAAAAAATAACTTATACCTAGATACCACGTGTGGGAAGCACTTTATCCCACAATGGTACGAGATTACAAAATAGAGAGAGAAAATATATGATAGAAAACACAGGACTAAAAGTTTAGAGAGAATGATATCTGGATGCCCATACACTTAAACTAACCCATAACCACTCACCGTAGACAATCACCTCAAGGCATTAATCAATGTAAAATAAGCTAGCATTTACTTGTGGGAATAAGCATCACCCTTGAAAATGATGATTAGTATACTACGTACTGAGTAAGGGAATGATACACATCCATTGAAAAGGGCATACATGACACAAGCCACCTAATGACAAGATGGATACTGTACACACATAGGTGTTCAAGGTACGAGATGATCCAAGAGAAAGCCATATTTAATGTTTATTATTAGGTGATCACACAATTCTTTTACTTAGTCACATTGAGATTACGAAATCACTTGTAACATAACCATTGCTTTCCTCTTTCTCTCGCAGATGGAAAAAAGATAATAAGCTTTATTAATATTCTCACATCTCAGGTAGAGCACTCCTAGGCCACTTGTAAATGTTTAATTCTTAAGTATGCAAACCTCCTATTAGCCAATGGATAAGTTAGATAGAGTAGACTATGATCATATAGTTTTGTTAGGACCAAGCAATATAATCAAATGATCAAATTATTCAACACTTAGAATCATTTTGGTCTCGTCTCATGTGATCTTCCACTTTATGTAGTATTATTTTATTAAATCATTAACCAATACTCAATGCATAAAAGTGTATCACTTGATTTTATTAATGCTATCGTATTTCCATTCTTACTACTATTGACTTACCATGAGAAAATTGCTTATCAACTTCTTACAATAATCTCCGATTATCATGAATTTATTCCAACAATTTTATTTATTTAAAGTACTTAGAATTTTATCAAGGTTAATCAAATTAAACGTGTTATAACCACATGAAGAAAAGATAATGCACTAGGAAAACCAACATACAAAAAGTGATATTACACAAGGAAAAAGACCACAATACCTTCACTGAAACCCTAATTCACCCTCAACTCATAAATTCTTCTAGAAAACTCACCGACTCACTAAAGATAACACATCATCCCAATATCTTATTAACACTATCATATCCAAAAATCTAACTTAATGCCAAATTTTCACGCAAAAAATACCGATGTTACCATTTTTGTTACTATTCTCAATTTAAGCCATTTTTCATAAAATCATACCTATGTTGTTCATATTTTACCAAAACACCTAACATGTGATACCTATCATATTTCAACCCAACGACAATTATGCAATAAATAAATTTCTAGATTTAATCCAAAATGTCTAAAATATCCTTAGTTCGCCTAGACATATCTAAATTTATTACCTTAATAACTTAGGTCATAATTATCCTAACATATTGTAAATCAAATTTGATTTAGAGGCATTAATGAATACAATGCCATCATTATTTTGCACAAAAACTCACTAGAAATAAGGCCAAAACACCCACAAAGTTCACAAAATCTACAAGTCTCTGAATTCTACCAATTTAGCACACAACCACCATTATATTATTAACATCTCCAAAATATAATTATTTTTCATTAATAAAATCCACGAAAGTCCAAATGACCTTATGGCCAAAACCACCATATCTTAAAATTCCAAATCTTGCAACCTCAACATACTACAATAATTACCATAGTAAAACATAATTAATTTTATACCTCCAATGACATATTAATATAACCAAATATGCTATCATGCTTGAGATTTTAAGGCAAAGCCTAGCATGACATAAAATAGATATTTGACATAAAATCAAAAAAACTCATGAAATCACAAATTTACCAATTAATACATGGATATGCATTTTAAATAAATTTTAACATGATTTCTAGCATAAAACATGATAAAATTATAATTTATAAAATTAATACATAGTTACAAAATTTCATAAATGAGAGACATATTCTTACCCAATATTACACTAGTTTCTAAACAAAATGCTCCTAATAACCTCCTTCCACACTTTGACCTCCTAAAATAAAAATACAAGTATTAGATAAGGAGAAAATAGTAAGGGGTAGAATAGAAGAGAAAAAAATAAAGAAGTGAGAATAACCCTCAAGATTTCGAAAATGGAGCTTAAATAAGCTTAATCAAATAAGTTTAACTCTCTTTTTTCTTAAAAATAAGCGCCAAAAAAATTAAACTTAAGATTATAGAAGTAAGAAGATGTAAGAAAACAGAAAAGAAATGAAGAAGGGGCTTGGTCACCAAGAGGCAACCAATAACAAGGCAACAAGAATAAAAAGAGAGGAGAGAGAATATAACAAATTAAATTAAAATGTAGATAAGTACCTAAGTGAAGAATGGCCAACTAAAGGGCATGCATCCCTTATGGCTGTCAAATATGACAAGAGAGAGAGGAAGAGAATCAAATGGGAGGGGTTTCTTGCATGTAAGAAAAGTGGTGCCAGTGATTGTAATAGGTAAGATAGTATAAGAGAGTTGGTGTATAGTGATGGTGGTGATTATGGTTAGGTTTTTAATCAAATGAGCTAGTGCCATGTGAGATATGATCATGGGGTATGAGGAGATCATAATTTCAAAGACCTCATGTTCAATAAAGTCAACAATGATTAAAAATGGTTTAGGTAAGGTAGATAGGCCAATGAATGGTTAAAAATAGAAAAAATAATCAAATAATTCCCCAAAATCATGAAAAATTAGGAAAAGGTGAGGAATTAATTTAGGAACCCAAATATATAAACATAATAGGCATATGAATTGATTTGAGGTCAAAAGAAATTAAGAAAATATAGAATAGTAAAAATACCCAACGTTGGTCGATCGAAAGAGGTTGGCAGTAGACCGTTTGAGTCCTAGATGATAGGGTTTTGGGCGCTACTAGTCAGTTGACCAAAGGTACGACTCAGTTGATCGTTTGTTGACTAAATTGAAAACTATGGTTTTGATGCACATGAAGATAAAATGAAGGTTTTGAGAGCTATAAGTAATGTGTTAAAGAAAAGTATAAGGTTAGAGAAGGGATTATAAGACTAATTACCCAGGAATTAGGGTTAGGAAAATTTTGGGGTGTTACACTTCAGACCAATATGGGCAGGTTTTAGTGGTAACAAGGCTGACTTTTACCCTTAAAATTGAAATGATGATGATCGAGGGATTTTAGGGCGTTGCATATTAGAATTTTAGAATCACAAGAATGGAAAGAAACAAAAAGAAGACAAAAGCTTTAATGGCAGTATATTTGATGGGGATGAAATCATTGATTCGTGCATGCTCAACAGGGAGAGAAAAGGAGGAGGAAGTAGACAAGGAAGATGAAGTCATTAATTTGCTTGGGTTTGGAAAAATGTTCGAATTAATGGTAAAAAAAACCTCTTAAAAATGATTTAGAAGTACTTCAAAACTTAATTACAAAGTTTCAAGATAGTGAGGAAAGGATTTGAATCAAAATTGAACACAAAAGCTTTCAAGTTGAATGGACCAATTAGGAAGTTTTTCCAGACCCCCGAAATCTCAAGAAAAGATAAACCGACCAACAAGTATATCTCCAAATCAATCGCCTGGTTTTCTTATAAGACAAGTCCTCTTGAAAATCAAATCTCTAGTAAATCCTTGTAAGACCAAACCCAAAACACAACTCTCAATCATACTTACACACACTTAGAACATGATCAAACATATGAATTAACATACATTAAAGACTTAAATATATGTAGGATTACACATTATATTTGAGCTTTATCGTCCATCTTCTCATTATTAACTCTACCGTCAATTTTTTCATTATCATCATCACTCATCCTAAAATAAAGAGAAAGATATACAATTCATTAACCCCTATAATCACTAAATATAGTATAATATAGCGAGATAGGAAAACAACCTGTCTTTCACCATTAGTTACACTTCTAGAATTGAAATCTCAACGACAACAAATCAAGAGCTAGAATTAAGGAGGCAATTACCATGCTTTATGGAGGATCAGAAAAAAAAAATATATATATATAACAAGATGCATGATACTTTACAGAGTAAAGATATTTCCCAATTTTTGAGAGGAATTTTCGATACTTAGAATCAATGACGGAGCCAGTATAGAGCACATGAGATCTCTTGACCCCATGAAATATTCTATAAATATATATTATATATAAATAAGAGAAATATTGTAACACAAAAGTGTCTTGCTATAATGGTTGGACCTCCTTTATATTACCCACCGGCTCGTTAGATTGATCTCGTTCAAATTTGTTCAGAAAAGGGGAACACAACCGTGACAAGAACAAAGAGTCAATGACAATAGTTGAGTCTGACAGGAGAAGAAAGAAAGAGGGATATTATTTCGCACCACGCTTCCATGTACAGAACGTACCACGTAATACTTTACCATTCCAACTAGCGCGCGAGAATTTTGAAGGACAGCCTAAAGCATTATCAGAAGTTACTAAGAGAGAGAGAGAGAGAGAGAGAGAGCCAAAAACCACAAAACAATGCATGCAAGGATGCCCACATATATTGATATATATCAGTAGATAAAAGCTCTGCATATTCATATACAGATACTTCTGGGCACTAATAATTCAAAGGCACATAAAAAATTAAGCAAAATTGAAGTGGAAGAACCTTAATTATTCTAGCGCAGACAATTTTTTTAATTTTTTTAACAGAGAAAGAGAGAGAATGGAAGGTTAAATTGACATATCTCGCATGCATAGAAATGCCGTAGCATTTGCGTGCTAGTCTATTAATAATAAAATGTGCCAATAACTTGAATCTTTTTTTAGAGGAAGAACCATTGGAATTTTATTAATAAGCCTTGTTCACGACCGCAGATACAATTATGCTGGGGAAAAAACATGACCACATATCAATGGCATTGCCTGTGACTAGCTTTGCGATCATATGCGCATTACCTACGTGCCTCCACAATATCTCGGAGTATATAGATAAGCCCTGAACGTCCCATATTCTTCTCAATAATCCTCTTAATTAGCGTCATGCAATCCAACTCAATGACTATATTGTTCCAGCCTTGCAACTTGCAGACCTGTAGCGCATGGTACACCGCATGTCCCTCATATTCTTCAGGCGATCAATTTACCCTCCGAGACCTTCCGCCCTGCCGCACCAGTCTCCCCTCTATGATCCCTGCACCCGAACCCAGGTCCCCACTGCTGCCTGCATCTGTATTAATCTTCGACACACCTTCCCGGGGGGAGGTATATATCCACCTTGGTCTAGCGATCGGTTGTGCCTCACGTATATGTTCCTCCCAGACAGTAGCAATGGTCTGTAGTCACGAGGTTCACGCCCCGTTCTGATCATCCCTTTGAACGCCACATCATTTCTAAGCCACCAAAGTGCCCGGCCGAGAATACGTGCACACCCATGCTGCACGAAGATCGTCCATGTCACAGACGCGATCGAACCAGTCCCGTGGGTAACTAAATCCGGGCTTCAAGTCGACTACAACCGGGCACCACTGCCACAATCTATTCGCCGCGCCGGTCACTAATTGTACCGATGCTGGAATATCTGTTTCCAGCTCCCCACAAGCATGACACCGACCCGGAACATCAAAGCCTTTCTCCTTCAGCCTCTCCACTGTGGGAAGAATATATATATATATATATATATATATATATACTTGCAACATTCCCATACGAAATTACAGACTTTAGGCAGTGTCTATGTCCTCCAATGTTTATTCCATATCCCGTCGCCTGTGTCCTTCGATCCCCCAAGTTCATAGAGCTTCGATAATCGCATCAACATCTGATGATATGCACTTCTGACGCTACATGTGCCGTCGTTACAGTGATACCAGAGGTGGAAATCTTCTGCCCCTTCACCATATGAAGGGGATAGTGTAGAGATTTTGGATCATTTTCCTTTCTTTTTTTCCATTATGTTGATGAAAAATGAGATAGTTTAAAGAATGCAAATTGAACCAACTTCTAAGTGGTTTCTTTCATGTGTTTCCGGTTAATCAAACAGAAAGATATTTTCAGATATTCAATATAACTAGATTATCGGCTCTTTCTGTAATGTACGGTTGCTTAACACTATTAGCTGCTTTAGAAGTAAGAAACTAATTATGTGTGGCTATAGATGCGTCTCAAATTTAATTTGTAGGGAAAATATGAGTTGGCCTATGGGGAGCAGCATATTGAGCAAGCTTTAAGAAAATAATATAGACAGCGGAGAGAAACGTCCAAAACTTTCAAGAAGATATATTCTTTAGGTACACATGTTAGCGTACCTTAGACATTTTGGGACCCTAGAGGACTATGCAAAAGAGGCCTTTCCAAATATAATAAAAAATATATTTGTATAGAAAAAATTATTTAAACTTAAGTTTTCTTACCTTTTTTTATGTAAATTTATTGATTAGATGTTGACAATCAAGTTGTGACAAAATCTTTTTCAATTGATATAATAACTAATCTATTTAGTATTCCTTGATACATGGTTGACAACAAAAATGACTTTATTAATTTTAACTTTGAAAAGTTTATTTCTACTGATACAATGGTAATAGGAATATTTAATAGTATTTTATATGCAATCAAAGTAGTTAAAAATGAGTTTAATATTTGTATGACATTAATCATGTCTAATGGGCCTTTTGCATCATCTTGAAAAACTTCTTTAAACACCTTTAGTTCAAAAAATAAATCCAAACAATCAAGATTTAAAACTGTATAATGTTTCCAAAAAAAATTCTAGATTAAGACAACATATTTTCAAACTCTCATCATCTAATGATTTTAACTTATTTAGATCATATAAGAAACCAAAAACTTCTTCATATAGTTTAAATTGTTCAAACCTACTTTCAAAAGAAGAAATAGCTTGATTAACCATATAATAAAAATAATTAATTTTAAATGATTTTTCGAAAGAATGTGCAACATCATTGGTATTATTTTTATCAAATTCTTTCTTCCTACAAAGTATTCTTCTTTTGCAAAATATAGGTTTTATATTTATCTTAAAAGATATTTCTTTTAGCTAAAATTCGTGTTGTTGTGAACCCATTTTCTCTACAAATTTTCAAAAATGAAATAATACCTTTTAGATGCTTTATAACACATCAATTTACATGTCTTTGGCTTATAAGGTCTTACTAACTACATTAACAACAAATAATAAATCATACCAAATTACAACAATGACTAAAAATTTATAATTTTCAAGTTCATATGTAGCCAAACAATAATCTTCACCTTTTGTCTTAGGATTATTACTAGTTTCTACTAACTCAAATAGGGCATATCTTATTTGTGAAACTTAAAATCTGACAGCTTTAACACTTTCAATGTGACTTTCCCAAGTTGTTTGTGATAGTGGTTTCAAGGTTAAGGAAAACATGTTCTTTCATAATTATCCATCTTTTAGTAGAAGAAGAAAATATTGAATAAATATTTTGAAACACTCTAAAAAATGTAACAGCTTTAGAATGATAACTAACCATGTCAGAAAGCAATAAATTAAGACAATGACAACCATAAGGAATATAAAAGTTTGAGGATTTATATCTAATAACAACTTTTGCAAACCTTGATGTTTTCCTTTCATATTAGAGCCATTATCATACCCTTATCCTTTCACATCACTAATGTCAAGACCAAGGTTGTTTATTGCATTTTTAAGTTCATGAAAAAGCCTTTGACTTGATATATCATTAACATTCAAAAGTTCTATAAAATAGTCTTCTATTTTTATAGGAAGAGATGAAATATCTACACATTTTAATACAAGAGAAAATTGTTCTTGATGACTTACATAAAGAGTACAATCAAGTATGGTAGAAAAATACTTTGATGTTTTAACTTTTCTCACAATTGTGCATTTTATTTCATTTGCAAACAAGTCAATAATTTCATTTTTTATCTTATGACCAAGATAATGATCATGAATTTCACATGCTAGAATATGTCTAAAATGTTCTTACATTATGGGATCAAACTTAGCAATCATTTCAACAAGACTTAAAAAAATTTCCATTGCTATCTTCATAATTTATTTTCATTTTTTCCTCTAAATGCCAAGTTATTTTTTGCAAGAGTTTTCACTACATAAATAATTCTCAATAATACATTTTGCTAGTGTTCTTTTTCTTGTATCCTATTATCAATTGTTTTTTCATTTTATAATCTTACATTCACATTGATCCAATAAGTTATATTAATGTTGTGTTCATTGCTTGTTTCATGTGCCTTGAGCTTAGCACTAAGATTTTTCCAATCTTTGCAACTGTCATATGCTAGTTGAAAATTAAAATTTGACTTTGCAACCATCTATCTAATTTCTTAGAGTAAACTAACCATGTTCGATCATGTATTTCATCATTTCTTAATTTTCTATTGTAATGTATTATGGAAAAATGTCTTAAGTTTTCATCTTTTGGAAAGTCTTGATTGCTAGATCTAATATGTCCCTTCTCTACCATCAAATTTCTCAAATTATTACTAATATTTCCCCAATTTCCAAGATCATATATATCAACATCTATATGTGAATCCATTCTATCTATACATTCATTTTTCTCCTCACATCATTTAAAATTTTCATTATATTCCAAAGTATTACTAATATTATAATCACTAATAGGTGATTCATTTGCAATATTTTTAGATGTATTTTTTGAAGTATTTTGATTTCTAGTGTTGATAAATCTATCAAGCAATTTTTTTTGAGATTGAATAAATTCTTAAATTTCCTCTTTTTCTTACGTTTTTTATATCCAGATTCATACTTCCTAGTAGACATTAGTAAATATAGAAATGGGTAACACAAAGTAACACAAATAACAAAATTTACAATAAGCTAATGAAATAGAAATTGGAGAATAACACCCGATCTTTATCTTGGAATAACTGCAATTTACAACTTCTATAGATTGTTATATTGTTGTAATGATGCCTACACAAATACAAAGTAGAAAAAAAAGGAACATTAGTAATACAAATTAAAACAGAGACTAAGATAAAAAAATACTTGGAATCTACATCATGGATACAATTTACAAAAATAAAAATACTTAACTATAAATAAAAAAATGAAAATGATTAAAATACACAAATTAGTTAATGTAGATTCGACCACTATTTTGATTTTGAAACAAGTTGAATGAGGGTATATGTTTCTCAATTTCACAAATCAAAATAAACTACTAAGCTACAGCCATTAATTCCATAAAATATTAGTCTAGCAAAGTTGCAACTGCAAATGAGGTGGGAGTTGGACTTGGTCACTTGGGACTCGAGAGACTCACCTTGACCGGAAATAAGAGATGGGCAACAAAGCCAAAGGTATCAAGGATTCAATATTCAGGGAAGAAAATTGAATATAATGAAGATTAAAGAGTCAATCTACCCAACGCTTAAGCTCCTAGAAGCAAGCAACAACGAGAACAAAAATTTCCACCTTCTCTAGTTCTCTTTCTGGCAAGATGAATGAGAAAGCCTAACAATTGTGATTTTGTGAATAATAAATTAACAATCTAATTGAAATTGTAGGTTTGTAAAACAAAGTTCAAGGATTTTTTTCGTTCTTGAAAGGGCCAGGCTTGATGGAAAATGTGAAGGGTGTGAGTTGAAACACATATTTGTGTTAAATACTTAAATAAAAACCATTTTTTCCCATTGATGATAGATAAATTTATGCTAAAATTAATAAGAGAAAGAAGAAGAATTTACTTGTTGATTTTATTGCAAAATTTGATTCGAAACCCAATTAGTAGGAATGAGAACAATGTGTGGTTCACCATTTTGATTTTTTGATCCCATATTTGAGCTGAATCATGAATTTATTACCCAATACTACTTGAGTCGAGGTTGGATAATCCAGATATATCGTTATCTGAGCTTTTTCTTCTTCATCTTCTCTGTTTCATTTTCTTTCTTCTTTTTATTCTTTGTTTCATTTTATTTCTTCTTCTATGTTTCATCTCTAATTTTCATTGATCAAGGTTGTCATTGCTAGTCAACTTTTGTTTTATAACTTTTGTCTGACTTACTACTAAGTACTAACTATGCCATACTTTGATTTTTGAGGCTTGATACTTCTCTCCTATGTTATTCTCAAAATAGGTTGGCATAGCCCAAAGTATGGTCCTGCATGTAAGCATAACAAGGCCTACTATATAGAATATTTAATTATAATACGACAAACTAATTTATTATGATTAATGAATACAATTGATATGGAAGTGTACATATACATGGCTGTGTAACAAAAATAGGGATTAATTAACGTCAAATCTAGCATCTAAAGGGGTGGTGGCGTGCAAGGGGAGTTTTCTGGGTAAGAAATCAAAGGCTCAATATAGGGATATTATGGGGGTATTTATAGGCTTTAAAAGAGAGGTTAGGGTTTTGTGGATCAGTGAGGGGATAAGGCAGGTTGGTTTGGGCTCACCAGCGACGTTGTTTGGCCGGCGGAGTTTCAGGGACGAGGCAGGGTTGGCTGGCTGGGAGAGGGAGAAACACGCTAGAAGAGGGAGCGTTGGTTGGGTCAAAAGGGCCGGCGAGTCAGGGAGAAGAGAGAGGAAAAAGAACAGCCGTAACCGGTGGCAAAATTTTTGGTTGGGCGGTGGTGTTGCAAGTACAGGTCGACGGGGCTGGGCAGATGCGAAGGATGAAGAAGAAGAAAGGTGGGGGGAACCGGGCGGTTCAGGGAAAGAAAGAAAGAAAGGAAAAGATGGGTGGACCGGGAGGTCGGGTGTAACGGTAAGGATAATAATTAAAACACAGCGTCTGGGAAAAACAAAACACAAAACGCGGCGTTGGGAGAAGGAAGGAGGCGTTGGTCGCGCAGGCTAGGCCGCGCCGAAAGAAAGGAAGGAAAAGAGGAAGACTGGGCCGTGGGCTGGCCGAGGTTGGGGAGGAAAAAAGAAAAAGAAACGAAGACGAAAGAAAAAGAAAGAAAAAGGAAGAAAAAAAAGGAAAAAGGAAAAAGGAAAAAGGAAAAGGGAAAAAAAGGAAAAATAAGTGGGATGGGTATTTAAATTAATTAAAATATTTGGCATATTTAAAAATAATAATATTTAAATAAAACAATATTTAAATCCCTTTTTAGACTAATTTAGGTTTTTTAAAAGGTTTTTCATAAATTTCATTTTAATTAGCAAAACACCCTCATTTTTTCAAATTAAATTATTTATAAAATTAATATTAATTTGGAACTATTTTCTCTTTCTTATTTAAAATAAAATAATTTATTTAATAAATTTTCAAAATAAAATCCTTAATTAGCTAAAATGCCCAAATTTCTCCTAATTAAAATACTTATAAATTTATTCTTGATTTGTCCTAATTAATTTCCTTTTATTTTAATAATAACAATTAATTTAATTAATTTTCCTAATAAAATCTTATTTAACTAAAAAATTTAAAATTAAAATTTTCGGGGCATTTCACCTAAAGCACATGCAAACTAGGCTCAGGCTTATAGGTCCAAAAATTTAGGGCCATGAAATATTTAATATAAACTTTATCTTACTCAAAGAATAAGAATTAATACAATGCGTTGGTGTTTCGGTACTCAGTGTGTGTTTTTCTAATGTTATTTTAAAGTTTTTTTTCCTTCTAAAAAATAGTCCATATTCATCAAATTTACCTAGGGCCCCAAGATGTATAAGATTGGCACCAAGAGTCCTCCACTATATAGATTACAGGTTTTATACACCCTTATCAGAAGTCATTTACCAAAAACAAGTAATCCTAAACAATACCAAATTTTCTTTTTGCAAAAATGAAAAGATGATTAAGTGTAGTAGCATATTATAAATGATGCAAATAGAGGATTAGTACCTTATGATATTAAATAAGAAACATTAGGTTTAAATCCAAAAGCAACATCGTAAAGAGAAGCTCAAACCTAATGTATTATTTGGAAAGTGGGGATGAATATAAGTTAATGCTTTTAGTTTACAAAATTCCTTATTTATTTATTTATTTAAGTGAACCTAGTTTAAAGTAGGTTAACATTAACTTAGGCTCATTCTAAATTTGTTTACCACCAAATTGGTAATTAAAGAAAGTTAAAGCTAATGTTTTAGTGAAATTTTATACTCTTTAACTATTTTTTCATTTCCTTTATATTATATATTTATTTATATTGACTAACATAGCAAATGTAAGGATTACAATTTTATCTTAAATACCATTAACCTCTCTATTCATCTTGATTCAAAATAAGATTATGACCTATTCATTTTCTAAATAAATATTCAAGTAAGAATGGAGTGCCTGAGGTGCTTGACAAAAATAATTGAGGCATAGAGTTTAGTAGAGCTATGGGCCTAATGAAGTGTTGTAAACTAAAATGAGATATAAAAAGTAAAAGGGTTTAAAACAAGATAAAAAGAAATATAAATAAATTAGATAAAATTAATGAGATCTTGATAGATTTGAATATATTAATATTAAATTGAAAAATATAAATGTAGAGACAAAATTATTAAAATGTCTTATAAAGTGCTCTATAGTATTTTCTTCTTCTTCTTATTATTATTCTTTAGGAATGCGTAAGAGTCTTCTATATTAGAGTGTTTTGTATCGTCTTAGATTCAAAAAATAATCGGTCTCTTGACCACATGAAATAGAAGTGGAGCCCCGAAGTCTTAACCATCCACATCACTTTCCTTTCCGGTGATCTACTGCAGGATACTGGATAGTGGTTTACTTCTTACTTTGGGATCGTTGAAAGCTGAGACGCCAGATTTGCATTAACCAATTAGCAATGCACCTCTTATTATTTTATCCATTTAAAGGTCAATTATCCGATATTCTCAATTTGGCAGACGGCAACACCTCTGTTGACTTCGGTTCCCATTCTATCTTCCTTTCTCTGCCGAGTCCCCATATCAATCAATTACTCTCTCTCTCTCTCTCTCTCACTCGTAACAGTGGCGCCAATTGCGTCGAAGATTTCGGTATAACCGGTGATACCTGTGGCGTGGCGTGGCGCAGGTAGGACAATGGAGGGAGAAACGTCAATAGTTTCTAAGGCGCGGACGGCCTACCATTCTGCTGCTGCTAAAGCGGAGAGAGTTCTCACAGATATTAAATCCGATTTCACCAATACTTGCTGCGATCATCGTGGTATCCTTTTCCTCTTTCCTCTTAATAAATTTAGTTTATTTTAGACTATAATAGCTTTATGATTTATGTAAGAATGCGGGTCATTAATCCTTGGTGAATGCTATTTGAAATTCGTAAATTTTGATGAAGAATTGGTTAAGGTTTCCAGTATTCAACAGTCCAATGGTGA
Organism: Tamarix chinensis; assembly: GCA_030549775.1. NCBI lineage: Eukaryota > Viridiplantae > Streptophyta > Magnoliopsida > Caryophyllales > Tamaricaceae > Tamarix > Tamarix chinensis. The sequence goes on from CM060176.1 coordinate 11,660,447, forward strand.
ATCGCCGGGAGAGCCTGAACTGAAGGTGCATTTTTATTGGGATTTTTTTTTTTGCGCTGAATTTAAATTTTATTAGTTGGTACCAGATTGATTGAAATAGAGCGTGGGAATTCTTTGAACCTAGAATTAATTGGTTACCTCCACAGATAGGCTCAAAGTAATAATTTGATTAGATGATGGCAGATTATTATTACATGGCTAATTAAATGTTGAAAGTGACAATATCTTGCTATTCTCAAAGGGAATACACTTCCCTTAGACGCCACGGCCGACGGAGTATGTGTGTCAGGTGTGTAATAAACACGTATTTGTAATCGCCGGTGGTCATAAGAAGTCTACTCCCAACCAGTGATTTTTTAGTCATCGGTAGATATCGAACTTTCACACTGCAGCTACCTGAATTACTACATTCATTTCATCTCTGGAGGTATACATGTCATTTTATGCCGGAGATATGTGACAAAGGCAGTATGATTCGAACCCGGGACCTTGTGAAAAAGAGCCGAAGCCCGCTCCACTAGACTAAGGAAGGAACCACAGTATCTTGCAATTCTGTGTGCGCTAGAGTGGTTTTGATTTTGATGTGCATCACACTGAAGTAAAAACAAGTGGCTGGCAGCATTTGATACTTAAAATTGTTGAATTATCTGTTACTGGCTGTGATGGTTCAGAAACGAAAAATGAGTTTCAGATATTCTGGTTGCCACTTGATCAGGAAGGAATAAACTTAGCCATTATTAAGCTAAATTATATCTGTGAGTAATTTGAAAAAAAAAAAGGAAAAGAAAAGTCTGCACTGTTTATAGAATTCCACCATCCATGCCTTTGTACTTGTTTATTCATTTTAAGACAAAATTGTCTCATGGCCATCAGTAAATTATTAGTACTACAGCTATCTCTCTTTCACTGAAATGAGAAGTACATCTACGCTACCTCAAGAAGGAATGGCTATCAAACTGTTTGCCTGAATCCTAAATGTAAGAACCATTGAATGTTGAAGGATGAATCAAGGCACCAATGGATCTGCCAGACTCTAACATTGATAATGTGTAGGATTCTAGGAAAAACAGTTTCCTGTATCCAGAATGTGGAATTCTAGCAGCAGCAAAGGATACTCCCTTTCTTCTTAGCAATAGTGCCTACTTTGGCTCTGATCTCTATCCTTCATGTCTCTGATGCTTCTTAGTCAAATCACTACTCGTCTATATATCCTGATGTGAAGGAACATCAAAAGTCTAAAACATTTGTATCCTGGTTAACATTGAAAGAGGCAACATAGGTCCTCCCATTGCTCCATTATCTAGGACGGTCATGAATTTGCCATAGCTGAAAACCATTTTTTCTGATAAATTTTCACCAGACCAGCCTGCTTGTTCTAGGCCTCTTGCTGATACAAGGTCTAAGAAGATTCTTCATTTTCAGTGACCTCTATTATTAATCAACATGATGGGTTATTGCTTTTCCATTTGTATTCCTTGCATGTGTGATTATTTTTCATTTCATTTTATCTCACCTTTTTCATTTTCTTTCAGGGTTTGAGCGATGCAAAGCAATTCGGTTGGAGACCATGTAATATAGGAAAGAAGCAGGATTGGCAAGATAGACTAAGGAATATACGGAGAGGAAGGAAGGGGACCAAAGATATTGAGAAGGTTGAAAGTCAGAAAATGTTTATCCCTATTGTTGTTGATAATATTGGCATATACAATGAGAAAGTTGCCCGTGAAGCAGAGGTGAGCTATCCTGTCTAATTTATCCATTATATGTTACATGCTTGTTCATAAAACTTGATGCCTTGGCCTTGATTCTGGGACATATGTATACGGGGCTAGGGGGTTTGGAAGTCTTGCTCCATGAAGTTGTTCAATTTGGCTTCCCATGGAACTAGTTTATGTGGATCCGCTAACACAAGGTTCGATGATAAACACTGGATTCCAAGAGGCCAATTGCTGTTCTTTGGCTATTAAAATTCACTACAAAGTGGTTTCTCTCTTACCGAATTTCGGCAGCATTTATCATCCATTTTAAAAATATCAATATAATCTTAAGAACTTGACACATGTATGGGATGGCACTAGTGGCCTAGTGCTAGGACGCTGAACTCTGGCTTTTTGTTTTCTTTGTGAATGTTTATCCAAGAACATGCTATCATTTTTCTTTGGGGAAAATAACCCTTATCTATCATTGGTCATATGCTCTCCTGCAACAAACAAGAGGAATGAGGGGAAGAAAAACCATTACTAGATTTTTATCTTTTCACACGAGTTGCATAAAGGCTGGCGCTTTCAAGCTGTAGCCTAGGCATAGTTCAGACTAGAAAAAAACTTTGGAGCTTCTCTCCATATGATGGCTGTGGACGATGGTTGAACAAAGCTAGAGTTGATTGCTTTTTGACCAGATTTGTTTGCCACTACTCGAGAAGCCGTCATAATATTAATATCTTTTGGGTGTGTGGATGTTCATGGCATCTGCTAAGAATTGTCCTGTCATATTCTGCAGTTCAAGCTTCAAGGCCTTGGCTGAACAATGTAGATCAATTATTGACCCTTACCTATGCGAGGATCGACTTAGCTAGTTTTTTACTTCTGCAATGCCATATTTTCTAGTAATAGTCAAAAGTTTCCCTTTGACGATCTACCCTACATGTTCACAATCTTGTTCCAAAACTGGCTAAATCTTTCAAGCTTTAAATTGGATTTTTGACATTTTCAGGATTCAGTGAGAGCTCCTTCAGCAGATTGTAGTAATATTGTCAGCAATGACATTATTCCTCCAGCAGCTGTGCTGAGGCAACTGGCTATAGCTTTTGAGTAAGTTTCATGTGCTAACTTCTTTTAGTTTATGTATTCTCTTTTCTTGTAGACTTTCTGCATATGTTGGTGATGGAAGAAAAGAACATGCCTGGAAGTTTAAAACTTGCATATCTTTCCTTTATGTACCTTATCTATGAGTGAGCGACTGAATTTTTTTTTGTTTGCTTGCTGTTGCCATATGGTGGATCTTGTGCAGATGATGGAGCTCTCTATTTGCCCGGTCTTTTCTTATTTTGCTATAACATTTTTAGATCCCTTTTTCTGTGCCAGATTTCCAATGTTCAGTACACTTTTCTGTGTCATTTAATCTGTTATGCTGATCATTTTTACCCCTTCTCTAGGTCTGGCCGGAATATTAGATCAATCAAGGATCTACTCTCTTCATCTAAAAATTCTTCACCAGTGAGGGATAGGGCAAGCTTAAGCCTTTCTGCTGTCAAATCGTTGATGCTTTGTGAAAAGGAAGAGAAATTTTCATCTCACTTTGGTGATGATGAAGTTTTATCTTTTATTCAGTCAGTTCTTGATGCTGGTAGGAGCATGATTCCACCTTTTATGAATTACCTTCTTGCTGAGGGTCATTCAATTTAAATTTTATGGTTTTATCTTCTCGTGGTGATTGATGCTTCCCTTGTAATGTCTGCAAGATGTTCACAGAAGGACTTACACTCGGTAGAAAAATATGCACTACCCTGGTCAGGCAACCCTGCAGATCATCCCTACTAAGAGATATTCATGGTGCACCTCCTGAAACACTTGTTGCTATGCTTTCTGAGGTTATAGGAAGCTTCAAGACTGTCCGGAAGATGGCAGCCTTCTGGTGTGGAGTTGTTTCTGAAGTAAGTGACCGATTAAAACCATGTTGTTAGATAGGAGGAAATTTATGCAGTGGTAAAACCTACCCTAAAACCAAAAACATCAGTAGCTTAGTCGGTAACAATTCCAGTAGGTATCTCGAATAGCAATTATCCTTAAGCACATCATAATCATCTAACATCAGGGTTAGATCCGGATATAATTGCTTATCCTGCTTCATGCTTACATCCATCAAGATAAGCCTGAAAAATGCCTTCTGGCTTTCTACTTTATGAAAATCTTTCCGTGGGTACAATGACAGTTCTGGATATTACTATTACTCATTTGTTAAGTCATTGCAATATACCTGAAATGTCTTGCTGTGATGCTCAACAGAGATCCAACCATGACAGCTACACTATTTGTAATTGTCAGTTGGGCTAATAGAAAAGCTTATTTTGCAATCTTGATTGACTGATATTGTATGGAATGAAGCTTATTTTAAGATAGTAAGGAAAGACGATTAAAGAACCATAATAATCTGATAGGCGGCCCTCCAATCCAGTAAGAACATTATGGATGGTTTGCTGAACGTTTGTTAGCAAAGAGAAATATATGCACACTGGGAGTAAGAAAAGTGGTTAGGCTGGGGTTAGTTTTATAGGGAGAGATGGAAAAATAGCCTTGAATAGGCAGAGTCAGAAAGAGAAAGTTACATGAAGATTTGTAATCTGGCATATTTTTGTCAAAATGCATAGTCATTGAGCAATCTGATTAAACATTGTACAAGATGTCTACATTTTATAGAATGTCTACTTCCAAATGATTAGTCAATGTGATTTCTGATTGAGTCTTCATTTATTCTCTTTAGATCGCTTGATGATATTAGATTATTGAGCATTACTTTTCTGCTGTCTGGAAGCTGTATTGGTGCATTTTCCCTGTTGCCAAGTTTTTTCGTGTTGCGTGCTAGGACATGAGATGAGATATTCTTTTGTCTCCAATATATTCTAACAAGCGCAAACTCTTACATGGATGCAGTTGAGAAGACTCTGGTTGGAAGAGCAATATCTTCCGGGAGTTCCTGTTGATGATATTCCAGACCTAAATTCCTGCCTTCTTTATCAGCAGATGCAGGCTATAAATTGTTGTGTTTCCAGGAAAAAGCGCCGTACCATAGCAACCAAGTCTCTGGAATCTATATTACAGGAAGCTGGTGGATCATCTGATTCTAACAACACCAACCCTTCCAGCTCACTCTTGTACGCTAGAATTGATACAGGTGAACTTGTTCTTCGGCTGGGAGCCCACGATTTGTCTCACAATTTGACAATGTTGGAAACTGGGGAACCTATTTATGCTCCTGTGACACAGGTTTAACTGATAAGAAGTACTGGAAGTTCTCATTGTTATTTTTAAGTGGTGTTGTTTCATACCTTTTCAATTGCAAATGTAGGAAGGACCATTGCTTACAGAAGATCTCATCCAAGAAAATGAGGAATTTGTTCTACGAACAGGGAGGTTAGTAGGTGCATCATGTGTAAATTCTTATGCATGCTTAAAGTGCTTTATGCTCACATTTCATTTCAGTGAAAATATGGGTTTGAGCATAATTCTGAAGTCTTTAGTTCAACATTAGACAATATGCTGAAACTTTAGGCCACAAGTTGGTGGGAAATGTAGGCTCGAAATACCCTTCCCCCATAATATAGTTTTATATTGGCTGGGGATGGGTTGATTGTTTTGTAGTTGAAAGATTGTAGCTATATTATCTGATTGACATTGAGCGAAAATTTGGAATTGTATGCTAGTGTGGATAATAAATGCTTGTGTGCTCGTGTTCCATTTGAGATGAAATTTGGGAATGAGCATGACTCTAATCCAACATTAGACAGCATACTGAAAATTTAGGCCCAAAGTTGGTGGGTGATGTATTAACTACCCCCACCCCAAAAGGAATTGAGATCTTTTAGTCTTATATTGGTTATGAATTGAAAATGTGTTGTTGAAAGATAGGAGCGATTTAATCTGATTGACATTTCCTTGTTGCTTTTAGGCATCTCTAGATGTTTGTATCTGAATATTGTTGTTTCCTTTATTGTGGCAATCTTTGATGATTTGATATTTCATTTTTTCTGCAGTTGTGGCGCTGGCTGTACTCAACTTATGTCTGACATGCAGGCCTTCAAGGTCAGTCTGATGTAGTGAATAGATTCTCTTGGTCCTGCTTGTGTGTATTCATTGCTCATTCTGATGTGCTGGCTGCACTATCCTTACCGTAGCTTAAGTTTGTTTTCATGAACTAGGCGGCAAATCCTGGTTGTATCCTTGAAGATTTTGTGAGATGGCACTCTCCTCCTGATTGGACCAAAGATGAGTCTGGCGGCAAAGCTAGTGACAGTCCATCTGGAGGTGAAGGTTCTTCAAGAGGTCGACTGAGTACTCGGATGCAAAAAGAAGGTCACTTTCTTGTCCTTAGACATGATGAATACTTCTGCAGTTTGTTGCTAGTAAGCAATTTTAACTCCAGACTTATCACGATTTTGGGACATAAAATGTGACTTGGAATGTTAAGACTTTAGAGACTGCTGTGAGGGGTCTTGGTCAGGCTGTCACCTTTAAAAGCTCAATTTGTTGTCCTGAGCTTAGCTTGATATATGTGCAGTTCTCATTTGCATGTAGGGTTTTATTTGGAGGGAAAATGATGAAGATTTATATTATCCCTTTTCTCCCCTCTTTTTACAACGGTGTTGCTGTCAACAATGTTGGCGGATATTGTGTTAAAGTAGTCCATGATTTGGTCTCTCTATTGGTTTAAAAGCTACATACAACTAGGTTACTTTTGATGATAGCAAGATTTACAGTTTGAACCATTGTGATGGAATTGGACAGAATTTTATGATTTTTATTTTCCTGACTGATGGACACTAGTATGATGGTTTTATTTTCTTAGGAGTGTTTTGTAGTAGCAGGTTGGTTGTATTTTCTCATCTTAAACTTCTCTTTCAAGTCAAATAGTCTCATCCATAGTTGTGAAACAACGCTGTAGGTAATTTGTGGCGGGAACTGTGGGAAACTGCAAAGCCGGTGCCTGCTGTCAGACAAGCACCACTCTTTGATGAGGAGTTGGCGGTGTAAGTTAGTCCAATTTACCTGTTTAATCTTACTTCCAAGTCATCATTACCAATCTTAAAAAGGGAAGAATGCTGCTTTTGTAGAGAAGGCATCTTGAATGCGCTTGAAGACATTCCACCGTCTGAGCTGTTCAAACAACTTTTCCTCTCATTAGTAAGTATTGCAGACTTTTCTTTGTGTGTTTTGGGGCTTATTTTCTATGAAGGTCAATTATAGTTTGTATGGTTTTAGTAAGGTGTGTTTGTTGTTTTGAGAAAGAAGCATAAGTTCTTGCTTTTTCGTTGTATTTGAGGCATATATTGTGTGCATAAGTAATTTTAGTTAGTATTTTAGGCCTCGTTGTTCCATATGTCTAGTCTGAACCGTTCTCCCCGGAGTTTTGAAATTGCAAGCCTTGAATTGTTGATGAAGATACCCTTTTGGAGTTCTATATATTTATATTGTTAATTTGATTTTGCCATGTCTATATAGTGTACCAATCTCGCAGTTACTATTTGGATTTGCTTAATTGTCCATTGTTTTGACTGCGAAAACTGTCAGCTTGAACTAGGATTGGCAAATGCGGAGAATACACTCTCTGCAGATGATAATATGTCAAAGCTATTTAACGAGTGTAAAGACTACGTGGTTGCTACTTGTCAAGCTGAGTTTTGGAATGAGAAAATTGACGATCTTTGCCAGGTATGTATCATACACGAGTAGATATTTAGGAATATTGTTGCAACAGATTACAAAGTTTGATGTGTTGGCATTTGGCAATGTGGAAAAAAAAAAAAAAAAAAGCCTGTTTGGCAAAGTCAAGTAGCTATCGATAACTGGTTTCTAGATTAGAATCGTAGGATACTTTTGGGCTTGCTGGTCAGATAATCAGGAATTCATATCACTTGGTTTGTCGGCTTACATGGTTATCAACTTATTTCTGTTAGTTGAAACTTGAGAGTATGATTGGTTTTAACGACTGTTTATGATAATTCTGATTTTGTATGATTTGTGCATAATCGGGAATTCCTTGCACAGGTATACGAGTCAATAGAGGTCATGCTGGTCCGCCCTGAAGAGGTTATGAAGATGATAAAGCAGCCTGAAGAAACCGCAACTGCTGATGAGCCGAAGCGCCGGTTTAGGAGGCTGAGCCAGATTTTTGGTGCCAAGGCACCTAGAAAATCTGCACAAAAAGAGGAGAAAAACTTGGACGAGAGACGGGGACGCCAACCATTCTCAAGTATCCAATTTCTTTGATAGTAAATCATCTGTGTTTTCGAAGTAGCCGCCTAAACCTGAAAACACACGCCAAGATGAAAAGCCATCTGTCGTATATGAAAGTGAATGGCCAGTGGCTTGAAAAGTCTATTTTCATCTCTGATAGCAATTATCATGGAAAATCATCGAATGCGTAGTAGTAATAGATGTTTTTGTCGTATGATTGAGTACACGGTAATGAAAAATGTATTTTTGGTGCTCCAATTCTTTGCATCAACGATGTACTTTCTCTCTTTGGCATTAAGATGATTTGGAAGAGGCCATAACAGAGATTTTGTCCACCTCCAAGTTGTAAATGATTGGCAATCATTGGTTTATTTGTCTGTTTCTCCACATCATTCTAACAATTTAACTACAAGATGATATGAAGTAAAAAAAAAAATGTCGGTCCAACTGTGGCGTAACACGTGTCTGCCAGCAGCGTACCGGACCCTCCATAGTAACAGGAAGGGGCACAGTCGAGGGTGGAACGATACCGTTTCGCTGCCCAAGGGCACGAACGCTCGTCGACCGCACATGCTCTAGCGCCGTCTCTTCCTTCCTTTCCTTTTTCTTTCTCCTCCGAACGAGGAAGCTTTGAAGCTCCGAATTTCTTATGGAGCAACTGTAGCTCTTCCCATTTTTGTCGACTGTGGCGGGGAGCAAAATTAGCTCCATTTTTCAGAGAACCTTTGTTGTGGGGGGTGTTAGGAAGACAACAAGACATCTTTGAGTGCTAAACGTAGCATGACATACAACTGGTTTGCTATCACTAAGTTGCAATCTTCCATGCAATGAGAGAGATAAATTCTACTACTATAAACTTTTAATATCTTGTCTAATTTTATCTAAGTGGCATGTGTTTTGAATGCTTTTATAGAGATACTGCGTAGTTTATTGTTACTATCATGTCGGTATTTTTAGTTTTAAAATGCTAAAATAATACTTTTTTTTTGCCATTATATAGTTTTTAAGTTGAGAGTGTTTTAGTTATTTGAATATTTGTTTTCCCCCCATAAATTTTCAATTTTTATCTTTTTTTTTATATATAGTTTAAAGACTTTTTTGGGAAAAAAAATTCTAAAAGTTTTGAAAAAAATTAGATAACAACATTGAGTAACTATTTAGGCATTATTATCTTTATCTTATTTTTGCTGAACTAATATGAATGAAAATTTTCAATAAAATACTATTACTATGTTACAACAATTAATGACATAATTAATATTTTTTCTACTAGTATTATTATTATTATTATTGTTATCATTATTATAAATTTTATTATTATTTTATATATTTTTATTATTAAAATTTTACCGATACGATATGATAAATTATGAAAATAAATTGAAAAGAATATATCATTTCCAACGTTTCTAATTAGGATAATAGATATATATTTGAAAGTAGCAATGTACAGAAATTCTATTGACTCTATCTTTTGTTTTTTGTTCCAAAATTGTTTCTCTATTTTTCTTATGATGTTTATTTGAAATATAAATTTAATTACTTTATATTTTTTCAAAGATGCGTACCATGAGACACTGTTTAATACCAGAGGTCTGCATTCCGCAACCAACTAGTATATTACTAATGTCCTTTAACCTACTTTTGCCTACTAATTAATCAACATGTACTATGATTTATAAAAACTAAAAAAAAAAAACTCGCTTTAATATTATCATTTGGAATCCTCGTCAACCCTATATGGCTATATGCTTACATAAGTGCATTGCATTTACGCATGGATTACGACAGATATATGTTACTAGTATCAAGTAATAATCGAACTAGCACCTCTATTGAGTTGCCATAAGCGGGCCGACATGTCTATTTAAATCGCCATATACATAATATAACTTATTGGGATATTTATGAGGTTGATGACTCGGACAGCTGACAGAACATTCCGGCCGGCAGAGTTTAATCACCGACGAGGATACCGAATCAAACTACCCACCGATTTTCTTGCTACGATCTATTGAATGTTGAAGCAGTGAATTTTGTAGACCCCAGCTGGGTAAGTATTAAGAAAAGTTAGGTTCAATAATTCAACACGAAAAGAAACACTGTGCAATGTCTGACCACTGTGATAATTGCGCAACATTTTCTTGGTGGCAATTTTGGGCGGGGAGAGGGGTTGGATGAATTAACACTGCAATCAAGTCCGCGTACGTACTTAATTAGCTTATGGTGGCTACGTGGATATCTTTTATTGCTTTTACACGAGGGAAATTGTGAACTTAAAGATTCTAAAGGGATAAAAAGGACTAGATTTTCCAACTTGGTTCTTAGCTAGGGACGACCTTATATATATTAGGATCCTAGGAAAATATATTAAATAAGATCCTTATAATTAAACTATAATTTATTAAATATATATTAAAAAGAGCTACAATTTTTTTTATTATCAAAATTCTTCTTATAATTATATAATAACAGGGAAAAATTAATGATAATTTACACTTTTTTTCCAAAAATAATTATGTTAGCTATATTTTTTTCCCATTTTTAATTATATATATATATATATATTTTTTTTTTCACACATTTTTCATTAAATACTACCTAATTAATTAAGTATTGTTTATATCTATCCATGCTTAGATACCTCCGACTAATTAGTTACAACACCATCCATTTATAAGGGATGCCTTAAATTTTTATTTCATGCATATTTATAGGATATTATAGATACTTATATAAAATTATTCATACATTATAAGTTGGTTCATTATACAAAATCTTATACTAAAATAGAATGATCATCTAAGGTCGGACCTGCTCTTACATAGAAAGGAAAAAGAAGTAAAATGAGTTTATTCAATTCCAAACACAAAAAGATGCATTTATCTTTATTTTTCCTTTACAAAAATTGATATCATAGAGCACAAGCTCTAGTATTGGTTGAATGGTGTGACCCAAAAACTTAATGTTGGAACATTTAAACTCCCTCTTATGTGGTAAAATTTATTTTTAGAAAATATTATTTTTGTCATTTTTATTAATAAATAAACTTTGGGAAGAGAGGAAGATAAACACCAGCTTAAAAGTTTTTGTGGGACGGTGAGGACATGAGAGAAAAAATGAGATTTGAATTCCATAGGTGAAAAGAGAGAACAAAAAATTTCTATCATTTTTTCTTCACCGCATATTTGATCAATTTAGAGATTTGAAGTCATTTACTGTTAGATCTTGCCCATTTTTTGACACAAGCTTCCTAGGACATTAACCTTGATTTTAAACTATAAAGATATGATTTTGAGCTCTCTAGATCAAGTTTTCATTGGAATTTTAGTGGGTATTTTTTTTCAGGTGATTTTTAGCCCGGTTTTGATTTTGGTGTTTATTAGGTGGTTTATTATGCTCAACTTTGAGTGAAAATTGGTGAGGTTGTTGTTAACAGATTATTTTTTATAAATTGAAAAGGGTTTATTATTTTGTGACATGTAGATTAATTTTTGGATGTGTTTACAACAACTCTATTTTATGCTTAAAATCTTCTCTTTGGGTGTTATAATTGTTGTTTAGTTGAGCTAGCACCCAATTAGCACCTTAGATTTCTCAAAGTTAAAGTTTTCTAAGTGGAACGAAGTATTCTCTAGTTGTTTTTCTTTCATATTATAAGTGTGTTTCCACGAATATCGCGTGTCATTGATTCTTTATTATTTCTATTTTATACTTGGTATTGTTGACCCATTTTCCCTTTACCCCATCAAAGTGGTATCAGAGCTTAATATAGAGGCTAATACAAGTAAGATGGATTGTTTGAATGTGATTAATTATCATAGATATAAGGGTAAAATGAAGGATTTCTTGTATGTGAGAAGTTTGCATCTACCAATTTTTGCTAAGGATAAACCAAAAGATAAAACCGATGAAGGTTGATAATTTGATCATGAACAAGTGTGTGATTTTATTCAAAAATGGGTAAAGAATAATATTTACAACCACATGGTGAATGGAACAAATACAAAGGCACTATGGGATAAACTATACAATTTCTTGATGCATATGTTTAACAAGTTGACACATGCATGTGGAAGAGGGTGGTTTAGGGAATATTAACCACCAAACCTTCAAATGAGAAAAGGGGATAGAAATAGGATACTATTTGACCTAAGGTAGTGCTAAATATCAAACACTCACAATTACCACTCAAGGTTTCAACACTTGAGATAAAAGTTGTGAGATTTTAAACTTGAAACAAAGTCTTCACTCAACTTTGTGGGAGGGGGTTTTCAAAAGTCAGAATTTGAATTAAGGGGTAGTGGTTATAAAAAAAGCCCATTATATCATTTCCCTTTACTTACCTTGTTACATTCTAACTAATCTAGTTACCTATTACAAGCTTACAAGGAGTTGAATTGTAACTAGATTAGGTTAATCTCATGAGTGATGGAAGATTGAATTTTCGGCATCCATACATCCTCATGACTTACCTTACATGATTTATTTGTTAGATAATACATCAAGGTATAATCATTCAATCATCCCCCATACTTAATCAATCAAACTAATCATGTTTGGGAGGTTAATATTTTCATCTAGCAGATAGGTTGACTTGGGTTGGATAATGCCTTGATGGTTGGTTAATACCCAAGAAAAATGTTGCTGAAAGTCATCAACTCGACCATCCTTTTGCCTTGTTCTTTATTCCTCTCCTTTTTAAAAATATTTAGTAGCAACTTGGGCTGATTGTACTTGATTTTGGTGGTAAAATAATTCATTATTCACAAAAAAAAAAATAGTTGGCTAATCTGCATGGATTTGGTGACTTTTCTATGTGTCTTCATGTATGGCCCATGCACATGGTTGCATGGCTACGCATGGGGAACTTCTTAAATCCATTTATGATTAATTTTCACAACTTAATTTCATCCAAATTAAGATTTTTTTTTGTGGTCTCATAACTTAAGAAATTAATTGGATTAATATGATTTGGGGATGCTCTTGTATCATCCTCCTTGTCTTGGAAATGTTCCTCCTCGTCCACATAAGGCTCATCATATAGGTAGGGGAGTAAATTACCCACATTAAATGTGTTTTAGATATTCCCCATGTGTGGTGGTAGCTCAAGTCGATAAGCATTATTTTAAATCTTCTTAAGCACTTTGAAGGGCCCATCGCTTCTTAGCATAAGCTTATTTATTTTCTTCTTGAAGGAAAAATTTATTTCTTAAGGTGTAGCCATTGGTTTGCCTTCTTCTTATTCATTTCATTGACCTTATTGATTCTTGCTCTTAATTTCTTATGTAATTTTTTGAAGGCTTAAATTATGTCTTTGGTTTCAAAATTATTTAGGCCTTAATAGGAAGTAGAATGAGCTCTATGGGAGTGACATGGTTGATACCATACACTATCTCAAAAGGATAATGGATGGTGGCGTATATGGGAGACCTGTCGTATGCAAATACACCATGTGGAAGCTTAAGGTTCCAATCCTTGAGGGGTTTGTGCACTAAGTTGCGCAAGATAATAGTTAATGTTCTATTGGTGACTTTGGTTTGACCATCTGTTAGTGGGTGGTAGGCGGTGGTAAATAAAGTTTATTACCAACCAACCTTCACAAAATCATCCAAAAATAGTTAAGGAGCTTGGTATCATTTTCCAAAATAACGAACTTAGGAATACAATGTAATATTACTATTTTTGTAAAGAATAGATCAACTATATATGAGGCACCATCCATCTTATGACATGGGACAAAGTGATCCATCTTAGAAAATTGATCCATCACCACCATAATGGTGTCATTTTGACTCTGAGTCTTAGGCAAGTCCATTATGAATTATATAATCACATGATCCCAGATGATGAGGGATGGGTAACAGAGTGTAGAGTATTTGGTGAAAGTGACTCTTGTACTTTTAACAAGTAGCACACCTAGCTATGACTTCATGTGCATCACTTATCATCTTAGGACAATGGAAATGATCTTGAAGTAAATATTAGGTCTTGTTGATGCCAAAATATCTGGATAGCCCACCTCCATGTGCCTCTCATACCAACAACTCTCAAATGGGGCTCTTCGAGATGTAAGCTTGGTGTTCTTGAAAAGGAAACCATCTTGTATGCCACATGAGCCTCAAAGCTTGTCTCGATCTTCAAAATATCTTGAAAATTATTCATCTTCCTTATATATCTCCTTCAAGATTTTATTAAGGAAAACATACAATAACTTCTAGACAAGGCATCAGATATTACATTGGTTTTTCTACTCTTATGTTTTGCTACAAAAGAGAAAAATTGTAAAAACTCTATCTGCCTAGCATACCAAGGGTTGAAATTATGTTGCCCAGTTTCTTACTTTATAGACTCATGATCGGTATGTAATATAAATTATATAGTTCTAAGATAATGAGAATAATGATTTAGAGCCATAAATATGGCATAAAACTCCTTGTTATACGTTTTGTAGTTGGGTCTGAATTCTTTGAGATTTTTTTTATGAAATAGGTTGTTATCTAGCAAAATATGGTATCCTCAAGATGTGGGCCTCACTTAGCTTACCCTTGATCACCTCAAATGCTTCTTGGGATGTGGGTGTCCACTTGAATTCTGCCTAATTGTGGACCTCAGTGATAGGGGACAAAATAGTACTACATTCTTTTATAAACATCTTATAAAATGAGGAAATTCTATGAAAGGATTGAACGTGGGTAATGAATGGGTGTAGGTCACAACCTTATTACCTCCACCTTTGAATCATACATTAAAATACCATCCGTAGATATAACAAACCCTAGGAAAGTGACTTCTGGTACAAAAAAGTCACAATTCTCTGACTTCCCATATAACTTGTTGTTCCTAAGGGCCAAAAATACATGCCTTAAATGCTTTATATAGTCTTCATTACTAAAGGGGTACACAAGTATATAATCAAAGTACACTATGAAAAATGTATAGATAAATGGTGTAATAACCTCATCCATGATATTCATGAAGGTGTTAGGTATGTTGGAGAGACCAAGAGGAATCGACATCCATTTGTATAGTCCTCTTTTGGTATTGAAGGAATTATTCTATTCATATATTTCCTTTACTCTAATTTTGTAGTATCCACTCCTCAAATCAATCTTTAAAATCACACAGGCTCCATGTAAGTAATCCAACATGCCATCAGTTCTAGGTATAGAATACGAATACTTGATAGTGATGTTGTTGATAGCTTTACTATCAACACACATCCTCATATTTCCATTTTTCTTTGGTACCAAAAGGGTCGATACCATGCAAGGACTAAGGGATTCTCTAATGAACCCATTTTTGCAACAATTCATCAACTTTTCTTTATAACTCCATAACCTAATTAGGGTTACATATATAGGTGGGCTTATTAGGGAGTCTAGCATCGGAGACCAAGTTGTATTGGTGCTCAATTTGTAGCACCCCCATTTTTACTGCTTAAAAATTTTATTTTACAAAAGCATTAATTAAATAAATAATGAGTGTTACCACCACACTTAGTATAAGTTTGTTATCCTCTACCATCCTTATATTAAATGCTAAGGCTAAAACATTACTTTATTTAAATTAAAGTTCAAAACGTAAGAATAAAATAGTGATTTCATTACAAATCAACCATGTCATGATAACTACAAAAGGGTTAGGCAATTTAGTTACAATATAACCAAAAAAGAAATATAAAAGGACATAAGAGTTCAAGGAATATCTAGATCACAAGATGCTAGGGCGAACACTGAATAGTCCTAACTCTTAACCTTTGATTGAAGCCATCAAACCAAACCCTCAAAATATTATTGCAAGGTAAACACTGCCCATTGAATAGATAGGGTACCAAGAACATATGCTATTAGTACTACGATACTAGGTGAGTCATTATACAACACTAACATGCAAGGTCACATAAAACACATAGGTAATAACATGACCGGGATAAATTAAGGAAATCATGCAATACTAAATTGACCAACACCGACATGATCAAATCAATTTCAAATAACAACGGCGGGGCACTTATATAACTACCAAAGCAATAAATCCATATCTGTTCCAATTACTAAGGTAGGGTGCTAAGACAACTACCATAACATATACCAAAATCGGGTAGTGCACAACGAAAAATACTAAATCAATACCCTAATCAAACCATTTATAATCTTACACAATAGTTACTTTCATTTTTATTACTCGAGGGGGATATAATGATAGCATGGAGTCATAAAAATACACCGGTCATATCGATGGACAAAGCACTACGGTACCCTCCCAATTAACCAATCTTGAGGTATAATATCACTCTTGTTATACTAGTGTACAAGGAAATACATTACCCTCCACACCTATAACACCCGATCCTTAAGTATCGATATCCCCTATAGGGCCTGTAGGTCACCTATAGAATATATTAGAGCCTTATTGGGGTATAACAACACACTAGTGAACCAAAAAAACTGAGGGCTCTTACCTCGTCTCTAGAGTAGCTACCCTTAGAGAGCAACCATTTGCAAACTCGATGTCTTTCACTTTAAGTATTAGTATATTATAATGTGATCACATATTTCACACATAGCACAATAATTCACATTCCATACTTAACCTAAGGTCATTGGTCTATGTCAAATTCAAACCCAATACTAAGTTCAACCTATCAAAAGTATAAGGTCATCCTATTTTTAATTATTCACAATAGGTGCATTAGGTTGAAAATGACCAAAATGGCCTCAAAACCCTAATTCCACCATTATTATCCAAATTTCGTACCAAAAGTTATTATTATGAGTATTTTTCATGAAATAGCAAAAATATAATGATTTACAATAATTTAGTATATAGTTAATCTTTATGACTTAACAATTGACTATATTTTCTATTTTTCATGCATTTAGTGAGTTACGTCCACAAATCCTAATCATGCATTTTTAACGTGCCATATGTTACATGCATAACATACATACTTGTAGCATGATACAATATTTAATACGAAAAATTACATCATGGTGCATGTAAGGAAGTATTTTTAACAATTATTATATTTTAACACTAATCATGTGTGCATACTTTTATGCATTTTATATCAACTATATCTACCATGCAAAGATAATCATGGTACACTTATCATAGAATTTACATCATAGTCTCAATAGGATAAATATCCTAACAAAACCCTAGACATGTATACATTAACCATCGAATAAAATACTCATGTGTATATCTTCTATTTAATAACATGCTAGATACATGCTAATTATTTAATGTCACAATTTCATGTTTCACACCTATTAATAACACTTGCATACCTAATGTACAACTTTATCATGTAACACATACATATATCATTTCAAAACTCATGCATAAATCATACCCTAAACACATAACGACATTTATAGATCAACACGAGATTTCACATCTTAGTAAAAGGGTATGGTTACCTCTTATTAAAGAAAAAGAAGTTAATCAAGATCCACCCAAATATTTTACACTAAATCTCTTCAAAACCCTTACATCAACACAACCAATACATATTTATATTAGCATTTAATATAATGCAACAATAACTAAAATTAGTAAAACTCAAAACAAAGAAGAGGGTTAGAAAATAACCACACAAAGGAAACTATGTGAGGTCGCAATGCTATGCCGTAAGGAGAAGAAGAGCAATGACACTTGATGCCATTGCATGTGGATGAGCTTCGGTATAAGCGAGAAATGACTTAGCTACTCGGTAAAGAAGAATTTGTTCTCTAGTGTGTAGTGTGCTAGATTAGAGAAGTGTTCTCATTGTATGATGGGAAAACAATGTAGGTTTTTCCACATAAGGGTGCTCCTTCAAGAAGAGTTTTGGTTCTTGAATTTAGGCATTCAAATGATTGTAGTCCCATTAAGGTAAAATCTCGTGGTGGTGCACTTTACTTTATCACTTTTATTAATGAGAATTCTATAATGCTTTGGGTTTATGCATTGATATCCAAATATAAAGTTTTTGAGAAGGTTAAATGCTTTCATACCTCTATTGAAAGAGAGACTGGTAAGAAGTTGAAATGCATTCGTATGGATAATGGTGGTGAGTATTATGGTTCGCTTATAGGTTTTACACCCAGTAAGGCATTGAGAACCAGAAGAATCTTCCAAAAAATCCTCATTTGAATGGTTTGGCAGAGAGGCTGACTATAACTCTAATTGAAAGAGTTAGGTGTATGCTTTTGGAGGCAAAGTTGCTTGAGTTTTTTTGGAGTGAAGTTTTACTCACGATTTTATATGTGATTAATTTGAGTCCTGCAGTTGCTATAAATGGTGTTGTTCTCAATAGAGTTTGGTTTGGCAGAAATATCTCATATGATCACTTACATGTGTTTAGTTACAAGGTATATGCTCATGTCCTTAGTGATGAGAGATTAAATTTGGATCCAAATACTCATTAGTGCATCTTTCTAGGTTATGGTTATGATATATTTTGATGCAGGTTATATAATCATGTGCATAGAAAGATAGAAAGAAGTAGAGATTTAGTGTTCATTGAAGACCATACTACTACTGATATTGACAAAGCTAAGATGAGCAGAGTTGAGAGAGATGACTAACTAATGGATATGGATTTGATAAAGATGTAATATGCATGTGAAATTTTTGATCATGGAGTATAGGATGATATAGATGAGCATTTGGCCCATGATGAACAAAAACATGATGGTGATATTAATGCTCTAGTAGATGATGTTGTAGGTGATCACTAAGAAGCTGCTATCGATGAACTAGTAGCTCCACTTAGGAGGTACACCATATACCTTCTTCCATATACTCTTCACAAGAGTACGTGCTTTCAACTGACGGGGGAGATCCCAAGTGTTATGAAGACATTGTTGAAAGTGGTGAAAAAGATAGATGGCTTGAAGCAATGAGAGATGAGATGCAATTTTTATATGCCAACTATACCTTTGATCTAGTGAAGTTGCCTAATAATAAGAGAGCTTTAAAGAATAGATGAGTTTGAAAGTTGAAGCAAGAGGACAATTCTTCAATCCTACAATGCAAAGTTGGGTTGGCAATCAAAGGCTTAAAAAAAAGGTGTTGATTTTGGATTTTTATTTATTATTGTGAAAATGTCTTCAATCTACGTTGTGCTAGGATTGGATGCTACTTTTGATTTAGAGGTTGATAAAATGGATGTGAAGACCTCTTTTTTGGATGGTGAGTTTCAATAATAGATTTGCATGGAGAAATAAGACAGTTTTTAGGTGAAAGATAAGGAAGACCATGTCTACAAGCTTAAAAAGAGTTAGTATGTATTGAAACAGGCATCAAGGCAGTGGTACAAGAAGTTTGAGTCTTTCATCAAATAACATGGCTACAACTATGGTTTTATGTAGATATTTGGTGATGGTAATTTCATCATTTTATTGATATATGTCTATAATATGCTTATTGTTGGCAAGAACACTTCTAGGATTGAGAAGTTGAAGCAGGAGTTAAATAAGTCTTTTTCAATGAAAGACTTGGGGTCTAACAAAGAAAATTCTCATAGTTAGAATCTATTAAGATAGATAAACTAAGAATTTGTGGCTATCTTAAGAGAAATACAATAAGAAGATACTTCAGAGATTTAGACTGAACAATGCAAGGTTGTAGGCCCTCCACTCGCTCCTCATTTGAAGTTGAGCTCTAAGTAAGGTCCCTCC
Organism: Tamarix chinensis; assembly: GCA_030549775.1. Taxonomy (NCBI): domain Eukaryota; kingdom Viridiplantae; phylum Streptophyta; class Magnoliopsida; order Caryophyllales; family Tamaricaceae; genus Tamarix; species Tamarix chinensis. Next base: position 11,680,068 of record CM060176.1, read on the forward strand.
TATGAAGCAAGGAAGCAAGAGATAAATAGAATTTCTTATTCATCCATTATGAGTAGTTTGATGTTTGTTATATTGTATACAAGACTGGATATTGCTCATGTGGTTGGAGTTTTTAGTAGGTTTCTTTCAATACCGGGTAGAGAGCATTGGAATGCAGTGAAGTGGATCTTTAGATATCTTCATGGCACTTCTCTAGACTAAGACTTTGTCTTGGAAGTGATGAGTCGGTTCTGAAGGGATATACTTATTCAGATATGGTTATGGATGTTGACTCAAGGAAATCTACTTTAGGTTATTTGATCGATTTTGTAGGGGGAGCAGTTTCATGCTAATCTAGACTTTAGAAATGTGTTGTTTTGTTGGCTACCGAAGAAATGTTCATTGTTATGACTAAATCTAGCAAGGAGTTGCTATGGCTAAATATATTTCTTAGATATATTGTTTTTTTAGGAAAGATATGTGTTCCTTTGATACAACCAAAGCACTATACATCTTGATAATAATCATAATTTCCATTCTAGATCAAAATACATTTGATATACGGTATCATTAGATGTGTGATGTTTTGGATGCATAGTTACTTAAGGTTGAGAAGGTATACACTGATGATGATAATAGGGCTGATATGCTCACAAAATCCTTACCACAACAGAAGTGTGAGGTTTGTTATATGATCACTAGGATGGAGGTCATCTCCACCTAGTCTAGAGAGGGAGAATTTGTTAGAGCATTTGGAATTTCTCCTATGTGGTAAAATTAATTTTTTTAACCAAGGTTATTTTTGTCATTTTTATTAATGAAAAAATTTGGGAAGACAAACATTAGATGGAAAGTTGTTGTGGGGAGGCGAGAAAATGAGAGGCAAAAATGAGATTTGAATTTCATTAGTGAGAGAGCAATATTATATTTTCTTCGACATAAGTTTGATTAACTCAGAGATCTAAAATTGTTTACCATTGGATCTTGCTAATATTTTGACAAAATATTTAGAAGACACCAACATTGATTCTAAATGGCAGAGATCTAATTTTGAGCTCTTAAAGTTAGGTTTTTGTTAGCATTTCAGTAGGAATTTTATTTAGGTTAGTTTTAGTTTTGGCTTCAAATGGCTGGTGTATTGTGCTTCATTTGGGTTGAAAAATTGATGAGATTTATATTAACATCGTGATATTGATTACTGTGAAAGGGTCATTTTGTAGTTTGTAGATTGACCTTTAGATATGTTTACTACATCTATGTTTTATTGTTGCAAACTCTTCTTTTTGGGTGTTGTAATTGTTGTCTACTTGTGCTATTTTGGTTTGATGAGTGTAGCATCTAGTTAGCATTTAAATAATAAAATTTGTAACTCAGACTTCTCATAGTGAAATTTTCTTAAGTAGACTAAATTATCCCGTGATTGTTTCTCTTTTATTGGAAGTGTTTTTTTTTCACGTAAATCTCATATTATTGATTTGTTATTAATTCTATTTTGTTGTTGTTATTATTGACCCATTCTCCCTGTGCCTCATAACTTAAGTCATATGGGTCAAATTAACTCTGATCATCTACAGAACAAATCTATCACTAATACTACTGGCCTAATATATACGCCCATCAATTTTAAGTTGATGTCCCACTTAGATAATATCCTCTTTAATGTCCATTATAAATGAGCTTGTGACAAAAATGGAGTCATTTTTAGAGTCTTCATATTTTTTTAAATCTAGTATTTTTCATTGGTAACTTGATTTAATTTGAATAGCCTTGTGATCTTGTGATTTTGCACGCCTAAACCTTTTCATGCTCATTTGGAAGTAATAAAAATATAAATTAATTACTTACCCAAAAAAATATATAACTTCTTTAATAATCCTCTCATCCTACTACTCTCTCTCCTCTTGCATGCATCGGCAAATTAGAGTGTCTTTGAATTTATTTTATAAATTTAATTGTTTAAGATAATTATTTTTTGTTGGTGGCTCCAATATTTTCATGTGTGACGTAGTGTTAGATTATATGTCCGCTTATGGCTTTGGTGAGTACAATTACTTTCTAGAGGGGGTCGGGAGGGATCGATCATATGGTTTATATTTTCCTACTACGTACTACCGAGAACAAACATATAAACATGACATGATCAATAATGCAAAAGAATTATGCGGACGGAATGATTTAGGTACACATGCATGTTACACAAGTGGATATATATATATATAGACACACACACAAGTGGATAGGACGAATGGTCATATATATATATGTATATGTATATATATATATGTAGATTTAGGCTCTTGTACAAACAATTACTTAAAATACAAATGTAGGAACCTTTAATTATCATTAGATCTAGAAGATTGAAGGGTCAAGATTAAAATAAATTCAAGTTAGTTATTTACTAAATCTTGACCATTGATCAAATACTAATCTAATGGTTATGATTGGTTCCTACAAATGTATTTTAAAAATAGTGTGTATGGGACCTTCACCCTATATATGTATATGTATATGTATATATATATATATTGATTAAAAATGTGAGGTTTCTGTAATAGAGATCAATGCTTATCCAGCTAGCTAGCTAGAAGGGTGAAGCACATTCCTTTTCAAACTTAGGCAGTTGAGTGCATTTAGTAGTCCAACACGGTTTTTAGATGAAAAGAGGAGCAAACATTAAAAACTCAACCGTTTCCTATCATAATGCAAAATTCTTTGCTTCGAACATCTCTATATAAGACCCCGCCCGTCGAACCTCCACATCTCACCCGAAAGCAATATTCTTAATTTGAAAACACCACTCCTTTCGTAACGTACTTCGATCATGACCACTACTAAGCTCTTCCTTTGTTTACTTTTAGGCGCGTTTGTTTGCTCCACTAGTGCTAGACAACTAGTGGGCAAAAAGGATTCGTTTCAAGATGAAGAACTTTTCTATCACCACCCTGGAGGCGGTGGAGGTGGTTTTGGTGGCGGCGGTGGAGGTGGTCTTGGTGGTGGTGCCGGTGCAGGTGGCGGTGCTGGATTTGGTGGAGGCGCTGGGGGTGGAGCTGGGGGTGGTGCCGGTGGTGGAGGTGGGTTCGGTGGTGGCGGCGGTGCCGGTGGTGGAGCCGGTGGAGGAGCTGGTGCTGGATTTGGTGGTGGAGCAGGAGGTGGTGCAGGTCTAGGTGGGGGAGCTGGAGGCGGTGGTGGAGGTGGATTCGGTGGTGGGGGTGGAGGCGGTCTTGGTGGTGGTGCCGGAGGCGGATTTGGTGGCGGCGCTGGTGCCGGTGGTGGGCTACCTTGAGCTAGAGTGATATATTGTATTACTGATTATTAATTGGCACACATTGTTGGTTTTTGGATTGTTTCTATTGGTATGCTCAAACAAGTGTTTTTATGAGCTATTTTCTCATCTTCATCGTTCGAGAGTAATGGAATGTAGCATTTCAGGTTGCAGAAGCAATTGAAGTGAAAAGGTTACTATATATATATATAAATGTTTAAGAACCGACAAGTATCTTATTTATTCTTAAATTGCTACAAGAATATCTGTCTTATGATTGCACATTCAAGTAGCTAGCTAGTAATTATTATATTCTTATTAAAAAAATTAGTTATTCCATTATTAAAACTTTGTATAAAAAGAAAGTTATTTTAAAACAATTAAAATATATATTTTATTTTTATCATAACATTTTTTACTTTATCATTTATATATTAAATAATTTATTATATTTTAATAAATTTTAAGTAAAATTTTAAACTATATTTATTAGTTTCTAATGTATATTCCCTCTGTAAATTACATCTTTGTGGCCTCAAATGGATCAATGAAATGCATGCCGCATAAACGATGGACATCGTCGTAAAGACGAAAACTTGCATCAGCACTGGATACCATGGACAGCGCACGCGACATTTCTTCAACATTGAATTGGATCTCTGACTTGAGTGAGGGTTCAACCGTCCAAGTCGAGATTTCTTCCATGCCAATCATTTGCATGTGCGGATTCTCCTTTCGTTTTGATGGCCGGATTCCTAAATAAGGCTTTAAGAGATTATTTTTCCAGTTTATCGGATCAAATTAGATTATCATTAATAATATTATATTATAATTTAAATAAAATAATTTGAAAATAATAGTAAAAATATTATTAATATTGTCAATAATAATATTTTTTAACTTTATGCTAAATATTCAGAATAAATAATTTAGTAATATAACTAATAATACTATGAATTAATAGCCGTAAAAATTCATTTAATAATATTAAATAATAATCATTACAATGATAATAATATTATGATTATTAATAATCTATAACTAAGACGAAAACTTGCATCAGCACTGGATAGAAAAAACATCACCTATATTAGTAGACCAACAACCTAAGAAGATCCTACACTAGACTTAGCCACTTTCACCGTTATGAGTACACAAACACTAGTAAAAACAAACATAAATTAACAAGTTAACATCTTTCTAGAAGAGCATCCATGTATAGGGATGTCAATGAGTCGGGTCCGGATTGGGTCCGGCCAGACCCAGATCTAGACTAGTTGTTATTATCTAGATTCAGCCTATCAGATCTCAAAAGTTTAGATCTAAATCCATATCCATCGGAGTTAGTGGGTAAACAGGTCATAAATGAGTCCGGCTATTTTAAAAAATAATAATTTATGGAAATACAAATACATTAATGCTTTGTATAGCTTAATATGCATTTTTGGTAAAAAAAAAAAGAAATCATCTGAGTGAAAAAATAAACATTTTAAAATAGTTACGTTAATTTTTCAAATGATATTTTAATACTTTTAGAATACAATATTATATATATTACTTATAAAGTAAATATACAAAAATAAATTTTAAAAACTAAATAAGGAGCTCAAATAAGATTATGACAATAATGATAAACATAATGTTAGTATGTACTTACACACAAAAAAAAAAGAGAGGGAGTAGCTGATTAGGTCTAGAACTACTAAACACAAACCCATTTAGGTACATATAGACCCAGATCCGACCCAAACTCGTCGAATCCAAAAATCATAGACCTAAATCCACTAAAAATGAGTGGGTCTAGCGGATATGGGTCGGGTCTGGGACCAATTGCCATCCTACCCATGTAACACCATGCTTATTAAAAACTTAATTTTTATTTATTTTCATATTGATTTATGAGTTTTGACCTTTAATATTATTTTCATTTTATTTAAATCACGATTCTCCGTAATGCTTGATCAGTTTTGATTCATTTTTAGATTTTATCAATGGTTTTAAATTTATAAATATATTTAATCATTTGTTGTTGTGGATAATTATAGATAAATTCATTCAAGATTATGATTTTATTAAACTCACTAGATTTGATTTTTTTACAAAATATATTTTAATTTTATGTCGCATGTTTTGATTTTAATATTTTAATTTTTTTCCAATTTACTTCATTATGTGATTAATAAGGTTATACTTCATGAACAAAAATAAATTATTAAAAAATATTAGAAAATCTTGTTAAAATAGTAAAATCATTTTAATGAATTTTTATCTATATGAAATATTTTTGGCTTTGAATTTATTTGTTTTTCCTAGGATGACATGATCTTTGAAAAATGTTAAATTAAATATTAAAGGTTTCCACAACCTAATTATAATTTTCTTTTCTTAATTATTTTTTCTTAGTTTCTTCCCCATTTTGGTTAATGAATGTATTTTTTAAAATATTTTAAATTAATTAAAATTGATCAAATATTGATAATAATAAAAATTCTTCAATGTACTTTAAATATTATTTTGAAATTGTAATTCTATTTTAATACGTGTTTGGATTTATTTTAAATAATTGCATTTAATTTGATAAATATTTGTTCTTCTAAAAAGTTGTTTATGTAAGTATTTCGTTAAAATGTACCTTAATTGAAAAGCTATTCATATAGATATTTTGATTAAAAGAAAACTCCCCACCAACCGATCTTTATCTTCTTCTTTCCTTTCCTTCTTTCTCTTATTTTCTCATTCATTTTCGCATGTAGATAAATGAATTACGTAGTATCTTTCCCAAGGTTTGTTTCAACTTAGTGTTTGGTTTATTGAGCTCGGGATACCCCACTATTATAGCCGGTGGATCGGTCACTTATAGGGCATAACGCACCTAACCACTATTATAAGCCAATGGATTGGTCTCCAAGACACCCCGCATCTGTCACTATTATGCCTAGAGCTATAAATGAGTTGAGCCAGTTCGGTATTTGGTTCGGCTCGGCTCGTTAAAAGCTCGGTTTGACTCGTTTGTTTAGTTAAATGAGTCAAACCTGAGCCTCACTTTTAGGCTCGTTTATTAAACGAGCCAAACCCGAGCTAAAAAAAGCTTGGCTCGGTTCATTTTTCGACTTTGGCTCGTGAGCTCAGTTCGACTTTGTTCATTAAAAGCTCAGTTCGGCTCATTCGTTTAGTTAAATGAGCCTAGCCCAAACATCATTTTAGGCTCATTTAGTTAAACAAGCCGAGCCCAAGCCTAGGGGTATTCGACTCGGCTCGGCTCGTTTACAACCCTAATGTAACACCCCAAAATTCATAACTTTTTTTAAGAAAGGCGGAAGTAATTAAAATAGAAACTCTTAAATTAAAACTCGTGAATTCTGGGGATGTTACCGCCACACTTAGTACCAGACCGGTTCTCTCTGACCGTTCCAGTACCAAGTGCTAAGGCTAAGAAGAGATTAACATTAAACCAAATCAACAGTTCATAGAAGAACTAGAAATATCATAATATCAAAATCAGAGTACGCATGAAGGTTTACAAACTAATAGAGTAAAATCAATCATAAGATAGAAATCAGAGTGCGAAATCAAAATTCCTCGAAGGGAATAATCTTAAAATCGATAAAAGCTTCATTTGAAATACTCAGTACAAGGTAGTAAATCAAATAGGATAAATATGATACAAGAAGAAATAATAGAAATAAATAAGATAACAAGAAGAGTGGATCCGGCCACACTACTCACGAATTTCGAGCCAAACACGCTCAACACTCAGCCCCGACTGATGTCTCGCCCACCTACACAAGTCAGAAGGGCATACTACTGTTGGGAATGAGCAGTACCCATGAAAAAGGTGATCAGTACGCTACGTACTGAGTAAGGTAACCAAGCACTAAAGCCAACACATAAGCACATAATCTATGCAGAATAAAATATCATAAAGACGATCATGATATCATAACAACGAATAATCATTCGGGTACATACGTAAAGGCCCAAATACAATACGGATTAATTATTTAATTTATCTCTTATCAGGAATCATTTCACACCATGATTTTTATCAAATCCATGCGAGTATGGAAGCCCCCACTATTATAGCCGGTGGATTGGAGGCACATAGGGTATCATACCCTAACCACTATTATAGCTGGTGGATCGGAGGCACATAGGACTACGCGTCCTAACCACTATTCCTAACCGGTGGATCAGTTGGCCTTGGCTCGCATGGTGTTCCACTGTAAGTAATTAGTATCTTTTAGGCATTTTAGCAAAACTCTGGTTTGCGGTTGTTGTGCTCGGGAACCCCCACTATTATAACCGGTGGATCGGTTTACGCATAGAGCATCTTGCTCTAACCACTATTATAACCGGTGGATCGGTCACACATAGGGTAAAACCCTAACCACTATTCCGAACCGGTTGATCGGTTGGTCCCGTCTCAAAGATCTTCCACTTTAAATAATTAGTGTCTTAAGTATCTTATTCAAAGCTTTCACCCTGGACATGCATAAATCACTCCCTTTACACTTCACACATCACAAATCATAAATTCCATCCTCATAATTATACTTTAGTCACCAAATACACCTGATACCGCAAAAACCCTAAGGATTCACACCAAACCCTAATTATCCATACAAACCCTAGCTTGGTTTCCTACGTACCCTTATAATGCTCCACGCACTATTTTCCATCCAAAGTGTTCAATCATCCAAACAACACTTACATTAATTTCCTCACATCCCAAATCAACGTTCCATACGTAAATTTCACTCCTATACAAACTTTACACACCCCATGCAATTATTAACTCCCATGCAAAACCCTAACTCCATCATGCAAACCTTAATACCATCATACAATCATTAACACCACCATGCAAACCCTAATACCACCATGTAACCATTAACACCGCCACACAAACCCTAATACCACAACGAAAACCCTAATGCCACCATACAACCATTAATACCACTATGCAAAACCCAAGGTTTCATCATACAAAATCCTAAATTCAATCCACACAAACCCAAAATTTCATCCATACCAAACCCTAAATTCAATCCATACCAAACCAAATATTCATCCTTACCTTACAATTGATTAAATTCTCCCATTCATAACCATAATTAGATTTTCCCATACAAGACTATAAGTTAGATTCTCCCACATAAAATCATAAATTAGAATCTCCCAAGCAAAACCATAATTTGGATTCCCCCAGACAAATCATAAATTAGATTATCCCATATAATATCATAAATTACACTCTCCCAAATAACATCATAATTTATATTTTCCCAAACAAACCATAAATTCGATTCTCCCATATAACATCATAAATTAGATTCTCCCAATTAAAACCATATATTATATTCTCCGCATAAAACCATAAATTATATTCTCTCACTCGAAACCCTACACTTCCCATTTCATTCTTCCACTCATAAATCATTAAAATACTTAGGTCAACTCACATCTCTTGGTCAACTTCTTTCTCCATCCTCCTTTTTCATCCTTTCTCCCGCACAAACCATATCAACATCCTCACATGCATGTCTTACGGGGTCACAACACATATCATCCCATACACATAGTACACATGCCATATAGCAACACAAAAGCATGCTTGAACTCCATGCCATACCAAATATGCAATAATTACAATAATAACATGGGATGCATAACATACAAGGCACACAATGCACATTAGCACATAAAAGACCTTAGTAAACCCTTACCTAAAATGTCACCGGTCTTGGAGCACGCTCCTATATTACTTGAGAGCTTTAATTGGGCTCACCTACTATGGGAAAATACTAGGATTAGGTTTCCTCAAAAGAATGCTATTATTTCTAACTTATCCCAAGACCTTATTTTTAATTAAAATATTATTATACTAAAATTAACTACACAAAATACTAGTAGAAAAACTAATAATAACACCAATGAACTTCAAAACAAAAGGGTGATACAAGGGTCTCTACCCTTCACCCAAATTAATATTAGTAAGGATGAAAATAATAATAATAATATAACTTTAATAACAACTAAATGTTATAAATAAAGATAATATTAAGAATAATAACTATAATAATAATAATAATAATAATAGTAATAGTAATAGTAATAGTAATAGTAATATATAAGCCTTATATTTTAAGGTGGGATTTCAACCCTGCCTCTAATTAATTACCTACTATTTATTAACATAAATAAATAATAAAATTAATATCATATATAATAATATTAAAATAATAGAGATGATACTAATATTATTATTAATGGTTATAAAAATAGAAATAAAAATACTAAAATACATAAGTGCGAATGTTAATACAAAATTAGGGCCTAAGATTTTCCAGAATAATTAATAAAATGATAATAATAATTATTCTAATAATTATAATATTAATAATAAGAAGAAGAATGATAATAATCATATAATAATTCAATTAATAACTTAAAATTCGAAACTAACAATAAAATTATTTTATTACTACTCTCTACCTTGCAAGTAAAATTCAACATAAATTTTATATCAAATAATAATAATATTAATAGCAAGGAAATACTTATTATATTCGAATAATTACTAATAATTAAAATAAAAATAGAATAATTTATAAAAAATAGTAAATAATGACTAAGAAGGTCTAGGGTTTCACCTTGAGTCGGCGGGAATGGGCGGCATCAGCAGTGGTTCACGGCGGTGGCCAGAAAAATAATCTAAGAGGAAAAAAGATGAAGAAAAAGAGAGACGAAGCAGGGGAAAAATAAAATAAGGTTATGGTTCGGTGGAGGAGGATTAGAGGGAGTTTTTGGGTGGTTCAAAGGGTAGTAGAAGTGGCGAAAACGGCGGCGGACGGCAGCTTAAGGATTCTGGGTGAAAATTCTGGCGAGATGAGCAACAAACTTTGCACGGTTATGGAGGCCCGTGCAAGAAGAATCAAAGGTTGAAAATGGTTTAGTTAATTAGAGGAAATTTCAGGGAAGAAATTTGAATGCTGCGGTGGCGCTGAGGTTGGCTATCGGCAGCGGAAGATGAGTCTGAAGTCACGGTGATGGCAACCTTCGTTTAGGGTTTCGGGTGAGAAAAAAATTCTAAAACTCCTACAATTAGGCTATTTATAGATGGTAGATGGGATAATAGGGTTTTGGGAGTCGGCAGGAAGGTATGAGGTGCGAGGATTTGGGTGGCCGGCGGCAGTAATAACATGGGATTAGGATGACTAAGAAGGTCTAGGGTTTCACCTTGAGTCGGCGGGAATGGGCGGCACCGGCAGTGGTTCACGGCGGTGGCAAGAAAAATAATCTAAGAGGAAAAAAGATGAATAAAAAGAGAGACGAAGCAGGGGAAAAATAAAATAAGGTTATGGTTCGGTGGAGGAGGATTAGAGGGAGTTTTTGGGTGGTTCAAAGGGCAATAGAAGTGGCGGAAATGGTGGCGGACGGTAGCTTAAGGATTCTGGGTGAAAATTCTGGCGAGATGAGCAACAAACTTTGCACGGTTATGGAGGCCCGTGCAAGAAGAATCAAAGGTTGAAAATGGTTTAGTTAATTAGAGGAAATTTCAGGGAAGAAATTTGAATGCTGCGGTGGCGCTAAGGTTGGTTATCGGCAGCGGAAGATGCGTCTGAAGTCACGGTGATGGCAGCCTTCGTTTAGGGTTTCGAGTGAGAAAAAAATTCTAAAACTCCTACAATTAGGCTATTTATAGATGGTAGATGGGATAATAGGGTTTTGGGAGTCGGCAGGAAGGTATGAGGTGCGAGGATTTGGGTGGCCGGCGGCAGTAATAACATGGGATTAGGATGACTAAGAAGGTCTAGGGTTTCACCTTGAGTCGACGGGAATGGGCGGCACCGGTAGTGGTTCATGGCGGTGGCCGGAAAAATAATCTAAGAGGAAAAAAGATGAAGAAAAAGAGAGACGGAGCAGGGGAAAAATAAAATAAGGTTATGGTTCGGTGGAGGAGGATTAGAGGGAGTTTTTGGGTGGTTCAAAGGGCAGTAGAAGTGGCGGAAACGGCGGCGGACGACATCTTAAGGATTCTGGGTGAAAATTCTGGCGAGATGAGCAACAAACTTTGCACGGTTATGGAGGCCCGTGCAAGAAGAATCAAAGGTTGAAAATGGTTTAGTTAATTAGAGGAAATTTCAGGGAAGAAATTTGAATGATGCGGTGGCGCTGAGGTTGGCTATCGACAGCGGAAGATGCGTCTGAAGTCACGGTGATGGCGGCCTTCGCTTAGGGTTTCAGGTGAGAAAAAAAATTCTAAAACTCCTACAATTAGGCTATTTATAGATGGTAGATGGGATAATAGGGTTTTGGGAGTCGGCAGGAAGGTATGAGGTGCGAGGATTTGGGTGGGTGGCGGCAGTAATTGGTTGGCAAACGTTTGGGTTGCATTGAAGTTTCGCGAGGCTGGGGAGAGGAAATGGGCGAGAGATAACGGAAGAGAGTTATGCCAATTTATTCCTCGAGTCAAGGGGAATACAATGAGACAAGAAACGACCGGTCAAATTCCCTGTAGCCGGAGACGCCATTGATGGGGTCGGGAGCTGCAGCCGCGTAGACGGAGGAGAAAGGAGGAAGAAGGAAGAAGAAAAGGAGGTGGGTCGGTCAGCCGGGGAAAGAAAAGAAAACGGGGGAGAATCGGGACGTTCGGCGCGGTGAGGGGGTCATTAAATGGAACGACGAGTTTCGGGCGTAACACGGACGAAACAAAGCGTGTTGGTAGGCGAAAGGAGGGCGACGGGTGCGGGCTGGGCCGTGCCGAAGAAAAGGAATAGGAAAGGGAAACTGGGCTGCAGCTGGCCCAGTTCAGGGAGAAGAAGAAAAAAGAAAAAAAAATAAAAGAAGAAAGAAAAAGAAAGAAAAAGGAAGAAGGAAAAAGAAAAATAGTGGTTTGGCTTAATTAAATTAATTAGGATATTTGGGTTATTTAAAGATAATAATATTTAAATCCCTTTTTATGCTAAATTAGGATTTTTAAAAGATTTTCCATAAATTCCATTTTAATTAGCAAAACACCCTAATTTTCTTCCATTAAATTATTTATAAAAATTAATGTTAATTTGGAAATATTTTATCCTCCTCATTTTAAATAGAATAATTTATTTAATTAATTTCCAAAATAAGATCCTTAATTAGTTAAAATACCCAAATTCTCTCCTAATAAAAATAGTTATAAAATTCTTCTTGATTTATCCTAATTAATTTTCTTCTATTTTAATAAAATAATTTATTTAATTAATTTTTATAATAAAACCTCATTTAAATATAATATTTAAAATTAGAAAATTTTAGGGCATTTCACCTAATTATGTCGATGGATCGGTTTGGGTCTGGCTCAATAATGTTCTTTTTTAAATGGTTAGTATCTTATTCAATAAAACTTTCACCCTTGATATGCATGTCACCAACCCTCTACTTCTCTTCTCCTAATAGGGGCTCGTCTCATATCTTGGGACTCCTGCACCTCCTATCACACTCGGATATTCTTTCTCCCTTCCACTTACCCATAACGACAAACCCAACTCCTAAGGGTGTGAGTTAAGGCCCATCAACTTATGACATCCAACTCTACTTACTATCACTGAAATACCCCAGAATTAATTAATTTAGGAAATAAGTTAATAAATAAGGATTATTGGGGAATTTATTTAATATACTACTCTTTATAAATTAAGAAGGATTTTGTGGGCAAGCTAATAAGAATCTTAAGATAAATTACAAGGGTACCCTTATACCAGTAATTATATGTATATACATATATATATTTGGGCCTTAAAATAACCTAAAAGGAGGATAAATATTTTATTTAATTATTTAAATATTCTTACTCAAAGCACCTAAAGTAAATACTCTAAATATTTATACAAATAAAATACTAAAATAAAATAAAATAAATTAATTTCTCTTCCTTTTTCCTTTCCTTCCTTTCCCTTTTTTTTTCTCCTTTTCTCCCCCCTTTTCTCGCCCGTTGGGCCAGCGCCCGGCCCAACGCCCCTTCTCCTTCCCTCCTTCCCGCGGCCCAACGCCGCCCCCTTTTCCCTGGAAACAAAACGCAGCGTTTCGCCTCCCACCCCGCCGAAACGCTGCTCCCCAAACGAAGAAATGTAACCGTTGCCTGACGACGCAAGCTCCGCGTTTTGACAAAACTTCGCCTAAAACGCGGCGTTTAAATAATTGGGGAAATAACCGCCGCGGTCCGGCCGGTTCCCCCTTCCCTTTCTTTCCTTCCCCTGGACCGCCGGTCCAGCCCTTTCTTCTCCTTCTTCTTCCTCGCGACACCGTCGCCCGTCGCCGCCTGCAACTAAAGTTTTCACCAGAAAACGCAGCGGTGACGACACGTCCTTTCCATCACTCTTTTTTCATTTCATCCCCGTTGACCTCCCCTTTGGATGTGACCAATCGATGCAGCCAATTCCCCGCACGCAACCCCCTGCCTTCTTCCCCGAAGAAGTTCGGTCTGCAATGGCAGACCTGCGCCGGACGACCTCCCCCAAACCTAACCCACCTAACCTCCCACGTGACCTTGTCGTTTCTCCCTCGGTTTGGCCTATAAATTGACCCCTCCACCGCGTAGATCGGGTTCGAAAAGCTGGAACCCCGAGAAACTTTGAAACACACCGCCCGACCTTCAGCCGCCCTATTCCCCGCCTCCGACCGCCGTTTCCACCTGCCCGCGCCACCAACCTCTTCCCTGCACCCTCCTCTGTTCAACCAACCACCTTAAACACATTACCTCGCGCCGCACGTGCCGCCCTGGCCGTGCGAAAACCACTCCCCGAAATCGACCCCTCCAGCCCGCGCCACCTTCGCGCCGCCGCCGCCGGCTGTGCCGACGCTGGCAGCACCCTCACCACCCCTAAAGCCACCAGGAGACCCTCTCCTAGCTCCCTACGCCCCCTGCTTACCCTACTACTCTCTCCAACAGCCTCCACAAACACCTCCCCATATTCATACTCCTCCGCCGCCGCCGCCGCCGCCGCCGGCGCCACCGCACCACCAGGTTGACTCCACCTCCTTGGACCCTAAGCCCTGACTAATGAGAGTTAATGAATTAATATTGATAATTATTACCATTAGCCTTATTATGATTATTATTAATATTATCTTTATTATTACCATTATTATTATTATTATTATTATTTTCATTATTATTATTATTATTATTATTATTATTATTATTATTATTATTTTCCTCATTAGTAATATTATTGTTATCGTTATTATTATTATTATTATTATTATTATTATTACCATTATTATTCTTATTGTTGTTATTATTATCATCCTTATTATTATTATTATCATTATTATCATTACTATTATTAATATCATCATTCTTAACATTATTAGCATTGTTATTATTGTTACTCCTAGCGTTATTATAACTATTAATATTAATATTGTCGGTAATACTATTATTGTTACTATTGTTACCACTTTTACGATTATTATTATTATGGTTATTAATATTATTCCTATATTTAATACCCTAACTATGACTGTAGTTATTATTATCTTTGTTACTATTACTAGTACGATTAACATTATTATTTTAACATCCTTGTAGTTACTACTAGTAGCATTACTATTATCCCTATTTTTATGGTTAGTATTACTACTATTACTACTTTAGCTCTTGGTAGCCATTAGTAAAATTGGTACCCTCTTAGCACTAACAAAGAAGTTAGAGAAGAGTAAAGTAAGGGAATAGCGCCTTGTTAGAGGGAAGTTAACCTCTAGTTTCTCCTTTTTATAGGCAAATCAAGCCGACACTCGGAGGAGACGTAGGAGCGTGCTCCAAGGCCGGTGTCGTGTTAGGTAAGGACGATGCTATGGCTTCACGTTATGTGTGTTGTCATGTGTGAGTGAATGTTGCACGTGCCATGTTGATGTGTTTTATGCATGTGTTATGAATAACTTGTTTGGTGTAGCGCAGCGTGGATAATGAGGTATGATGTATGTGCCTTATGTTACATGAGCATGACATGTTATGTATGACATTTATGATGTGTTGATATGGCCCTCTAGGACATGCATACTAGAGTTTGGCATTAGGGAATGGGACTAAAAGAACAACAAGAGGAGATATGGGGTAGACCCAAGTACCTCATCATCCATGAGAGGAACTGTACGTGGAAACTTGTTTCAAAATAAATGAAAGTTGGGAACCATGCATGGGGGGGGCTCTAAAATCCGCATGGTGACTAGGGGTGTCTGCATGAGGTGACTAACTCTTGCATGGGGGTGTGTCTTACGTAAGAAAAGTTGAATGTGGGAGTAAGTGAGAGATGGGGAGAGTTATGGAGTGATTTGAGACTCGGGGATGAAAAGAGAAAGGTTACTTGGAAAGGAAGTAAAGTGCTAGGGTTTGGCGT
This sequence comes from Tamarix chinensis, assembly GCA_030549775.1. Taxonomy (NCBI): domain Eukaryota; kingdom Viridiplantae; phylum Streptophyta; class Magnoliopsida; order Caryophyllales; family Tamaricaceae; genus Tamarix; species Tamarix chinensis. Next base: position 11,695,692 of record CM060176.1, read on the forward strand.
GGTCAACTAGGGTTTGGCGGTCACCTACGGAGTTGGGGAAATAAAGGGATATAGTTGGGAATTTCTTAGTGGAGACGGGATGCGAGACGAGGAATAAAGTGAAGTTAGGGTGAGTGAGAAAGCGTTGGGCCATGTAGGCCCACATTAGGGCTTTCCCAGGAGGAGCCCTAGAGGGGTGAGGACACGCAGGACCGATACCACAGCGTTAGGATGATACCCACACTCTCGGGAAGAGTATGTCTTCACTGCGTTTCCTTATGTATAAGAGAAAGAGGGAAGGGATGTCGGGGTGTGATAAGGGGCGCAGGAGTCTCAAGATATGGGACGGCCCCCTGGGGAGGAAAGAAGTAGAGGGTAGTTGATATGCATGTCAAGGGTGGAGCCCTATTTAATAATACATGAATAAGACATTAACTACTTAAAGAGTAAGATTGTTGAGCCGGGCCCAGACCGATCCACCGGAATAATAGTGGCCAGGTGCCGGGGTGCCCTGGAGACCGATCCACCGGCATATAATAGTGGTTAGGTGCGTTCTGCCCTATACGTGACCGATCCACCGGCTATAATAGTGGGGGATCCCGAGCTCAACAAACCAAACAGTATGTTGTAATTAAATCACGGGAAATATACTATATACTTACAGTGAAACACCATGAGAGTCGGGGCCAGACCGATCCACCGGCATAATAGTGGCCAGGAGCGTTGTGCCCTGGAGACCGATCCACCGGCGTATAATAGTGGTTAGGTGCGTTCTGCCCTATAAGTGACCGATCCACCGGCTATAATAGTGGGGCTCCCGTACTCGCATGAATTAATAAAGTCTGTAACGTGAAATGACTAATTGTATGGGTTAAGAATAAGAGAGGTCTGAGTGGATTATTATTGGCTAGCGGCATCCATGTATTTCCATGTTCCACATGTGTTGTGTGTATAATGTGTTGTGTGTTGTGTTGGCCTTAGCTCGTCTGTTACCTTACTCAGTACGTAGCGTACTGATCATCCGTTTCATGGGTGCTGCTCATTCCCACGAGCAGAGGGCCCATCTGACCTTGTGTAGGTAGGAGACCACGTGTTCGATGCCTACGATACCTACGAGGCATCCGGTGGGGCCGAGTGATGAGTCTTTCCTGGTTGGGGCCGAGAGCGAGTTGGCCGGACTCCTTTATTTCCTCTTTTTGTTTACCGTCTATTTTAGTTTGTTGTACTTATGTTGTGTTGTGTTTCAAACAATGGGACTTTTAAAATTGTAATCTTAATGATACTCTATCGTGGTTGAAACCCGTCTTTATGAACATTGTGTTAATGATGCAATTATGGTTAATGTTTCACGTTCTATGACTTTTGGTTTAGCCTTAGCACTTAGTATCGGAACGGTAGGAACGAACCGGTCTGATACTAAGTGTGGCGGTAATACCCCAAGTTTCGGTTTTTATTTGTTCGCTTCTGCTAAAACATTTGACTTAAACGAAATTTTTCAGTAGTAAATTTGGGGGTATTACAATCACCCTCTAAGGTTTTCCCTTGAAAACCCTAATTGGACATATGTGACCCAACTTCCTCTTACTTATGCTACCATTATTTCCTTTAGCACCCATTGCCTTATCTCATTTAGACTTAACCCCAAATCACATCACTTTACTCATCGATTTCACAGGTGACCGAAAAACCCTAGTTGGTCACCCCAAACCCTAGCACATTTCTTCCCCCACAAGTAACCTCACTATTTTTCACCTAATATTTCTTCCTCCCTATGGCATCCATACTCATCCCTTATATAATATATTTCCACTCTTATCCCATACTCTACTCTTCCTTAATTATTTCTACTTCCACATTTTTTCTTAGATTAGGGTTTCCTCCCAAAACCCTAATTAGATCCCCTATACACCCCTACACCAACCTATGTACTATTTTTCATCCCAAGTCTCTAATCACTCTACAACTCCCCCTTACCTTACTTACACGCTAAATCAAAAACTTTTCTCACATAAGGATCATCCCCTTGCAAAATTCATCCACCCCATGCAAACCTTCGAAGTTCCCATGCAAACCCTAAAATTCTCATGCATGGTTCTCATCTCTCATTCATTTTGATCACCTCTTCCTCTTTATTTTCCTTTCAAGGATCACGGGGTACTTTGGTCAACCTCATGTCCCTTTTAGTGAACTCACTTCCTATTTTCTTCCTTTTTATCCTTTCATCCCCATATTATATTATTAATCATCTTAGCATGCATGACCTAGAGGGTCACATCATAATCACCACATATACATATCATACTCATGCCATAAGGACACACATGAACATACCTCAATTTCAAGCTGCGCTACACATAAGACAAGTTAATAACAACAATATAATACACACACATAGCATGGTATATAACATCCATGGCATACAAGTCACACAATACACATAGGCCTTAGCTACATCCTTACCTAAAACGACGCCGGGCTTGGATCACGTTCCTACGCCTCCTTAGGGTTTTGACTTGATTCACCTATAAGAGGAAAATACTATGGATTAATCTCCCTCTTACCAAAATTACCATTATTCCTACCCTACCCTTATTGTAATCCACTATTAGGGCTAATGATAATAATAGTAGTTGTATAATTAAAAGTAGGGTTATTATCCTCAAAATACTTAATCATGCTACTACTAACCAAAATAAGTCTTAGTAGCCATCATGGTTTATGTTAAAGTAGTCATAGTGATATTCATAGTATTAAAGGTAATAGTTTTAATATTACTAATAATGATAATACTATTAGTTTTAGCAATAATATTAATATCAACCCAAACCATATTAATAATAATAATCGTGATATTAGTAATATACAAGTAGTGACCATAATGATACTTATATTGATAATGCTAGTAGTGATAATAGGTTAGTGATTATGAAATATTAATAAAAAAATAAGGTAATGATAACAATATTCATGGTAATAATAATAATAATAATAATAGTGATAATATTAACAATAGTGCCCATCTTAAGAATAATGTTAGTAAAGGTCCTAGAAATCATAATAGTAGTAGCCTCGGTGATAATATGGTTAAGTATAATAATAATAATAATAATAATAATAATAATAATAATAATAATAATAATTTTAAGCCTGATAATAATAATAATCGAAAAGGGTAATAGTAATATAAGGTTCTCAATATTTACTCTAATAATAAAAGTGATAATGGCCAAGGTTAGCATTAATAGTATCAGTAATAAAAAAAAGGATAGTATTAATGATAATGATAATACTAACAACAACAATAACAATAAAAACAATAGTAATAAATATAATCATAATAATACTAAAGTTGTAGCCCTTTAATAATAATTACATTAGTTAGAAATGTTTATGAAGTTAGGTTAAATAATAAGAGTGGTAGCATAATAACAACAACAATAATAATAATAATAACATTAATAATAATAAGAGTAATACTATCAATATTACTAAAAATTACTAACACTTATATAAAAAAAGTTTAGGGGTTGAGGAAATTAGAATACCACCTAGGGTTGGTAGCGAAACCGCCGGTGGCAGCGATAGAGGAGGAAGAGAGGTGAGGAGATGGGGGTATAGGCTAGAGGTGAGGTAATGAAGGGGTGTTTGAGGTGGTGGAGGATGCCTCAGGGGGAGAGGGGTGAAATGAAGGTGTGGTGCAGCCAAAGGTGGTGGTGCACGGCGGTAGGTGTGGTAGCCGAAGGTGGTGGAAGGTGGAGGAGGGAGAAGGAGAGGGAGGAAGGGAAGATGGAGTTATGGGGAGGTAGAGGAAGGTCCCCTGGTTGTTTTGGAGGGTGGAGGAGACGTTGGTGGCCACAGAATTGGTGGTGAATGATGGTGCGAAGGGCGGCGAGGGGTTGGTGAGGGCTGGTCGGGAGGCTGACTTTGCACGGCCGGGGTGGCTTGTGCAAGTCAATTCAAGAGAGGAAGGAGGCTTGGTTCTATAGGGGGTGATGCAGGGAAGGCATTGGTGGGCGGCGGCGATGGTTGACGACGAAGGAATAGGGGTCCGTTTGGGCGGCGGCGTAAAGTCGGGGTTTCTAGGCTGCGAAAACAAAGACCCAATTATGGCTTCCTATGGGGGTATTTATAGTCTAAATTGAGAGGGAAAACGATGAAGGAGGAAAATGACAAGCAAGGCAGGTGAGGAAGGTCGCTGACCGATGGTGGCAGGCAACGAAGGCCTGTGAAATCATAGGTGTGTTTTGTCGGGGTGAGGAAAAAGGAAATGGTAGGCATGTAAGAAGAGGGAGGATGGCTTGGTTGGGTCAAAATTGGAAAGAAAATGACGGGGGAGAGAAGGGAAGGATGGCCGGACAGAGAAGGTGGCTGTCAGCGGAAGAAGGGCTGCAAGGTCGGGGTGCAGGTCACATGGGGAAGAAGAAGGAAAGGGAAAGGGGTGGACTAGGTGGTCCAATGGGAAAGAAAAGAAAAAAGAAAGGAAGGCGGCTTGGTCGGGCGGCTGGGTGATGGGGAAAAAAGAAGACGACGCAGGCTTGGGCCACTCAGGACGGGGAATTGGGCCGATGGGCTAGCCCATTTCGGGGAATGAGAGAAAAAGAAAGGAGAATGAGAGAAAGAAAGAAAAAGGAAAAGAAAGATGAAAAAGGAAAAAGGGAAGAAAGAGAAAATAGGTGGGGTGGGGGTATTTTGGGTATTTGATATTTTGGATTATTATTTAAAATAATAGTATTTATAAAATAATAATTAAATCCCTTCTTAGATTAATTTGGGCTATTCTGAATAAATTTTCCTTAACTTCCATTTTAATTAGCAAAACACCCCAATTTTTCTAATTAAATTATTTATTATTTCTTCTTTATTTGCCTTAATTAATTTCCTTTTATTTTAATAAAATAATTTATTTAATTAATTTTCCCTAATGAATCCGTATTTTGCCATAATTTCTTAAATTAGGATTTTGGGGTATTTCAGTTATTGGGTTTTATTTTAAATACATAGTATGTATTTACTTTTGAATTTATAACTTTTGTATAAATATTTGATATGTATATATGAACTCTTTCTAAGCAAGAATAATTTGTATATTGATATATTTTTATTTCCGTGTTAGAATGGTTTGTATATATAACAACATAATAACATGATAAATTATAGAAATATGAACTCTTTCTAACCATGAGCGATTCTTAAATTGGTAAGGCATATGGAAATGTGTTCGAATTGTTTATATATATATAGCAATAGAATAGCATGATATATTAAACAAATATCAATTCTTTCTAAGCATGGGCAATTTGTGAATTAATTTGTAGAGTGAATTAATTTATGATAATTATTTTTCATGGGATACATATAGATTGGAAAAATATGGATCGGAAATAGATGGTTGCAATTGTTTTTCTAGAGAATATGACAAATGAGTTGAATTTTTCATCAAGTTTGCAGAAGAACATTCTCATAACGATAGTATAATAGTTTATCGTTGTGTAAAATGTACTTATATTCAACATGTCAATGCTAATGATTTGAGAGATCATCTATTTGCTTACGAAATTGATACAAGTTACACTTGTTGGATATGACATGGTGAGACAAAGTCTGGATATGATAATGAGGAATATAGGAGGGAAAGTAGTGGATCATTTGACAATAATAATGGTGATTCGTTAGAGGAGATGACTCAAAAGGTTGAGAAAGGTGTTCAAGATTGTCCAAAAATATTCAACTAGTTATTAAGTGACTCAGAAAAACCTTTGTATGGTGATTGTAAGAATTTTACTGGATTATCTGCTACTTTAAGGTTGCACAACTTAAAAACACATAATAGATGGAGTGATAATGGTTTCATGGAATTATTGAAACATGTGAAATAAATTCCTTCCAATACTAACTATCTACCTCGATCATACCTATGAAGAAAAAAAGATCCTTTCATCTATGGATATGAGTTATGAGAAGATACATGCATGTCTTCATGATTGTATATTATTTCACAATGAATATGCATTTTTAGATAATTGTCTTGATTATGAATGCAAAGCACAATGATATAAGAAGAATAATGTGGCATCTATGGTGTTATGGTATTTTCTTATAATACCAAGATTTAGGAGGATGTTTAATGATATCTGAAATGTGAAGAGATTGAGATGGAATGTTGATGAGAAGATAGATGACAGGCATCTGAGACATCCATCTGCCTCTCCATAATGGATGATAATTGATGGCTTGTTTCCTGAATTTGGCAAAAAACCAATAAACTTTTGTCTTGCACTTTTTGAGAATGGTATGAATCAGCACAATCAAGGCACATACACTATATGGATGTTGATTTTAGTTATATATAATCTACCGCTATGGCCCTACATGAAGCATAACTAAATGAAGTTATATTTACTCATTTTGGGGCCAAATCAGCAGAGAATGATATTGATGTTTATATGGAGCCTTTGATTGACGATTTGAAGTTCATATAGGACAAAAGTGTTGAAGTATTTAATGAATATGGTGAGAAAAATTTCACCTTGAGAGAAATGTTATTCTATATTATAAGAATTTTTTTTGGCATACGACAACTTGTTAGGTTATAGTGTGAAAGGCCATTACATATACTCGATATGTGAGGAGAATAATTTATTTGTTAAGCTAATGCATGGTTGAAAGACTGTCATAGATTTTTACCAAAGGATCATCGTTATTGTAGGAAAATGAATGCTTTCAATGACTTTCCAAAAGAAGGGTATGCATCAATCCAGTTGACAAGTAGACAAGTGTATTTGAATATTAAACATTTGAAGGTTCTATTTGGGAAGAAAAATAAAGATAAGCCTCCATTAGTTGGGTAGAATAAGATGTCTATATTCTTCAACCTTTTGTATTGGGAATCTCTATATGCGAGACATGCCCTCGATGTGATGCATATCGAGAAAATTATATATGATAGCCTTATTGGTTCATTACTTAATGTTCCACAAAATATTAAAGATTGCATAAATTCTTGATTGGATATGGAGGAAATGGGAATTAGGCATGAACTAGCACCATAAGACAATGGAAAAAGAAAATATTTACCACTGGCTTGTCATACTCTTTCTAGAACAGAGAAAATTTTATTTTGTGAATTCTTTAATAGTATCAAGATTCTGAGAGGGTATTCTTAAAATATTAGAAGGCTAGTGTCGATGAAAGAGTTGAAACTAATTAACATGAAGTATCATGATTATCATATTTTAATGCAACATTTTATGCTAATGGTCATACATAAAATTTTGCTGAAGCGTGTTCGAATTGCTATCACTAGTCTTTGTTGGTTCTTCAACGCACTCTACTCTAAAGTCATACACCCTGATATTTTGGATACCTTGAAAAGAGGGATTATGATTACTTATGCTGACTTTAAATGTACTTTCCTTCTTTATTCTTTGACATTATGTTGCATCTAACTGTTAACTTGGTTTATGAGGTAAAAATGTTAGGACCTATTCATGAGAACCAAATGTACCCCTTTGAATGGTTTATGTAGTTGATAACAGGTTACATGAAGAATTGATATCGAGAAGAAGGATGCATTGTTGAGAGTTACCCAGTAGAAAATAAAATAGAATTTTACATAAATTACTTTCCAATGTTGAAGTTATCGGTATTCATAAGTCTCATCATAGAAGAAAAAATTGAAGGACATGGTATTAGGGGAAAAAAGTTTGGGCATGTATACCCTTATATGCCTTGTATAGCACATATCTATGTATTAAATAATAGTGATGATGTTTAATAATATGTTGAAGAACATATGCATTCTTTGAGGATTGAAAATCCATCAAAAATTGATAAATAGATAATTAATAAACATAATATTTCCTTTATACATTGGTTAAGAGATCACATCATTCCACTCATCGGATATTCCCGACATCAATTTTTGAAACCATGCATTGGTTGTCTCAATTGCTCCAATATGAATTTTTATCATATGATAGTTATGCCATCAATTGATACATTTTTTACACAAAGGAGAACAATACAAAATAGTGGAGTAAATTTATTGGCCGAGGCAATGCATATTGCTAATGCAAAGGGAAAGAATCCAACATATGAAAATATGAATTATGATGGTGTAATTGAATGGATTTGGGAGCTAGATTACAATGTGTTTAAAGTGCCTATTTTCAAGTGCAAATGGGTTGATAATTGTCATGGGGTTAAATATGAAGATGAGTTCACATTAGTAGATCTCAATAGAGTAGGGCATAAATAAGACCCATTTATCTTGGCATCACAAGCAACATAAGTTTTCTTTGTCTCTAATCCTACTAATAAAAGATGGTTTGTGGTTTTAGCCTTGAAGAAAATGACTGTCAATGAATGTGATGATGAAAATGATGCCAAGTGAGAGAAAGAGCGTGTCGAAGTTGTGTAAGCAACTCAAACAATGGAAGAAATATATATAAGGGATGATCATCTTGAAGTAATATATGTATCAGATCATGAAACCAATCCAAAATGAGGGAAGAAAAAAGAAGGACAAGAAGGCGATGAGGGTAATAACATTCTAACATATGTGAAGAGTGTTCTTGTTATTTTAACTTCTTGTATTGTATACATTCATGCAATATTATATTATTGTGTTTTTCATATCATTAATATATATGATATGTTTGTGTGACACTTCATTTTTTATATATTTATTCATAGCCTTGTCTGTACTAATTTATATATTCAACTTTCGTAGATATATGATGAAGAAAACAGATGATAGGGGCTCTAATGATGAAGAAGAGATGAGAGGACCTACTATGATGAGAATCATCATTGAGATGAAATATAGAGGATCACAAGTAGAGTTGAGTTTGAATCCTTATAATCTTCCTATCATCGAGTATATGGACATGTTTCTCACATAAATTTCACTTATCATTCGTAATCGTTTTCCTATCTCCTACAACAATTGGAAGTGGGTTCTGAAAGGTCACAAGGACCATATTTGGTAAGAAGTCATAGTAAATGATATGCTTTGTTTGTTAATTTTTGGATTTCACATGTTATTAATTATAATACATTAACATTGATGTACATATTTATGTCTTATTTTGTAGAGAATCTTCATCGTTCTAGAGGCAAGGAAGAAGTGAATTCTTAGACATTGCGGTGAATGTCTAAGAACATTTAACATTTAGGGCACACTTGCCAAAAAAAAAATGTATAGAAAGAGGGATGATGCTTTATGCACGAAGCCCCCGAAGTGTTATGATTTCATTAATCAAGATAGTTGAAACCATTTTATTATATATTGTCTTTTAGAGGAGTTTAAGGTATTTGTTGCATAACAGTTTAGCTTTTTGATTAAAAATATTTCATTGATATTTAGATAACCGTGAGTACATATTTTGGCTTGTAATATAGGATAAAAGTGCCAAAATAAAGAAATTACTAAGTAGAATATTTACCACCATAATATGGCTTGAAAAGGCTTTACGGTCATTGAAGAAGAGTTGGTATAACATTTTGATTAATGTGTTTAAATATCAATGTAGAGAGTGTTATAATCATATTGTTAATTTAAGTGTGTATTTTGGAATTACAACTCATAGCCCAGGATAAGGATCAATGTTCCTCATCCATCAATATTAGTACATTATGGAAGAAGGCTAGATCAATAAAATAATAATATCTTAATGATGATATGCAAAAAGCTACAAAAAGAATTGTAAGTTTGAAGCTATCCCTAATCGTATTTAGTTTTCCTAGAGCAAACTATTATATTATTTTTATTCATATATTCTAAATTGTATACATTACAGGATGAAATTGAAACATCAGATTCTATTGAGGGTATAGGTCAATATAGCATCGTGTCAGAAGTAATGAGAATTGAAGAACATAGGGTCTCCGATTAGAGGTTACGAGAACAAACATGTGTGGTTGATCACGTGGACCTTGGAACACTAATGACCAAGTGTCTCTCCTAACCCAAATAATAAACATGCATTTGAACAGATGGCCATAATGGAGAAAGAGTTGGCATCCATCAAATCTCAAGGGTATAACCCCTATGATTTAGATGCACATGATCCACTTCACATACCCAATGTAAATAGCGTTAGAAGTAGTTGTGAAGCTAATACACGTTTTTCTTCTCTCCCCAAGGTAAGCTTATAAAAATATGAATTGATATATATAAAATGTGTCAAGTGTCAACACATGCTTTTTTAACAATATGCAATATTTTATTTCAGGGTTTGCATAAATATGACTTGCTAGGTAATGACCCCTCAATTCTTTTTGCAAAAGGAAGGGTACACATCAATCATCGTACCAAAATTCTAACGGTCCATGGGTTTATTTTGGCCGCAACTACAAGGTCTATTTGTATTGACATTTCACTAATTGGAGATACACCATTGATTTGTTATAAAGAAATCGACGAGGCAACCCTAGTGTTGGAAGCTCATGGAATATTTGTGCCTTGGCCCACATACCAAATACATATTGCTACTAAAGAGGTAATTACATCCTCCATCCATGTTATACCTAACATGTTACACACATTGTTTATACCTTATTAATATATATATATATATAATCATTATATTTTATTTAATACTATACAGTAAGAGATCAGAAAATAAGAGTGATCCTAAGACAAAGGGAAAGAGAATTATTAGCGAAAGGATCAAAATAAAAGAGGGCATTAAGAAAGGAAATAGAGCTAGATCAAAACAATTGGTTGCCTCACAAATGATTCCATATTCAGAGGATACCCAACAACTATAAGAACCCCACCAATCACTACCAGCTTTGGTGATGTTGTATTTCTACACCCAAAACTACCTCGGTAGTGATCTAATTATAATTAATTTTCCTTTTTAGTATATTAGGAGGTATGATTTAATTTACATGGTATCGGTGGAGGTTATTAGTGAAATTTATATGTATAAAAGGATGCCAACAATGAGTGTTGTCGTATATGTTAAGTAAGTATTATTTCATATCATATATTTTAGCATTTTTTATTGATTTGTATAATTGTGTGACCTCTTATATATATATATATGAGTTATCAATTATTAATAAATATGCTTTATTATTATCATCTATAGTTTGGCTGCTACCTATGTTATAGAAGAGGGGATGTTGTCCTCTATTATGTTTGTGTGTTCATACTACATATCTGTTCGTATTACAATAAGTAAGGGTAGACACATAAACTATGTAGCAGATCACATTTTAAGCAAGGGGTACAACAATAAGATTTACCTTATACCTCACCTAGCAAATGAACATTGAGTTTTGTATGCCGTCTGTCCTGATCTAAATAAAGTATATGTGTTTGATTCCCTCCGAAATTATTCCATTCCTTTTGCAATCATTCGTTCAGAGGGGAAAATTTTAATTGATGTGGTAGTATACTTCGTAATTCACTAGTTCATTAATGCATATATTCTACATCAATTATTTGAGGTATATAAGGTTACAATATTGTGTATCAACTTTATTTGTTATGGAATTACGAATGAAACATACGAGGAAAGGCGGAAATGGTGTTCCAAATCCAAGTAATCTTGAGTATGAGCCTGTAATGGTATGTAGAAGACAATCATTTTGTATTTTATTTCAATTCCAATTAATATCAAATAGATAAACAAGCTAACTAAATTCATTTAATAGTGTCCACAACAGTAAAACGATAATGATTGTGGATACTATGTTTATAGATCAATTGATCTCATACTCAAGAACAAATATGTGAACATATATTAAAGCCATATATGTTTCTTTTTTAATTTTTTTCATTAATTAATCAATGTCATATTAATTGCTAACCAAATAATCAAATCGTATCAATTTGTAGTTTTTCATATGTGAATATACATGATGCTAGAAATACGTAGATGATGAAATTGATGAAGTTAGAGATGAATGGGTAAAGTTTGTGTGCTCACACACTCAATATTAGAGATCTATGTACATGCATGTTCTGATTTGTATCTTATATGTATTATGTTCTTCTATGCAATTGGAGATGCACATGCATATATGCATGCAAGTGTTTATTGTTGTTGATATATAGTTGAGTTTTATAATCTATGAACTTTGAATTTAGTGTGTAGAGCTACCCACTTGTAGTATGCCTACTAATTTTCATATTCCGGAGAGGAATATCTCCATAGTTATTGGTGCTATTTTACATATTATAGATTTGATAAATATTCGAGCATACAACTGCATATGTGGGATAGAAAAAACCTACACAATCTAGAAAAAATAGTTACATTTTAATAATGGGTTTGGTTAAAACTATTTTTTTAATAATGGCTATACAAAAATACTGTTAACAAAACCATTTGTTTTAATAACGATTTTAACCAAAGCCTTTATTAAAACACAAATCGTTATTAAAACATGATTTTTTTATACTAAATTTGGCATATTTTTTTTGCACCTCTTTGCATCTGTCTCCAAATCGCTTGTCTACTCCACACTGCCTAAGACATTTCTTATCCATTGATTTCCTCTCCAAACATTGTTCATCATTCCTCCCTTCCCGCCAAACCAACCAAAAGCCTCTCTCCCAATCCATTACCATTGCTCAACCATGCTTAGCCTAGCTTCCCATGGATGAGAAATATGAAGATGTACGTTCTTTTTGACCCACCTTCACCGTAACCCATGCCCAAACCATCTTTCCTAGAGATGGAAAGCCACTGGCTAATTTGATATGTCGTGCATTAGCAGAGCTAGCTATGAACACATGGGGTTAGTGATTTTCAAAAAAGAGGTATATATATATCTAGGTCTTGACAAATAATTGCTAACACCTTAACCTCATGTGGTGAGGCTATGTTTCATAATTTGGTATGCCATGGATTCAAGTTGTTGTGCATATGATAAAGACTTGTCATTTTCAAAATTTTTATGAAGAACATAAGATAAAATTTGTCTCTTTACTTTTTTCATTTTTCCAAGTAAAAATATAGTAAAGTAAAAGTTATTACATTTTGAAAAATTAAAAGATATAATGGTAAAGATGAGAATTAGTTTTTTATGTTTCAAAAGTGATATTTTTTTAATATAAAAAACTATATGTAGAGCTATAATCTTTTGGAAATAGAAGGATAACTATCTATGTAAAATTTGATTAAGGAAAAATACTAATGATAATTGTAAGAGTTATGGTTAAACATTAAAAATAAAAATATTTAACGTTTGATAATATTAAATAACACGTGTATTTGTCACAATAATTGAATAAGTTATGGCCAATTATTTTGTGTACACATATCTCAATCATATATTAAAATAAGATATCAATTTATTCAAAAAATAATTTAACCAAATACTAACGAAACTAATCAACAAATGTAGCTATTATTCAATTTGAAGTACCACATCTAATAGCTTATTACATATTTCTTTGTATTAAAAAAACTTTTTAGGACTATTTTTGTATATAAAAAAAATTGTTTTGAAAAATCCATTTATTTTCACCATCACGTTTACCTCTTTCATATTTTGTGCATGGCTTGTTCTTTACATTAAAGTGTGTAATTGATATTTTAAAGGTAGATTCATCGGTTCACATAAGCTTCTACCTTTTCTATACAATTTTTTATTATTCATATATTAGGGCAAATCATCAAAATATATCATTTAAGTTTTTCAATTATCAAAATAAAACTTTAATGAACAAACTAAATAGCTCATTGCTATAATAGTACTTTTTATTTTCATATTATTGTGTGAATTTTATTAAAAAAATATTATACATTTAGAACAAAATGCTTGTACATATAATTAATTTTATTTATACAATTGTCACCATACAAAAACCTATCATCAAACTATTAATATTCTAACATTTACTTCTTTATTTACTTAAATATTATTATATACATAACCGTATACTAATTAGGCTCAATGTTAATTGATACTGCAAACATTCAATGTAATCTCGACCAGGTATGGAAAATTAATGCCAGCTTCTGGATATAGTATGTATCAAATGCTGTTGAGTTGCTACAATAATAGTGTGTTTGGATTGTGGTGAAAGTGGGTTAACGGAGATTAATCAATTAATTACTCCGTTTGGGTACCATTTTTAATAACTACATTTGGGTAAATTGAGGTTAATGTTTCACCTCCGTTCACCTCGGTTAATTTCATTTTTATTAACTTTTGATTTTGGAGGTAACCGAGATGAAGGTGAAAGAATAAGTAATTTTTTGACCTAATCGAACCAAATTACCCCTCAAACCCTATATCCCTAATTTGATAGGACTTATCTATTTAATATAAGGATATAAATATCATTTGTTTTATTTTTTTTTAACCTTCATCTACCTCAATCTAAACAAAAAATTTAAAACATTCACCCCAATTTATCCAAATTAGATTAATATTATCCAAATAATATTATAAAATATTCACACCGATTCACCTATATTCCCTTTATTTATATTAATTTTTAATGTTTATCCTCACTCCAATTCATCTTAATATAAATGGACCATTAGATCCATAAAATCTAGTTCAAGAACCACCGAAAGGTCGTGGGTCGTGGGTCATGTGATGCTCCTTGTGCGTTATGAATGAGCCACCAAGTGACGTTTGTGATTAGAGAAAAGAACAGATTTCAATCCTATATAAGTCTAACCTTTACTTTGCCGAGATTTCAATCAAATCTTAGAATATAATTGGCTAAAAAGCATAACAGAAAAATACCAAGAATAATGAAACGAATGCGGAATTATTATTATTTTTTTAAAAAGAAGAGACAATATTTCAAATCATCAAGAATTAAAAACACGGAAAGTAAAAATATATCTATTTACAATGATGATGAAAGAAATAAATAAAGGAAGGAGAAAACGTTTTTAGAACGGCCTCCCGGCTCCCGGTTCTTCCCAAAAAAGCACTTCTCCACTTCCCTCGTTGAATTTCCACGGCTTAAAATTGACCCCGTACGTTGATAGGCCTAGGTCTAGGTGTATTGCATTAACGAACCACTGACACTGAGTAACCACAGGTCCACACCACACAGTTTGGATACCCATAAGCTACAAGACACGTACGTACTCCGGTCACTCACTTACCGTACAAACGAGAAACCGCCTTCCATTGAATGACGCGTAATGCTAACACAACACCCCACTCGTATTCTTTCTCTGCAATTTATATAAATTCCCAGAGTCCCATGGGGGCTTACTCACACAATTGCTTGCATCACCCACACCCGTTCGTTTTAGAGAATCTCTCCCTACCCCCTCCCTCCCTCCTTCTCTCCTCCCACTGAAGTGTTCGAGCAGCTGATGGAAAAGCTGCAGGCCACAATGCAGAATCTTGCGATCCAACGTCGTCCTGCATTCGATCACGGCGCCAAGAGCAAGGACTCCACCGACGGTAGTCGGGAAGGTACTGCGGCCGATTGTTCTATGTTGGCATCAGATGATCATCCGAGGCGGCGGCGGCCGCAGCAGCAGCGGGAGGAAGAAGGAAACCAGGATTACGGTACCGAATTAACAGAGAACGTAGAAATGAGCGGGAGGGAGAGACTGAGGAGGCATAGGAATGAAGTAGCAGGCCGTGTTTGCATACCAGAGGAATGGGGACAAGAGGAGTTTTTGAGAGATTGGATCGATGGTTCTGCATTTGATTCGTCTCTCATACCTGATGGTTTGACGGCGGCTCGTGCGGCTTTGATTCGAGGAGGAGGAGGAGGAGGAGGAAGGAAGGGCGTCTAAACTCTCTTCAAGTAGGTAGCTAGACTTTTGATTCCCTCCGGCCGCCTCCTAGCCCTACGCAGCAGGAAACCGAATGCGACATTTTTTTCACCTGACCTGTATGGCCCGACTACAATATCCCTTTTTTTTTGGGAGAACGACCGCGTGATCTTTCGATATATATTATTCCAAGAAGTCGAATGCGCAGTTCGGGATCAGTAGATCTTACTTGTTCATAATTAAACCCGTTGACCTTTATCGAATGGCCTTGACCTTGTCCGTGGTATTTTATTTATTTATAAATTTATAGCCTTTCAAAGCAAATATACTAAACCCCACAAATATATAGTTCTTAATTATAATTAATTAAAGAACTAACTACAAATACACGTAGTGTTGGTGTAATTAAATCGCCCGCACGGGCATAGCTCAGTGGTCGAAGACCTCCTCATGTTGGTAAGCAAGGTGAGCCACGGTTCGATTCGCGCCAGCCGCAGCGTGGGAGTTTCAACCTTCCAAAAGTGGGGGTGGCTCCTTGTGGGCAGCGTGGATAAACCGGGGGGTCCCAAAGCCACTGAGTCACCGTGATTTACCTCCCTCGTCTTGGCTGTCGGGCCGGCTGGCGGGGGCCGCTGGGGGCGTGCGGATCTACGCCTTTTGGTAAGCAAGGTGTAATTAAATCTTAGTTTCGTTTCCATTTTTAGTAACTCTTAACAAATGCATGAGCCAAGAACAGATGTTAGAAAAATCAATTTCTCCCCGATAAGTGACGGAAAAACCATTCATCTTAAAAATAAAAAGCTAAATGTTAATTTTATTTCTATTTTTCTTTTTCTTTCTTAAAAAAATATATATAAAAATCGCCAATAAATGTTAGCAAAACCGGTCATATTAAAGATAAAAAGCTCACCGTATCTCAAAAGAAAAATGATTATAATTATTACTTTATTCATCCCAAAAGTTACCCATGAATTTCTTTCACACATTTTTTTTTTACAAAAAAGAAAAATAAAAAAAAGAAATTTGTTAATGTAATTGAGAAAAAAACCTCAAATGTAATCTTCCTATTATGTTCTTAATAAATGATAATGTGAGTGGAGAATTTCAATGGTGAGGGTTGATTAAGTAAACACATGTATCAGAAAAATAGCCTTTTAGCTTAAATGATAAGTTTTTAGCTTATGAATAAACTCCAAACATTCAGCTTTTCGAGTGTGTTTGGTAAGCCAATTTGAGAAAGTTTCTAAAATAAGCTCCTTAATCAATAATAGAGGTATTTGACTATTTGTATGATAAAATATAAACTATTTTGAGCTTAAAAATTTCTTCTTTTATCTTTATAGAAAGTTTTTTTTTACACTAACGTAGAAAATAAGCTCTAATTTTGAACTTTCAACCTCTAGTTTTGCGGTTAGCCATGCCAAACATACCATTTATTTTTCAACTATTCACCTTTTGCTTCACATATATCTTTTCACCTAGTTTTGATAAACATATATCATGAGGATCCACAAAATATTGTTAAAAAGGAGTAAAATGGTAAAATAGAAATTGATCAGAAAATGATACAATAAAAAACTAAAATAAAAAAGAGAAATTGATGGTATTAAGAAAAAAAAAGAGAAAATTTTAATTAAAAGATTAATCATTTTATTTATTACTATTAATTCCTTCAAAAGCAAAAGATGAGCATAATTAATTATTATTTACAAGCTAACAATGTAATGTGATCATTAGTCATTAGATCTAGTATTTAAAACGATTTTTCTAAATATGTTTATAGGTTTTTCTAAAGGTAAATAGAAGTGAAGAAATTCTAAACTACTCCAGTACCTAGGTAACTGGTACGGGTTAATGACTGCAAAAAAGCATGAGAGAATGACGAACAATCGCGCTCAACACACCTATATCACAATGAAAAACGTCGTCGTCACACGAAGCATCGAATTACGACCTTCGACGGATGGTCTGATCTCCCACGAAATCAAAAACTTGGGCCTCGCTTGGAATAATATTTGGCTTACCTCGTCCTCTCTCCAAATATTGGAGAGGCATATCTAACCCTACACCTTCATCCTTCTCCCGCCGACGAATCGTAATCGGTAATAGTTCTTCTGGATTTTCTAGTTTTTATAAGTATGGGTTTCACTTCTTTTTTTTTTATTTTTTATTTTTTTATTTCTTATCTCCGATTTGTCCTTACATGTTCTCACTACTGTCTCTCAAATTTTACGGCTTGTTCTTTATTCTGGTGTAGTGGTAAGAGATCAATTCAGTGATGCTGGGTACTCTGTGTAGAAGGGCTTCCCATCGTGCCCTGCCGTCGTCGGTTAGTTCATATAATATTGCATCTTCTTATTCTTCGCATTATCTGTCAGGTTTCTGTTGTGTTTTACTTGAGGATTTGACGAACTACTTACATGCCTGCTGATTCATTTCCTTTTCAATTCAATAAGCTTTTACGCCAGACGTTTCAGGCCAATCGCGGAATCTCTTCTGCACCGAAAGCTTGCGCTGCAACCGAGGAGGTAACAGCCATTGGTAGTTGTTTCTGATTTGTAAAATTGAGTGTATGTGCCTTGCCCGGTGCAGTAAGCATGATATTGAAGGATTATGTGTGCGTCTCATGCCGAAGATGGCTAGCTGAATTTCGGATTTCTGTCTTAGAAAGGTTGATTATCCTTGGTATTTTCATCCTAATATATCCAAGTTAATGCAACTAAGTGGCAGATGGTTGCTGATTGATTTCTTTTGCCGCTCTGCTATACAACCATTTAGTTCTTGGTAGATGATGCTGGAATCAAGCTTTAAGAATGATTAAAAATATGGGTCATGAAATATAAAAAATGTTTTCATTCTCAGCCCGTTTGGCTATAGTATAGGAGCATTAGGTTCTGGTGGATAATTGATTGTTGGAATTATGCTGCAATTATGCATCATGAATACCAAAAGACTAGACAAATTTTTATTTCTGTCGGTGTCAATGTCAATGTAAAGACACTTGGTTCTTTCGTTGGTTGTCTTGGTAGAACCTCAAATGAGCGAATCTCTCATTTACTATATCCCTCTCTGTACGCACTGTACAAACTTCATTCGTGGAGAGTTTCCGTTTTGGTTGCTACTACGGCAGATGCACCTCTCAACCTTTTTATTGATTGGTGCAAGAAGATTTTATGAATCTTTGTAGCTGTCTTTCTCTCATATATTTATAGTGATCCCGTTATGGCATGTGCAGATCATCGTATAATCTTATAGGTGCTACAAATGCCATAAATGTGTAAACTGAAAGTAGGGAGACTAGGACCTTTCGTACTTGAGATCATACAATTAAATATCGATTATGATACGCAATATTGGCCGTTATATATTGGTTTTTGGGTTGGTCGGTACATGAAATTAGCGATACACAACGGTTTTTTAATTTCACGTAATTATCGGCGATATATTGGTTATCAGCTGTAACAATATTTTACTGATATTTACTAATATTTGCTAATGTTTGTTGTGAAAAAAATTAATTAAAAAGTCATGCCGCAACAGCCACGGCATATAAAATATCATTCGCAACATCCTGATTCCACAGCACCGCAACCACAACCACAGCCGTAATTGTGACCGCGATTTTATTGCCTCCCTGAGATTCCAGCCTTATTAATTAGGCTATGACATCACCAGCCAATGTGACCTTGTTAGTTTGTATTGATTATGGAAAGTTGGACAAGAGATCACATCTTAGAATTAGAAACCAGGTTAGTGAGGAGAAAAGTGAGTAAGGACTAGAGATAACAAATTGCCCATATTTCAATTTGTAACTTGAAAAAATTGAGCTACTTGGTGAATATGTTCGTGAAAAAAGAGCTGGATATTGTGGTAAACCTCCACACTTATTATCTATTCACCTTAATTAACCACCACTTCTACCACTTGTTTGCAAGTTTTACAAATTTTATATGAAAATTCTTTTCCAAAGAGGGATTTCTAAATGCTTCACTTTAAAGTGCCTCAGTGAGAGAGCCATTAATTTTTAAATTCCTACTTCCAACATGCCCATTCATACATAAAAAAAAAGACCAGAGCTTATGGAAAAATTGGTAGAGTTTGTTTCAACTTTGAGTTATTGTCTTATCCAAGGAGCTCCGAGGCCAGTTACAGTTTTGGAAGTGAATACCATTTGATTTCTCATTCTTGGATTAGGACATTTATGGATGAAAAGGATAGAGATCGAGAAAATTACAGAGCTTTATCACTGTAGTTGGTTGTGAAGATGTAGGGTGATGAATCTCTGATAGTAAACCCTGGTTTTATTTTTATTTTTTATTTTTTTATTTTTTTTAAAAGTATTATTGGCCCAGTGAACTTTAACCATGTACCTTGTTGGAGCCTGGTCTCTATATTGGAGTCTTCGATCATCCTCATGCTTTTAGTGGTCCTCGTTTGTCATTTTCCAAAGAGTTGGTTGTTGAATTTGTGTTTCATGTCCTTTACCTTTATGAGGCAATAGCCCTTTTGTAAGTAGATGAAGCCAATGCAAGCCATCAAGCCCATTTAACCGCACAGTTACAGAAACAGCAAAACTTAAAAATGTAGTTAGTGATAATCAAATGTCTAGTTAGCTGTACCTGCTTCCATCTCTGAAGGTTATCATAGGTAGAGAACAATTCAGTAGGATCTCTGGAAATAATTCTTCTGCATTCTGTGAAGGTACTGTTATGCATTCGTCAGGAACTGGCCAAATGCGGAGATTGGTTCCATCTCCCTTCAGCCTCAACAGTTCTTTGCTTATTGCATTCATCATTCTTTCAGCATTTTTGGAGGCCACCTTTTTTCTTCCAATGTACTAAACGGTTCCCCCCTCCCCTTCCATGGCTGTTTAAAGGCGAACAACTGAGTGAATGCTTGCTTATGTTAAAATGTGATCTTTCATTTTCTGCCACAATTTTGTTCGTAATGGAAACCTATCCACCAGATCCCTCACCCCTGCCCACCACTCTGTTATGGCAAACAGAAAGTTATCCTATTTTGAGATGCAGGCCATGATTGATGTCATGTAGAGGTGAAACAACTAGCTGGTAGTTAGTATCCCCTGTCATTTTATTCAATATAATGTGCCTGTGCTTGTTTGTGTATAACATGCATGACGTCAGGCATAATAAAAGAGATAGGCAGAGAAATTAATTAGCGAAGTTTTTCTTCTTCTCTTTCCTTCTTCTTCGGTCCCCTTATCTCTTCTTCCCTTCTTACTGTTCTACATTAACTTATTTGCGGGTGTTTGAGATATATGGTGAGGCATAAAATTCAATATATTGCCCTAGTACTGTCTTAGCTTCTAATCATACTATAACAAAAGGATTGTGATGGCTTGAAGTGTGAGCATCAGTTCTGGATAATTTATATTTCTATCATGTGGATTAAATGACTATTTTGTAAATACAAAGTTTTTTCTGAAGTTCTTTTACCCTTGTCAGTCATCTGCTTATAACCTTTTCATCACTCTATGCGGCGCTTTTTTGTGTAAAAATGTTCATCTCTTGAGCATTGTGCTCTTTTTTTGATTGATGTTCATCTCATTGCTTTTCCTCTTGATGCAATTAAACAGATAGCAAAGTTTGTGGATGGGATTGGCCAGTCACGAAGTTTATTTTATCTCATTTCTCCAGGTACCGCAATGGACTTGATCTTTTCACGAATGTGATCTACTATGTGTTTTTTCATGTAATAAATAATATAACTCTTGTTATTTGCAGGTCATTCATCTTGCTTAAGGCCGATAAGGTGAGTAAGACTAACTAGTTTTCATTTTTATACATTTATTGCTACAATGCATGTGTATGATTTGCTGGAAATAAAGTTGGAGTCTAAATCCTACTTTTAAAGTATTTAACCTGGCATGCATTATAAAATCACCATGCATTTAAACAGTGGTAGTCTAATGTGAAATTGAGTGCTTAATATCTTCATACTGCTAATGAACCTTATTGAGATATTTAAGCAGTTGTTACTTTTGCCTGTTGTTTTTGTGATTTTGAATACTTTTTACTACTCTCTTTGCAGTGGTATTGTCAAACTTCAATCAGATGTAACCAATTATGGATTTAAGAGGCCATATTCTTCAGACAATGGTGAGGCCAGTACTGTGCTTAATCTTTGTATATTTCTTCATGCTTGTGTGTCTTGTAGCATACATAAACTCTTCTTTCCTTTTCTCTTCCATTTATGAAGGAGGTGACCTGGTTGAGGCTGTTGTTCCACATATGGGTGAATCTGTCACAGATGGCACTTTGGCAAATTTCTTGAAGAGTAAGATTCTGAGTCCTCCAGTTTTCATCTTTTGCTGCAGTAGATGTTACTTCGAGTTTATATTAATTCATTATGTTGCATATCTGGCAGATGTTGGTGATAGTGTTGAAGCTGATGAGCCTATCGCTCAAGTGGAAACAGATAAAGTATGTATTTGAAGGTCTTGACCCTGTTACCTATTTCATCAGGGTAAAAACAAATGGTGAATGATGTTTACACACTGTATTGCCTGTTCTACCAGGTGACAATTGATATTGCAAGCCCTGAAACAGGATATATCCAAAAAGTAAGTTATTATCATCCAATCAACAATTCTTACTTTTTCCTGTCCTGATTCATTTGAAGGTAATTCTAAAGTCAATCATGGACATTTGATAGTTTATAGCTAAAGAAGGAGATACTGTGGAGCCTGGTACCAAGGTTGCTGTTATTTCAAAAAGTGGTGAAGGAGTAAGTAAAACCGCTCCATCTGAGAAAGCTGCTCCCAAACCATCTCCTTCTGAGAGGAGCAGTGAAGCAGCGCCACCTAAGGCTGAACCTACTCCTGTTGTTGAAAAGCCGAAACCTGCATCTACTGCTCCCCCATCACCTCCTTCCAAACACACTCCTTCAGAGCCTCAGCTTCCTCCAAAAGAAAGGGAGAGACGAGTAAGTACATCTTTTTGTTACAGGATATATGCGGGAGTGTATATGTGCACCGCTATTAGAAAGAAAGAGCTTTTTGATTCAACATATTCTGAACCAATTCTTTTGACAGATTCCAATGACAAGGCTAAGAAAACGTGTTGCAACACGTTTGAAAGATTCTCAGAACACCTTTGCTCTGCTCACAACCTTCAATGAAATTGATATGTAAGCAGATTCTTAAATTTTATGGGAATGACTAATGTATCAGCTTATGCATATGTTTTATGGGTTATGCAGTTCTTGCATAGGAAAATTTTGAGAATGCTTTGTAAAATTGAGGTTTATTTATAGCACTATATGTCAATTATTGTAGTTTCTGGCTGAGTGATGCTGAACTGACCATGTTCAGAATTGAAGCAGACTTGAATTTACACTGAGGCTAATAATGCTGTTTATTTTTGTGATTTATCATGAACGGGCTTATAAAGGCATTGATTAAATTGTGGATTTCAAATATCTTCCATATTATTGACTCATGTAGGTCCAAGTTTTCCATACCGGCAAACTTTTTATTGGATAAATGGGTTGAAGGTTGTACACCTGTGGGGGGAGTTAGACCATATTGCATTTTTTAAAATTGCATGATTATGTTAAGGAACAGGGTGGTGTTCAGATTCAATCCCCAGATATATGATGGAATTAAATGCCTTGCACTGCAGGACTAATTTGATGAAGCTTCGTTCTGATTACAAAGATGCCTTTGTTCAGAAGCATGGTGTGAAGCTCGGTTTTATGTCTGGATTTGTTAAGGTGAAGATTGTGCAACACTGTTAAAACCTTTACAAAATTGATAGAGAAGATTTATACGCTTCTGTCATTCTTGGTATTTTTAGTGTTCACTATCGTTATGGTTAATTGGTAATGATTCCATATTTGTTTCAGGCTGCCATTACTGCACTTCAGGATCAGCCTGTAGTTAATGCTGTCATTGATGGCGATGACATCATTTACAGAGATTATGTTGATATCAGTATTGCTGTTGGTACTCCCAAGGTGCGGAATGATCTATTCAGCTTCCTAGTCCTATCATGGTTTTGCATATTTAAGCTTTTTGGAACATATGTTGTCATATCCTCATGTGAGGATGGGAGGCTGTAACCTCCTTTTATATGGGTTTCTGGAAGAATGTGGACTGTAAAAGGGGCTACATGTCTCATATGTAGAGGGATGGAGGGAGCGAGAATCGAAGTTTATCTTTTATCTCAGAAGGGAATGCAATAGACATCTGTCTCCTGTCCCATATTCTTCATCTGAATGATTTCCATGCTGGTTTTGTAGGGCCTAGTTGTTCCAGTTGTGCGAGGTGCTGAGAAGATGAACTTTGCTGAGATAGAGAAGGAGATCAACACCCTTGCAAAGAAGGCAAATGATGGATCCATATCAATTGATGAGATGGCTGGAGGTACATTTACCATATCAAATGGTGGTGTTTACGGGAGCCTTTTAAGTACTCCTATTATCAACCCTCCGCAGGTATGTTTGCTTTCTGGTTGAGCTGATATTTTCCTGTTATGTTGATTATCGTTAATCTGCTGAGTTGCATGTTAGGATTGGTACATATGCCTGTGGCTGACCGTTTCCATGCTTAGCATATAAATTGGATTTTTATCTTGCTTTATCGTTTGGCAAAAAAATATCTGTGGACTGGTACTGGATGAACTATTTAGGGATAATAGAGGCATATTTTAGCTCTAATTTAATATTCTATGTCAACTGGCTTTATTCCACCACCCGACACTCTTCTTTTCTGGAAAAAGGAAAATAAAAAAGAGTGCATTTGGCTGATGTGTGTTCTATTATATGGCGGTACTTTCTTGTGAACTGGAATGATTAAACAGTGTCCTGATCCTTATTGTTTTTTCCTTCTTCAGTCGGCAATCCTAGGAATGCACTCCATAGTGAACAGACCAATGGTGGTTGGTGGAGACATTTTACCCAGGCCAATGATGTATGTTGCCCTAACATACGATCACAGGCTTATTGATGGGAGAGAGGCAGTGCTCTTCTTGCGTCGCATCAAAGACATAGTTGAAGACCCCCGCAGGCTACTCCTTGATGTATGAAGGCCCAAGTGTTTCCTTGGCCTTATTTGAATTTTCAGTGTATGCAGGGTTTGGTAGGACTTTCTCCCTGAAACGCGTGGGAAGAAACCCTCGTATATTTTATTAATGCTAAATAAGCCAGATGGAAGTTTTTTTTTCTTTGTGGGGCTTATTTTGTTGATTCGCCCCTTGAGGAGCGTTTGCCGTTGCGGCCATAATTGAGTTTTGGTGGAACCGGGAACCTTGTCAGGGTACATAATTTTGGAACTTAACGTTTACAGCATGACTGTATCTCAGAAATCTTTAATGCTATGATTTACACCAGATGTTACCGACGTCTGTCGGGGTTGGCTGTGTATTTGTACTATTCATCTCGGTGAATAATACTGTGGTCCATCCTTGTACCATTTTTGTGGGGTAGCATTTCTGATTTAGAACGGGCAGAAAAACATGATAGATAATTTGCATATACTCATCGTTTGTGCATGACGATGTGGAAATAGTGGCGGTAGATGAATATATGATTCATTTCGTCTCTGACCTCGTGCTTAGAACCTTCGATCAAAATCATTAACAGGAGCGGCAGCCCGAAATTCTGAAGTGCCATTTTGGCTCACCGCCTTTAGGTAGGTCTCTTCTAGGCAAAACTAATCCTGAAGCTTCGAATTTGCCGGCTTTCTTAAATTAATTGATATAAGAATCGAATTTCATATCCAGTTTCTTTTCCTTTGGTTAAACTCATATCCAGCTTCTGCTACGATGAAAGCAATGGTATAAAACCTGACAGTTGACTCATGTCTTGTAACTATTAAGTGCTCGTTTGGTTAGGGAATAATAGGAGATAATAAAAGTGGAAAAATTATCTTTATATTTTATATAATTTAATTAAAATTAAATATTATTATTTTAATAAATATCTATTTTAAATTTTAATTTAATTTAAAATAAATATTTTATTAAAAATATAATTATTATTAATAAATACTTAATAAAAAAATATAAAATAGCAAAAAACCTTATTAATTCCATACCAAATAAGTCTTAATATATAACTATCTCAAGCGAGTAAAGTCTAAATTTGTCGGTGGTGATGTGGCGTTGTAGGATTCTGTCTCTTCCTTGGACTGATGATAGACAGACTCTATAGTCATAAGATTCCCAGCACCACGAGGATGCAAGATGACGAACACACAAGCAACTCCGTGGCCCCATTGACGTAAGTATGTAATGTTGCTAAATGTAATAAACGTATCCAAAATATTATTCTAAAAGTTTAAAATATAATAATAAAAAATTTTAAGAACTTAAAACTACAAATATACAATGTTATGATTAATTGTTAAAATAACCAAAAATATGTCCAATATTTTTTTAATCGAATAATCTAGTAAAAAATCGAATATCTTAATTGATAAATATTATTTTGACTGAACCTAATTAAATATCCTAAATGTTGGATTGAATTTTTTGGATACCATATCAAATTTTTGGATCCTAATTTTTTGCGTCGCCTTAATTATAGTAGCGCCTTGTGGTTTATTCTAAGTCATATAAGAGCTACAAGGACATGTATATATATTATAGTTTTAAAAATCAAACCAGTCAGTAAACCGGTCAAGCTACTAGTTTACAACTTCCTAGGTAAGGTTAGTTGTTCAAACCGGTAAGACCAGTGGTTCAATTAATTCACTCAATTGAAGTCAAATCTACCTATATTTGTTTAAAAATATATTTTAACACTTAATATTAGATACCATAGATCACAAAATAACATATTTTATCATAAAGAGATCATTACATATTAATATAAGATCATAAAATAACATAATTCCATATCCAAAGTCTCCTACATATCAAATTTAGTTACAAAATAACATAATCTAACACCAAGTCTCTTACATATTCCTAAACAACTTAAAATGAAATACATTAGTTCAGAAGCTACAATTTAATTACATAAAATAAATATTTTGATCAAATAACTACTCATCCAATCTTATAGATTATCCACATCATCTCCAACATTAAAAAATATAGGGATGACATTTTCATACATGTGATTATCTTCATCATCATCTCCACTCTCTCCATCAACCTTGTCATCTCCATTTACATCAAGCTCATCCAATACGTATACAAAAATAGAATAAGAATAATTACGTAAATTATTATATCAATTTAAATAGGCAATAAAAAGTTATAAGCTTTATACTCATTAGAATTGTCTTGAATAGTGATAGAAGCTAATTCATTTCTTATCAACTCTAGCCCTTCATTACTTAAGTCAAATGACTCATCCATAAGAATCCAAGAGCCGGTTGCATCAAAATTTTCAAAATTAATTGGATCATAACTTGTCTTAAATTGAGTCATATACAAAAGGAAATAAACTTAGACAATCATGGTAATATTATCATATAAAAGCAATAACTTTAGACATGATTTACTATAGTAAGATAACAACAAATTAAATTAATACCTTTGTTGGAATTTTAAGTTAGAGTGCACAAAGGTTAAGTCATTGAGTCTTTGGTGCTCAAGTCTGTTCTTTTTTTTTTCTAATGGATTTGCTCAAATATGATCTAATTTGCTTATAACACAAATTGCAAGGTGTTGTAGATTTGGAGCACCACATCCATACAATACCCACCATTTATCTAAAAATTCAATGTAATAATTTACCAAAAAAAATTAAATAATTATAATTAGATATAAAATATTGATAATACTTTAAAATAAGTATTAAAGTCATACCTGGAGCAAAAACACAACAATCTTTTACAACAGACCATGTTCCAAAATCACCTTCTGCTTTTCTAAAAGAACTCATCCCTCATTAATTTTGAACTCAATGTGAAATTTCCATTTGCATATCTCTCAATGACATCAATAACATATTCCTTGATAGTTGATTATCCCAATGAGAAGAAATAATCTAAAGATAAAGCTTCACACTTTTCTTTCTCCTATGAAATCTAGAAACCATATTGAAAGGCTTGATACAAATAACACATACATAGTTTCTCTCCACTATCCACTAATAGCAAAACACATACAAGAGGTTCGTTAAGTTGCACAATTACAACACCGAGGTCCATTCTCCATATTCTACACAAATTTCTTACCCTCCTCTTCTTTAGCATAAGCATAAGAGGTCCATTCCCTAGACAAAACCATCATCCTAAGACCATTCTTATGTGTTAAAATAATTTCCTCATTAAATGCAATGTAAAGCAATGGTTATAAATGTACTTAGTTATTTTTGAGGCATGCTTTACAATGTCTTCCACCTTATCTAACTTAGACATAAATTTAAGCATCAAATTAACACAATGTGATTTGCCCCGACACCTTTTGATTCGGATATTTTATGGACTCTTAAGTCCCTTACTATTTTCCTTTTATTATATTTCAACTCTTTGCTTGATCTTTTTGTACTTATATGGATAATGTAATCTTGGGTGAAATTTGATAACTTACCTTGTTATAAATGTTATTTAATTAAAGTAATGATTTATCCTTAGCACTTAGTGTAAGGATGGTAGAGGATGCTATACTTATATGGAGTGTGGCAGTAACACCTATTATTTTTGTAATTAACGCTTCCACAAAATGAAAATTTTAATTTGTAAATTTTGGGGAGTTACAAGTGATGAACCTATACAAGCTAAAGCAGACACTAAGGTAGTGGTACATGAAGTTCGAGTCATTCATGGCTCAGTAGGGATATAAGAAGATTTTAGCAGACTACTATGTGTTTGTGCAAATGTTTAAGGCTATTTATTTCACCCTTCTACTTCTATACGTATATGACATGCTAATTATGGGTTAAGATCAGTAGTAGATTTCAAGGTTGAAGTAAGATTTGGATAAGTCTTTATTAATGAAAGACTTTGGTCATGCCAAACAAATCATTGGCATACACATCACACATGGTCTAGTTTAGGGCAAGCAATAGTTATCTCAAGAACAACATAGAGAATATACTTAAGAGATTCAATATAGGCCAAGCAAAGTAAGTTAGTTGTCCCATTGCTCCCTAATTCAGGCTGAGCAAAGTATCATCTCCAAGGGATGAATACGGAAAGAAGAAGATACACCAGATCCCATATGCATTAGTAATTAAGAGTCTGATGCATGCAATGGTGTGTACAAAGCCTTACAATGCATTTGTTGTTAGCATAGTTAGTCTTTTTTTTATATCCAACCCTAAAAAAGATAATTGGGAGGCAATAAAGTGGATAGTAAAATATTTATAAGGGATGCCTAGGACGAGACTTTGTTTTGGTAGGGCCACGTCAATTTTGGTTGGCTATACCGACTCAGATATGGTGGGAGATGTAGATATAAGACGATCAACATTAGGATTCTTGATTACTCTTTGTGAGGGAGCTATCTCATGGCTATCCCAGCTATAAAAGTGTGGTTCTATCTAAAACCAAAGCAGAGTACATAGTTATTAATAAGGGATGCAAGGAGATGTTATGGATAAATAGGTTGTTCGGGGGGGATAGACTTGAGGCGGGATAAGATTTTGGTGCTCAGTCATTCACAAAGCAATATCCATGTTTGCAGGAATGCCACCTTCCACTCAAGATCCAAACATATTTAAGTCAAGCATCACAAGATATGAAATGTTCTCAAGGAGAGAAATCTATGTTTGTAGAAAATCCATACTAATGAAAATGGGTCGGATATGCTTACAAAGTCATTTCCCAAAAGTAAGTAGAACTTGTGTTGCAATGAAGTAGGGTTGAGCATGGTGCATGGATCTTCTCGATAGAGAAGAAGAGGGTTGTTCCCATATCTCAAAAGGAGGAGAATTGTCAAGGTTCCTTGACACGTAAAGTTTCTTGAGGACCAATGCCAAGATAAAGTCAATCTTTTGGTCAATCGGCCAAGGTGGGTTAGCCATTCAAGGGTGTCAGCCAAGAAAGAGCATCGACTAGATAAAGGGCGTTGACCAAGTAAGGGTGTCAGCAATCAAGGGTGTTGGCTAGGTTAAGAGCATCAGCCAGGCAAGGGCCTTGGCCAAGTAAAGGGTGTCGGTCAGTGAAGTGTGTTATCCAAGCATAGGGTGTCAAGTAGGTGATGTGCCAACCAAGGGAGGACATCATCCAGAAGACATTATATGAGAAAGAGAATATGGGAAGTATAGGAGTGATAAGGAAATCCCTTATCTCAAGGGATTTGGTTCTGTTTAGGCATAACAACCTATGGTTTGATCAGTTCCACTCATAGGGGTAATTATTGGATAGTAACTTATACATTACTTTTGACTCTGATTGATGTTAAGTAGAAACTTGTACTAAGCTTGTCAGTTAAAGATGATTGAATGTTTTGTCAATGATGATGGAGGTTATGAAAGACCCTTATGCTGACTAATTGTAAAGTGAGGTGAAAGTTTCTAGGTTTTCCCCCTATAAAATTTCATTATTATGCTTGCAATTCACTTTTATCTTTTCTTATAATTGTGTTATTGAATTAAGGATTAAATCCTTGATTTTCTATATTGGTTCCAT
Organism: Tamarix chinensis; assembly: GCA_030549775.1. Taxonomy (NCBI): domain Eukaryota; kingdom Viridiplantae; phylum Streptophyta; class Magnoliopsida; order Caryophyllales; family Tamaricaceae; genus Tamarix; species Tamarix chinensis. The sequence continues at coordinate 11,725,938 of CM060176.1, forward strand.
ACTTGCCTCAACCTATCCCTTCGGTTATCCTATTAAGGGCGTCGAGGATCATGAGGATTTCTAAATTATAATACCAAAAAAAAAAAACAGCCATGTGATTCTTTTGTAGGTCTTTTGAAAGTCGAAAGTGGCTTGTCTATTGGTTAGGATAAAGTTCCATACCTTCTCAAATCTCGTGCCTAAGGCAGGTTCCATATGGAGTGGTGGTTGCATCTCTTTATATTGATTTTCTGTTAATAATACTTAGACGAAACTGACTTTAATTTCATGGTTTAGGGCAACCGTTGTTGCTCTATATCTAGAAAATAAAGTTAATTTTATATGACATCTCAAAAACTGTGATAGAAAAGCTACCGTCTCAGAGACCGAAGGACTCTCCCACATCATACCATATGAACAGGGATTATAGAATAAGTATAAATCGCAGAAAAACCAAAGAAACTTGAGAAGTTCGAATGTACGTATGTATCTATATATATATACATATTGAGCTCAATACAAAATTGGAGCAAAACAAAGACCGTATAACTTTCTCATAGCTAGCTAGGTAGAGGAATCATTACCACCGCCATCATTCCCACCGTGATTATTATTATTATTATTAAGGCTGTTATTCTTGTTACCAAGCAGAGAAGAAACAGCTGCTGTTAAAGCAACAGTAAGATTAGGATCAGCAGCCAATGCAGCCTTAACCAAATTCATTGTCTCAGCTGCCATCATCAACTTATTATTATCATTATTCCCATCAATACCACCCCCAAGTGCTTTCATCTGGTTATGCAGAGCTAACTGACCCTGTATGTACTGCTGTAACGCAAAATTCACATGATCCATGGAATTAGGAGTCATTCCTCCAAGTTGTGCTGCAGCAGCATTGCCTTGCGATGGGTTTAATAAGTTCATATTAGCAGGAGTATTCGGTGATTGAGTTAGGTCTAATGTAACGGTTGGGAATGGTGCGGATGCTGAGATTGTAGCTAAACCCGGTAATCCAGGCAGTACGGTCGGCCGTGACGAGAAGATGTTGGTTGGGTGATGGTAATTCATGACTCCATCTGGGCTTGGCATCGAACCTGATACTAACATTGATGCGGCTGATGACGTTGTCGACGACATTGCCATTGCTGCTGTCGGTAGTGGATGGTTGTGATGTCCTTCGTATGTTGTTATTAGGATGGTTGTGTCTTCTGCGCATCTTTGTACCTGTTAGTGATTAAAATGAGTCAGTGTTTTGACTCTTATTTGATTAATCAGTGGCCGAAGGGAAACATGAATTATTAATTACTTGTTTGCGGACAGGACAAGCCGTGCCCATGGTGCAACGATAGTATGCTCGTGGACATGGATTTCCTTTAGCCATTTTCTGACCATATTTCCTCCATTGACAGCCATCACTTATCTGTATACATAAACATTTACATAAAACAAAATTTTCAAGCTTGTGACCAGTTATATATATATGTAGTGAAACTATACGTACAGACAGATGGTTGAATGCATCAATATCTGTATGCATTATTATATAAAGCATTAACTAATGAAAACAATATACATACAGACATACATACCATGGATGCTTCAGATCTAGCACGAACGGAGACCCTAGCTCTTCTCATCATAACTTGATCAGCAGCTGAACTTTCCAGAGCCTGTTGTCGATCATGTTCCATGACGACCGCAGAATTCGAATACCTTGACAACACCTTATTATCCTTGACTTGTTCTTGTCCGGGCACAACCCAACCATGTATAGGTTGGTGTTCCAGGGCATGAATCTCGTGATCATCTCCTGACGATGATGACGCTCTTCTACTTCCAACAGCAGCAGCAGCTGTAACATCTCTCTTATTATTATTTGACCGATCACCAAGTAAAATGATCTTACGGCGATCGTCAGTGCCGTGGTCGCCTTTGCTGTGATTCCATGAATATCCCGATGATTCTTCTTCCATATGAGGGCGATCCTTTTGCGATCCTCCGGTATTACTGGCACTCGCTTGGTCAACATCATTACTGTTGTAATTGACGGATCGTCCGAGTTCCACAAATTGTGTCGCTATTGGTCTTGCAACTGGTTCTTGGGTATTAGTATGTTGCTTTCTTCCTTCACCCATCTAATTTATGATACACAGACCATATAAATCCACAAATGTTTAATTAGTATGGGTTATATTCACCAAAATTTTTTAAGGACAGGATGTATGGATACACAGCATATATATGAATATATATATGGGCACCTGGGGAGAGTCGTTTTGAGTTGAATTGAGACGATTGTGCTGTTTTTGTAAAAGAACTACGAGATGCATTTGCAGGGCTTGATAGCTGGCAGTGACTTGATTAAGAATACTCCTCAACTGTTGATTCTCTACAATCACACGCTCCAGCTCACTCCGCACAGTTGCTATCTGCATCCAGTACTCGGCGAGGTGAGTTCATATCTCATTGTAATTTATTTGTCTTCGGTTTGTATTTATATACATATATATAATCCTCGGTATGTGTCACCTGGGCTCTATATATTTGGAAACGTTTGCCCAAAAACTAACCAAAAGCTTAAATAATAATTGTCTGTATATAGCTTAAAAGTGACAGCATATTTTGGGGGGAAATCTTTGGTAGGGAGAGTGATTGTAAGTAGACGCATGAATTCTTACCTTATTGTCTAAAGTATGCTTGTCTCCTAGTGTCGATGATAACAATTCCGCCGCCGCCGCCACCGGTTTCTCCCTGGCTGAACTTGGAGTTTGAAGATTCAAGCCCGTCTATAATTCCAACAATATAATATATATATATATAAAAAAAAACCAGTCACATATATACATATAATTAATGTATGCAAGGATCCAATATCAAGACACTTGATCATATATTCATAGTTACACATAGATATATATATACATCGATGTGAAGCGTAAGATCTTGTCCATCTAATTGCTTATGATCTTGATGATCATGGCTACCGTCTCCATCGTTTCCATCTTCAAGCTTGACAACACTACCAGCGGCTAATTTATTGGGCGATACTGACGATTCTCTGGCGGTAGCACCGGTGCCGAAAAAATCCATCTCCTTAACATGTTTTGCTGATCTCGATCCTCCTCCTCCTCCTGATGCTGCTGCTGCTGACGACGATGCACCACAAGGATGTCCATGATGAACAAGTGTAATTGCTGATCTAGATTCCATATTCACTGATTATATATATATATGTGTGTGTGTATGTATGTGTTAGCAGTTAGCTAACTGTACATGATTCTTGTCATAGATCATCGATATCATGTCACTTATACGGGAAGCAAGAAAGGCTTAGAGGTTGATGAAGTCAAGGGGTGGGACTATGTTTGGATGGGAGGAAGATGAGGATTGAAAGGAAGAGAGGTCCTAGCTAGCTCGATCAATCTTTTAATTAATGTTTTCAGGGAGAAGGAGATTATTGCATCATACTTACATATATATATATGTATATGAAGAAACTATGTGTATCTTAAGTTGACTGGTAAGCTGGAGATGGGGATGGATGGAAGGAATATTATTAGAGTACTACTGAGGGAGGGAGGGAGGGAGGGAGAGCAGTATTATTAAAGTTGAATGGAGAAAGAAGACTAACGACTATACGGACATGGCGTACAGGTGCATTTCAATTCGTATAAGATACATATACACGTATATGTATTCTTAAACTAATATATAGTAGGAGCTAGCTACTACTCGATCGTATGTATACAAGCTCATTAATGAGGTAATGGGATTGGTCAATGGTCCTACGTACGCAAGTATTGCTAGCAACAGCCCTAGTTATGGAGTGAAAGAAGTGAAGGCATATTATGCTGTTAAGTAGCTATGTGGGGGGGGGGGGGCGCTGGCTGGCTGGCTGGCTAGGTACGTAGGTATTTTCTAGAGCACCAATCTAAAGCTATGCTAGTTTATACTCTCGTATAATTCACGTAATTGTAATGCAAATTTATATTCTATGGATTAATCAAAGCATGAAAGTATTAATTTCAAACTTTAGGCTGATGTGAGGGGTAATAATCAATTACAATTATGGGGGAATATATGGATATAAATAGTAGCCATTGATTAGGTGATCTTATTCGATGATAAATAGGAGAGACACGTTACGTACTACTCTATTTGTATAAAAAAGAAAATCATTCTGTCATTCTATACAATTTTTATAGAACTAATAAAAGTAGTTTTAAATTTACACTTACACCATTATTAAAAAATAATAAAGCACGTAATGCAAAGATAATGTGAAAAAATGATAAAATTAAAAAGTAGGTATTGATTTTTTTAAAATGACTTTTTTTTTAATAAAAAAATTAGTGATAATATGACTCTTCTTTTATATATTATTATTTGGAGTGATTACTTTTTAACAACGAAGAAAATTGTACTAAATTATGAGAATTTAGTTTATAAATATATATATAATTCAATTCTCATTAAATTCTATCTACTTGCTGCTGTAGTATAGCGACGAAAATCTACTCCAATTTTCTCCTTCCATTCCCGTCTTCCTCCACACCCCCCCCGGCCCCGCCCACTACGAGCAATCAATGAGACGCTTTATTTTCTTGATTTGGGAGACATTCATAACCCCTCTTGATGAATGGGAGTTTGACCTTAAAAATGGAGCGGAGAATATCTATTTGCTAGGAAATGAGGAATTAATTTAATGCACGGCATCTTTAGGATATATATATGTATATAGGATATTAATTTAAAATAATTAGATAAAGTCGAGATTTAATTACCAAATAATGTTATGTATATAGGTGTGGCAATGTGGTGATTTGTTTGCTTAAGAACCGATGCGGCGTTGTTCACGGCCATATTATGAGAGAGGAGGATTTCGACCCCCAAAAACTCCGGTATCGGAAGATCAGTCTCCAAGGGCTGGATTAAAACTTCACCTAAACTAATTTTCTACAATTATCTTTACATTGTTATTATCAAAAAGAAAGAGGATAAATACAAAGAAGAAGCAAAGTTAAAAAGATGGGCCATATATGGAATACTAAATTATTATAGTAAAAGTCGTAACTACATACATTTGTTATCCTAACTTGTTGATAGCTCTCATTTTAAGGTATCGTTTGGTACACGTATCATTTATGACTTACTGAGGGTGTTGAACTTCTTTAAAAAAAAATTACTTAGTTGGAAGTATATGATTGATGGTATCATATATGTGCGTCTTTTTTTTTTATAGGTGGCAAAAATCAAATACACTGATTTAAAAAAAATAATATATATATGTAGGGTGAATATCTCGTACAAATCCTTTTTAATATACAATATATAGAAACCAATCTTAATTATTAGATTAGTATTTGATCAATGGTTAAGATTTAGTAAATATTTAATCTAAATTTATTTTAATCTCGGTCCTTATATCTTCTAAATCTAATGATAATTAAAAATTTCTACGTTTTTATTTTAAATAATAATTTGTTAAGAGCCTAAATCTCTCTCTCTATATATAAAAAAATAGGAAATAGGATATTGTAAATGGTCAGCTGGAGGCGCACCATCGCTCTCTGAGAAAAAATAAAACACCGATCGTCATCCAGTTGATAAATTGGCGCAAAGAGACGAATCTATACGCATCAGGGGTCACTGTTCGGGGGGGGGGGGGGCGCCAGTGGCTGAGTACGTGGGGGAGGAGGTGGAACTTTGGAGGAAGTCGGATTGACATCTTGACCCAGTCGAAAAGGAAGAATCAAGAAATGGTTTGAATTGGTCCGGCCGCTCGAGGACGAGCCGAAAACGATCTCTAATTCCTCACGTCGGCCGCATACGCTGACGGCTTTAACGCCGTTTGAAAATCTCTACTTAAACGACGGTGCGCGGACAAAAAACAAAACGCTCCAAGAAAAATGGAAATATTGGAGGAGGTCACGTTGTCGGATCATCAAAGCAATAACAATCCATTTTTTTTGTTTTATTATTATTTTATCTAGCACGATAAGCGCAGGTGAGGAAGCGAAGAGGATGCTTATATTATATGGTACTGGATTGGAGACCCTAATAGGATGTTGACCGACCATTGCATCAATAAACACGTCTTAGCTAGCATTAAATAATCAGTAAATCGCACTCTTCTAGGTCTAGACATAAATAAGTAGTAGTATATCTTCTTCTTTTTTCTTTTCAAATTAAAACACTTACTATTCTTTAGTGGAAAAAATAACTTTTAGAACGTCGAAAGATGTTTGGTTTAGCGGTAAAAGTCATCTCGAACATCTAATATTTTTAATTTAAATTTTTCCCCTCTATCAATATTATAATAGATTTATAGTAATAATAAATAAATAAGTCGATGTTTGGTATGACCTTTGCGAATGGATCGGTGCGAATGAGTGATGCCAGAAACAATAGATAAGAATGCTTTGGCCTGATTAAATGTCCGTAGCAGAGGATGTAGGAAAGATATTTAACAGACAGCCTTCTTTGCAATCACAGGTACTATTTGAAAGTCCAGGAATAAGATGGTTTTTGACAATTAAAAATTTTGTATCAAGTAGATGCTAATGACAACCAAGATAAGAGTTGGTTTTTGGATAAAGTACATTAGTAAGGAGTTTTCCTAAAGAATTGAAGAGTTAGTTCATAATGTACAAGTATTTTTATAGCAGGAGTGTTTTCCTTTTTTGACGGTTTATTTAGGTGCAGAGATATTTTGTCCCAAAAGTTTTATCTGTACCGTTTGAATTTTTGTTATAAAATTATCAAAAAAAAAAAGTCGACGTTTGGTATGATACCTAGCTAAAATATTAAAGACAAAAATAATTATCAGAATTAAACCTTTAATTAAATTCGTATTATATTAGAGACAGAGTAACCGTCTTTTAGGTAGATTTCGATTCACCGATCGCGTAATCTCTACCAATGTGCCACACGATTATGATTATTACTATTATTATTACTATCATTATTATTATTGAAAGGCGAAATTAGTTCTCTCTTTTGTCTGCCCCGACGCCTCCAGGCTCCAGCATCGTCGTCCTCATCAGTTCCCATTCATTCTGTCGACATTCGTTGACATTTTGACGGCGCCTAGTGGACGTTTCAATGCACTAGAACGTCACGGCTTAAACCAAACGCTTGAAATTTACTCCCAATTTTTCAATTTTCGGAACAGAAAATTAGCAGGCCGCGAGAAATTCCAGACGCCCGCCGGCTTAAGCAACTCCGTATGCGAGAAGGATCGTATGCGTCGACCGGGCGGTGCGAGGTCATCAAATAACTCAGGTGGAGTTTAGTACTGGATTCAGTTTCACGGACTCCTCGATCTCGACACTCTAGTACTGTTCTATCTATCTCCGCAAACTTCAGGGTCGTTCACTCGTTGGTATTATAGAAGTGAGGTGAGGAACTTTCACTTTCTACGATGATATCTTATAATTTGGTATACCGGATGTAAAAAAAGACTAAGATATAATTTTTTTTCCTGATAATCTAAACAGCATGTACGTACAGGAAATAAGTTGCTCAGGCAAAGTCTAGTAAGTATCTACGATGCACGAGAACGGCAGTTGGGTGCCGTCCTCGGTTCCTGAAACGTTTTGGGGACATTTCATCTTTTAAAACGTCTTGGGACGTTTTCTCTTCTAGAAACCTTCTATCTCTTCTGAAAAAATTTCGGCGTTTTATGTTAAAATTATTTAATTATTTTTTTATTAAAAAAATTAATTAATTAATTTTTTATTAAAAATTAACTAATATAGGTAATGATTTTAGAAAATTTTAATTTTTCTTTTTTAATTTTAATAGATTTGATATATTTTAATATATATATATATACGTTTCCTGCCGTTCCCATTTTTTAAAATTTTAAGAAATGACTTTTACGTTTTTCTTCCCGTTCCCGTGCAATGCTGGTAAGTATACATAACTTACTGAATTTTACATTACCTAATAATCCTCAACTATCCTAAATTTTAGCAAAAAATTCAAGGAAATAAATAAATATTGTTACTTATTAGCAAATTAAGGATATCAATCTAATTTTATATTTACTTTCGATATAATAAAGAAATAAATCAAACAAATCACACCGAAGAAGTTCTCCTACTTCCGAGAAAGTATGCGTACCTGACATATACAAAAACCAGTTAATTGTCAGAAACTTCTTTATAAGAAATAACTTTTTTGAAAGTTGGACATACGACCTTAGAAGTTAGAAGTGAGTGAGTATAAATATAAAAAAAATGAGGCCTTAATATAATTTCATAAAACACATAATCAAGAGAACAACTAATTGAATAATTTCTTTTTTCCCTTCTTATTTCTAATATATTTCAAAATTTGTAATTAATCAAACAATTAGGATCGAGATGGGTATTTTTAAATAAGAGGTTAATATTGTTACGTTACGGTGGTCCACATTTGTACCCGGCCGCTAATGTTTTATTATTTAATTTTTATTTCCTAACAAGATGAGATCAACTTCGGTTCATCATCCCAACAAAAACAATAACTTCGGTTTAACATCGACCGAATTCGTTAATTGGTAACTAAGCGGGGAAGATTTGAGGGCAGAAGTGTTACACATATTTATAACTTAGATCGATCGAGAGACCCGTTTAATATAACTAGGGAAGGGGGGGGGGGACCTCGTTCCTTTTTCTCTCTATGCATCCTAGTCTTTGTGCTTTTATCTCCCTTGTCTCGCTTCTCACCCTCCGTGACCTCAATCCTACTATTATAACTAACTACTCGTGTATCTATCTATATATTTGCCTAAGTTTTTTTGTTTAATATATATATATATATCAAAACTAAGGTTGAAAATATATTATTCGTCTAAGTTTAATTACATACATGAAAAAAGAAAATATGTATATATGTCATGAGAGAATGAATTATTTATTACTTTAACGGATTTTTATCATCATTTATCGGATAGATTCAGATACCGGTAGGGATGGCAATGGGTCTCGGACCCGACCCAGACCCGCTAGACCCGCCTCATTTTTAGCGGGTCTGGGTCCATGATTTTTGGACCCGACGGGTCTGGATCGGGTCCGGGTCCACATATACCTTAAAGGGTCTGGGTCTGGGTCCAATTATAGATCCAGACCCGACCCGCCGGACCCGTTTAATATACATATGTGTGTATGTATCTATATATATATATATGTGTATGTATATGTATGTATGTATGTATACATATATAAATACATACTAATATTATGTTTGTCATTATTGTTTTAATCTTATATAAGCTCCTTATTCATTTTTTAAAATTTTATTTTTGTACGCTTACTTTATAAACAATATGTATAATATTGTATTCTAAAAGTTAGGATATAAATGGGACGGATTTTACCCGAAACCCGACGGATTTTGTCCAACGGATATGGATAAACGAATATGACTATGGAATGGATGATAGAAAAAAAATACTTATCGGGTTCGAGTACGGATATGGGTATAGGATATCCATACCCATACCCGTATCCATATTCGTACCCGTTTACCCGATATATAATTATTTTTTTACCCTTAATTTTGAAATAATTATAGTATAAATTAAAGTTAGAATTATCATTTAGCTTAACTCTAAATGGGTTTATCTGTCGGGTGATAGATTTATCCATCGGATAATATCCATTAACGGGTAAACGGAAAATCCGTCGAGTAATGGAAATCCAACGGATACGGATATGGATATGTTAGCGGATATGGATTCGGGTACGAGTACGGATTTTATTATCGGATACAGATATGGGTATACCCGCCCTGAACCCGCCCCATTTACATCCCTACTAAAAGCATTAAAACACCATTTGAAAAGTTAATATAACTATTTTAATATATTTATTTTTTCACTTAGATGATTTTTTTAACAAAAAAAATACATATTAAGTTATATAAAACATAAATGTATTTATATTAGCATAGATTATTAATTATTTTTTAAAAAAATAACCGGACCCATTTAGGACCCGTTTACCCGCTAAACCCGATGGGTCTGGATCTGGGTCTAAACTTTTAGGACCCGACGGGTCTGGGTCGGGTCTGGGTCGGGTCTGGGTCTAGGTAATATAAACGGATCCGGGTCTGGATATGGCTGGATCCGGTCCAGACCCGACCCATTGCCATCCCTAGATACCGGTGATATAATAGTTATCGGTTCGGGTCAATTATGAAGATAATTATAAACGGATGCAGGCAACGAACTCTTCAACTAAACTAGATCGGTCGTCATCCGTAGCCCGGAGGGTCTAATTAATTTTAAAACCCAACGCTACAGTAATATCTTAGAGTAGCGAATCTCAAACACCAATCAACAGCTACGCGGCTGCAATTACGATGATGATTATGCCACGATCAATTATTATTCATCATGTGTCGATCCGTTTAGCATACACACACACACACGCACACATAGAGGGAGGGGCTAGCTAGCTGTATCATTCCAAGTCTCCGGCAGGGTCGCCTAGGGGGTCTTGCTGGTGCTTCCACGTCCATTAAAGAAACGAGCAAGGTTTTTTTTTTTCCTGTCCGGTTAATCCTAAGGCAGGCCAGGCTAATTAACCCCTATTCAGTTTTGTCAACGAGTTCAAACTGAGAACTTTTAACCATGCAGCTTTTCATCGTATTCAAAAGGCAACTCAGGGACTTGCTTATCATGGGCGTAAAGTAGTTGCATATGATCATCTCCCTAATTTTCTACGAATTCAGTCCAATAGTTTGACGAGGGGGTCGACTTATTTTTTTAAAAAGTCAAGTAACGCCATCATGAAAAGGTTCTGTGCATCTATTTCGCCTCATACATACATACATACATATATGATATATATATAGTGGCCCATAGGATTTCCATTTGCATGGGGCAAACGGAAGTGGCATGGCTAGTAAAGGCGTGAAAAAGAAGGGCGACATAGCGTGTCGATGGTCAAGGGCTTCATCCTCGGTCATACTAAGACTAGGATGGTCTATCCTCGCACAAAGAAGAAAAAGAAAAAGAAATAAAGGTGGTCTAAAGTAATGCCTAGCTACACTCCCTTTCAATAATAATAATTATTATAGGTTGAAATATGTATATATAGCACGATTTTTTTTTTTAGGTATGCGATTATAAAGTTTTTGACAAAAAAAAATTACTAATTAATTTTTTAAAGTGGACAAAAAGAAAAAAGATCAAATAACAATTTGTAGACGTGTATCATAATTATCTAACGGAGCCCTAGCTTTTGCGTGTTTACTACTATTCTGACTCAACTAACTTTACACGAGGCTCAGAAAATCAACATTATCTCCCACGTCCCCACCCTCAAGTATAACTATCAATTTTCAAACTAATATTAATGTGTTATTCGTCAGGAACTCGTTGGAAGTTTATGATACTGGACCTAGACCTAATTGCCTAAGACCACCGCAGGCAACGAGCCTATTCCCGGATCTCACCCAGGGTTTCAGTTTTTTTTTTTCTTTCTATATATAAATTTAGGCTCTTATACAAATCTTTATTTAAAATTCAAAGATAGAAACTCTTAATTACCGTTAGATCTAAAAGATGTAACAGCTAAGATTAAAATAAATTTAGGTTAAATATTTACTAAATAAATTTTGATCATTGGTCAAATACTAATCTCATGGTTAATATTGATTCCTATATATATATATTAGGAAGGGTTTGTATGGGACCTTATATATACCCTATATATATATATATATATATATATATATATATATATATATATATATATATATATATATATATATACCCTATATATATAAACTATAACGTAATTATATCTTGAACATATGAAGGTATTATCTTGTATATACGGCATGCATACATGTAACGTAATACACCGAATCCAGTGCTAACTATTTTTACTGATCATATCGAAAAATCATTTATCACTGCCGCAGTGCCGCTGGCTTGTAACTTACGGACTAGTGGAGGTGAGTGGGGGTGTTCGGACATTCGACCGCTGATTGAGTAAAGGCGACGTCGAAGTTGAATGACTCTTGTCGTGTACCCCTCGGACATTATGCATCTATTATTGCATATAGGTGCAATGTCATTGAAGTGGTCTTACGCAATTAGTCTTCCTTTTCGTCCCAAATAAAACCTCAATGGCATCAAGCGTAGGACAAAATTATTGATATTTTTCGAGGCAGTTAATACGTACATTATAAAACAAAGTTAGAAACATTAACTATATCCGTATTAAAGAATAAATTATTTTATCACTTAAATTTTGTATTGAAAAATAAAATTATTTTAGAAAAAGTTAAAACCTTTTGTATTCTTACTTTTTTCTATCATTATATGTGTAATAAATAATTTATTATATTTTAATAAATGGTATAAATAGAATTTTAATACTATATTTAGCACTCATTCCGTATGACAAAAATTATTATTCCGTCAATTTGAATACATTTTAATAAAGTAATAAAATTAGTTTTAAAATTACACTTACACGTTCATTAAAAAATAATAAAACATTTAATGCATACATAATTAAAAAAATTGAGGATAAAAATAAAGATTAGACTTTGTCTTTTTTATAAGGACTTTTTTTATACAAAAATTTAATAATATAATGGCTTCTTTCTTTTTCAAAGATATGTGACTCTTATGCTAGCCAATTCTATTTGATTGGTGTTAACCGGATCTATCCATTCAAGAATCGATCGCAGTTAATCCTTCGATTCATTTATTAACACACGCCTTAGATCATATCATCGTCCAATAAGCAAGCCAATGAATCTCCATCTAAATTAAGCTCAAATTAAGTATATAATCAAGAAAGAAAATAGAGTATGGAAATCCCAAAACAATAATCAACATGAGAGATTATTGTTTGAGGGACGGGGGTTCTTGCCATAGGGGATACTATTAAAGTTAATTATATTTTAAATTCTTGTAGACTTTTCTTTTACTAATTAGGTTATTCATTTTTGTGTATTATCAATTATGTTAGTTTTTTGAATTTAACTTCTTTATTATACCAAATCAACTACATATAAAATATGCCAAATAATCAATTCATCATAACCTAATTTAAAAAAAAAAAAGTTATTATCTAGCTACAAAAATAAAGTAGTTCAAACATGCTTTTCACTTTTACCTTTATTTTTTTTCCTATTATTATTTGTGTAATAAATAATTTAATATATTTTAATAAATAGTATAAATAGATTTTGAAGACTATATTTAGTAATTTTTAAAATATGTGTAAATTATCAAAATAAATTTTTTTTATCCAGAGAGAGTAAAATAGATAAAGTAGTTACGTTAAATCGAAGCGCTTAAATAAATAAATTTCTAATGCTCATTGCTCAGCTGGGTAGTTCATGCTAATTAGTGAAGCTATGTTCCCTAGCTAATTGTCAAATAGAAGTCCAATCCTAGGCTAACATATACTTAATATTTAATCTCATATGTATTGCATGTACTCTCCTCCAGCAGCCAACACCCGTTGAAACATTTAATCTAAGAGCAATATAAAACTCAGGACGTAGCTAGGTTAGATGGAATAAAAACCACGACTATTCCCCGGAGGTGAAGGCTTCAGACTAATTAAGATCTAGCATCGCGGAGATCATGTCTCGCTAAAGTCAAAATTGCATGCTCATCCGAAGTCCTTATGTCGCGGCGTACATATTTTATCCCCTCATTAATTCGGCTTTAGGCCCATTAAATTATTGCTGTCATTTAATTATTATTATCTGTATTTCTTCTATCGAGGATATATAGATCAGATAATAATAAAAAAAACAATTCCCCAATAATTTAACTAAGTGGAAAAACCTAAATAAAAAAAAAAGAAAACAAATAAATGTCCTTGAGATTTCATCGTTTTGCTTACAATTCTGGGTTATCTATAAATGACGTAAAACATATCATGTTGGGATGATGTGGTGTACTGGACCTTGATAGAAGAGTTATAATGCGACGATGTAGTAATTATACTTAAAGAATATTGTAGTATAACGTTAGTGCTTCATTTCGTGCAAAAGGTTGCAAATTTAAGTCTTTTTGGAAACATTTATATGATAATTCTGTTCAAAAGAACTCAAAGCTACTCCAACCCTTTAAAAAATGATGAACATCAACCAAGAGTAGTAAACACATCGAAGTGAAGAATGATTGAAATCAAATTAACCTAGATGAAAATAGCTTCTCTCACCCAAAACTGATTAACATCAACCAAGATAACCATTAGGATGATACACGTCAAGTAGGAGAATAAAAAGTATCAACCTAGATGAGAATACATCGATTTGAAGTTGTTTTAGCCTAAAGAAGAATAAACATCAACCAAAAAGAAGATATACACTAAGGTAGAGAGGAATAAACGTCAACCTAAAAGGAGAACAAAGAATGATAGATATCAATCAAGATGAGAAAATATACACCAAAGTAGAGAGCTAGGGACAAACATCAATTTAAAGAAGAAAACACATCGATCACTGCCTTAAAAAACACATTCTACCTTGTTGGACTTCTGCATCTTAGTTGTCTCTTATGTGTCCCTATTATGTGAAAGGTGCACTCTAGTTAATGATAGAATTTGCAAAAAAATAAATAAATAATAATAATAGTTATAAAATAGTGTGACTAAGGAATTGTTTGCACATGCGTGTGTTAATTGGTGATATCCTTGTACACTCTTTTTTTCTCTCCTATTTTAGTAATCTTCATAGTTATTATCATTCATTATTCTCCATATTCATAATTAGCAGTACTCTAAGTAGTTACTATATACCTAACTTCTAACCATAATTCAAATTTAAGACATTATTTTTAAATAAATTTTCACAAATAAACATATCAAAATACTACAACAATATTTGTCTATTAAGACGACATTTTTTATGATGGTTAACGTCGTCAGTGTACAAGCACTTTAACCGGGGGAGATGAGGCTACAGCGATGACGGGGATCATCATTGTATAGTTATTGTGATGACTAGCAATTTAAATTTATTTTATCCTTGTAATATTTAAAATTAATTTTTGGGAAAAAAAAAGATAGTATCCTAAAAATATTTCCCTCAACGGTTTCCTAGAAAAAAAAACTCTCTTTAGCAGCAACGCATGGTCGATGTAAGGACTGGCAGAATTTCCCCCCTCCTGAAAATTGATGCTGGAAAAATTTTGCTTTAGGTATATTACAATGACTTGTCGACGTTATAACGGTATAATGTTGCTTCATTATAGACCACTAAAACGTTTTCATTCGTCTAAATGAGGGTCTACTACAACAACCATGCCATCACAGTAGAGGGGGGAAATTCGTTGTAGTAGAGGTAAGTTACATAAAATGAAAAAAAAAACTACCTGTGTCTTTGTAATACCTCAAATTGAGCGGAGTGTTATAATGATTGATCTAACTACTTATATTAATATGGTATACCATCCTTTTGGTGATTCCATCCTAAAAACTTCTCAGTTAGGCGTGTTGGTTGTGGAACAATTTTAGCATGGGTGACCCTCCTAGGAAGTTTCGGAATTCTTTTAAAAAATTCTCTGGAAGTGCGTGAGAGATGACAAAGCATGTTGAAAGGACTCTTGTTGATCTGTGAGGCCAACTGATCAATCCGAAAGCGCTCCAAGGTAGCCCCTACATGGTTGTATCAACTCGGGGTGTTACAGTCTTCTTTGTCATTTCTCTCACTTTCTCGTCGGTGCTAATGCCTTTTTCTTGACCGTTTGGAAAGTTATTTATCGAGTGCTTGTTTTTTGTTAATTGTTTGTCAAAATCTTGTTTGTTATTGTTAGTTTTTACTTGTAATTTTTCTTTTTATGTTTTTATGTGTTTCCATGGCAGCCATCACTACTATTGCCTTGCACCACCTCTTCCTCCTCCATATCTCAGTTTAATATTTGTTTTTTACTCTTTCTTTTATTTTAATTTTTAATTTATTAAAGCTAACAAATAGTTGCTTCATTTTTTTATTGAATTGTATGTCATCGGAGAACTTTCTACCACCGCTGAAGTTGGCCACTACTACTGCAGTATGTTTTTTTTAAATTGTTATATATATATATATATATGTTATTGTTAAATATGTGATTATTATTAAATATTATATAGATGTTGATGGTGGTAATTATATGTTGATGTATTGGTTATGATATGTGATTGGGATATGTATATTATTGGACTTGAAAAATTTATGATTAAATAATTAAGTGAAATAACAAGATAATAAAACTTTAAAATTTAAGATAATTTTGGCCTTAAATTAATTGATTATTAAAATTTAAAACAATAAGACTATAAAATTATTATACAAGAAATTATTTTTAAGCATACATAAAGTATTATTAATAGAGTGGAATAATAAGATAAGATGATAATTAATAAAATATTGTTGGACTTTGAAATTTTATGATTAAATAATTAAGTGGAATAATAAGATATTGTTGGCCATGAATAATTGATTATTAAAATTTAAAACAATAAGTATATAAAAATATTAGATAATAAATTATATATAATTTTAGATAAAGTATTATTAATAGAGTGGAATAGTAAGACAATAAAAATGTAACTTAACAAAATATTGTGAAATATTAAAAAATTTATGATTAAATAATTAAGTGGTATAATAAGATACTAAAAATTTTAAATAGTAAGATTTTTGTGGCCTTGAATAATTTATTATTAAAATTTAAAACAATATTAAAATAAAATTATTAGATGATAAATTATTTCTAATTTTCGATAAAGTATTATTAATAGAGTGGAATAATAAAATAATAAAATATTATTAAATATAAAACTTATTATTAAATAATTAAGTAATATAATAAGATAATAGAACTTTATAATAATAAGATATCGGCGGCCTTAAATAATTTATTATTAAAATTTACAATGCTAAGAATATAAAATTATTAGATAATAAATTATTTATAAATTTAGATAAAATATTATTAATGGAGTGGAATTATAAGATAATAAAAATGATAATTAGTAAAATATTATTAGAATTTAAAATTTTATGATTAAATAATTAGATATTACCTTAATTTATTAGATATTATTATTTTTTATAACGTGATGAGGTAGGCCAAATGATGCAAATATTCGCGGCCGTTCTCTTTGTCAACCACGGGCAAGTTTTATCGATTTGCTAGCCTGCCAATGTAAAAAAAAAAAAAAATGCCTTAAATCTCCCTATCCTCACCACTCTAAATTCTGAAAAATTACATGCAGGGTGAGAGAGACAGTAAAGAGTGAGAGAGAGTGTGTCAGACAGAAGAGAGAGAGAGAGAGAGAGTGAGTGTTGAAAGTTAAAATAGGTAAAAAATAAATAAATATTTTATGTATAGTAAATTAGTTTTTTCATATAATAGGTAGGATAATTCCGGAGACGCCTATACTTTATAATCCGATTTACGGTTATACAATTACAGTTGGAGATGAGGCAAGGCGAGACATGCGTACACTAGGTGCGCAAGGTAATAGTTTTCATGGCACAGAACCTTGGGCGCACAGACGTAGGCACAACACATAAACCATCCGTCACAACATCCATCGTAGCTTAACACATGCGTACGATCCATTAATTGTCAGTACTTGGTCTAGAACATGCGCACATAAATCCCGACCCTCGTATGCAAGCCTCACACAAACAACGTTGGGCACTGGAATAGCAATAACAGCACAACAATTTCAAATTGAGGCAGCGGTGTGCGCGAGAGTCATGCGCAGGTGTGCAAGCCACCAGCCTTGTCATGTTGCGCGAACATAGTCGTCGTCTGTCTAACTTTCTAGATCTGCACATCTTAATTTTCAGATCCAACACTGTCGTTCTCGTAGTTAGTATGTCTAACAATAAATTGTAAGGATAAAAATCAAGTGTTATGTTTTTTTTTTATTAAAGATACTAATAGGAATGTTTATGTTATTTGATATCTGTTTATCCGATCTGATATGAAAAAATAAATAATCGATCCGTTTTGTTTTTTTCAAATCAAATATCTGATCTGGTCAACGAAAAGTCAAATAAATTAAATATTCGACCCGAAAAAATATTTATATATATTTTTTAATTTTTATTTTATATATAATTATATATAAATAAATTTAGATGGATGTATATGTGTGTATAATTTTTACTTACTTGATTTAGTATTTTGGCCAAAATTTAATTTAGTTAAAATTATATTTTTGATATAATCCCTTTTTAGATATGATATAATCAAATTAAATCTTGTGACATAGCACATTTAATTTTAGTTTTAACTTCGAATATTTATTGAGAAAGTCGGATATTTGTTGTGCAGATCAGATATTTGCTCAGTAGATCAGATAATATCAAATATTTACAAAAAGAATGGAGAGTTTTAACCCTCATCCGTCGAATCCAAAATACCACCTCTACACCCATCAAAATTCCCCAAAGCTTCTTGGCAGTCATACCAGCTTTCCACACAGTTGCGAAGCCAAACCATCCGACAGGCTAGCCGCTCGTGGAAGTCGATCGGGTTCACCACCTCATCATAAGGTTAGTGGGAAGGTTGCGCCTTCAGCAAAAGAAGAGGAACGACAACAGCTCAGTCGTGCAGGGCGGCAACATGGTAAGAGGCTCTTCTCTGTCTTCGTTGATAATTTTGTTGGAGACGTCAATGTAAGGGAAGTGCAGGAGATCTTTGAAATGGCTGGGAGGGTGAAGGATGTCTTTATTAGCAGGAAAATTAGGCGGGGGAAGAAATTTTTGTTTGGCTTTGTGCGTTTTGGGGATGAACGGGAGGCAAATGAGGCAGTGCGAAAATGCAATGGGATACTCCTGCATGGGGCAAAGTTATACGTCAGGGTGGCACGATATGGGAGGGAGGGCCTGAGCATGCAACCGAAGACGGAGAAAAGGAGTGCGGCGAGGAAGAATGGGGTCACGACGAATTGGAGAAACGCATGGAGGGATGACAGGTCGTATGCGACGGTTGCTGGGAGAGAAAACGATAGACGAGGAATACAGATACGGGTGGATAAGGAGGAAATGGAGTGGCTAGAAAGGAGTATTGTAGTCGAGTCGGGGCGACCCATGTTGACGGAGTTGGTAGCTCAACGTCTATTGGCGTCATGGAGTACGCTGTGCAAGGTGAGAGACATCGGACGGTACAAATTCCTTCTTACCTTCGAAAATGTGGAGGCTGCTCTTGACGCAATGGACACCGGAAGCCTCCTGCATGAAACCTTCAGTGTGGTTAGAAAGTGGAAATTAGAAGACGCATGCTACATCAGGAGGACATGGATCGAAATTAGAGGGCTTCCGATAGTGGCATGGAAAGAGGAGGTAGTGAGGCAGGTGGTATTTAGGGTAGGTCGGTGGGTGTGCTGGGAGGATGAAAAAGATTTTGGGGAATCCATGGAGGTAACCAGGGCCTTGATAGATACGGCAAGAATGGAGGATATCAGGGAGCAAATGCAATTAACCGTTAATGGGAAGGAGATATTGTTGCAGGTATCTGAGGTTGGGCAGGGCTGCTGCTCGTGCCAGAAGCCGACGGAGAAGAAGGATTGTTTCTGGCCATGCTCAACGGAGTCCGACGAGGAAGGTGAAGGGGTGGCGAGGAAATCATCGGGCAGGGGAACGTGCATGGAAGGCGAAGAGGCATGCAGCAGCTCGGTGAAGGTGCTGGGTCCGAGGGAGGGCGAGGTTTTGGAGGATGTGCAGCCGTTTGATGGGATTGATGAAGCTGGAGCCACGACTGCATGGGAAAAGGAAGAAGAGCCACAGTGGGGGGAAGGGGAGTTAATGCAGGTGGTGTGCGAAGTTGGGTTGGGACAGGAAGGAAGAAATCGTGAGTCTTGGGAAGAGGAGGGGTGGCGGCGTCACGCGCAAGAGAGAGAGTTGATGTTGGCATGGGAAGGTGACGGGAGTGCGTGGAATAGTGGAGTAAAAGGGGATGGGCAGGTGCTTGGGTGTGAGACCGAGATACAGGGGCAGGGTATTAGGAAATTTTGGGCGCAGCATGATTGTGCCGGGCTGGTCCAGGATGGTGGTAGTTCGGGGGAGACACGCTCCGCTGGATCAAGCGAGACCATTATGGCAGGGGTTGATCATAATTTTGAGGAGGAAAGAATGCTCGTGAGGTGGTGTAGAAGGAAGGAAGGACAAGGGGGTTAGGAACAGGAATGGTAAGAGGAGGTGAGGAGAAGAGTGGGAAGGAGATGAGCCGGGAGGTGTCTTCGTCTAGTGATGATAGACCTCCACCCGGGTTTGAAAGAGGCGAGAATCTTAGGGGGTCGGTACATCAAGGGGAGAGGGAACGAATGAACAAAAATGGAGATGATGGGTAAGAAAGGGAGGAGGAAGGATGGTTAGAGGCTAATGAATGCTGGAAGATAGGAAAAGAACTTGGGCTTTCATCAAACGAAGAGAAGAAGTGTGTCGAAAAATTGGCAGGTCTTAGAAGGAGCCAGAGGAAAATAAAGGAGAGACAAAGATGAAGGCAGAAAAGGAGGGAGTGGGTGTATAGGTTATCAAATGGTCCTAATTAGTTGTAATATAAGGGGGATTGGAGCTCTAGGAAAGATGTCGAGTTTGCAAGCGTTGATTGCAAAGGAAAAACCGTGGGTGTGTGGATTGGTGGAGACTAAACATCAGGTGATCTTGGACTCTTGGAAACATAAGGTGTGGGGATCCGACGTGGTTGAATGGAGGGATTCAGTAGCACAAGGAAGAAGTGGGGGTTTGATAGTGGGGTGGAACACTCAGTTTTTTGAATTGAGAAAGTGCAGTAGTGGTAATAGGTGGATCTTGCTCGAGGGGCGTTTCTGCTCTCTAGCGTTGGATTGCGGGGTTCTTCTGGTGTATGGTAACCCAGGGTCGAGGGATCGAAAGGCCCTGTGGGAGGAGTTATGGGGTGTGGGACAGTAGTGCAGGGATCCCCTAATTATCATGGGGGATTTCAATGAGGTGAGATCGGGGGTGGAGAGGAAGGGAGGATGGTTGGATAATAGCAGTGTTAAAGACTTCAATGAGTGGATCGATAGGATGGGTCTGGTTGATTTGAAGCCATCAAATTTGAAGTTTTCCTGGCATAGGGCGACGTCCGCTAGTCTTCTAGACAGGTTCCTAGTGGACCCTAGCTGGTTGGTGTCATGCCCAGACGTGGAGTGTGTTGGACTAGGTAAGTCTCTCTCGGACCATAACCCTATCCGTATTAGCTTTTTGAAGAGGGAGAAAGGACCGATTCCGTTTCGATCTTGGGATATGTGGTTCTCACACCCTCATTTCCAAGGTTTTGTGGCCAAATGCTGGGCGAGTATGGAGGGGAGAAGATGGCAGGATAAGATAAAGATGTTGAAGGGGGAGCTGAGAAAGTGGAATAGGGAGGTGTTCGGGGATGTTGATTCAAAGATTAAGACGATTGAAGTAGAATTGGGAAAGTTGGAGAGCCCTAGGCCTAGGAGTGTTTGTGATGATACAGAGATTGCTAGACGAGCGGCGTTGCAGAGTCAGCTGTGGAAATGGCATAAGAGGAAGGAGGCATATTGGCTTCAAGTTTCCAGGGTAAGAGGCTTCAAGGAGAGAGACAGGAACACTAAGTTTTTCCATGCTATTGCAGCAGTCAAGAGAAAGAAAGCGATCATCAATAGGTTGTTTCATGATGGAAGAGAATGCACAGATCCAACAGAGATCAGGGCGATCATCACATCTTTTTATAAGAAGTTGTATGAGCACCAGAACCTCCCTGATATTGAGATTACTGAGGACGGCTTCAGCAAGTTGGCAAGGGAGAAGAGTTTGGCCCTAGAGAGCCTACCGGTTGAGGAGGACGTTAAGAAGGCAGTTTGGTCTTGTGATCCTCTGAAAGCACCAGGATATGATGGGTACCATATGGGTTTTATCCGAAAGATGTGGGGAGTAATTGGGAAGAATTTTACGGAAGTAGTCTTGGATTTCTTTCGGTCAAGCAGATTATCGCCAGCGCTTAATACCACTTTGGTAACTTTGATCCCCAAAGTGACAGAAGCAGAGGAGGTGAACCAGTTTAGACCCATTAGCATGGTGGGCTGCATCTATAAGGTGATTTCAAAGATTCTTACGCAGAGATTGAAACAGGTTGTGGATGAGTTAGTAGGGGATTCGCAGTCAGCTTTCATTGGAGGAAGAAGTATTTTGGATGGGGCTCTGGTGGCTAATGAAATCGTGCAATGGTCCAGAAGGAAGAAGAGTGTGAGAGGGGTTATGGTCAAACTGGATTTTCAGAAGGCTTATGATAGCATCAGATGGGACTTCGTCATCAACATTCTCAGGATCATGGGCTTTGGCGAAAGGTTTAGAGGATGGATCAAGGAGTGCATTTCGACAGCTACGATCTCGGTCTTGGTGAATGGGTCTCCAGCTCCACCCTTCACTATGGGGAGGGGTCTTAGACAAGGGGATCCGATCTCCCCTTTTTTGTTTGTGATAGCTGTTGAAGCCTTTAATCAATTGATCGGGAGGGGTGTCGAGAAGGGGTCGATTCATGGTATAAGAGTGGGGCATCAACGGTGTCATGTGACGCATCTACAGTTTGCTGATGATACAATGATCTTCTGCGAGGCGTCTACAGAGAATATCAAGAACTGGAGGAGAGTTTTGGAGTGCTTTTATCTGCTCTCGGGTTTGGAGGTGAATTTTGCTAAGACAGAGCTCATAGGTCTAGGGGTGGAGGACCAGTTGCAGAGAAAGGCGGCTGATTTGCTAGGGTGTGTCATTGGTAAGCTGCCTTCTACTTACCTTGGCCTCCCTTTAGGGGCGAATGCGGGAAGAAGACAAACTTGGAAACCAGTAATCGATAAAGTGAAAAAGCGATTATCAGGGTGGAAATCAAAAGTGCTATCTAGAGCAGGAAGATTGGTCCTCATCAAAAGTGTGCTTAACAGCTTGCCCATGTACTTTATGAGTCTTTTTCGGATCCCCAAGGGCGTGGTCAGAGAAATCATCAGTATTCAGCGTAACTTTTTCTGGGGCCAGAATGGGAATAGGAAAAGTCTGCCTTTAGTCAAGTGGAGTGTGATTCAGAAGCCCAAAAGTTTGGGAGGACTGGGAGTGGGGGATATCACAATGAGGAACAATGCGTTATTGTTCAAATGGTGGTGGCGGTATTACTCGGTTGATGGGGCTTCATGGAAGAACGTTATTTCCTCCATTCACTTTGGGGAGCAGTGTATGGGTGGTCTGAACTTGGGGTCTCAACGGAGATGGTCACCGTGGGCAGATATTGTAAAGTTAGGAAGAGCTGACTCCACCTTGAAGGAGGGGATGGTGGTTGTTGTAGGAGATGGGAAAGAGATTAGTTTCTGGCATGATGATTGGACAGGATCGGGAGACTTGAAGAGTATTTTTCCAAGACTCTTCTCGGTGTCAAGCCAACAAGGGGAGAGGATTGCTAGCATGGGGAGATGGGATGGATCAATGTGGATTTGGAGGTTATGGTGGAGGCGAGGCCTCTTTGATTGGGAGATAGAGCAGGTCGAGCTTTTGAAGGGCTTAATTAATCAAGTCCCCCTGTCCAGAGATAAAGACGATGCAGTCAGATGGGCCTTTGAAGATAGCGGGATGTTCTCAGTCAAGTCGTTCTGCCAGAGGACCTATCAGAAGGAGGACGAGGACAGTCATCGGGAGTCGAATCTCAGTTTGATCTGGAGTGGCCTAGCACCCCCAAGGGTTGAGCTTATTTCCTGGTTTGCAGTACAGAGACGACTTAACACAAGAGACAGATTGGCTAGACTTAGTATTGTGGGTCCGGGCGAAACAGGGTGCCCGTTCTGCAAGGATGTGGAGGAATCGGTGAATCATGTGTTCCTCCATTGTAACGTGGTTGGGAGGATTTGGTATGAGATTAGTGAGTGGTTGGGGTTTTCTTGGGTACAGTCTGGGACGATGGAGGAACACGTTTCTGCTTGGCTTGGCGTGTATAGAACTGGGTTACGCGGAGTTCTCTGGCGCACAGCTTTTTTCGCGATTATTGGAGCTATTTGGGAGTTCAGGAACAAAGTGGTGTTCGAGGATATTCAGGTGTGTAATAGATGGCTGATTTCGATCATTAAGGTGAGAATTGGGTCCTGGTTTAAGGCGAGCAGAAAGGAGTTTCCCTATAGGATTCAGGAAGTGGTCTATAATGTTGATGCGTTTCTATAATATTGTATGGATCGTTTGGTGCTGGTCGCCTTTTAATTATCAAAAAAAAAATATCAAATATTTTTGTGATTTGGTGGTTTTTTTTTATATTTAAAATTTATTTGGATACTATCAGTTATTATTTGATATCCGATCCAAAAATTCGTATATTCGATCTTTCGGATATACGAAGTTTCAAATCAAATATCAAATATCATTTTTATATATCCGAAATTTTAGATATCCAACAATCGAATACTTAATATATCGAATATTTGAATCGTGAAAAGCCCTAGCTCAAGAATCAAGCTGCAGAGAGAGAAGGAAGAAGTGAAAGCGGCGAGAAGAATGGAAGAAGGGTAAAATTGGAGATGGGTTACAATTTTTTTTTCATTTTTTATGCATAAAAATGGCTGTTTCAAATAACAGATGTGTTATATACCTTTTTATATAAAAGTATCCATATATTACGTAAATAGATAAAAGGATCGAAAGGGCCCTCTAACTCATGGAAAACTAGTTGCATCAAAATCTCCCCGTCCGATTGATGAAGTTAAGGTCAGCCATTTGTAAGTTGACAGGGTCTTCAAATGTTTCTCTTATTTTCAAGCGTCCACAGTAAGTTTGTCATAGTTATATAAATATATATGTCCCTTGGTAGCTCTTTAAATTCAAGAAGAAATTAATGCCGACGTTTTCAATTTTTTTTTCATTCTTTGTGTTTGGCATTTCTTCTTCTTTTTCAATATTTTGGGTCCAAAAAGGTGTGAAGCAAGGAATGGTCGGAGGAGTTGACTGTCATAAACTATTTAAAACGGAATTAACGATATATTAATGAAAATGATTATGCCCTGAAAGTGGGTGCTTCGTACTGGGGAGGCCGGCTGATGGTTTTGGGAGGAGAGGCATATACTAATTAATATCCCATCTGAGATCACGAGGGACTGGAGTCATGAGAAACTCGGACCAACTATGGTTGGACTGTTGGAGAACATGAGCAAGGCATGGTGATGTCCCCTCCCCTCCAAGAGAGAAAAAAAAAAAAAAACTCTTTTAAGGGCGGGTTGGTTCGATTTTGGGCAAAACAATTTTGTTTTGGGTAGGTATTTAATTAATCTCGGTAATTACTACATTAGAATGCTAGTTTTTGATATTTGCAAACAAACAAACGACTAAAGGCCAATGTTTGCACAGGTCAGGAATGAATGAAAACAAAATTTGTACTACTACTGTACTATATTTGTGTACGCGCGTTTTGAGTACATGAAACATATAAATAGAAAATGGAAAGAAATGATTTTCCAAATAGAAAGCATAAAATGACCAATATTGAACCTTTTCATACAAAGCCGCTAAAAAAAAAAACCGAATGTTTCAAATCATTGAAACAATCATATTTCCTCCACTTTAAGCATATGTTTGGGAAAATTATTGTCGTTGTTGATTGTCTTATCCTATTCAGAAAGAAATATACTAAAAAATAATAATATAAATTTTCAAAATTCAATTATTAAAAAATAATTATTTAAATCCAAAGTACTTACCCAAACATATACTAAATTCAACCGCGTGCTGTGGTTAGGATACAAGCACATAAAACTCTAATCACACTTGCAACAACATAAAAAAGGATTAAATAACTAAATAAATCGAACGTCGTATTTTATAGCAGCTCAGTGAGTTAGTTGCATAGTCAAATCCTAAGCAAGTAGGACCGGAAATCCGATCTATACTTTAGTCGCCTAAGAGGAAAAGTAGAGGAGGAAGATCGTTAATATTATGTGATATATATATTTTTTCAAGATGAGATCGGGTTTTGTATTTTTTTTCTTTTCTTTTCTTTCGCCCTTTTGGTGAGTGGGTGGATTGAAGTCTAATTACGTTATTGCCTATTAAAATAACAGAGCTGAAGCCTAGCGACTACACTTAGGCAAAAGAACATATGTCCCTGGGATTGATTGAATCCCGACCCCTACAACGTCACTACTTTTCCGGCGCCATAGATTGAGCGACATTAATTGAGTATTACTCGCGGTGCATGATGCTGAAGAAGCCTATGTTTTAATTACTTTCCTTGCCTAGGGAGTAAGGTTTTTAATTTCCTTGAATAATTTCAGAGGAAAGGGAGAGAAAAAGCTGCACATCATCATATGGGATAAAAATCGCAGAAGAAACCACATAATTCTGAAATAACAAAACAGTTACGTTTTGATAAAATTGGTTAAGAAGATAAAGTTTGAAAGCTAATTATTGATAGATGAAGTCAATAAGCTAGCTTGCTTGCTTTTGTGTATTTTTTCTTTGCAAGTAGTGTTCAGTATACCATGTCAGTCAATCCACATATATAGGTGATGAATGACCCGATTGTGCAGATAGATATGAGAATCTTAATTAGTACTCCTTAGAAGTTCAGCCATCTAGATATACGGAGTGGGGAATAGATGGGATCGATACTGGTTAGTTTTTAGGCCTTATAGTAGAGGATGAAGAGCTAGGAATGTATCAACGCTTTGGCCTCTTTACAAAGAAGTCGAATGAATGATATAAGTGAAAGAGGTTAAGATAACAGCTAATTAGGGTTGCCAATGGGACATGAATCTGAGTAAAGGACATTGCCTTGGTCGTGCTTGCCTATGCCTCTCGGAAAGGATGAATAAAAGGTGTGATCGATTGGTTTGTGCAAATTGAAGGATCGACTATTCTACGCTATGCCAAGTTCAAAAGGTGTATGATGTTCATTTAGGCTTAGCTTTCATTTGTCTGTATATATGGATGGTTAGGTCATGGGTGTTCGTAACCATTAGACATGCAGCACTTTTTTTTGTTGCTAGGTTATCTAGGTTAAGTACTTGCCGATCGAGAGAATGTAGTCCTCGGTATTTTTTGTTTCCATTATTATAAATTATCAAAAAGTAAGGAAGTATAACGAGCTAGTGGGAAGGTACTACATAACAATAATAGACAATTGTACTAAAATTTGTTGAAGGCTAAAATGAGAGAGAGAAAAAATTAAGTAAACAAAAAAAAAAAAGAGTAGCTTATAATAGATTGTGGTATCTTCTATATAACTTTTTTTCTATCGAATGAATAAGTTAAAAGCTAGCATATGTTCTTATTATTATTAGTGACAATATTTTATTATAGGATTCAATTATGGATATAACTATATGTTATAACTATAAGTTTCGCGTTGTGCCAAGCTTTGGCTATCACTAAGTTTGAACAGTCATTATTTCATGTAAGGGGAGGGCGCTTATGAGTTACGATTGATGAAAGAAAATTGATTTTTGATGTACCGCCACCGTTGGATGAGGCGACTAGACCATATCATATTATAAGCATAAGAAGGAGAGCCCCGATTGGATAGCCTAAGAAACGTATCTAATACATTAATATTGAATAGGGTTTGGGGCATATTCTGATCCTCTCCCTATATGTTCGATAGAGGCGTGATAATATTGGTCGGCCGTAACCCGTCAGGAATTCGAAAAGGCCGTCGCGTAAGGCGTATGGCTCGTCTATTAATTACTAGATTTGATTTTTTGGATATTAGCTTCGATGTTCAAAAGGTACGATGAAAGGTCGTAAGTAATTCATCTGGTGTAGTATTATTTTTACGGGTCGCTTGGAGAAAGTTTCAAAGCAATTCAACTTAAGTCGCGCCTATGCATGTCCCGTCGAGACTTTAAGCAGCTCATCGATCGGGTGGTGAATACGAACTGCTGTTAATTAGGTCCGATCTCATGACCTACGGGAGTCGGACGGATCGCTGGTCTTATCGGGGCACATCACGCAAGTCCAAGGCGAGACGTAAGGCACCTAATCCGAGAAGAAAAGAGATCAAACCGTCGGGCATCAATGTAGCAGTTGAGGAAAATTGGCAGCGCTGACGATCCCGAATTCCATTCCGGGGGGTAGAATTTGTTTATTTTACGGATCACGCCTGAAAAGAACAGGCGGAAAAGGGTCGTGCTGGGGGGGAAGAAGTGGAGAACGTGGACGGATCGCCTCTCTGACCGGTCTTTGGGTACTCCCAGAATCTTCCATACTTTTTTTTTTCACCCACTTCACTACTCATTGGCTAACCGACAAACGCTAGCTTTCACGCTTCCGGCACGTTTCGCCTCTTCTGGCGTACTCTCTCTGCTTCTTCTGGCTACTTTTTTGTTGTTGTCAGTTTTCGGTTGCGGAGAGCGGAGAGCAGGCCGGAATGAAAGCACCACCTGCCCTCATCGGATTGCTATTATTACTATTATTATTATTATCCTCGTCAATGGATTAATTCAAGTTGAGCTGCGCACAGTGCTGCAAGACACGTCGTTTAGGAACACGTAACGTGATAGGCTGATGAACTCAGACCCCACGTTCTAGATTCGAATTCTTATTTATCGGCACTCTTTTACCCCTTTTGTGATAATGATTGTTTAATGATGAAGTTTGGTTTAAATGATAAATAATAGATTTTGGAGTATTAGAATTTAGAGGTCGTGTGCTTTAATTTTGTTCTTTTTTGCCTTTAGGATTATAATATTATTTATAATAATGTTATTTTTATAATAATTTATATTTGTTTTTACTGATTTTTTATAATTTTAAGAAAAATTATTGTATTTGTATTGTATTCATCTTAATTAACTGTTCTTCTTAACACACACACTCACACTCACACGCACACGTGTATATAATATTCAAAAAATCAAGGCCGACTAGTCGGTCCTTTCAATGAGCCGGTAACCTAGTTGTCCTGATTATTCAAGTAATCGGCTGCTAAACCAGTAAAAACCCACAAACTCCTGGTTTTTTCAAACAAAACAATCAAAGTCAGCTCTCGTCCAATTTAACCATTTTACGCAATGTATGGCACAAACTTGTAGAAAATCGATCCGACCAATATAAAAAGCCGACTATATTTGTACGAATCAATGGACAGAACCTAGTAGAAACCGGTGAGAATTATAGGGACGAAGAGACTTCTAAATAAATAAATAACAATTTTACTTCCATAAGTTATGCGTGTCCCACTGCATTCAAACGGTTCGGAACCTGTCTAGTGGCCTTCGCCCCGATTTTAACTATTCATTCCAAACCGTTCCAAATCACCTCAGAATTTATTAATCCGAGTTTTTTTTTACTGATGGGATAAAAGATAAAATTTAGACGCCATATCTTTTGTTGGTCCAAATTCAGGATTGTTATTATTCAACCTTTTGGTACTAATCAAGAACCTCAATTGAATGCCGACCAAAAGCATATTCATCAAATATACCGCAGCAAGCTAAATCTACAGTGCACAGAACTACTTAAATATATATATATATATATGTGTGTGTGTGTGTGTGTGTGTGTGTGTGCCTGCCTACAACAAGCAGCAGACTGATCAAACTGAAAAGTTGTTTACGCATCATGCCAGATGAACGCGAGCAAAAGCTTACATACATCGATCCAGTCTTTTTGGCAAGGCTAGCTAAACTGTTAGAGAAGCATGCCGAACGCATTGTAGTTCAATGAAGGAACCATGTTCGAGCCTACCCGACTAAATCCAACTACAGACGAACGCAGGCCGTCGGTACCATGACGATGTTCTACGTAAACACTCGTACAGTTCCTTCAAAACCGTTTCTTGTCACGTACAGTTAATTAACTCAACCACTTGACTTTCATCCTCTAATTCACTGAACAAATAAAGCAGCCGCATGAGCTACCGGGCTAACCGAATAAATGAAATGATGAGTTGAAGAAACACACGTTGCCCGGTTCTTCGTCGGACAAAGGTGGGAGGCCGTGATAATGCTCGATGCCCAGCTCAGCTCTGTGAGGTTGTCGCCGAGGTATCGCGATCGCTACGACCGCCGAGCTCCGGGTTAAAAAAAAAAAAAAAAAAAGAGCGTGTGTATTGACAATTGGTGTTAAGCGTATATATACAAGGGCAGAATCAAACGTGCATGCATTACAACAGTGTTTTTAAGGAGGTCAAGACCAACCGGAGATGGTACCTGCTGAATTAATTAGGTAAACATCTCAAACATGCAGAATGATCGATGCTTGCCTGACTGTCATAACAAAGCTTGCCGCGCAACAGGATGATCTCACTGCGGCATGGATGTAGACGTTCACGTGAGGCGTAATATTATGATGGGTACAGAATCATGCAATCTTTAATGGCATAATCGAATCAGACACGAGTTGAAGGTTAACGTGGGACGATTATTGGTTGCAATGTGGGGCAAAATAATAGAGGGGTCGCGCCACAACGATAGATCGATCGATGGTCAGCTCTCTCTACGGGTTTCCACAATATCAACATTAATACAGCGAGAATAAATGAGAATGGCCGGGGCTTGGGGTTCACGGGACGGGACAACATTGGAGATGTGGCAGCAATTATAGCCCTACCATCGATCCGCATTACCGTTGATCAGGGTTCAATTCTTGCCAAGGACATAATTGCCTCTCGAAAATATATGCATTAATAAAATGATGTCAGTAATAATTCGTTTAGATCACCAAAAATGTATATTTATATTAGATTATATTAGTCATTTTAGACATTCCATTTCCTTAACCTTGTCATTTATTATAGTATGTGTGCCAAGGTCAAATGTGAATTATAGTATGAAATGGGAGGGGGTGTGTTAAATAATTGTAATGCCTTCAAATTAAGTGGAGTGTTATAAGAATTAATCTGGCTACTTATATCAATCTTATATATCATCTTTTTTGGTGATTCCGTTCTAAGAACTCCGCAGTGAAGCATACTGGCTTATGATGGATAACCTTCATTGAAAATTTCAAAAACATTCTCAAAAATTTTCGTAAAGTATGTGAGTAAGGAGAAAGAGCACTGAAATGATTCCTGGTGATCAGTGGGATTAGCCGATCAATCTAAAAATATTTCAGGGTAGCCCCCCATGGTCGTATTGACTTGGGGTGTTACAAATGATATTAAAGTGAAACCGCGACAGCGAACTAAACTTGAATGAGTTAGTTAGCCACCTAGCAGGATGATTCTTGGGATAAAACTTTATTGAGATAGTCGAGTGTAATAAGGACGTTGCATTCTTTGAGTGGGAGTGAATGTAGTACCTCCCCCCCAAATTGAGCGAAGTATTATAAGGATTGATATAACTACTTATATCAATAAAGTATATACTATCTTTTTAGTGATTTCGTTCTAATAAATTTGCAGTTAAGTATGCTGGCTGTGGAACAATATATAAGATCGGTAACCTTCCTGAGAAGTTTCAAAGTTTCTCTAAAAATTTCTTGAGAAGCATGTGAGTGGGGACAAAGTATGCTGAAAAGACTCGTATTGATCTATTGGATCAGCCAATCAATCCGAAAGTACTCTAGAGTAGCACCCACGTAGTTGTATCGACTCGGGGTGTTACAATAATATTGTTACCATTGAAAATCTATCGGCTCAAACAAGTTAATAAATTTTAAATAATCTAGTAATTAAATGAATAAGAAAAAAATTAAATATTATTATTATTAGACGGAAGCCCACCTTCTTAGCTTTGCACGAAGAAACATCCATGGTATAGGGTTATAATAGGATGATCAACAAAATATTGCACTATCCAATATACAACAAATAAACTCTCAATTCATTAATTATAACACACTAAAGTAAGCATAATATGTACAATAAAATTATTTAATATATATATGTTAACATCATAGGTCATATATCATCAGTTTTGAAGATAACAAACCTTAATTAGGGTTTTAATGAGGTTGTTTAAGCGTTCATGGCTTATAAAAGATCAAAATGATGATAAACACACGCATAACAAACATTCAAGTGTAAGGACATAAAAAATAAATCAAGTTTCTCAAAACACTAAAGAATGGGTCATATTCAAACTGGCCATCAAGTGCTAAAGACATAAAAGAGCAATCAAGTTTATCACTCAATGAATAAAGGATTCATGCAAGGTCTAAACAAAATTATATATCAAGATCAAGTAAGATCACACCAAACAAGACCTCAAGACCTTCACCTATATGGTATATTCATAGCTAAAGTCTTACATTTTAGGGTTGATTTGTACGTGTGTTTGGTTCTTGAGCCATGTGAAATTCTCTGAAAAATATGTTTTAAAATTCTCTTTAAAACCCATCATTGAAAAAATTTTAAAGTGGTTTTAATTAGGAAAAGAATTTCACTTGAAATCAAATTGGGTATTGATTTTCTTCAAAAACCATTTTCCTAGTGTTAGTCATTGGGTTGAAAAACATTGTCTCTAGAATTCACAAAGCAATCAACTAGTCAATTAGAAAATTATAACACCAGTTAACTAGCCTAAAGATCCATCTCGTCACTTAGCATGTTGTATATCCCAAAAATCACCTAAGAATTACATACTAATAGATTAGCCCCTAACACTTATCAACCAGACTACCTCACATAATCCTTGCTCTCTATTTTCAAACTGACTTATCTTGATTTTATCTAAACTAGTCTTAGATTAGCCAAATGGCCTTAATAAACCAATGAAATGGCCTGTGCAACGACTAGTTTTTGTTATCCAATGGTAATACTTTTCTAGGCAAAATTTTGAAACCAATCGACTGGTATGCATATTCCGTGATGAAAATATAGCCAATGAGTTGTCCTTTCACGCATAAATTGCAACTAATAGCACTATTGTTTGTGAGAGCTATTAAAGGGCTTTGTTTCAAACTTCAAAACACTTCTTTTGAGCTCAAATATTACACTTATTTGATTCTCCTCTCCACTATCTCATTATTTCTCAAGAATTCAAATCTAAATATCATATCTTGAATTTTATTGAGAATTTACTTGTGCTAAAAGGTCAAACACATTAGGTAGAGTGATTATCACTTTCATATCTTGTAATTTCTAGTTAAGATTACATTCTCTCAACATTCATCAATTTCATGTCTTGCAATTGAGCTGATTCCTTTGTAATTACCAACCAACTCTTTAAAAATCAAGAGGTTGTGTGTGTCTAGCATCCTTATAAGAGTTTATTGGATTATTAGACCGATAAACCTAGAGGAGGGTAACTAGGATAAGTTGTAAATAATCTCCTAGAGGGTTATTGAAATCGTAGGTTTATAAACTAAGAGATTAGTGATTATTCATAACAACACAATTTAAAATCCAAAAGGCAAGACCTCTTGGTAGTGGATGTAGAGAAACCTATCTTAGGCTTACCTAAACCATTATAAATATTGTGTTAAAATTTTTAAATTAGTAAATTTTAATTCATTCCACCCTATTCACCTCCTCTGGTGCGTTTTCAATATCTAACTATAAACCTAATTAATAATAGATGCTAAAAAAATATTAATATTCTACAGAATAACATTCCGGGCTATCTTTTATTAAATTAAATATGGAATCAGCTTGAGACACTTATAGAATAAAATACTCAACATAAAATTTAGTTCACATTCAACACATAAAATTCTAAAGCTTTGATAATATACTAAGTGAGACTTACTCTCTTAGCAAGTATAAACATATAAGGTTGCCATGAAAACATCCTCTGGTGCACTTTGTCTACCACTAGGACAAAGAAACTTTAGCATCTTCTATCATAATGTATTTTTATGTCAATTTATTTACCTAAAGTACTCACTATAGCTATACTATAAATTGTCGCAATCTTCCTCTTAATGCTATTGTAAACCTTAAGCGAGAAAAAACTAGAATATTTAGCAAGGCTTACACATTGAGTTGTGGCTATGCCAAACATTTTATGACAAATCATGATCAGTCTAATATATTATGTAGTGGATTCATTAAATAGTAGTAGATCATCAACAAAAAAGAGGTGATAAATACATGTTCCACTGCTAGCTATCTAAATAGGACTCCACCACTTCACTAGTTTTTTTTTACTATGAATAAGGTAAGATAGTTTCTCAATACATTGGAAGATAATGTCATGAAAATGAAGCTATTTCCTAAGTCTATGACTAACTAATTAAAAATTCTTTAGTGTGGATTTATTTAGGGATATTCACCTGCTGACACAAGATTCATCTAGCTACCCAGGAACTCTTATGCCAGAATAAAGAGAAAGAGGTTTTGGGCCCTATAAAATGGACCTCGGCAATCTAGTCGTTATTATGAAACTTTCTTGAGATTTCCTACAAAGGGTTATAAGCTTTGGGTACATATAATTCATGATAAATACTGTCACAATGGATATCTTAGCATGTTTGAATCACACCCTCATTCTTCTCCTTTACCCAAATGATGTGTAATACCCCGTTCCTTGAAACCCTAATTATCATACGTGATTTGGCTAGTAAAAAGTATCCTACAAAAATATTCTATTCTCAAGTCCCATTACATTAGTGTTCATTTTTAAATATTTCTTCAATCGTTTCTCTCATCTATAGAAAACACATTTATTGCAAGTCTCCCGATTTATGTGTTTTCACTCTTTTCAACCCATTCAAAATTTTTGAATCAACCCATTGATATTTTTTATTACATACACCCATTAATTTCATTCATGTTGCACCCTTTTATTTTCATTTTTGAATTGATAAATTACAAAAAATAAAATTACACAATAAGACGAGCCCCTTTTGCCATTTGTAATCCGCTAGTTATCAAATAAGTTCCAAGACCATATATATATATTTGGATTTATAAAAATATTCAGCATCAATATGTGGTTATATGACACCCCCCTCAGTTATTCATTTTATGCATTTGTGAAAAAATGCATCTCTGCGACTTATCCTTTTTTTTTTGCTATTTTTGCTCGTTTTCCATTTTTCAATATTAAAACCAACTTTGATGCCTAATATTTTTTTATATTTGAGTTTCTAAAATTATCCTACACCTTTATATAATTTTTTATGATTTTTAGAATTCAATTGATATTTTTTTCCAATAAGTGTCCATTGTTAGACTTTCTTACAATTCAATTAATCAAAATATATTAAAACCAATCCTAAATATTCTTCTAAAAAAACAAATCACATTTGTAACTTGATTACCTTTCACCCAACCAAGAAGTGTAACAAGTATCATAATAATGATTTTATGACATTTATCTTACACACTCAATTATAGTCTAACATATCTCTTATACCCCTAATCCAAGCACTCAAGTGAGGCTAAAGTCATACCAAAAACTCACTCCACACTCCTTATTATCATATCTCACTTTATTTTTTCCAAATTGTTCATTCCATTACCAAACACACATAAAATCACAAAATTTTGGCTGAGTTCAAAATGGATTTATTTCTAACTTTGAACAACTCATTCTCTCTCTGTGGTTGTCCTCCTACCTTCATTTTTGCTTATTTGTAAAGATTGAGTTGCATAATCTAAAATCAAGCCTCATCACCATCATATTCCTCCCCAATTCTTGCTCCCAGCCAGCTTCCACTTGTAGTAACTAGTTCTTTTTATGACTTCCCACTGAGTTTGTGCCTCTTTTTGGCCTTCTTCCTCTACGATTATTCTTGTTATTTCTAATGGGTAATTTTACTTGCATGTGTTTCTACATATTACACCCATTTTCCCTTTTTATCATTGCTTCATCATATATTTTTTCCCTCTCATTTTTTCTTGCTAGCTAGCCTTATAAAATGATGCATGTTATATATCTATCTTTTTTTGTTGTTGCTGTGGTCAAATTGAATGCCAACTATTGTGTTCCACTTTATTCCTCCATCTTTCTCTTATATTTTTATTGCCTTATAACATGTTGATTCAAACTCTTTCATCCTCTTGTTGTTGGTTATTATACTCTCCCAAGTTCATCCATTTCAATTCATTTATTTCCCATTTTCCTATTTATTAATCTTGGTTTATTGACTCTTCTATATTATATTCTTGAAGGTGACCAAGTGGTTTAGAGAAGGAGCTGCTATATTCCTTATTTTATCATTTCTAAGGAGCTTAGGAATTTTTTTAACTATACTAACCTTTAGAAATAGGATTTTGTTCTAGGTGTACTATATGTTATTTTATGCATTAGCTTTATTTTAATTATAAGCAGGAAATAATATCTTGAAAAATCTTTTATGACATGTGTATGCTTCTATCTTGTGTGTTATCATAAAAAGTTAATGAGAGAATGATTTGTGTAATTTTGTGTATGTTCTTATGTCTGGTAAAAATATGATGAATATTTAGTGGAGTCATGCTAAATATATAATAGAGTCATGCTAAATTTTCAGTAGAGTCATGATGAATATTTGTAGAGTCGAGTAGTTTAGCTCTTATTCTTTATTATATATGAGTTTTGGGTGTTCTAAATTTATCTTAATACGCCTTTGTATGTATAATAGGTTATAGAAGCTAGGTAATGAATTTTGGAGCATTTAGAGTTGAAATGAACTTTTTTTTTTAGTTTTAGACATTTTTGGACATGGGCATAATTAGCATTACATTTTTTTGAAAATTTTAAGTGTACCATTGTCTTCATTGGGTCTTTTACATAAAATTTGGCATATGGTATGTTTGGATTTGATGTTGTTTAGAGTAAGGTATGAATTTTATAAGTTTAAGATAATTTTAGGTGAATAAGGGCATTTGAGGCATTACATCTAAATTATCAATTGTTTGAGGGCTAAGTGAACACTATATTAATAAAATAAGTTAAAATGGATAGTTTTTACACTTGGGTGACATTTGATGAGTAGACCTAGAGACGTTAATTAAAATAATTAATTAAGTAAGAAAAGGGAAAGAGAAAGAGACACTTTGGATATATTGAGTAATTTTAGCATTTAATATTTAGTGTCCATCTTTATATTTCATCATAAGAAAAATATTATTTAATTATAAAACATTTAGCATGAAATAAACCTCTATTAACATTAAGATAAGTTAGTTGATGTTAAAGATATTTTTGTTATTTCACGTGTCTTTAGATTAATTATTTGATTTGGCATTATATATGAATCATTGGTTAACTTAGATGTTGGCTATTGAACCTTGTCTCCAATAATTATAGTTAATGTACATTGAAATATAATTTGATTGGTCATTTCATGGCATGGAATATGGGAATTAATGCCTCAATAATCTTGCTTGGGATTTAATGCCTCAATAATCTTCATTAGGATTTAATACCTTATATAATCAATTGGGTCATCATGGCATGTTTATGGTCCTATTTTCTCTAAATGGTTTGGGCCTTTATTTCTCTACAAATCAAGTACGTAGATAATATAGGAATTTAATAAAACAATTAGATTATATTCATAAAAGCAATTAAGTTATATTTTGTGGGTCTTTATTCCTATTTGACCTAAATCCTTGATAAAATATTAATCACTTAAAGTGAAAGATCTTGAGTCAAGACTTATACCACTCAAGGTAGTTATCCAAGCCAAGCTTAGTATTCACTTGGTACCATTCTGGTGTTTTGTATTATTTGATCCCAAGTGTCTTACAAGGTCCGGGATATCCTATTCTACTCTGTAAGTATTTTGATATATTTCATCCTATAGAGGATATATATACTTAAGTGATTAGATATCTCATTATTTGGTGTTCTGGTTATGTTTCTAGGCGGGCTAGCTAAGTCTAGTCCCATTTTTGTACTAGATTAATTATTATGTTTTTTTAGTCTTCGTACTCAAGTTAATATAATATATTGGTTATGATCACGATAATAAAATATAATAATCAATAAATCCAATTTATCCTTACGTTTGTATTACATTATTTTATGATTGATATTTGAGTTTTCTTTTCTCAATTAACGTATATATGTAAGTATGCCATCATCTTGTTACCACATGTTCAATTAATTTATTTGCATGGGACCGTACATAATGCTGTCTCTTTTGGATAGTTGTGTTACTTAGTACAAGATGCATACTGATACTACACATTTATAGACATTGTGTCATAGGTATTTAATGATGATCTTGCTAACTTTGAGGAGGTTGTTCAAGCGGATTCATGAGGGTTTAAACCTTAGGATTAGGGTGTAGAGTGATATCTATATGAGGTTACACATGTTATATTCCCTAGGTTCTAAATATCTCTTTTAGACTTTTTCATCCCTTTTTTTCCTCTTCTCTCTTTTTATTGTATTATTTGGATGATGTACTCCGTACTTAGTTCTTACATTTAGTTTATTAAAGCCTTTTTATTTCTATTTATTTCCATGAGTTTTAATTTATTTGTTGTAAAATTTTAGCTTTGCACTTAGTACAAGAAAGGTACCAACTAGACTCGTGATAAGTGTGGCAGTAACATCCATTATATTATATTATATTAAGGCTATCACTAAAAAATGAAAATCTACAGTAGTAAATTTTAGAATGTTACATAATGATCATCGGCCAAGGCATAAAATAGGTTGTTAGGGATGGCAGCTAAGCACATTTCTAAATGGATTGTTGGACTAAAGGTGGACTAATAATTTGAGTTTTGTTCTAGATGAAGAGATTTGTAGGAAAGTTATCAGCAACTTGGAGGAAGATAATAAGTAGAAGTGGGATATTCTGGCTCCTAAGCTTCCAGCCCAATAATTTGTTCAAATTGCATAATATGTCATGACTTAGGGATATACATCAAATGAAAAATTCTTCATTAAGTCGGTGTATCATCTTCTCCAAGAGGATATAAATGAATTTACCACAAAATGGAAGTACTTTTAGCAGCTTCCAGTTAGATAAGGAATCAATATGTTTTCCTGGCTAGCTATCCATGACAAACTCCTAACCAATGCCAATCACAAGAGGAGAGGCATAGTTGATGGTGCATGTTGTCATCTCGACAACCATGATTGAAAATATTATCTATGTACTATGTGATTGCTCCCATAGCAAAGAGATTTGGATAAACCTTATATAGATAAATATGAGAACGTATTTATTTACCCAACCACTAACAAAGTGATAGTGGGAGAACTTATGTAAGATCAAAAACATGGATCCAAAGGAACCACCATGAAGCCTTGCTTTAAATGTGGCTTGTTAGCGCATTTGGCATTGAAAGAACAAAGTTGTGTTCCATGATGAGGCTATTTAGCTAGATAGAGCCATAGCATGGATCAAAGCATTTGCACGTGATGAGTATATTTCTTGGAAAATGATTCATAATTTGAAGAACTCGACAAGGATGAAAACAAGCAAATTATTTGGGTAGAATCCACCACCAAAAAAATTATTGAAACTAAATGTTTATGGAATTACCGTTAAAAATACAAGGTGCATTGCAATGGGAAGTGTATTCAAATATCACATAGGCCACTAGCTTTTTGGGTTTGCAGTTAACCTTAGATTTGGTAATATCTTAGTTGCAGAATTCTGGATGATTTGTTGTGGTCTATAAAAAGTGATTCATCATGGGTTTTAGCATGTGAAGGTAGTCTATAATTCTTGTGCGGTTGTCTATCTTCTAACCGGCCAATGTTCCCTACTCCACTTGTTAGTGATTATGGTTAAGGCAAACAAACACTTGATGTCAGCATTATCTTCATGTCAGATTAAACATAGTTTCCTTGACATGAGTCAAGCTACAGATGTCATGGAAAACTTGGGTCATGACCTACACTTTGGTGTATGTATTTATAAGGGCAATCCACAAGTTTTTCATAATCATATTTTCTTTGATGTTGTCTGAGGAGTTCACCCCCGTAGTTTTTATTGCTAAGTACCCTCTCTTTTGAGTTTTTTCTTTTCATGTACGGGGTATTTGGGGGTATCAATAATCTAGTTATATTTAAATTTTGATAATTGAACCATTTAAGATAAACAAATATTATATAATTAGTTAATAAGGATACATTAATTGTAAATAAATTAAAATAAAATATGGTTGTATGAAGAATAAATTTTCAAAGATGTTACATTATCATATCTTTTCAAATACTTATTTAAATTCAACATTCATTATTGAATTAATTTTACCAACTTTATTATCACATATAAAAATTTTCAAGCTTGAACGATGTGTGACTCAAGAGATAGTAACATAAAATTGACCATGACTAAATATTAGATTTTTTAAGAAAAGAACAATATTATTAAAGGATTTCTCTTGAATTTTTTATTATTATCATTGCATAGGATATAATAAACAAAATTTTTTTCTTTGATTGAACTTGAAAGGAAGCCTCATATCACATGGTGTTAATGACATTCTCGATAATATTAGTCATTAACTACCATTATTTCCACCTAAGATCCTTGTTTCTAAGACATAAGCTCCAAGCTTTTTGATTACCATCCTAGTACCTTTGCATAACCCAACTAAATGATCAATATTCCTCAATAATATAACAGGTGTACCAATCTTCAAATTCAATACAAGGTCTAGTACACTAAAGCCCTTAAGACTGTTTAGAAATTCTAGAGTATGTAAGTCTTGCAATAAATTATTATTTGAATCAGATCTACAAGTTGTATCAAAACTTAAATATATTTTCTCTTCATCTAGGTTAATTGACAGTATGTATTCATTAATACACTCTACAATATTTAGAGTTGGTACTAGGATAAATCTTCCTTCAAAATAAGCACCATCAATGATATTGTTAGTGAATTCTGGATAAGTGATTTCCATAATAGCTATAATTAGATCAATTGAATATTTTATTAGATCACTTGGAATTTTGATTGTTGCATGACCATCATTAGGACCTCCAACTGTTCCATCTCCAATGTTTGCAATCTAGTCTAAAAATTGCTTAAACTTGTCACATTCACTAACCGAGCTAAGCTTTTGCAACCTCATATTCTTTGTTAATCATAACACCTTACAATCTCTCCATATGAATAAAAAGTTTATAGTTGTATAAACAATGTCTTGCAAAGTACCCTTAAGAATCATAAGTAATATTTTTCAAAAATCTCCACCAATAACAAACGTCTTACCTCCAAATGGATTATATAGGATAAACTCATTGTTAAAGTATAAAATATCTCTCATGGTTTTTTCCAAAGCTTCAAATTAACATATGTGCATCATTGGAGCTTTGTCCCATATTATGAGTTTACACCTTATAATCAAATCTACAAGTGGACTACCTTGTTTGATGTTGCATGTTGAATCTTCATTTGAATTGACAAGAATCTTGAACTAATAATGAGTTATTCTTCTTCCTACTAATAAAAAAAAATCTATTCCACTTGATGCCACATTTAATACGATATATCCTTCACATCTGATAGTGCCTGATAATGTCCTTGATATAAATGTTTTTATGTACCTCCATACCCATAAAAAAGAGCATTATGATTGCATCTAACCTTGTTGCCTCTATTATGGTGTCATATACATGTCGTTATGTGTTCATATCATATAGATGTTTATTGAGTTCTTGATACAAAGCTTATCAATCAGAACACATTTCCTCGTATATTAATGTGTTTTCAATAGTTGAAAAATACTTGGATGGTGGAAACAATATTATCTCAAACTCTTTTAAGCTTTCTCCCACTCAGATTTTGCTTTTTATGTGATTTGCATTTTAAAATCTCTCCCTTTTATCAAAAAAAAATTAGAAGCTATTTAAGCATTAATGTGTCACCTGTATGGCTGACAAAGGGCTTGGGCTAGAAACCTTTCTCAAATGTAACTTCCTAGTTTCAAGAAAGGTTTTATAATTAAGAATAGGTATGTTTTGACTTCCATCATCAACAATCAATGTTGTAACACACAAATGAATAAAAACCTTGAAATAATTAGAAGTATGTCAATTCTAATCGGTAGTTCTCATTTTTGGGCAATATACTATAGTATATATTTTCATACTTAATATTAATTATTTAATTTTATGTTAAAGGTAATGTTATCTATATCTTTTGATTTGCTTTTTGTTGACACAAATTGGTGTTTTTCAACCTAAAGCACGTTGTTTCTTGAGCTGCATTTGTCATATATAAATAAGAATTCACGTATTTGCTAATTTTATTTATCTAAAGATTATACATGGACACTTGTTCAATTATTAAAAGTATAAATAAAATTAACATTTAATTTCCTAAATTAACTTATGAATGTATAATTAATGCACTAATTATATCATTTTGGGCAATAAAATAGATATCATTTCGTTAATATTCTTTGTTTATAGTGATTTGAGTAATATTTCTTTATTTTTTAAATATGGAAGGTTTTAATGTTGAGTTGTGTTCACTATTTACTACTTTTCTACTTTAGGAGTTGAGTTAATGTTCCAAACATGTTTTCTATTTTGTTTTCATGATTGTTTGTGCTCCAGCAGCTTCAAGCCAGACTTAAAGAAGCATATTGACAATGAATGAACACATGCACTAAGTTGACGTGTAAGAATTTTCATCAACATTTAATTTCATGGATACTTAATTTTTCTAGTATTATTAAGAATATAATCATTGAATACAGGTTTGATCACCAAAAATGGACTCACTAAGGAAGGTTGGCTTGTTGTAGAAGCACTAGGAACTATTTTCATGTCGTATTTGTTTATCAATAATGTACATGTTGTTTTTAGCTTGCCTACCGCATGCTAATAAATTTGGTTGGTAATAATGCACATATTATGGAATCATCAAACATTGGTGGTTTTTGGTTTGCTTTGAAATTTTCTTATCATATAAAGATGAAGAAATTCTTAGCAAATTTGCTATCTAAAATTCTATTTTTTTATGTTAAACTCCCTACTAGGTCTAGCTTTTAGTAAGGTGCCAGCTTGAGGAGGGTTACTGTTGGCGGGTGGGAACGGTGTAAGTAACACAATCACAAAGGATGTTTGGGTAGGCAGTGTTGGTTGATATCATAAGCTAAGAATGCATGAGATTCTAGACTTAAGGCACGTCACAGGGATAGAGTAACCTGCATGGGTATTAAGAACCAGAAGTGGTGGAAAGCCTTTCCATTATAAAAAGTCATGCAGATCATATATGATAACATCTAAATTGAAATAATGTCCTAATCATAGAGACCGATCAATTACTTTATATAACATGTTGTAGAATATCAAGAGAATATCATATCGATTAGGTGGAAGATCGAGGAGGTGCCAACAAGGTCGGCCCTAGGTATAGTGGCAATAGGTTCATTCCTAGGGCTCCAAAAAAAATTTTACATGTATATATATGTAAT
Source organism: Tamarix chinensis (assembly GCA_030549775.1). Classification (NCBI taxonomy): domain Eukaryota; kingdom Viridiplantae; phylum Streptophyta; class Magnoliopsida; order Caryophyllales; family Tamaricaceae; genus Tamarix; species Tamarix chinensis. The sequence goes on from CM060176.1 coordinate 11,769,100, forward strand.
ATATAAGTCAAAATTTCAGTAGTATATCAGATGAACAATGTGTCTCAGTTGGTTGCCTTCATCAAACACCGGAACATGACTTGCTATCCAATAAATGAATGCACGGGTTTGATTCCCTATATTGACTTTTTTTTATACCCTTGCACTTACTTTTTATTATTTATAAAGTTCTATACTTTTCTCCATTCTCTGACGCTCTTCATTTTTCCAACTCTTAGTATTCAACAACATTCCGAATTCCAAGTCGTTCATCCCTTCCCCAACTCTTCGCCTTTGGCCTATAATTAATATTGGAAAACTTAAAAATCAAAGCATTGAAAATATGGAAAAATTAAATACCTTTTCATTGCCAACTCCTTCGGGGTCTACCTTTGGTGTAGCGGCAATAGGCCCGTACCTAGGGTATATTAGATGAACAACGTGTCTCAGTTTGTTGCCTTCACCGAACACCAGAACACGGCTTACTGTCCAATATACAAGTGCACAGGTTCGATTAGTTTTGGTATTGATAGAATGATTTGAAGTATAAAAGATAAGTTGACATATTAGGAAGGTAGAGTATCTTTTATGACAACAAAAAAGATATTCTCTTATAAATTTAAAATGAGATTAATAGCCATCTTTATTTGTGTTGGAGCATTTTCTAAAAGATTACTAGGTATTGATTGAAATCTTGTCAATTGTGCAGACTTGGTATTTGTGTAGCTCCTATTAGAAATTATTCTTCTATAGCTTAAAAAAAGATAAGGAGAGAATAGGATATTTAGTGAAACTTCAAGTAGGTTCTCTAGACAAGTTCTTCATTAAACACGGAGATGCTTCACAAAATGTTGTGATAAATGAAGTACAAGAGGATGAGAATGATATCGAGAGGCAAATGACTAATAATGTAGAACATGATGAACCCATGAATGAGAATGAAGAAGCAATTCAAGGTATTAAAAATCGGCCTATAGAAGAAGAAAATCAACCTTTGAACAAGGAAAAAGAGAGCGATGGGCATAGTGATCATAGTGAACTTGAAGTAGAATGTGAAGACATGTATTCCTTTGATGTTGATGACCCAAAAAATTGGGATAAGATAAGAAACAATTCTAGAGATCTCTTAATTGAAAGAGGCCCTAAACAATACAATGATATTATCTATCCTACTGATGATTCAAATAGACACTTTAACTCCTCATATTATGATTGTATCCTTCTAAATGGTGAAAAGCAAGATCGTTGATGGTTAGTGTACTTAGCTTCCTTGAACAAATTTTTTTTTGTAAGTTGTTCAAAAGAGATCATAACAAGAACCTTGTGGGCCAATTTGGAAATGAAGAAGTGAAAGATTGGAAAAATATATGTGCACGACTTGGAAGTCCTGAAAAGAGTGGATATCAAACTTCTTGCTTTACGAGTTGAATTAAGCTGGAAAAAAGATTGAAGGAGAAAGAAACAATTGATAAATATGTAGAAGCACAAATAGATAAAGAGAGAGATCATTGGAGAAAATTACTAGCAAGGATCCTGGTTATTATGAAGAGACTTGCAAAGAATAATTTACCATTTCGTGGATGAGAAGTTGTATAAGGAAAACAATGGAGTTTTTATACAGATGATTGAGATGATAGCAGAATTTGATTCAGTGATGAATGAACATGTTCGACGTATTATGAAGAAAGATACTCATTACCATTATTTTAGTCATAAGATCCAAAATGAAATTATTCAGATCTTAGCGATTCAGATGAGAAATTTTATTGTTGCTAGAATCATGGAAGCAAAGTAATTTTTTATCATTCTTGATTGCAATCCTAATGCTAATTATGATGAAAAAATGTCTCTTTTGGTATGATGTGCTAATGTTTATGCACATCCCATTGTCGTGGAAGAGTTCGTTGTAATACCCCAATTTGAGTGGAGTGTTATAAGGATTGATATAGCTACTTATATCAACATGGTATACCATCATTTTGGTGATTCTATCCTAAGAACTCCACAGCTAAGCATGCTGGTTGTGAAGTAATTTTTAGGATGGGTGACCCTCCTAAAAAATTTTAGAATTTTCTAAAATTTCTCGGAAAGTGCGTGAGTGAGGACAAAGCGCGCTGAAAGGACTCGTGTTGGTCTGTAGGGCCACTTGATCAACCCAAAAGCTCTTCAAGGTAGCACTAGCATGGTCGTATTGACTTGGGGTGTTACAAATGGTATTAAAACGAAACTACAACCGTGAGCTGATCTTGGATGAGATAGGCAGCCACTTAGTGGGACAATTCTTGGGATAAACTGTATTAAAACAATTAATGGTTAAGGTGCAACAAGGATGTTGCATTCTTTGAGTGGGAGTGAATGTAATACCTCAACTTGAGCAGAGTGTTATAAGGATTGATCTGGCTACTTATATCAATATAGTATACCATCCTTTTTGTGATTCTATCATAAGAAATCCGCAGTTAAGTGTGTTGGTCGTGGAGCAATTTTTAGGATGGGTGGCCATCCTGGGAAGTTTAAAAATTTTCTAAAAATTTCTCTGGAAGTGCATGAGTGTTGGTCTGTGGGGACAACCGATCAATCCAAAAGCACTACAAAGTAGCCCCCACGTGGTCGTATTAACTCGGGGTGTTACATTCTTTTTGGGATTTTTAAAGGTGCATGACACATCTAGGTTTGGACTTTTTAACGAGCTTACAATTGCGTTAGACTCTCTTGGGCTCGACCTTAATGATATAAGAGGATCAGGACATGATAATGGAGCTAATATGAGAGGAAGGCCCAAAGGGGTGCAAAAAAGATTACTCGAGGCAAGTCCTAGAGCCCTATATACTCCTTGTGGTTCTCATAGTCTTAATCATGCAATTTTTGATATGGAAAGTTGTTGTGAGAAAGATGATTCTTTTTTTAGTGCAACACAAAGAATATATTATTTTTTTCATCTTCTACAAAGAGACGAAAAAAAAATTTAGACATCATGTGGCAGGACTTACTATTAAGCCATTATTTGAAACTCATTAGGAAATTCATGTTGAAAGTGTGAAAGCAATTAGGTTTCAAGCTCCACAAATCAGAGATGCTTTAGCTCACTTGAAAAAAATTGGTGATGATTCTAAGACAAGGAGTGAATTTGGTGCCCTCCTAACACATGAACTAGAGAATTTTGAGTATATCTTTGGCATGGTTATTTGGTATGATTTATTGGGTCATATCAACATTGTAAGCAAAATCATTTAGGTCAAAGATATGCACATGGATTAGGCTATTAGCAAATTAGAAAGTCTTATGTCATGGTTGTAAAGCTGTAGAGATATTAGTTTTTAGAGTTCTCTCATTGAAGATCAAGCAATTGCAAGTAAGATGGAAATTGAAGGTATATTTCGTGAAAAAAGAATCAGTAGACCAAAGAAATGGTTTGATGATAATAACGACAATGATACCGAAGAGGTGACCCAATCTATAATGGAATCCTTCAAGGTTAATTACTTTCTGTATATTATTGATCAAGCTCTTTCTTCACTTCAAAGTAGGTTTGAACAATTTAAGAAATATCAAGCATATTTTGGACTCTTGTTTGATTTGAAGAAGTTGAAGTCTTCTGATAAGAAGAGTTTGATGAGCTTTTGTTCAAATCTTGAAAATATACTGAAGCATGGTGATATGTTAGACATTGATGGGTTTGAGTTGTTTGTTGAATTATGTTTCCTAAGAGAAGCTATAGTACAAGAAAAAGAAAGAGGCGTTGATGTATTAAATGATTTGAAGGATTTTGAGGCTTGTTATCCAAACACTTGGATTATTTATAGAGTTTTCTAACAATTTCAGTCACCGTTGCATCTACTGAAAGAACATTCTCAAAGTTGAAGTTGATCAAGTCTTACCTTCGTTAAACTATGTTACAAGAAAGATTGAATAATTTGGCTATGTTATTAATTGAAAAGAATATTATTGACAAGCTTAACTTTAATAACATAATCAAGACTTTTGCTTCAAAAAATGTAAGGAGGGTGATATTTCAATAGCATGTGTACTAGTTGTGTTATCTGAAAATATAATGCCAATTAATTGAATTTGTTGAGGTGTTGATTTAATTTGTTAAAATTATATTATTTTTAATTTTGTAAAGTTTTATTAATATATATATATATATACACACATATGTATATGACCTCAATATTTCTTCTCAACCCCCGCAACTCAGGGCCGGGCCTTGGTGCCAAATTGTCTCCGTTATACTTCAACTCGACGCGGTCATTGCAGGGGTCTCTTGGATGGAGCCACATTCATCGTTCGACAGACAATGGCGCTCATGCGACATGCGCTAGCCAAGTACTGTGTAGGACAAGAAGACAAATTATATGTTGGTTGACTCCACTTAACACGTAACATCGTACCTCTTTTACCTCCTGGTCTATGTTAATAAAAGAATTTCTTTCCTTCTCTCAAAAAAAAATTGTATCTTTGGACTAAAGCGTAAGATTCAGCCTCTATATATTCTAATAATACTTATTTTCTAATAATATGCCCTATATTCTAATAATATATCATACACCTATGACTAGAATTGATCGAATATCAGTACTCATTGATTCGAGAACATGGGGAAATCTCCATTGATTTAGGAAATAGAGGAAGATAGGATCATGATCTGAATAGGATATAATTTGATTCATAAACCGCATGATTCATGGTTTGTTTGACATCCATTAATTAATTGAATTCGACGAAATCTCCCGATCAATCACGCCAACACCGATCAGGCCATTATACACTTATATATACTAGATACATGCTGCAATTAATGCATGACTTGTTGACCATATTCCCCTAGCAGTAGGCTAGAATTTAGCCATTTTGTTATGATTATAGCTGCATCGAGACTTGTTTTTATTCTAAATGTATTTGCACCTCTGACTGATATTGTAAACTATACCCTAGCTAAGCTATGAAGTGTGTATATTTCACATGTACATATAAGTCACCTCATAAGTTGGTTTCAAATTTGCTTATTTATGAGTAAGTTCCTATATCGTAAACACGTAAGAATAAGAATAATTAGTCTTATTACGTGTTTAAGTTCCTATATTGTTTAGTACACTGCATTATCGTAGGTTAAAAAGTTTAGTAGAGCATGGCTTATTATGGTATGGTTTAGGAGAGGTTTTTTTTTGGACCCCTAACAACAGATTTTCGACCTCTTTCTTTGAAATTTTCTAAATAAGTTGAAAAACAAAACTATGATAACTACATATGGTAATTGGGTGTCGGGCAAGGTTATAATTGATAAAGTTGGGTTCAAGTTGATTCGGGTTCAAGCCGATTCAAATTATTTCTCTTCTCATGTCAAGCTCGAGTCATCTAGCCATTCAATTAACTCAAGTCTCACCGGGTAGTTTTGGGTTCGGAAAAATTTGAATAATTGTGCCTTTCGGACGGGATTTGGCTAGGATTTTGGTCATTTTATATTTAGGTAAATTTGGATTATTTTATCTTTTGGATCAAATTCGGATAAATTTGGGTGATTCTATCATTCTATTTATATCCAACTTGGGATCAAGAAAAGGCAATTTATTTTATCATTCCAAAAGGTAATTAGGCTTGTTATGTCAAATTTAGGTTATTTCATATTATTTTATCTTTTCTATATCTAGATTCTAGTTTTTGTTAATTTAAATTTATTCATGTTAAATCATTTAATTTTATGATTCTTTAATTTTATTTTTTGAATTTATGATGGGTTAGGTAATCAAATTAATTTGCTAGTATTTCATTTGCTTTTGTAATTTTTGTTCATTTCTAGTTTTCAATGGAGAATGTAAAAATAGTTTGTCGTGTAAATTTGAGATAATGTATTTATTTATTTATATAATAAAACTTATTTTCAAATTATAAAATTAACAAGAATATCCATTTATTTTTAGATCGAAATAATGATGATGATAATAGTAATAACAACAATAGTGGTGATAATGCCAAACTATCTATAATAGTTTTAGAAGATTTTTGAATTTGCTAGTCATTTAATTTTTTGTCAAAATAGTTTATCTTTTATTTAGAATTTACCTTTTCTTAAATTACACTTTATTAATTACTTGCATATTGATCTCTTATTTTCTTATTTATTACTTATTTCATAATTAAACTTTACTTCGATTACATTTTCAATTAACTTCATAATGATCTATAATTTACTTCTTTCGTTTTTCACTAACAATAACTTGGGAAATCATGTCACTTTCAATTGATATCTTATTTATAGAATAAATGGTAACTAATTAAACAATTTAGCAAGTTTTGCTTCTTTTACTAGAGTTTTACCAAATTTTTAGCTTACTAGCAAAGATAATATTTTACTTTCCTATCGTAACTTTTCATAAGTTTGGTAGCAAAACAACGAATAATATTAATACTAACACGGTTCATTAATTTATGGAGATAAATTCTTCGCAAAATAAAGATTATAAAACTACTACTTTGAACGATTTTACAGAAATAATTATCTTTATATTATAATCTTCATAATTTAGTTTCAAAAGAATTTATAATTTTCTTTTTTCTTAAAAATATGTTTTTATTTACCTTTCTCTATATTATACTTATAATATAATATTTATCTTCTTCTTTTCTCATATATACATTTCTCTATATTATAATTATAATATAATATATTTAACTCATGCATTAATTACTATGGATTTTCTTTTTTGCAGAATTTATCTTTTCTTCATTTTATTGATCCCACAATAATTTAGAAATTGTTAATATTAGTACTTCTAAATCAAATTATATTATTGATCTCACTATAATTTAGAAAAATGTATATCTTTTTTGAATAAATTATCCTTTTTCAAAATCTTAAGTTATATGCTAAATTTGATTTATCCCTTAAATACCTCTATTTTTCCTTTTAAAAAATTTGTCTTTTTACTAAACCTATTAGGATTTAGAAAACTAAAACATTAACATTATTTTCATATCACTATATTAATACGATAAGACACTGACTTTATGAATATACCTCAAATTATATGATACTCCTAAGTACAATATGCAAGATGCACTTAGATGTGGTGAACAATTATAGTTTTATTTTATTTTTAAAAAAGTATTTTAGCGCAAATGAAAAGTTTAAGATGAAAATAAAAGTGGAACAAATTGTCAAATGAAAAAGTTATTTATAATATTTGTTTGTCGAGTGTCATAGAGCCATTTAAGATATTATGATATAAATTATATAATTACCACCACATGGAGGATAATCACCACGACGTATAAGAAAATCACGAATTTTGCACATAGTATATAATCATCACTTTGTAAAGGATAATCGCCAAACTTATGCGGCACAAACATTATCAAACGAAAAGTTTCACTTATAATATTTGTTTGTTAAATGCCACAGAGTTGTTTAGGACAACATGACACAAAGTGCAAAATCACTACCACAAATAGGATAACCACCATTGCCATACAGAGTATATATCACTACGTGATAGGATAAGATCATTAACATGACACGAAGTATATAATCATCACTTTGTAGTAGGATAATCACCAACTTCTAATGGATAATCACCACCTTCTAATTGGATGATCACCATCCTATTACATGTGATAATAATAACGAAGCTAATAACAAACCATCATCATATTTACAATCACTAGTATGTAACAGAATAATCACCAATTTGTTGAATGATCATCATCACTCTATGATAGGATAATCACCACCCTTTTATTCAAAATACAATAATAACTATGATAATCACCAAGATGTTATATGATAATCACCACGCTAACAGAATAATCACCATGCCTAAATAACTATCACTAATTAGTTATATAAAATAATTCTAGTTATAGTTATAAATATAATTATAATAATACTAGTTCAAAAATATAATTTATAATAATTATAAATATAATTACAAATATAATTGTTATAATCAATCAATATAATTATATTTATTATCATTAATATAATTATATTTATAACTATTTTATATCTATGATTATTATAAATTTCTTTTTGTATATATGTTGATCAATTTATTTTCATTGTTGATTATTTTAGGCTCAATTAGTAATTATTTTGACTTTCATGTAATGCTTATTTAAGTTTCAAGTGATATAATAATTAATAAGTTAGTACTAAACCATTATTATAAGTACATAATCACCATTATATATTGTATAATCACCACTCTTCATTTTAAGTACATAATTGCGATTCGTATTTTTCTCTATATGACATATGAGGAGCATCTATTATACCTCATTTCTCCATAAATCCTAATAGAGAACCTAAGTGTAACCTAATATTTTATGTGAACTTGATTGTAAAAATAGTAGGTGGATAATGTATGTGTAATGCGCAATTTTATGTGTGTTTTGTTTAGGGTGAAAATGGATTAGATTAATTAGGTTAAAATGATAGAAATTAGGCTTTGGTGTTCAATGATTAATCGGGGCCTCGAGTCAAACAACTGGGTCTAGCTATAGAATACGATGGTATCAAAGGGTTGGGCGGAAGACCGGCGGTCACTAAAGGTTACTGAGGCATTAATGACTATTTAATTTCATTATTTTATAGTCATTTTGGCTTTTTTGTGGTCAACCCTTTGACCTCAATGAACTTCACACAACTTCCCCTCCCCTTGAATAAGATCCTTCCTTGTCCTTTCCCATTTAACCAATATCATGGACATAGACATTTCATCTTATATTCCATCAACTCTCTTACATGCTTTACCTCTCTCCTTCACTTTTATCATCCAATTATGATTGAAGCAACCCTCAAGTAAGCTCATCCTTCTCTCCCCTTGCTAATAATTGAACCCCATCCCCTTCTTATGCCTCACTCTTGATTTATTCTTCATTCATCATCATGTGCATTATGCTCTCTCTTCTATCCCCCCTCTCTCTCTCTCTTTGAGTTTTATCTAAGTATTTGAATAACACTTCTCTTATTCTACTTGTTGTAGAGAACTAAGCTTTACCACCTCTTGTTCTTCTTCTTTTCCTTGCTTGTTTATCTTCTCTTAATTCTTTATCTAGCTCTATTGTATTTTCTTTAAATATAAAGGTGTTAGATTTTGGGGTAATTGAAGAGTTGCTTCTCCTTTTTCTCCCTTTTTGGTATGTTGCCCATAGTTGGGTATGACCTCTTCTCTTGTTTGATTTTTGTTGGTTGTTGATGTTATCTTGATTACTTTATTTGTTTTAGTTCTAATTGTTGGGTTTTGTTTGTAAGGAGATGACGTAAGATTAGCTTGGTAGCTAAGGCTCTTGGTCTCTTATTTACATATTTTGCTATTTGTGCTTAGAAAGGATGTAAATCTATGTTCCTACTAAATGTGTGAAAATCATATGGCAGTGTTAGACCCCTTTTTTGTAGCACTTGACTATCCCTTGGGTCGGTGCTATTGGAAGTCAGGGCATGGGGGCATGCCACAAGGATGTGCAGTGCACTACAGCTTGAGGGATGTCTCAAGAATGGCTAAGCCAACAAACCAAGCATAGCATAAGGCCAAGGAGCCTTCTAACTTGGTATGGGAACACCTTATCTTTAAGCTCTAACCAAGCGCTGGCGCTTGGGGGTAAGGCTACTCATATTATCTACTTATTTGATCTAATATATGAAGCGATCCAATCTGAAAAAGCAAATAACAGATCCAATTTTTTTTTTCAAATCAAATATCCAATCTAGTCAACAAAAAGTCAAACAAACTAAATGTCAAATCCAACAAATACAAATAATATCTGATCCGAAGAAAAATATTTATATATTTTTTTATAATTTTTTATTTTACATATAATTATATATAAATAAATTTAGATGTGTGTGTGTGTGTATAATTTCTACTTACTTAATTTAGTATTTGGACCAAAATTTAATTTAGTTGAAATTATATTTTTGATATAATTCCTTTTTAGATCTAATAGAATCCAATTAAATATTGTGATGTAACAGCTTTAATTTTAGTTTTAACATCAGAGATTTGTTGAGCAAGTCAATTATTTGTTGAGTGGATCGGATATTTGCTCACCAGATCGGATAATCTCAAATATATTTATAATTTGGTGGTTTTTTTATATTTAAAATTTTATTTAGATAATATCGGTTTATATTTGATATCCGATCTGAAAATTCAAATATCCTATCTTTTGAATATCTGAAGTTTCAAATCAAATATCAAATATAATTTTTAGATATCCGAAATATTGGATATTTGAACCGTGAACAGCCCTATTGGGGAGTGTGCTTTGAGAAATCTAGAGTCTGGGGCTCTTAGTATGCAAACTCAGAAAGTCCCATGGTTACTCTTGCCAGACCTATAAAGATAAGAAAAGCTCTATGGGGGGAGGTATACTCCCTCAAGGTTGGCTTTGCGGATTAGGGCACAGGGCACCTTAGGGTCCTGGACATGGTCTTCAACCTAGGCCTAAGGGCTCAATGTGGCTTGAGGATATTCAATGGGCATGAGGCTATAGGGTAGGCACAAAGGCCACAGGGCCTTGGCTAGGCCAAGCATTGGGCGCTAGCAACAGTTGGGCAAGGGTCATGCTGGTTTGGTTTTGGAGGGAATGACTTAGCGCCCTTTTGTGGCTCCTATACAACTTCAAAAAGGCAATGGTTGTCTATGGAAATTCTTGGCTGGAACACTCACGATCACCCCCGAAGACCTTCTGGTAGGCCAAATAGGCACCAAAGAGGGGAATTTCTATGGCAACGGTTGGTAACCACTACCCCATTTGAAAAGGCATAAATGGGCAGACATGAAAATTCCTTTAAAGGACATGATGGTTGGCAAGGCTTTGGTTCAAAGAGGTGCCAAAGACACAAAGAGGTTTGATGCTTGAACTCAAAAGGCTTCTAGAGGCCAAACACTGGTGGAGGACACAAACGGATGAGGAATTGAATGGTGATCGTCCTCAGATTGTTACTTGGGAAGAATTTAAGGCTTAGTTGCAAGCCTAGTTCCTCCTTAATAATGCATCGTGGCTGGCTAGAGAGGCTCTCAAGGATTTGAAACAAATAGGGTCCATTCGGGAATATGTCAAGGGTTTCAGTACCTTAATGCTGGATATCAAAAATATGGGAGAGGAGGATAAGTTATTCAACTTTATGAAAGGATTGAAACCTTGGGCTTAGTTGGAACTTATGTGGAAAAGAGTTGGAAACATCTCGACAGTTATGGCTATGGTAGAATCTCTAATTGAATTTAAGGCTATTGGACCCTCAAAGAATGGCATGCCTCATAGGAAAGAAAGGAAGATGTCTAGATTCAGAAAAAAAGGGTTTCAACACCCTCAAAAGGGTTAGAGGAAGGAATTTCCAAAAGGGAAAAGATCAGAGGCTCCTACCCCTCAAACAAAGGGGCCCGAACAAATGGATGCTTCATTTGTGGAGGCCCGCATTTTGCAAGAGAATGTCATAAAATGGAGAAATTAGTTGCCTTAGTTTCAAAGTTAAAAGAAGATCATGAGGAGGCACATCTAAATCCCTTGCATCTCCTCAATGGGGTTACTATGGATCAATCGGAGCCCAAGAAAGGGTTGAAGTACTTTAATATCTCTGTTAACGGGCATGATGTTATGGATATAGTAGATACTAGGGCAACTCATAATTTCATCAGTGATAAGACTGCAAGGAGGAATGGTTTCAAATTTGTGGCATGTTAGCATCAACTAAATATGGTAAACTCTTGTGCTCATCCTACGAAAGGCATAGTTACGAATGCAAATATTTGGATCAAAATTTGGATGGGCACATGTGATCTATTGGCGGCTCCTCTTGATGATTTTGAGTTGATATTGGGAAATGATTTTTTCAAGTGGATAAAGGTTGTTGAAATTCCTCACTTAGTTGTAATTCTTTGTAAAGGATTTAAGCCTTGTTCAAGTGAGAGAAGGCAAGAAGGAAGTGGGTTTGTTATCGGCCATGCAACTCAAGAAGTAAGCCCGAAAAGGGCAAGAGACCTACTAAGCTATTTTGTTGGAGATTAAAGAAGGTCGATTCATGGAGGTATCGAATAAAGTGCTTGGCATGCTAGAAGATTTCAAAGACATAATGCCTCCAAAATTACCAAAGATTCTACCACCGCAAAGAGCGGTAGATCACTGGATCGAGTTGGAACCTAGTGTTAGACCCCTGTCTAGACCACCCTATCGCATGGACCCCTCATTTGAATAAATTTTTAAACTTTCATCCATAATTAATTTAAGTTATTTATTTCTCTATTTATGCTTTATATTCTTGATATATATTTTTTTGTTCAATTAATTCAATCATTATGACTGACTAATAATTTGTTGTTGGGGAATAGACTGAAATCCTATATTATGGTTTGCGATATGATATTATTTTTCTTTGATTCATGAGATTGTTCCTTGAATCTATTTTAATTGCTATCTTATATATCTATGATTTTATCAAGTATAATTTATATGGTGCATGCATTGTTTTGGTTTCCTCATAGTGATAGTATGTAGGATTATATGCCTGCTTGGTGGCCATATAAATATGCTAGAATTTATTTATATAAACTACATCTAGGTTAGATAACAATTCACCTAATAATTTTATGATTTTAACTGGATTAGTGTAATGTTTAGATACATGTGCGTAAAAGGAGAGAAATATAGCTAGACATGCTTATTGTACTCGTTTGGGTACTTATATTGACATCCTTCCTTTTGTACTTAATGCATTAAATCTAGTTAAATATAGAAGTCATTTGTTGCTACTATATTTCTAGTATTTAATAGGATTAATATTGATGCTATATAGTATTAATTATTTTAGGGAAGTAATATAAGGTGTATACACCTGCTTTTGGCTTACAACTTGGTCAATCTCCTTCTCATGATAAATAGATAACTTAGAAATTATTATTACATTTTGACCTAATCTAGTGGTGGATTTCAATTTTCCTAGCATATTTATCATATTTGCAATTATTAGTTATTGTTATTATTTTATTTTATTTATTTATTCTTTTTATTATTTTCTATTTTTAAAACCCCCATTATTGTATTTTATTTATTTATTTATTTATTTTGTGTGATTTAGAGTTTTTCTTTATTAATTTATTTTCATTAATTTTGAGCTAGTTAAGTAGAAGTAAGCCCTCTCGATCTCCGGTATACAACGATACCCTTATTTACCAATACTATAATTGTCAACAATAATTTTTAAATTATGTGCAGGCTACGGCCACACGGGGATTGGTAACTTTGCTTTTCCTTTTATTTTTTTTCCCTTTTGGGTGCTTTCTATTTATTTAGTGTGGTTTACTTAGTTATAGTGTTTTTCTTACTTTAGGTATTCACTGGTGAATGCATACGAGAGGGAAACTGCAAGGAGAGCTTATACAGGTGAATCTTGAGTTAGAGAGATCCATTCGAGCAATTAAAAAGTTAAGAATTTCTAGTTCTCCATCATCACCAAAACTCAAAGACGAGCTTTTTGGTTCTTCATCATCATTAGACTTTGAAGAAGCGGCTTTAAATATCAACACATCATTACCAAAAGAGCCTATCTACTTCACTCACATGGAAGTTAATAAGAGTTTGCGGAAGCTGGCAACCCATAATGTAGCTGAAGTTGTACCTACATGCATAGGCTAACCTAAGCCTGCTGATGGAAAGGAAAAAGACTTCAAGCTAAAATCCAGCCTACTTCATCGCCTTCCAACTTTCCATGGGCTCCCAAGAAAAGATCTAAATAAATTCCTAAACAAATTCCAATTTGTATGTGTCTCCATGTGCCCCAAGGAGGGAGACCTTCAAATCCTAAAGCTTAAGGCATTTCCATTTATCTTGATGGATGGTGCGAATGACTAGCTTTATGAACTACCTATAGGGCAGATATACTCATAGGACAACTTAGCTAGTGCATTTTTAGACAAGCGTTTTCTAGCTTCACGTGTCACAGTAATGAGGAAGAGGATCATTGGGATCCAGCAAGAGCCTAACAAAATATTCCATGAATACTACAATAGGTAAAGGCCTTGCTATCATAGTGCCCACAACACAAGATAGGGGAATATAATTTGTTGCAATACTTATAGGAGGGCCTCACTCCACATGAAAGGAATATGGATGTAGAGAACGGTGGCTCTTTCATGGATAAAGATCCCACTTTATCTCAAGCCTTATTGAAAAACCAAGCCTCTATCGCACAACAATACGATGACCTTTCCACCTATGCAAGAGTAAATGAGGTAAGTGTAAATTAATTTGATGATAGACTTAATCAACTCACTACTCTTGTTACGCAGATTGCCACAGCTACCAGAGCTATTACCACGTGTGGAGTATGCTCAGCAATAGGGCATCACAGTGATAAATGCTCAAAGATGATTGGAGGATAGGATCATACGCAAGCAAAATACTTATCATCTAGGTATGTGCACCTATCCTAATTTCCATTGGAAAGATGATGATGATGATGATAATAATAATAATAATAATAATAATAATAATAATAATAATAATAATAATAATAATAATAATAATAATAATAATAATAATAATAATAATGTTCTTAATCCTCCAGGCTTCAACCAAGCGGCATCAGGTTTTTATCAAAAACTACAGGGAAGATCCTATTAACCTCAAGCTCCAACCATTGATAAATATGATAAGATGTTCGAGTTGTTGACAAATGGACAGCTAATTATGGACAAGAGAGTGTTGAATATAGAGCATTATATGGGGGAAGTTTTCACTAAGCTAAACTAATTACACAATCCAGGAATACTGCCTAGTAGCACCATAACTAATCCAAAAAGAAACTTTGAGTCAACTAATGCAGTGGTAACCAGGAGTGGTAAATCATATGAGAATGCTTCCAAAAAAATAAGAAGAATCTAGAGCAATTGGAAGAAGACCCCGCTACAAAAGAAGGGAAAATTTGAAAAGGCAAGAGAATAAGAGTGGAAACCAACAAACAATTGTTTCACCCACTATTGAACACAAATATGAGAGTTCTTTGAGAAGAAAATCCTATACCATTTCAAATTTTGTTGTTACTAACCCTATTTATGTTGCTTCTTTTTCTGGCAGGCTATCTAAGTCAAAGAAGGACGAGAGTAATCAAACTTTATTGGATATATTCAAGAAGGTGCAAATCAACATTCCATTCTTAGAAGCTATTAAGCAAGTGCCCAAATATGAAAAAAAAAATAAAGGAGTTATGCACCAAATGGAAGAGATTACGGGAGAAGGAAGTGGTTACAATGAGTGAGCAATTGCCCATTGTCATACAAAGGAAATTACTTCCAAAGTGTAAAGATCTTGGAAGCTTTACAGTCCCATGTCTGATTGGTAGCAACATGTTTGAAAATGCCATGCTAAGCCTAGGCACATCTATTAATGTCAGGCCATATTTATGCATCTTTAGGTTTAGGAGAGCTTAAGAAAGATAATGTTATCATTCAACTTGCCGATCATTCTAATGCATTCCCCAAATGTAGAAGATGTTCATGTGTAGGTTGCTGCACTTATATTTCCAGCAGGCTTCTACGTGTTGTATATGGAGGAAAGTAGCTCAAGTCTAATGCCATTACTCTTGGGAAGTCCTTTAATGAGAACCACCTAAAGGCAAGAAATGGAAGGGATACTAATAGAGAAACGTTTAAGTGGTGAGATATAAAGGAAAATGATGAAGTTTCCTATATTACATGACTTAAGGCTTAAGTTAGATTAGAAGGGTATTAAAGTTAGTTTACTTGTAAAAATATCTAAACATGCACCATAATTGGAAGAGGAGGTGAATCCACATGGGAGGTAAGAAATTAGAGGTTATCCTTGAGCCAAAATACATATGAAATGGGTGGAGAAGAAGGAAAGAAGAAAAAGCTTCTAACCTTAGATATTTATGAAACATATCTATAAAGAAGATAAAACCAAATTTACTACCTCTAACAAGGGGAAAATTTTTTAAGGGGTAAAAGAAGAGGATATAATGATTTAGTATCAATAATGAAACTCTTATAAAGTTTGGATAAGAATTGAGGAAGAGAAATGTGATTTTGTGACTTTTATAGTACAAAAGTATTTAAATAATAATGGAATATTATTGGATTATATTTAGTTCAATAATATTAAAATTAGATGATATCAAAGTTCATTAAATTTAGATAACTAGAAAAAACTTCACAGATTCAAAATATACAATTAAGACATGCAAGAGTGATAAATAGTGTCTTTTACCAATGAATTGGCTTGAAATTTTGAAAAAGCCTACGAGACTCTAAAAAATGTGAGTAGATAAAATATCCACACAAAAATGGAAATGTTTAAGATTTCAACTGTAGCTTATAAGTCTCACAAAACACAAATCAATAAGAAAATATATGGAATGCGGAACAAAAAGTTCTTAAAACAAAACTAGTGTTTTAAAACTCAACAAAGATGTGATAAATGACCAAAATAAGGAAATTAAATCTCCTCCAATACCAATTCAAAATAACTTAGGTGTTCCAAAATACCAAGGTATTACAAGGAGGACTTGTGTAGATTATTGGGGATGAGTGATTCTCCCACTATTATATGCTTGTTAGTCTAATTTGTGCTTAGGCATTATAGAGGCATTCCTATTTTGATGTTTCTTGGTAATCAAGTTATTTTTCCCTGTATCTTTTTATTTTATTGGGTTACTGAACCTTTTCCCTTTATGTGTATTTTGCTCTTATTGGGTGTGAATAGGCTTGGTTTGTACACACTAAGTGTTTTCCTCCTTTTCTACTCTTATCTTGCATGTTTGGGTTTTTCTAAGTTTGGTTAATTTTGGATAGTCAACCTTATATCTAATATAGGACATACTGCAATATATATATATATATATATCTTATATAAGGTATAGTGGTAGCACCCTATTGTTCATAAGTAGTTTTATAATTTTGTTGTCGTTAACCTTTTAAAGTAACAAAAAAAATTAGTAGTGAAAATTAGGATGTGACATATAATGTGTGGGATTTATGGGCCATGCATTGTGTTAGGGTGGATGGAGATAAGCCAAGTTGAAATGGGATATGATAGGAATGGGTTGAATCTTATTTGGCCAATTCATGGTTGATCAAGTGTTGGTCATGACACGACTAACATAGTGAAGGTCTGACAGGTCGGGTTGGTCATAGAGATAGTGTTGTTAGAAGTGGTGGACCTTGATTAGTAGTTTGTGTCTATTAAAGTGTTATAACCCATGGCTAAATTGAACATATCACATATTATGATACACTAGGTTCAAATTCATTGTTCACAAACCCTCTAACCTACCATTTATCGAATCATAGATTGCATGAATAATTTAGGTTGGGTTGGGTTGATTATGACTGTTTTAACAATCCATAATATCCATTGGATCACCCCCTAAATTTTAACTCTCATAAATCTTGTTTATAATCAACATTTATGTCATAAAGATACCCAACTTTCCTCCTATATTGTATCCATAATTCTAACATAAATGAACAAACAAATATTGGGTTTCCAAATGGGCTATCTACCATTAATTATTGAAGTTGCAATTACACGTAAAACCTGCATAGGCATCAAGGTATGCATAACCAAAGTATATTGTGCGTACACATTTTGCTTGTCAAAAGGTTAATGCCTAAGTATGGTTTGGGAGGGAGGGAGGTTTTACTACCAAACTATAACTTTTCAATTTTGATTCTTTTATATTGATATAAGATGAATTTAGTAAATTTGTTGTTTAAATGAGGGAAAAGAGATAAACGCGACTTCTAATAGCCAATAAATTTTCCAAACCAAATGAATAAATATATATAATATTGTCTCATAAGTCAAATTTGGGTGTAATTTCAATTCCACATGCAATCATCTCGTTCTAAAAAAGACACTTGATTTATTTAGAAGCACGACCATCAAGACAAGATGGAGGTCATTGAATTCCGTGAGCTGATCCTTGAATATTAGAGCACATTGATTCTCC
The DNA here is from genome assembly GCA_030549775.1 of Tamarix chinensis. NCBI lineage: Eukaryota > Viridiplantae > Streptophyta > Magnoliopsida > Caryophyllales > Tamaricaceae > Tamarix > Tamarix chinensis. The sequence goes on from CM060176.1 coordinate 11,787,041, forward strand.
AATTCCTCCATGTCCGTTGTACTTAATGTCTATGTCCTTTATCTGAATCGCTCGGCATGGTTTTTCTCTACTACATTGTAGATTTACGACAACCTTCGTTAGTGATGTGCCAGTAACATTACGAAACTTAACATCACTTATTTGAACGTAGGAATCTCCCTATAGAGAGAAAAAAAAAAACAACAATAACAACCATCAAAGTAAGATGCACAACATTCATTGATGGATGTTAAAATAAAATGTCAGATATTGATTTCAAAATAATAAAATAATAATAATAATCAAAGTATTGTAGTTTAACCGTTGAGGGATGAGATAGTCGACGACTTACATAGGGACAATTCCCTGATGGACAATAATTTTGATCGATAATAATTGGGTTTTGAGTTTCCCTGACAACGATATCTTCAAACACAATGTGAGAAATCGAAGTAGTGTTTTTCTTGCCCCATGTCTTAATGCGCAAGCCATTCGTTGCATTGGAAATGCTACTATTTATTACTGTTACGTTCATAATCAGATCCTCATCTGGCGACCCACCTATGCTTCCGATACTAATCCCATGACCTGGCTTGCAATCAACGTTGGTGACATTAATGTTGCTGCTACCATGTAAGAGTGCTATACAGTCGTCTCCCGTCCCTATATCCACATTTGAGATCTTGATTTCATTTGATTGGCCAGTCTTGATGCCATTTGTGTTCGGACTATCTCCTGGTGCCCTTATTTTGATAGCATTAATGCGTACGATTTGGGAACCGAAAATCAATAGGTGAACATTTTTTCCGTCGATAAAATGCACGTTCCTTACCCACGAATTACTCACAAAGTCCAACCTCATTAGCTAAAAAAAGAAACATAATCATACGTAATGGTGTAGAGATGGATTTAAATAGATTATACTATGTACTTATTAGGCCACCTTGATCTACGACCAGTGAAATTATGTACCACATATTTCATAATAATAATAATAATAATAATAAAATAACTAATTGAGTACAAAACTATACTCACAATGCAAGGGTCAGATCCTCTACCATCCGACCATGTAGTTCGACCTTGCCCGTCAAACGTTCCACCACCATCAATTGTCAAGGAATCAACATACTGGAAGCTAATCCACTTGTCAATGTTGGTACTTGGTACGACCACCGGGAGCCCGAAGAGTGCCTTTGTTTCTAAACACTATCGAGCCACGACACGGACCCGTAAAGACAATATGTGTCACTAGGTAAGTTCCTTGAGGGATAAAAAGATGGGCCAATCCATTCCACTTGCATGCGTCCTCCCATGCTTTAAGTAATGCCTACGCCAATTTGAGAATGAGAAAAGATAGGAGTAGATGAAGGTGTTGAATATTGTTATTATCATCCACCTATTCATTTAAGCTATATATATATATATATTATATTTCATAAAAAATTATTCTACTGGGAAATTAACGAATAAAGGAGACTGCATGATTTCCGTTAGTATCACAAGCTTATGTGACATTATTCGGTAAAATTACTTAATAGTTCTTAGCAGATAACTCTATACACATGATTGGAATGACCTATAAAGACATTCATCTAATTTATATAAATATTATATATATATATATATATATATATTATGTTAGTTTTTAGTAGACTTTTTCTATTAATTTTTTAATTAATTGTTTATTTTGTTAAGTTTATGTTAGTTTTTTTAAATGAAGTTTCCCTATTATACCCTCAACTCTTCTTATATGATTATTATATCTTTTTGACACCTTCAATCATATCCTATCTACTCCTATAACTTTACTCATCAAAACTTAAATTAAAGTTACAATTGAAATAAGGAAATATAACACACCAACTCCTTTCCTCAATGGATCCTATTGATTCCCAAATGTTTATCAAAATGTCCACCGACGTATAAATTTCAGTCCACAAATAAGGGGAAGAATAATATTTCAGTCATAACATTGTAGCCTTATAGAATAGAAAAGATAAATGATGATACTACAAAATTAATACATATATATATATATATAGTGTGTAATCTTGATAGCTAATATCCTTTCAATGTTGAATAATAATAATAATGTAGCTTATCCAATATACCAACCTTAAATTTATATTATAATAAATTTTCAAGTATAATCATACTATGTATTCAAAACTATAATATTAAAACATTCAATTAATTTGTAATATTAATGATATCATAAATTATCAAAATATTAACCTTATAGGTCTATAATATTAATGTTAAATAATAATAATAATATTTATATAGATATGAATATACATAATTAAAAAAACTAACATTCTATCAATTTTAAATAGCCAATATTTTAGTTTATAAAAAATAAGGATCATATATATTTATATTCTCATTTCTAAATAATGATACTATATAACATAAAATATTTTTAAGGATCTTGTATATATAAGCAAAACATAAGTTGCTTACCCAAAGAAGATTTAATCTTATGCACCAAAGCAATAGACTTTAACATATTCTTAGCAAGGTAACTTTTGGCAAGCTTTATTATCTTAACTAAGTATGGTGTGATATTCATGATTTCATGTAAACTAACTCTACGCTAGTAATGGTTTCTTATTATTATTATTATTATTATTATTATTATTATTATTATTATTTCTCACACCCTTTCCTATTTTATATATGTACATTTATACATTCAATTTAATGGCAACACACTTTCCTATTTTGTATATGTGTATTTATATATACATAATAACATGGATTGTAAATATTGCATCTCTAGATGTTTATTACATTACTAAAATGACCAGATTTCTATTTAAAAAAGAATAATTTATTGAGAACCTTAATTGATAATACAATCTAAATCAATGGTCTTTATTTTTTTTAAAAGGACTAATTAAATTTATGACTAGCTTGATATTACGCAAGTAATATATAAGTTAATATTCCTTTTGTTTTATGATAAAGAGTTTATAATTTTTTATTTATTTTATAGTCTACGTCATATTTAATGTTTCAAGAATTTATTAATATTATATATACTTTGAATTTATCCTATCCTACCTCATTAATGTATCTCATACAAAAAATTAAGTTCAAATATGAATACTTAGTCCATTTGTAACATGTAGTCAAATTTTTAATACTTCTTAATAATATACTTGTTAGCATAAAGAGAAAGATCGCAACCCTCATATGAAGAAATAATAGGTAGAACAATATAAAACTTACTAATAATACTATTTATATAGGAGTTAGAAATATTTAATTAATACTTTACTCCTTTTTTCCTGAATGAACGAGCACATCAACTAATTATTTTTGCATACCACCACTCACGGTCAACTTTCCACGACAACAGCACCGTCAACCATCGTCATCCCTCAACCCTCACCCCCTTTCTACTAATTAGACTTGGTAATTTCATCATCGAATAATTAGGGTTTTTTTTTATTATTTAGCTATTGGAATAATATTTGCTATATATGTGCCTTGCTTTTGTAAGCTTAGGGAAGGTGATAAAGGAAAATGAATTGGTGAACAATATTCGATAGAGGTAAAGATTTAAAGAGGGATGGATATGAATACGATTTAAAATTTTATTTTATTTTAATATTTACAAATATTTATGGATATTTAGATTTTCACTCACTTATATATATATGGGCAATTTTGATCGCATGAAATATTACTTTTACTCTCTCTTTTTCTCTCTCGATTATCAACTCTTAAGTAATTAAACCACATATATACATACTATATTACCTCTTTGTTATCCTCATTGCCACCGTTTCTAGCACCATACTTGTTCAAATCAAAAACCTTGAAATCTCCTCGGACTTTATCAGAGCACCACATCATCATCAAAAACACTAGAAAACACACCAATTTTGGAAGGAAAACGCTCTTCGAATTCATTATACTTCTTCTTTCTTCCCATAGACAATAGTACCAGTGTCCATGTGTGTGTAAATATATAATATCAATGTGCTAGGATCGGGTTGTAATGGACCCTTAAATAGTAAAAATATGATCCATTAGTCTATAGATAAAAATTATCTTTCATCATTAATGTACTAATATTTCACCACTAATGTAATATTTTTTTACCGGTGAATTAATCTTTTGTCATTAATGTATTAAACTTTCACTACAACTATATATGTATATCATCATTAATGTATTAAACTTTCACCACAACTATATATGTATATATTTTTTATCATACGTTTAAGTATCTTTTAGTAATATTAAATTAACTTTTCATCATCTTTGAATTGATCTTTTACCATTATTATATTTACAAATGATCTTTCACCATTAATGTACTAAATTTTTAAAATTGAATGGATCTTTCATTATTAATGTATTGAACTTTCAGCACAACTATATATGTATATATATTTTATTATACGTTTAAGTATCTTTTAGTAATATTAAATTAACTTTTCATCATCTTTGAATTGATTTTTCACCATTATTATATTTAAAAATGATCTTTTGCCATTAATGTACTAAATTTTTTTAATTGAATGGATGTTTCATTATTATTTTTTACCATCATTAAACTAATTTTTCACTAAAAAGTTGATGTTTCACTATTTTTTACTTAAAAATGATATTTCCCCACTAATATACCAATTTTTTTTACCAATAATGTACTGATTTTTCACCACTCATGTATTTATTTTTACAACTATATTGATCTTTTACTACTAATATGTTGATATTTCACAAGTGAGTTGATATTCTCCTATTTTTCTACTTAAAATCAATTTTTCACCAATGATATGATTTTTTCACCACCCCATAAAATATTTTTTATAACAGTTTTTAAATAGATTTAATAATGGTTACTAACCTCTATTAATTCGCACATTATTAAAACTTTAATAACGGTTATAAAATTGTCATGAAAATAGAAATTTGTGCTAATTTTAGTCAAAATATGATTGTATTAATAACGATTATCAACTAAAATCGTTATTAAAACATGATATTTTATGAGTGGTTATTCACAAAATGTGAGTATATAAAATATCCACACAAAAAAAATGGCATGCGTTGTAAATATTGGATATGTGGATGTTTATTACATAACTAAAATGACCAGATTTACATTTAAAAAGTAATAATTTGTGGAGATACTACTTGATACTAAATTCTTAATTTGTCCATAAATTTATAGTATAAATCAAGGGTCTTTCTTTTCCAAAAAAAAGGGCTAATCAAATTTATGACTGGCTTGGTAATACGTAAGTAGTATATAGGTTAATATTTATTTTGTTTTATGATAGAGGGTCTATAATTTTTTTATATTTTATAGTACAAGTCATATTTAATGTTTCAATACTTTTTTTCCGATAAATACTTTATAATTTATCCTGTCCTACTTTATTAATATATCTCATAAATAAAAATTTAGTTCCAATATGAATACTTCAGTCATTTGTAACATGCAATCTAAACTTTTTTAGTTTTTAATAATATACTTGTTAGTATAAAGAGAGAGTACGAGACCCTTGTATGAAGAAATAATATGTAGAACAAGATAAAATGTAGTACTACTACTAATTAATTAGGAAGTAGAAATATTTAATTAATTCTTGACTCTTTTTTCCCTTGAATGAACGAGCACCTCAATTAATTATTTTTGCATACCACCACCCACTGTCGCCTTCCCACTACGGCAGCACTGTTAGCTATCATCATCCCTCAACCCTCACTCCCTTTTTACTCATTAGACTTGGTTATTTTATCACCAAATTTTTAGGGATTTTTTTTTTAATTTAGCCACTGGAATCATATTTGCTATATATGTACATTGCTTTTATAAGCTTAGGGAATGTGAGGGAGGAAAAGGAATTGGCGAACATTGTTAGCTGGAGGTGAAGATTTATAGAGGGATGGATATGTGTACAATTTACAAAAAAAAAATTTAATATCTAAAGCCTTGCACTTAGTATGAGAAGAATATGGACCAAACTCATGCTAAGTGTGGCAGGAACACCCACTATATTACATTAATGCTTCCGCTTAACAACAAATTTTTTTAGTCACAATTTTTGGGATTTACATGGTAAATTCTATTTACTTAGTTGTTTGAGATTTACCTTTAATCCCAGGCTTTATCAATAAGAAAATGGTAAAATGCAAACTAGAAAAATCATATAAAATATTAGGGAGAAAAGATCATAAATCTTAATCAAAGGAGAAAGAATTAAAGAAGAAGTATTACAAAACTTATCCTCAAAGTTTGGAAGTAAGATCAAGACTCAAAAATGGTGGTAATGTCCACCTAAGGGGACGAAATGGAAGGGAGAATAATAGAGAAAGGTTTTAGTGGTGAGACATAAAGGAAAATGACGAAGTTTTCTTTGTTACAAGACTTAAGGCTTAAGTTAGATGAGGAGGGTATAAAAGTTATTTTACCTATAAAATATCTAAACATGCACCATAATTGGAAAAGGAGGTGAAGCCACATGGTGGTAAGAAATTAGAGGTTATCCTTGAGCCAAAACACATATAAAATGGGTGGAGGAGAAGGAAAGAAGAAAAAGCTTATAACCTTAGATATTTATGAAACATATCTATGAAGAAGATAAAACCAATTTACTACCTCTAACAAGGGGACACGAAATTTAAGGTGGAAAATATAAGGATATAATGATTTATTATCAATAACGAAACACTCATAAAATTTAGATAAGAATTGAGGAAGAGAAATGTGATTTTGTGACTTTTACAGTACACAAGTATTTAAATAATTCCAAAAATAATATAAATAATAGTGGAATATTGTTTGATAATATTTAGTTCAATAATACTAAAATTAGATACTATAAAAGTTCATAAAATTTAGATAACCAGGAAAAAACTTCACATATTCAAAATACACAATTAAGACACACAAAAGTGATAAATAGTATCTTTTTACCAACGACTCGATTTGAAATTTTGAAAAAGCCTGTGCAACTCTGAAAAATGTGAGTATATAAAATATCCACACAAAAAAATAGAAATATTTTGGAGTCCAAAAGCAGCATAAAAGTCTCACAAAAGACAAATCAGTAAGAAAAGATAAGGAATCCAGAACAAAACATTCTTAAAATGCAACTAATGTTTTAAAACTCAACAAAGATGTGATAAATGAACAAACTAAGTAGATTTAGTCTCCTCCAATACCAATTCAAAATAAATTAGGTTTTCCAAAATATAAGGGTATTACAAGGAGGTCTTGTGTAGATTCTTGAGGATGAGTGATTCTCCCGCTGTTGTAGGCTTGTTAGGCTAGTTCGTGCTTAGGCATTATGGAGGCATTCCTATTTTGATTGTACTTGGTAATCAAGATATTTTTTGTTGTATCTTGTTAATTTATTGGGTTGCCGAAACTTTTTCTTCTCCATGTATTTCGCTCTTGTTGGGCCTGAATAGGCTTGGTTTGTAAACACTAAATGTTTTCATCCTTTTCTACGCTTATCTTGTGTTTTTGGGTTTTTCTAAGTTTGGTTAGTTTTGGATACTCGACCTTATATCTAATATAGGACATACTGCAATATATATATTCTATAAGCTATAGTTGTAACACCCTCATTGTTCATAAGTAGTTTTAACGAGACACAAATATTTAGTAGTGAAAAATTAGGATGTGAAATATAAGGTGAGGGAGTTATGGACCGCACGTTGTGTTAGGGTGGATGGAGGTAAGCTAGGTTGAAATGGGATATGATAGGCCAGGGTTGGGACTTATTCGGCCAAGTCATGGTTGATCAAGTGTAAGTCATGACATGACTGACATGGTGAAGGTGTGGCAGGCCGAGTTGGTCATAGATGTAGTGTTGTTAGAAGTGGTAGACCTGGATTAGTAGTTTGTATCTATTAAAGTGTTATAACCCATGGCTAAATTGAACATCCCACATATTATTATATGGTAGGTTCAAATTCATTGTTCACTAACCCTCTAACCCACCATTTGTCGAATCTTAGTTTGCATGAATAATGTGGGTTGGGTAGATTATGACCGTGGGACCACTCCATAATATCCATTGGAACACCTCTGAATTTTAACACTCATGAATCTTGTTTATAATCAAAATTTATGTCATACATATATCCAAATTTCCTCCCATATTGTATCCATGATCCTAGCATAAATGAACAAACAACTTTTGCTTAAATAAGTTTTGCTTGTCAAAAGATTAATGCCTAAGTATGGTTTGGGAGGGGGGGAGGTTTTACTACCAAATTGTAACTTTTCAATTGTGATTCTTTTATATTTATATAAGAACAATTTAGTAATTTTGTTGTCTAAATGAAGAAAAAGAGACAAACATGGCTAATAAAAGCCAATAACTTTTCCAAACCAAACGGATAAATAAATTGAGGCCTTAACTGATACTAAAATATTAATTTGTCCATATATATGCGGTCTAAATCAATGGTCTTTCTTTTTCAAAAAATGGCTAATTAAATTTATGAATGACTTGATAATACACAAGTAGTATATAAGATAATATTCCTTTTTTTTATGATAGAGGGTCTTAAATTATTTATTTATTTTATAGTATTAGTCATATTTAAAGTTTGTAAGATATTATTATTATTATATATACTTTATAATTTATCCTATCCTACCTTATTAATATATGTAATAAAAAAATTAAGTTCCAATATGAATACATAGTCAATTTGTAACATGCAGTTAAAATTTTAATACTTATGAATAATATAATTGTAAGTATAAAAATTAGTATGAAGAAATAATATGTAGAACAAGATAAAACTTACTACTACTACTAATTAATTAGGAAGTGGAAATATTTAATTAATTTTTGACTCTTTTTTTCCCCTGAATAAATGAGCACCTAAATTTATTATTTTTGCATACCACTAGCCTTCGTCGCCTTGCCATGGCGGTAGCACCATCAGCTATTGTAATCCCTTAACCCTCACCCCCTTTTTACTCATTAGACTTGGTTATTTCATCGCCGAATATTTAGGGATTTTTTTTAATTTCGGTATAGGAATCGTATTTGCTATATACGTATGTTGCTTTTATAAGCTTAGGGAAGGTGAGGGAGGAAAAGGAATTGGTCAACAACATTCGATGGAGGTAAAGATTTAGAGAGAGATGGATATGAATACGATTTATAAATTTTTTTTAATATTTACAAATACTTATGGATCTTTAGGTTTTCACTCAATTATATATGTATATATATGGGCAATTTTGATCACATGAAATATTACTTACTCTCTCTCTTGATTATCAACTCTTAAGTAATTAAATTGTATATATACATACTATATTACCTGTTTTTTATCCTCGTCACCACTGTTTCTAGCACCATAATTGTTCAAATAAAAAATCTTGAAAGTCCCTTAGACTTCATTGGAGCACCACACCATCATAAAAAACACTAGAAAACACTCCAATTTCTGAACGAAATTGCACTTCAAATATATTCCACATCTTTCTTCCTCTCTCTTATATATATATATTTGCGTGAGTGGTGTTGGGTGTGGAAGAAAAGAAGAAGAGTAAGGTGCTTAGTATTTTTGTGTGTGTGTGTGTGATCCATTATTCCATACATAAAAGTTATCTTTCATTATTATTATACTAATATTTCACCACTAATGTAATAATATTTTACTAGTAAATTGATCTTTCAACATTACTGTATTGAACTTTTACCACAACTACATATATATATCTCTCTCTCTCTCTCTCTATATATATATATATTATCATTCATTTAAGTATATTTCATTAATATTAAATTAATTTTTTTTACCATCATTGAATTGATTTTTTCAATATCACGCGAGTTGATCTTTTACCATTATTATACTTAAAAATAATTTCTCACCATTAATGAACTAAATTTTTACAAGTGAATGAATCTTTCATTATTAATGTATTAAACTTTAAGCAACTATATATATTATCATATATTTAAGTATGTTTGACCACTATTAAACTAATTTTTTACCATTACTAAATGGATTGTTCAACAAAGAGTTAATGTTTCACTAATATTCTACTAAAAAATTATCTTTCATCACTAATATATTAATGTTTTACCAATAATATACTGATCCCCCCACCTATTTATTTATTTTTTACTACTGTATTGATCTTTCACTACTAATATGTTGATATTTTACAAGTGAGTTGATATTCTCCTATTTTTCTACTTAAAATCAAATTTTCACCATTAATGTAATTATTTTTCACCAATGAGATGATTTTTTCACCACCCCAGAAAAATATTTTTGATAACAATTTTTAAATAGATTTAATTACGGTCACTAATAGTTATTGATTTGCGCATTATTAAAACTTGAATAACAGTTATAAAGCTATCATAAATAAATTTCAAATTTATGCCAAATTTAGTCAAAATACGCTTGTTTTAATAACGGTTATAAAAAATAATAGTCGATTAAGAATAATCGGCTGAGCTTGCACGCCTCCTTGTCCTTGCGATGGGAAAGAACTTGCGAAGGAAAACCCGACAGACTAGTGGTTCGGCTGGCCGAGATCAACTACCGCCGATGGACACACGAGTCCAAGACCCTTATAATGGTGATAAATTCTCTAATCAAGAAAATATTAATTTGTAGGGAACTCCTTCCCACCCATTGGCCCCGACATCGAAGGAAATAGATGATTCAAACGATGTGTTACTTGAATCCTCAGGTGCAAAAACAAACAAGGAAAATGTTAACTCAATTTTGATTGCTTGCACTTCCAATTTGGACAAACCAAATCAATTCCATCCAAACAACCCTAAGATCAAACCCTTAGAAAGTTGGAAGGATATCTTACTCAAGAATCGTAGGGAAGAAGGGGTACTGAATCTTTCTTTCTCTCCCCCTATGATTCTTAATGGGGAAGCACAAGCCCAGTTACAACAATTTAAAATCGACATTGAGGAAAGAAAATGGGCGTATACCTTGGTGGGGATGGTTACAGGCTATCAACCTTCACATTCTCAAATGGTCAAATATGTGAAGGAGAACTAGACTAGAATTACGACTCCCCCTCAAATTTTCCTACATGACCAGGGGTTGTTCCTCTTTAGATTTGACAATGAAACTAATTATCAATCTACCTTGAAGATGCCATACTAGTGATATGGTGTTAGACCCCTGCTCATAAAGAAATGGAATGCAAATGAAGCTTTTGACAATGCAGAATGGAGGAAAATGTCATTGTGGATTACCCTTCCTAGACTCTCTGTAACTCAATGGTCTACAGATTCCCTTAGTAGAATAGGCAGTTGCATTGGAGTTATAATTTCTGCTGATATGGTTACAGCCACAAAATCAAGAGTTTCTTTCCCTAGAGTGCTTATAGAGGTGGATGTGAGCCTGCCCATTATTGAACATATTCAAATTGCCTTACCTAATGGGAATGTTAGAAGGCAATTAGTTCACTATGAATGGAGGCCAAAATTTTGCTCAAAGTGTGATAGAGTTGGTCATGACCAGAATGCCCACTTGCCTAAGAAAATGATAGAAAAGGAGAAAGGAAAGCCTTTCTAAAAAGTTTGGCAAGTTAAAAAGAAAAAACCACCACATGAGCAACAAATAATACCAGCAACTGAACACAAGTCTGCTCAGGATCAATCCTATGAATTGACCAAGCAAACCATGGTAGTGAATGCAGGTCAACCTTCTGCTTATACTGATGATGATATTCTTACCATATGTGACCCTATACATGTAATACCCCATTTTTTGGAACCCTAATTAAAATTAATAATTATGTGTTATTAGTTATAATTATTGTTTTAGGAGGTTTAGTATTAAACGTGTTATTATTATTATTATTATTATTACTACTACTACTACGGTGGTTTAGATATAAAAATAATCAGGCTAAAAAGTTGATAGAAACCGATTATTTATGTTGCTTAATTCATCCCATTCATCTTTACACCATACAAAAAGTAATGTTGCTCAATTCATACCATGCCATTATATAAATAAGTGTGCAAACACTCCATATTTCAAAAAATGGCAATAGCCTTGGAAGAAAGAATTGTAAATGTTAGAATTTCAATTACTTTACATGGGTGACACCACAACATATGATAACATCAACCTACTCTATGCCTGTAGAAGCACCTAGTTAAGGTAACACATGTGTAAGAAATAATATAGTAGCCAAAAGAAGAAGTTTAGTCACTCAACAAGGATTAAAAGACATGAAGATAAGAATTAGATAGGGAATGAAAATGTGTGTACTTGTATTAATTTTTATAAAGTTTGCAAACATGTAATAACATGTGACAGTGGCCTACAAGATAGAGGTAACCATTATAAGTGGATTAAAAAATATAGACAGGTATTAAAAGAACTAGACATTATTAGTGGCCTACGAAAATAAAAGCCAAACATTACAAAAAGAGCTGGACATTCTAAGTGGCTCATAACTAGCACCATTAATGATTTAAAAAAAATTACTAAAAATTGCGACATCATATGCACATAATTAGTGCCTTAATTCAGTTATCATGAAGCATAGTTAGATTTACAAAAAAAAATAAAAAATATATATACAAACCAATAGAAAGTAATAACTAATACCTAACCAACAACCCTCCTTTATCCTGCACTTATCCTCGGTGTTGCAGAAGCAGCACCAACAACAGTTGTAGTCCCTCCATTAGCAGTTGAAGAGCCTATAAGAATAACAGCAACACCATCATTCATGGCAATATAGGTAATGTTCTTTTCTTTTGTTGTGGAACCACCTTTACACCCCCTCATATTATGACCAAAATCATCATAGAGATGACATTTTTTTGTGACATGTCTATTGCCTTTCCTTTTCTCATTTTCTTCTAAAATCCTACATTTAGTTGGCATTCCTATCCTTCTACTCATTTGTGTTGGGTTGATGTGGGGGTTGTTAAATTTAAGCTAATTTTCTAGATCAAGAGCAGGGTGAATGATCTCCTACAGTTTATAGGTGTCAACTAAATAAAAAGGGTGAATAAATTGCTTGATGCATTTTCCCTTATAAACTATACACCCATAAACATGCCTACATGGAATGTAAATAAGTTGCGATTACCCACACAAGAATTGATATCAATAGTGACCACTCCCACTATTTCCCTCACTTCAAATTCACCAATCGAGATCTATCCACAACACAAAACATTTTTTATGTGTAATTACCTTGACCATCATGTCAATATTTGGATATATACCACCATTTATCCATCCCTCTTCATTTGATTGCCTATTGAATATTCTTACCATGGATTTCCTCCCAACTTTTACAAAAAAAAAAGGAAATACCATTAGATATTTCTTGTAATTGAACATATTCAAGAAGAAAAAAAATAAGCTACTTAGTTAATGTGATGCATTATTATGTATAAAATGCTAAATAAATTGGGTCTTGCTAAGAGTTGATGATATAACTTGGGTTTAGCTTGTAATACCCCCAAAATTTTTACTACTTAAAAATTTCATTTTGTGGAAGTATTAATTACAAAAATAATGGGTGTTACCGCCACACTCACTATAAGCCTGACATCCTTTGCCATCCTTATACAAAGTGCTAAGGCTAAAACATTACTTTACTTAAACAACGTTTATAACTTTAGAACAAAATAGAGATTATAAATCCAATTTGTCCTGATAAATATAAAAAGATCAGACAAAATAGTTACATTATAACAAAAGGGGGAATAACAAGGGATAGAAGAGTCTATGAAACATCCGGATCAAAAGATGCCGGAGCTAACATCGGATAGTCCTAACTCTCAAACCTCTACTGGAAGCCATCATGCTGAACCCTCAAAGTACTCCTACAAAGTCATCATTTCCCATTGAATAGGCAGGGGATCGAGAAATGGAACCTGCTAGTACTACAGTACTGAGAAAACCATTATGCTAACATCAACATGTAAGACCATGTGAGGCACAAAAAGAACATAGCATAGGAATATCAGGGAAGCATATAATCATAAAATGGATACAATTGATATAGTTAAGAGAAATATAAATACCAAGGTAGGGCACTAAGGCAACTACCGATACAACAATCCATACATAAATTCCAGATACCAAAGTAGGGTGCAAAGGCAACTACTAAACACATATCACAATATGAAGCGCACAATGGCAGCTATCAGAAACATTAAATCCATAACAACCCATTGAAATCTTCATAAAAAGATTATTTCCAATTTTAATTACTCGAGGGGGATACAATAATAACTCAAAGACATAAAAGTACACCGGTTGTACTAGCGCACAAGGCAACACGATACCCTCCAACCCTCCAACCCAGAGTCATAATAGAACTTTGGTCATACTAGTGCACAAGGCATCACAGTACCCTCCACACCTAGGTCACCGAATCCTTAGGTATCGATACCCCCTATAGGGCCCCTAGGTCACCTATAGATTAGACTAGGGCCTTACTAGGGCACAACAGACACACTAGAAAACCAAATAAAACAAGGACTCCTACCTCGTCTCTAGGGTAGCTACCCCTAGAGAGAAACCATTCCTAGACTTGAGGTCTTCCACTTTACATAATAGTATTTTATGGGGTGACCACAAATATCACACATTGCACATAAACTTTCTTTTAATACTTAGCCATTTCCCTTTATTTCTAATTATTTAAGGTAAACCCTAAGGTCATATCTAGTTATTCGCAAAAGGTGTGTTAATTCAAAATGACATAACTACCCACAACTCCTAATTTTACCATTTTATCCAAATTCGTATCAAGCAACATTATTACGAGCCATTTATCATGAAAATGCTAACGGATAATTATTCATGATATGGTAACATGTGAATAATCTTTGCATCTTTGTGACTGACTATATTACCCACTTTTCATGCCTTTAGTAAATTACGTCTACAACCAAAATCATGCATTTCTAGGGTGAGATATATTCCATGTAACACATGTGTATAAATTTATAGGATATTATGTCATTCAACAGGGTAATTAACATCACAGTGTAGGAAAGGAAATACTTCAACTCTAGAACATGCAATTAACATTTATTATATACTAACCCTTATCATGCGTACATGCTTTATAATACTTAATTCAACCCTAGTTGCTATGCCAAAATAATCGTAATACACTTATCATGGTAAATTACATTATAAGGTTGCAGGGTTTCAACTCTAATAAGTCCTAGGCATGCATATGTAATTTATTCAACAAAGCATACATGCGTATGTTATCAATCAATTCATACGTCGGAATATGCTAAATATTTAGAATTATACCATTTACATTTATGCCTAATCATAACACTTGCAATTTCTTTCTAAAAATTCCGAAGTAAAATACATACATATATTTCTCTAAAAACGAGGCATATATAATACTCTAAGCACAACCAAACTTTATGTGTTACCACATGATCTCACATCTTAGTAGAAGTGTACGTTTTACCTCTTATCCAAGCAAAAATGAATAATCAAGATTCACTCAGTTAGTCTCCACTCAATTCTTCAACTCCTTACATTAACACAACCAACACACATATTAGCATATAATATAACACCAAAAATAATCCAAAATTAACTAAAATTAAATGGGAAAGAGATTAGAGAATTAATTGGAGTCAAAAGGAATCTTGAATTGTATGAAAGTGTAAAAGAATGTGTGGTGGAGCTATGGTTAAATTTTGGTGGTGTTTGGAAAATGTTTGGGGTAAGAATAGGGGTGCATGGCCAAAAAAAGAAGTTACATTGGCAGGCGGTGCAAAAGTTACATGACTGTGCAGCACCAGTGCACAATAGGTTAAGAGAAAGAAAAACTCATGGCTAGACGGTGTAAAAGTTACATGGTCATGCAGAATCAGGCCGAGAGAAAAAAATTTGCACAGTTAGGCGGTGCAAGGATTGCACGGTTGTGCAGCAAGGGATTTAAGCATAGCATAGCCATGCACACTGCGACACTGCAAGCAACGAGAGGAAGAAGAGGGAAAAAGAGACGGTGGTCGGCGACGATGGCCAATGACGGTTAGGGAGAAGGTCGGGGTGACCTTGGCGGTTGGTCCACCTGCCAAAGGGAGGCGAGTGGTGGCCAAGGTGGTGCTCAGTGGAGGAATGGGTGGCGGGAAGCTAAAACAGGGTAGAAACAAGGAGGAGGAGGAAGAAAGAAGAAGGAGGAAGAAGAAAGAGAGGTCAGGTAGGCGATGGACGACCATAAAATGGAGGGGTATATATATACTAATATGGTGGTGTGCCAAGGAGGAGAAATGGCAGGGGTGGTGGCGTGCGAACGGGAAATTTTGCAGAGGATGAGGGAGGGTGATAGTGGTGCACGAGGGTGATGAAGGCAATAGGCAAAGAAGCAGAGAATGATGGGGATGGTTTTAACACCCCCAAAATTTACTACTGAAAATTTTTGTTTTAGTAAAAAGGTTTAACAGAAGTGAAATAACAAAACTTGAAATTCTAGGGGTATTACCGCCACACTTAATACCAGACTGGTTCACACCTACTATTCCAGTACTAAGTGCTAAGGCTAAACAGGGTTAACATCAAACACAGGTCATTAATAAAACCATGAGAGCCCATGAGAGGACTCCCTCATAGTCATACAGAAATCAGAGTGCGATTTAAGAATTACAACCCAAAGAGTAAGCAACTAGAGTTTTCCAAAAACATAAAATATTGTACGACATGACATAACTAGAATAAAACGATACATGGTCAAGTCAAAAGAAAAACAAAGTCCGACCGAGTCTCTCTCAATCCCCAGGTCAGGTCTAGGCTCAACGCTCAGCTCCGCCTGATGCCTCGTAGGTGTCGTAGGCATAAAAAACGCCGTCCCCTACCTGCACAAACTCAGACGGGTCTTCTACTCGTGGGAACGAGTAGCACCCATGAAATGGGTGATCAGTATGCTACGTACTAAGTAAGGTAACTATGTGCTAAGGACAAACATACAAAAGATACAACATAGCATACATGGCATATTCACATAAGCAGCATGTAGTAATATAGATGATGAAGGCCGGTTGTGGTCCGGGTAAACTTATTCTTTAGATCTCTGGTAAATATAGTCGATTCACATCATAGTCTTTATCAATCCATGTGAATGCGGGAACCCCACTGTTATAGCCGGTAGACCGGTCATGCAGGGTAAAATGCTCCTGGCCACTATTATTTGCCGGTGGATTGGTCATGCAGGGCAAAACGCTCCTGACCACTATTATTCGCCGGTGGACCGGTCTGGCCCCGACTTACATGGTGTTTCACTATAATTACTTCATATCTTTCACATGTCTTATCATCATTACGTTTGGTTTGTTGAGCATGGAAACCCCCACTATTATAGTGGTGGAACGGTCGTGCAGGGCAAAATGCGCCCGACCATATGCCAACTTCGGTTTCAATAAAATTACTAATAATAATAATAATAATAATAATAATGTTAAGCATAATAATAATAACAATAGCAATAATAATAGTAACCGAAATGATAATAATAATATAAGGGTCCAAATATTTATATTAATAATAAAAAGTGATAATGGATAAAGTTAGTATTAACAATATTAGCAAGAAAATAATGATAATGATAATGGTAATAATAATAATAATGATGATAATAATAATAATAATAATAGGAATAGTAATAGTAATAATAATAATAACAAGGGTTATCATGATAATACTGAAATTATAGATCTCCATTAATAGTAGCATTAGTTATAAATATTTCCAAGGTTAGGTTAAGTAATAATAATAATAATAATAACAACAATGGCATTAATAATAATGATAATAATGATGATGATGATAATAATAATAATAATAATAATAATAATAATAATATAGATAATACCATTAATATTATTAAATAACCAATACTTGTATAAAATGGGTTTAAGGGTTGGGAAGATTAGAGAACCACCTAAGGGCAGTGGTGGCACCGGCGGCGGAGACGGATGTGGGAATTGAGGTGGCGGAAGGAGGAGAAAGGAGGGAGGAGGAGAGGGAGGCAGGGAGAAAGGGAGATGTGGGGAGGTAGAGGAGGATCCCCTTGTTGTTTTGGAGGGTAGAGGTGGTGTTAGTGGCGGTGGGATTGGCAGCGGGCGGTAGTACGAAGGGCGGTAGGGGTTGAGGAGGGGTTGATTGGGAGGGCAACTTTGCACGGCTGGGGTGGCTCATGTAGGGAAAATCAAGGGACGATAAGGGTTTAGTTAGATAGAGGGTGGTGCAAGGGGAAGTTTTAGGGGTGGTTTGGCCGGCGGAGATGGGCGGCAGCAGTGGACTGCTGGTCTGAAGGGGCGGCGGCGAGAAGGGGCAAATTTTTGGGTTTCAAAATCAAAAACCGAATTCAGGCATCCTATGGGGTATTTATAGATCGATTGGGTGGGTAATGATACGGGGAAGAAGACAAGGGAGGCGCAGATGCTAGGCATGCCACCCGGTGGTGGCAGTCGAGGCGATTATGCCATGGCAAGGGCGGCAAGGTCGAGGGAAGAAGGATAGGGAAAGGGGCAGGGTGCCTGGGAGAGGGGAATGTAATACCCCGTATTTTAAAATTTAATTTTATTAAGGTTAATTATTTTATTACCGTAATTTGATATAAATATTTAATTATTTTAATTTCGATTCGTTTTATGGATTTATCGACGATTTCGACTTCATAATTGAATTTAATTAATCATTGTCGTTGCGGATGATTCTAAATAAATTCGTTCACGACTATGATTTTATTATATTCACATGATTTTGATTTTTGGTTAAAAATATATATTTTCGTTCTTTCTCGTATTTTGATTTTTAATATTTTAGATTCGTTTGCGATTATAACTTCGTCGTATGATTACGACTTTGTTTTGGAGTTATATTTCGTTAGCGATATATATAGTATTTAAATTATAAAATTTCCGTTTTAAATAGTCAAATTTATTTTTATCAATTTTATCCGTAGAAAATATTTCCGACATTAAATTTATTTGTTTCTGAAGTCATTAAGATCTTCGGAAAGTTTTAAATTAAAAAGATTTTCAAAGCTTATTTATAGATTTCTTTCCAAAATTAATTTCCTTCCGTTTTATCTTTTTTTGGTTGCGGAAGATCAATTTCGGAAATTATTTAAATTAGTCTCGGTTTATTAAAATTTAATTTAAATATTTACTTATATACTTTTAAATATTATTTCGAGGTCTTATAATATATTTCCATAAATAATATAAAATTTTAGGTTCATTGGTAAATTCTTCCGAAAATACTTCTGAAATTCTGTATATAGCTTTTATATTGATTTTACGCCTTCGGAACCTTACGAAATGGTTTTTCATTAAATAAATTTTAAATAAAACTTTCCAATAATGTTTTCAGATGTTTAGAGTTTATTTATGTGTATTTAAAAAAAAAAAAAGGAAATCCCGAAACCAGCCCTTCCCTCTCTTCTTTTCCTTTTCTTTCTTCTTCTCTCCCTTCTCTTCTCCTTCACTTTCCCGACCTGTCCCTGTTCTGCACCCAAAAACGCAGCCCTCATCTCCATCTTCTCCTTGCTCCTCCACGCTACCCGACCTCCAGCCATCGCCGGCCACAACCGCCGCACAACAGCCGCCGCAAATGCTGCAGCAACAGCCGCAACAAATGCAGCCAAAGTGCAGCAGCAGCGCAGTAGCGGATGGAAGCAGTAGCAGCGAACGGGAGTGACACGCCGCCGCTGTCCGGTCACCGTCGACGTTGCCCGACCACCGGCGAGCACTGTTCGACCTCCGGCGAACCTTCTCCCGCCTTCTCTTGTCCCGATTTGCTAATTCTTGTTTGGTATAAATTCTGAAAACCCTAACTTTTGAATTAATTAATTGAGTATGAATTATATTATAAAAAGCTAAATTGATTGTTTGATTATGTATATATATGTTGTATGATTGATTTAGAGTGGTTAATTGTAGTGTATTTGGTTGATTTGTGAAAATTGAATTTTTGGGCCGGGTTATGCCCGAATTTTCGGAATCGTCCGATTTAACTATTTTGAGTAAATTGATTTTACAATATGCTATGAAATGTATCTAATTTCATGTTGGAACTTTCAATTTGATAAATTTATGCCGAATTAATCGGAATTAACCTTCTATGTCAAAATCCGTGTGTGATGAAATTGGGTTGCATAATTGAATCGTTTTACTCAATCGATTTTGTAATATCATTCGAAATGTATTTAATTTTATATCCGAAGTGTTGATTTGGGAAAATTGTATGAAATTGATCGGAATTGGATTTTTAGGTCGAAACTCTTACGGGTTTAAATTGGATTATGTAATCGGGTTGTTTTATTCAATTGATTATACAATTTATATTAGAATACATTTAATTACATTTCTGAATCGTCAATTTATATATTTTAGCAAGAATTAATCGAATTTGCGTTCCGGGCTTAAAAACTTTAATTGTGCTAAATTGGGTATTTCCTTTATTGGTTTTGATCAATTGATTATATGTTATGTTATAAAATATGTCTAATTGCATTTCTAAAAAATTCAATTTAATTAAATTTATAGAATTTTACCGAATTGTATTTTCGGGCCTAAAACCTTAGATTTCAAGTAAAATTTTGGAATTGGTCATTTATATGGTCGTTTTTCTAAAATTGAATTTATAGAAATAGTTGAAATGATCCTATATGCATTCTAATACCTTCGATTGTAATTAATTGGTTTGAATTATTTGAATTTATATCTTGGGCTTTGAAACCCTAATTTTCGTATATGAATTTATAAAATTAATTATGCTATACTTCTTTTACCTAATCGATTGTCGGATTTGACTTTAAATCATTTGAATTATGTTTTTATCTTATCGGGTTAGATTTGGTTCTATGCAAAAGGTTGGTTGTCCTTTGGATTGTAAAACCTAATGAATAAGTCATTTTTGATAAAATAACTTATAATCTATTATTCTTTCCCCGACTTTCCAAATCAATTTGAAATGTTCCAAGCGATGAGTATTAATCCGATTTGGTTGATATTTAATTTTAAATCTTAATCGAGCTACGCTCGCAAGTCATAGGTTTTATGCACGTTTTTCAAGAAAGGTTGTTTATGTCTGTTTGTGTTGATTTTATTATAATTGAATTGTTGATCGATAAGATAGTTTCTAACCTAGTTCCGATTTCCATCGGTGATCTAGGAAAACATTCTCGTGGATTGTCGAGCTTTTGATAACTCTCTCTTTCTCAATTTGCTTAGCTAGCTTCGGACTTAGGTAAGTCATTACTTACCTTTAGTTATGACGGATTCTCAATGTATGTCTGCTTGGAGTGAAAGGTGGTGATGATGATTATCGATTATTTAATTATGTCAAGCATATGCTATGTTCTATATGGCAATTGCATGAATATATGGATTTGTAGCCTCAATACAACGCGTGTTAATATGACGCTTGGATATTATACGTGTGTAAGTGTGTGAAGGGCTGAGTATGGATTGAATTGCATGATACCTTATGCTGTATTTTATGCCATGTACTCATTCGGCTTTAATGCTCCTAAAGTTATTCGGCTTTAATGCCTCATGAATTGGATCGGCTTTAATGCTTCTGGAATCGATCGGCTTTAATGCCACTTAAATTGGTTCGGCTTTAATGCCATTTGGATTGGTTCGGCTTTAACGCTGCTTGGATGGTTCGGCTTTAATGCCGCTTGGCTTTAATGCCATTTGAAATTGATATAATAATGGAACATCATTGTGTTGATGGATGGGAGCTAAGTGCTGTTATGTGGGCCTGATTTCTGATTGACTAAATTCTTGAATAAAATATTAATCACTTAAAGTGAAAGATCTTGAGTTGGGACTTGTATCACTCGGGGTAGCTATCCGAGTTAGGTTTGGTATTCACTTGGTACCATTCCGGTGTTTTTCTATTCTGTGATCCCGGGTGCCTTACGAGGTCCGGAGAGGCCCTCTTCTACTCTATAGGTGTCTCGATATATTTCGGCCCTATAGGGGGTATGCATACTTAAGTGATTAGGTGTCCTATTTATTGGTGGTCTGGTTACGTTTCTGGGCGGGCCAGCTAGGGCTAGTACCGTTCGAGTACTAGATTAGTTGTTACGATCTTTGAGTCTCCATCCTCAAGAAAATATAATTAAACAGTTGTGATTACAATAAAGGAATATAATAATCATGAATTATTCTCGTTGGCTCTTGGACTTTATGTTCTATTTCCTATACATGTCTCTTGATTCTATCTTATAATAATGTTTCCATATGACAAACGTCCGCATTCAATTATCATATGATCTATTATTCAAAGCACATGTGGGACTTGTGTATAGAATGATACCTTCTAGGGTAGCATGTGATTATGATTTTCTTGTAAGCTTGTACCTTATGTATTGTTATGTCTGGTCATGTATTATAAGCGTGAGTCTGTGACTCCATGTTTTATGGTGTGTGTATCATATGTATAATCGAGCGTGAATTAATGTATGAGTAGAATGACGTATGTATCACATGTATAATTGAACATAAGTATTGTAAGCTGAATGTTGCCTTATCTTATATGTATTATGTTTTTTTCCAAGAGTAGGGTAGTATTGATTTACTCAGTACCGGACCCGTACTGATACTACCTTGATTGTTTGGGTCCTGTGATGATCCACTGATGGTGGGGAGCAGACCACTTGTGCAGGTTCAGTATTAAATGTGTTATTATTGGGAGGAATATTTTCCTTGGATTTTGAGAGTAGGCTATCCGGTGATTCGATGTGGCAAATAAAGTTGGCTCCACTGTAGGGATGCCCTTTGGTTCTCTTTCCAGATTTTATTGTATCTTAAATGTATTATTTTGGTGTATAAATCATTCATCTGATTTGTATTTAGTTGGTTTGTGATTTTGTGGGATATGTATTTGGATTTAATATCCTTTATCTTTTAAGTTTTAAAGTCCAGGATTATTTTACAGGTTTCTGTTGATTTATTCAACGATAATTTTTATCCAGCGACATTAATAACTTTCCATCTGCATGTGGATATCTCCTTGTGGGAGTTTATCCTCACTGCATAGATGTTGGTTGAATTTTATTGGACAGGTTTTAGCCTTGCATCTAGCATGAGATAGATGGTGGACATTTATCTCGTGTTAGGTGTGGCGGTAACATTCCCCAAATTGTGTTTTGTGTTTTAGCTTCCGCATTATTATCTTAAACTCGAAATTTTTCAGGAGTGAAATTTGGGGGTGTTACAGGGAAGAAGTCGGTTGGGGTTGAAAAAATAAAAGAAAGCGACGGGGGAGGGAGGGAAGGACGGTAGGCAGCGGTGGTGGCCGACGGAGGGCAGAATTGCAGCTTCTCCGTCACCGCCCGTGCCTCGGGAAAGAAGAAGGGTCGGAACTGGCGGTTCAGTGAGGAAGAAAGAAGAAAAGAAAAAAAAGAAACCAGATTAGCTGGGAAAGAAAGAAAAAAAGGAAGAAAGAGTGTGGCGCGGGCCTGGGCCACTCAGGGAGGGAGGAAGCTGGGCCGCGCGGGCGGGCTGGCCTAGCTCGGAGGGAGAAGGAAAAAAAGAAAAGGGAAAGACAGGAAGAAAAGAAAAAGGGAGAAAGAGGGAGAAAAAAGAAAAGAAAAAAAGGAAAAATAGGTGGGTTGGGTATTTTGGTATTTTTGGGTTATTTAAACTAATAATATTTAGAAAATAATAATTAATTCCTTCTTAGATTAATTTTGGGCTATTTTTGAATAATAATTAGTTTTTTAAATCCCAGTTTAATTAGCAACACTCCCTAATTTTTTTTCTAATTAAATTATTTATCATTTTCCTCTTGATTGTCCCTAAATAACTCCCCTATATTTTAATAAAATAATTTATTTAATTAATTTCCCTAATAAGTCCTCATTTAGCCATAATTTTTCAGAATTAGAATTTTGGGGTATTTCAATGGTTGTTATGGTGCACGCGGGAGATGGTGTCATGGTGCAGCAGGGGCACGAGGGTGGTAGGGATGATGGTGATAGGGTAGAGGAAGAGAATTCCCTCATGCCACAAAGTCGGTGCAAGATAAGAAGGGAAAATAAAAGAAAGAAAAGGAAAAGAGAGAAGGTTTACGGAATTAGGATTAGATTAGGAATTTTGGGATTAGCCAAATAATTTGGTTTAGAAAAAAAAATTAGCGAGTTTAGATTTTGGTTTACGAATTTTGGTTTATCCGAAACAATGTTTCAGTTTTCGGTTAAAGTTTCGGAATTACAAAATTGCGTTAGAGCTAAAATAAGATTTCTCATAGGTTTAGAATCGGATTAAGATATAATTTATATGGTATTAGGTTAAATAAAATTTGGAGTATTACATAGCTCCAACAAGAGTGAAAATAAAAGAGAGGATGAGATGGGAAAAGGATTTGATATTTAAGTAACCATTGAAATCAAATACTTACAATCAACACTTAAGGTAACAACTCTTAAGATAAAGATTGTTAGATTTTTGTAAAATTCAACAAACTATGCACTAAGTTATTGAAATGAAAACACATGACTTAGGGGTCGGAAAAATACTCAAAGGCTACCTCTTTCATTCATATTTACACCCATATAAGAGTATAAGAAGTTGAGAAAATTACAACCAATCTTTAAGTAACCATAAGGGTTCAACTTAACCAAATTCTACTCTAATGCATGCTAACTATGGTAGGACTCAAATAATCAGCATGGAAGATGATGTTTCAAGCTTCCCATCATCCATTTCCCATGCGATAGCTGTTACATTAGATTTACAAGCTGATAATTAGGACTTGGGAAATATAAATTACAAGAAAAGGGAAAACTAGTACATTACTTATGCATTAACTAAATGGAAACATAAACATTCCCTAAGACCCCCTTTGGCCAGCTACTTTATATACTTGTTAGGATATTAACTTCCCTTAATTAATTCTAATTAAGGTCTTGGAAAACATCAAAACTTGACTCCAAAATCTGCTATAAAAGTGAAGTGGTTGCATGCTTGTGATTTTCAAATAATGTGTGCTCCATGTGTTGATTTTTACTGGATGTTGACCGAATCTTGCATGGCTTTTCAAGCCATATTTTTGAGACTTATTCAAGCCATAATGAATCTAAAAAAGGTGGTGAGATGATTACCTATAATTGTTGTTGCATGGCTTATATGGCTCTTTATAATTTAATTCATATTTTAGTCTAAGTGATGAGCGTTTTTGATTCTCCTAACTTAGAAAAATTTATTAATAGACTATTTTCATCATATGAAGGTGATACTCCTACATCACATTACATTAAAGTAAAGTTAGAATAAACGTTTATCTATCCAAGTCTAATGTTGAATTTAATGATCCAACAAAGTTGGAGGTGTTCTATCTATTGCACATTGTTGTATCAAATTTAGATGATGCATAAGTCTCCAATGGAATGCCCGTTAGGTATCGGTATGCATCAACCGAAATTACTTTGATCATATCCATTTACCTTAAGAATTCTAAAATTGTATATATTGCTAGCCAAAAATATTACCTACAAAATTGAACAATTGCAAATTAGTGCACAATATATACCTTTATCAATTTTGCATAGAATACACTTATAGTGTTGCATTTTACACTATAGTTGCATGATATGATCTTGACAATGACCACTAACATCAAAACTTACCTACAAGTAGGCTTAGAGTGGTTCTTTCAGCAATTTGCATACAAATGACTACAATAGCTTCTACTTGCATAGTGTGGAAAGATCTCCTTAAGAGCAACTTCAACACCCTTGCAAACTAAATCAAACATCAAATTAAAGAGGTATAATACCCCTATTATTTTGGAAAACTTAATTTATTCAGGATCTATATTGGTAGAGGATAATTTTCCTTAGCTTGGCATTTTAATGCATCTCTTTGGAGTTTTGAAACCCTAGTTGTATTTTTCAAATA
Organism: Tamarix chinensis; assembly: GCA_030549775.1. Lineage (NCBI taxonomy): Eukaryota > Viridiplantae > Streptophyta > Magnoliopsida > Caryophyllales > Tamaricaceae > Tamarix > Tamarix chinensis. The sequence goes on from CM060176.1 coordinate 11,812,930, forward strand.
TTTTGTTCAAGACTCTTGGTCCTTTATTAAGGTTTTGACTCCTATGAGACTTTTGAGCCATAGTCTTCTTTCAAACTTTTTCAAGACTATTCTTTCATATAGATATTTGATACCTCACATTTTTTGAGTGTCTTCTTCCCTACCAACAGACTAATCACCACATAACCAAACCTCTTTAAGAGAAAAGCTAAGATCAAGATTGCCTGATCTTCATCCTTAAAGGATTCATCCATATTCTTCAATTGGGTGATCAATTCATTGAATATATTAAGATAATCTTGCATGTTGCCTTCTTTTGACATCTCAAGCAAAAAATAAATCATTCTTCAAGAACAACTTATTCACTAACGACCTCGATATATACGTCTTTACTATCTTCCCCTATTATTTTTTCGAACTTGTCTCCTCAAGAACGTTGTACTTGATCTCTGGAGTAGGGATCAACCGAATCATACTCATTGCACGTAGTTTAATATCATCCCACTTGACAACATTCACATCCAATGGTTTTTGTCCTCTAAGGTTGTGTGCAGTAATTGGATAAAAATCATCCTTAATCATACTATGTCATAGTGCAACATTATTCTTCTCATCAAACAATTCTATCATGAATTTTCCTCCCACCAAGGTCTTGTCTATTTTCAATCTGACTTGAACCTACAAATAGATGTTTAACATAAATTTTGGCTTTGATAGCACTTATTGAAGAAATTTATAATATGTAGAATATAGTTAAAAAATCAAATTGTAAGACTTAAGTTTTATTACGATCCCTAAAATTAATACAAATTTAAAAATACTCTCTTTGTGTTTTAATTGCAAGATTATCAATAATAATTATTTTGATTAATTCACTCAATTACATATTTACATTCCCAATTAAGATTATCTTAGATCTAATATTTATATATCTAAACCCACAAGAATTTGTCGTGAATTCTTTTATCTCCTACCCCATTTGAATTCTCATATACATATATAATCAATCTATACAAACAAATCTTTATATAAGCTTAGAATAAACCTGAAATCGACTTAACAAAGATATAAAGAAAAGATAACAATAAAAAATGCTACGACAAATGATTAGGGTTCGATGACACATGTCGACGGCCAACACTGACTTGTGTTCAATTCTGTTTTGTCCGTTTTCATTCCTCTTCGTTCTCTTTCATTGTTTTTGGAGGCTTCCTAACATCCGGCCTATTGGGTTGAACCCGGTTTGAATTCCTATGGTTATTTTACTTCCCTTACCCAACCATACAGTTAAACGAGTGCGCTGATAAAGTCGATGCCCTTACCATTTTGGCCCGCATTGGATAAACTTGAGCGAGTCACCTTCGGGGCATATATACTCATTTGATTAAATTCTACGCATGTAAAATTGTGGAGAAGACCAAATTGAGAGGGAAAAGACTACTGGGCCGAGGGAAAAATATTGGCATAGTAGAATATTGTATGGCGAATTTGCCTCAATCCTTCAATTTAAACGCGGTGTACGGCCAAGGTGCCGGGTTGTCAGTGTATTCCGCTGGTGCTGGAACTCAGGACCGGAAGATGCACTCGGCGGAGATGTTGGTGCTGGATCTTAGTAACCCTGATCGCAGAGAAAATGCGCTGCTTGAACTTTCTAAGGTATTGATTTTATGGTCTTTGTATTTCGACCGATGCTCTTGTGGTTTCCCAAAAGAAATGCAAGATTTGTTTCCGCACTACTCGTGTTTTGTTTTTTCAGGCATTTGATTTAAAGATGTGGATTTTGTTTCTAATGCTTTCCTCTTCTGCCATGATATTTTCTTTTGAAGTTTAGCTGCGCATGTCGATTAAGCTGTTAGTTTATCCGGTGCTATTTGGTTATCATTGTCATTTGTCCATGTGGTGTTCTTCTTGTTAACGGATATATACTTATCAAATTTCTCGGACGACTTTTGGATATTACGGTGAGGCGAGAAGTGAGTGTTAGCTTTGACAAATTCCTCCTCTTTCAAGTTGGTGTAAGGGGCTGTGGCCTCATTCTGGACTTTACTTCTGGTCTATTGTGGCTTTGATTCCTGAAAGTGATAAACGAATGGTTAGGAACCTGGGTTATGTACTTATGTTTACCTTCTGTTTTTTTTTCTGATTTTGCTATTGATTCACTTTTGGAGATAAATATAATATATTAGGTTCGGGGTTCATGGATAGGACTATCATTTTGGCATTCGATTTGAGAGATTATTTAGTGTATGTTTACGGAAGTGGTAGCTGTCTGCTGTCTGCTGTTAGTGTTGGTTATTTTACTCTATTTATAAAGTAAATTTACTAAAAATACTATAATGTTTTTTAGGAAAACACTATGGTTGAAGAGTAGTTGTTTGAGCCCTAAATACTTACCCAAACATACACTTAATTTTTTGGTTTGCTTTGTGGGATTGAATCTACTTGTGGTGGTTATGATTGAATGTAAATATTGTGTTATCTTTTTATATAGAGGAGCTATGACGTTTTGATTGGAAAAAGCACATTGATATGTAGATTAGAGTGTACCCATTAGATATAGAGGGAATTTGAGTAAATAGACATGGAGCTATGCAAAGGAAAATAATCCTTCCATCACTTTACTAACCTTAATGTGGGTGTAATTTGAATAGATTGCTAGGGAACTACCAGATAAATGCGTCACGGACTCGCTGATTAAGTGAAATCATTTGCATGTGATAGTAGATTGTGCATATATGCAAAGCAATGAGTAACGATTTCCATAGATACTCAGCCTTAGCCAGCAATACAACAAACACAGCAAGATAATACAGTTAGGATCCCTCTATCAATGGGGTGTGGATCTTAATTTGGAGAGTTTAGATGTAGTCTTAACCCAAACCAGCATAGACCGATAAAGATTCTTTACAAATGGGAAAACAAGGAAAATTATGGCAATCCTTAATGGTATTTTTTTTAATACTTAAATATATCAAAAATTCAATTGAAATACTCAGCTTCTCAGCACTGAAAATTAGTCGTGTGCTTTAATTGCAAACAGATCTCGTCAGTCATACTAAACTGATAAGTTTGTTTGCTAGAAATAGAGTTACTGATGGAACCACCATAATTTGATTAATAATTGACTGAATTAGTAAGGCTCGTAACTTATACCAAGTTTGGTATACTTTCTGAGTAATAGCAAATTAGAGCATTGTCATGTTTTATATATGTTGTATACATGAGTAATGCCTTCCGATGAGCTTTTTGTGCTACTATATTATTCAAGTCAAGCTATTTTGTAAATGTCTTAGTAATTTGTTCAATATGTAGGATATAAATGTGTTCATAAAAGAAGGAAATTGTAAAAAACAGGCAGCATTGATGATTTGTGTATCCTTGGAAATCAAAACCACCGAACCAGAATCCATAGGAATTTTCTACTTATGATACTTTATTTGTTTTGGTAACTCACACACCCATGAATAACACGTGTTTGACTCACCTTATGTGATTTTGTGGCAACATAGTGCTTGTTGTACATAAGTCCAATCAGATCAAAAAGAGAGATACAACTCTGAGCCAAAAAGAATCTGGAAAGGAACAAATTGAAAAAGGAAAAGGGTGCCAGCTTTGAAAAGGATGCCATTGCAGTTGCGGTATCAAGGTTTCGCAAATGATACTTTATACGTTGCGATTGTTGCGGCATTATTTCTTTATTATATTTTTCATAATAAATATCAGCAAATATCCGTTGATAACCGATATGTTACCGATAAATACATGGAATTCTAAAACATTCGTATATTGTCAATTACACGTTATGGCCGACCTAAAATCTGATAATGTAACACCCCAAAATTTACTACTAATTTTTTTTTTGTTTTATAAGCGGAAGCATTAACATAATATAACAGGTGTTACCGCCACACATAGCACGAGTCTAGTCCATACCTTTCTCGTACTACGCGTAAGGCAAACACTTTACATCAAATAAATCAAAACTTACGGAAATAGATGTAAATAGCAAAGAACTTGAATTATTTAGACATAATAGCATAGTGTGGAGTACATGCTCCAAATAATACAATATCCAAAAGAGATAAGGGGGTTAAAAGAGATGAAGAGTCCAAAAGAGATATCCAAAATCTAGGGCACATAACATGTGCGACCTCGGATAGAAATAACTCTACGCCCTAACCCTAGGGGTATAAACCCGCATTACTCCGCCCGAGGAACCTCCTCAAAGTCCGCAGGATCATCATCATATATATGCGACAAAACATCTACAAATGTGTAGTATCAGTACGCATCATGTACTGAGCAACACAACTATCCTAAAGAGATAGCATTGAGTGCGAGGTCCATGCGAAGAAAGTAATAGAGTATATAATAACAAGATAATATCATGCTTACATATATATGTTAATTGAGAACACAAAACTCAACCTTCAAGCATAAAATAATGTAATATGGATATATGGGTAAATGAGATCCATTGGTTATTATATTTTATCATCGTGATCACAACCAATTTATTATATTAACTTGAGGACGGAGACTCAAGAAACCATAACAACTAATCTAGTAGTCAAACGGTACTAGCCTTAGCTGACCCGCCCAGAAACGTAACCAGACCACCAAATAATAGGACACCAAGTCACTTAAGTATGCATACCCTCTATAGGGCTGAAATATATCAAGACACCTATAGAGTAGAAAATGGCTTCTCTGGACCTCGTAAGGCACCCGGGATCACAGAATAAAAATACCGGAATGGTACCTAGTGAATACCAAACCTAACTCGGATAGCTACCCCGAGTGGTACAAGTCCCGTCTCAAGATCTTTCACTTTAAGTGATTTATATTTTATCAAAGATTTAGGTTGAACAAGAACAAGGCCACAAAACATCACTTAATCACTTCTTTGAACATAAACCAATTAGTTTAGCAAATTCCAATATTACCTATGCACTTAATCCATAGATGAATCAAGGTTCAATCCATTTAGAGCACAAAGATCTATAATCATGCCATTAAAGTCCAATTGAATATATGAGGCATTAAAGCCCAAGGGATATCATTAAGGCATAAAAGCCTAAGGAAGATCGTTAAGGCATTAAAGCCTAAGTTCTATGCCATGAAAGGCCCAATATAATTAGTTCTCAATGTACATTAATTCCAATTATTCGAGGCAAAGATCAATAGCCAATATTTAAGTCAAACAAGGGTTCACTTATAATACTAAATTAAATAACTAGTCTAAAGACATAATAAATGACTAAAATGTCAATAAGGTCAACTAATTTAACTTAAGTTCAAGAGAGGTTTATTTCATGCTAAAAGATATTACGCTTAACCAATTATTTTCTTAGGATGAAATATCAATAGGACAATAAGATAAAATATTAAGATTCCTCAATACACCCACAATGTCTCTTTCTCTTTTTCTTTTTCTTACTTAATGAATTATTTTAATTAAGGTCTCTAAGTCTACTCATCAATGTCACCCAAGTATTAGAATTATAAAATCTAAATTCCTATATTAGCATAATATTCAATTAGGTCTCAAAATTTCTAGAATTTTACATGTAATGGCCAAAATGTCTTTAATTACCAAAAATTTCCTTATGCTTCTAAAATTCATAACTTACTCTAAACAACATCAAATCCTAACATATCATATACCAAATTTTATGTAAAAGGACTCAATGAAGACAATGGTGCACTTAAAACTTTCAAAAACAATCTGTATTGCCCAATGTACCCATGGTTGAATATGTGCAAGCCTTATAAAAATTTCATATCAACTCTACATGATCCAAAACTCATAACCTAGCTTCTATACACTATTATACATATAGGGAAATACTTAGATAAATTTAAAACAACCAAAGCACACATAAAATAGTAAGGGCGAGAGCTAAACTACTCGGATCCAGGCATATTCATCACGATTATGCTGTAAATTCATCACTTCTTCACTAAATATTCATCACCTTTCCAGCAGGTATAAACATATAAAAAGAATAACGCAAACCATCTTCTCATTAGATATTCATGCTTAAGCACATAAGATAGAAACATACACATGTCATACAATATTTTTCAAGATATGATTTCATGCTTATAATTAAAATAAAGCTATCCACACATAAGAGAACATATGATACACCTAGCACAAAATCCTATTTCTAAAGGTTAGTTTTGTTACCAAAACTCCTAAGCTCCTTAGCAAAGCTAACATAAGGAATCTAGCAATTCCTTCTCTAAACCCACTTTGTCACCTTCAAGAATATAAGGTAAGTGAGTTAGATAAACCAAGTTCAATAAATAACAAAAATGGGAAAGAAAGGAATTGGAATGGAAGAAGTGAAATATAAAATATTACTCTTGAATAGGGAGGCTTGAAAACCACCACAAAACAATCAATAACCACAAAGGAATGATGGATTAAGGTTTTGGAGGGTTAAAGGGGAGGAAAACAAGGAGAAAAGAAGGCATGAAAGGCACGAAATCTTTGCTGCAACCCACTTAACCACTGCAGCAAAAACTTCAACGTTGCTCGGCAAGGCAGATAGGAGAGGAAAAAAGAGAGGGTAGGGGAACGATTTTCTTGGTAAGAAGGGTTTGTAGATGAGGCATAACATGCAAGGAAAAATACCAAACAAGAATATAGGGTAGAGGAATCAAGGTGGATGCATAAAACATGCTCGAAGTCACCAAAAAAATCAGCTTTGCTGATTTTGTAAAGCTGGTCGGGAAGCAAAAGTTTGGCTATGAATAAGCATGAGGGATTTCGACTTTAGGGATTTAAATTATATTGATTCATAGTATGAAATGCAGACTTTCGAAAGAAACAAAAACCAAAGGAAAAGGATAACCAGAGAGAGAGAACGAGTTGCTCAAAGTTGGAAAGTAATCAACTTTGCACTCTGCTACAATCTATGATTTTATGTGCGTTTTGAGATAGGAACGCACGATTTGGCAAAGATAGAGTAGGATCTGATATGGTGGAGTGTGGATTGAGTTTTTGGTTTGGCCTTGCCCTCACTTGAGTGCTAGGATTAGGGGTGTAAGAGAGATGATAGGCTATGGTTGAGTGTGTAAGAGAAATGTCATAAAATCATGATTATGGTATTAGTTGCACTTTTTGGTTGGGAGAAATGTAACCAAGTTACAAATCTGATTTGGTTTGGTTAGGAGACTAGTTAGGATTGGAATATTAGTTAGAGGATTGGTTACAATTTATTTTGATTAATTGAATTACAAGAAAGTCTAATAATGGGCACTTATTGAGAAAAATATCACTTGAATTCTAAAAATTATAAAAATTTATGAAAATATTCGGAATAATCTTAGAAACTCAAATATATAAAAATATTAAGTATCGAAGTAGGTTTGATCCTTGACGGATGGAAAACGATAAAAAACGATAAAAAACGGCAAAAACGGGTAAGTTGCGGAAACGCGTCTTTCCGCAAATTCACAAAACAAATAATAGGGGTTCAAATTATCACGTATTGATGCGGAATATTTTTATAAATCCAAATATATAAAACTATTTGGTCTCGGAACTCATTTGATGACCAACGGATAAAAATAGCAAAAACGGCTAAAATTGTCTAATCGTGTAAACGAATTTTTTCGTAATTTGGCGATTCGGAAGGAAAGGGTGAAACATGAATGAATAGAATGGATGGATGAACTGAAAAATATTTTTAGATTGATTCACAAATTTTTAAGGGATCAAAAAGAATGAAAACACAGGAATCGGAAGAATTGCAATAAATGTATTTTATGCACACGAGAGAAATAATTGACGAAATGTCTAAAACTTTACATGAACGGAAATACATATTTTTAACCGGAAATTGAAATCATATAAATATAATAAAATCATAATCTTGAATGAATTTATCTAGAATGATCCGCAACAACAATAATTAATTAAATTCAAAATATGAAGTTGAAATCGTCGATAAATCCATAAAACGAATCAAAATTAAAATAATTAAATGTTTACATCAAATTACGCTAATAAAATAATTAAACTTAATAAAATTGAATTTAAAAATACGGGGTATTACAATACTACCCCCTTAAAAAGGAACTTCGTCCCCGATGTTCAACGAAATTGAAACAACGAAAACTTGACCAAACAATTTAATAAAACATTGACCGTAATAAATAAGTTAAAAGTTAATCTGAAGAGAAATAAAACGATATTTTACGAAATTAAATCAAGCAAAGTTGAATTAAAATAAGGCATACAAAGTAAAATAGAAGAAAGGGAAATCAATGTTTAGCAAATCAAATACAATGGGATAAAAAAAAAGGACGAAATACACCCGTAAAGCCAAAACAAGATACAAAAATACTATTCCTTAAAATAAAGTCTAACAAGAGAATAACAAAATTGTATAACATGAGGTTCAAATAGAAGGAAGGAAATGAAAATTCTAAAGATTACACAATTCTAACAACACAACCAATACATAATATACACGTAAAACTTTATACAATGAGTTATCTCTATAACATCACATATGAAAACGAGGCTACCACTTGTCTCAACGACTTATAAAAGATCTTCATACGCACCAACCACATACATCTAGGTCAAGGAGATTTCTAAACCTAAAATACTTCACTAACGAGCTCCTTAATCTACACTACAACCATGATAATCCAAACACTTTAATTTGAAAATGTTACTACGATAGCAACTATAGCATTCAGAGCCCACAATTTTTATTTATCTATTTATTTATTTATTATTATTTTAACTATTCGTTAATAGTTCTCCTCATACAAGATAAAACTTAACACATCAGCAATTAAATAAGCACATACATATTTTATGGGGAAGAATCTTCATACATTAAGGTTTAAATTACTAACACAAAATACAAAACCGAAACAACATATAAATGAATGGTAATCAACAAAAACTCAAATATGAACATGTATCAAAAGTCATACGGTATTGTTAAAATCACTAGGGTAATTAAGGCATCCTACACACTGCTTATGAAAATGAATACCTCTATCCAAACCTCAACATTATCATTATCATTATCACAATTCTAGGTTTCACCCAATTGAAAATGACACATCTATTTAAACATCACCATCAAGGTTATAAACCTAAGTTTTTTTTTTGCACAATTCCAAAAGTAAAACAACTCAATAAAAATAGGTTACAATTTATATTATATCATGTTACATCTAGTAAGGTACACCTTAATGCTGTCAATCCATGAAACCTGATATACTAGGGTTAACCTAGTGGGGTTACTACCCCCTTAAAAGCAAAATAATTACGAAACCATAATACTCACAACATATATAATACAAGGTTAATACAAGTTAAGCATGTAAAACAACAAACGCTCATATAGTAAGATATAAACACAACAACAGATCACAAGGCCACTAACACTACCCAATCACACTTTCCTTACAAGCTAATCCGGGTTTTAAAATTCACTTGATCTTTTATCAAAACCCAAATCGAACAAAAAAAAAAAAGATTTGGATCGTTAAAAATTGAATTTCGAAAACTTAAAATCCAATTTTCACAACCAAAAGCTCTGATACCAACTTGGAACACCCCAAAATTTATTACTATTTTTTTTTGTTTTATAAGCGGAAGCATTAACATAATATAACAGGTGTTACCGCCACACATAGCACGAGTCTAGTCCATACCTTTCTCATACTACGCGCAAGGCAAAAACTTTACATCAAATAAATCAAAACTTACGGAAATAGATGTAAATAGCAAAAGACTTGAATAATTTAGACATAATAGCATAGTTTGGAGTACATGCTCCAGATAATACAATATCCAAAAGAGATAAGGGGGTTAAAAGAGATGAAGAGTCCAAAAGAGATATCCAAAATCTAGGGCACATAACATGTGCGACCTCGGATAGAAATAACTCTACGCCCTTAGCCTAGGGGTATAAACCCGCATCACTCCGCCCGAGGAACCTCCTCAAAGTCCGCTGGATCATCATCATATATCTGCGACAAAACGTAAATGAGTTGAACCGGCTCGACTCGTTAAAAGTTCTATTTAGCTCGTTTGTTAGTTAAAGGAGCTGAGCCCAAGCCTCACTTTTGGACTCATTTATTAAACGAGTCAAGCCCGATGTTACGGGCCGGATCGGAAGGTTGGCATCGAGGTTCTATCGGGCCCAGAATAGTCTAGATCGTCCTTGTAATCTAGATAAGTATGGAGAAGTGTATAGGGTTCTACATTCTCCCGGAATGTTCTAGAAGGTTCTAGAGGAGAATGTCTCTAGATCCTTCTATATTTATGTAGAGTTGGATAGATTATTCTAGAAACCCTAAGGAGACTCTAGAAACCCTAATGGACTATTCTAGAACCCCTAATGGGCTTATTGGGCCATTCTAGAGAAATCCATTAGGCCCGTATCTAGAATCTTCCTGGGGAGATGAAGGGGTGGGTCCTCTCCTATAAATAGAGGGGGGTAGAGCCATTGGAGATCATCCAACAAGAGTTGTATCTTCAGAGCTTCTCTCTCTAAATACTATCTTCCTTTCTCTCTCTAAAAGTTCTCGTGTTCTTGTGTGAAGGTTCGGTGTGGTGCTCTAAGAGGCGTCTCTAGCCTAAGTGTGGAATACACTTGAAGGAGGAAGGCTGACTTAGTCTCTCAAGGAGTGAGAAAAAGACTAAGGCCGCACGTAGCTAGACTTGGAGAAAAGTCGGTGCGTGACAAGTGGTATCAAAGCTCGGTTCCAATGGCCCACAACCCCGAATCATCGCAAGTCACTCATGTCCCTGATGCTGAGAAGAGGAAGAAAGGCAAGTCCACTTCCAAGTCCCACGGGATGAACTTGGAGGAAGTTACGGAGAGGATGGACTGTTCCATAACGGTTTTCCAGGAGGATCTCACCGCCCTAGATGAGAGGGTGGAGGTGTTGGAGAAAGACATGGAGTCCTTACCCGGTAGGGAAGAGGTGCAGGGTTTGGTGAATGCCCTAGCCACCAAGCTCCATGAAGACATGCTCGAGTCCAACAAGAAGCTTATGCAGGAGATGTTGGCTCGTATGGATGGTTCCTATGGTCAACTCGTAGCCGAGAATATCGAGTTGAAGGAGAGGCTTGCAACTGTTGAAGCCGAGTGTGCTCGTTGCAAGGAAGCCATTTCGATAGGTGCTGGATCTTCGAGGGGATCCCCAGCCATCTTTGATATTCCCCGACCATCAAAGTACAAAGGAGCAAGGAATGCGAAGGAGATCGACAACTTCTTCTATGGTCTTGAAAGGTACTTTGCTGCTACTCACTTACTTGATGATAATATGCGGATTACCCAGGCTACCATCTATTTGGAGGATGATGCTATGCTATGGTGGCGTGCCTGCCATAGAGAAATGGAGAGGGGTGTCTGTGTAATCAATACCTGGGAGCAGTTCAAGACAGAGCTCAGGAAGCAGTTCTACCTTGCTAATGCTGAGATGGATGCTATGAGGAGACTTCGAACTCTCAAGCATACTGGGACCATAAAGGAGTATATCAAGGCCTACAGTTCCTTGATGTTGGAGATCCCAGACAAGCCCGAGAGTGAAAGGCTGTTCTATTTCCTTGATGGACTCCAAGGATGGGCGGAGCAAGAACTTCGAAGAAGGAAGGTTCAAGATCTCTCCGAAGCTTATCTGGAAGCCGAATCTTTGATCGAGTTCAAGTCCGAGAAGAAGGACAAGGGTCGGAAGGAGAGCTCTAACAAAGGTGGGGGAGCCAAGCCCTACAAGACGGGATCCAAGAACTCTGATTCGAAGGGAAAGGACAAAGTCGATCATGGAGGTAAGGAATCTAAGTACAAGCGTGAATGTTTCATGTGTGGTGGGAATCACTTCCTTCGTGATTGTCCTCAAAAGAAAGCCTTGAGTGCTATGGTGAATACTCAAGGAGAGAAGGTGGATGAGGGTGAGACCCACATGGGGTCCCTAACCCTACTTAATTCCATCAACACCAAGCAAGTAAAGGGGTTGATGTATGTGGAGGCACAAGTCAAGGGTGTCACTAGCAAGGCTCTAGTGGACACCGAAGCTTCTCATAACTTCCTTAGTCCTAAGGAAGCACAAAGGATGGGCTTGAAGGTGACCAAGGAGGTAGGACGAATGAAGGCCGTCAATTCCGATGCCAAGCCTACTTATGGGGTAGCATATGGAGTTCCCATCATCCTTGGTTCATGGGAAGGAAGGGTGAACTTCACTGTATCGGAGATGGACGACTACGACATGGTGTTAGGCATGGAGTTTGTGGATGTGGCAGCCCCACTCACATTCCCGGGAGATAGCACCATGCACCTCACCAAGGGAAAGTAGAGCCACGTTGTTCCTTTATCCCGAGCCAAGGTAGAGTCCCGAGTTCTTTCTGCTATGTAGTTTTCCAGGGGATTCAAGAAGGGAGAGTCATGCTACTTGGCCACCATGATGGAGGAGGAGGAGTCCCCAGAACCCATGAAGGTCCCAGAGGAGATCCAACAGGTCCTTCACGAGTTCAAGGACACCATGCCAGCGGAGTTGCCCCAAAGGCTTCCACCTAGGAGGGAGGTGGATCATGCCATTGAGGTAGAGCCTGGAGCAAAGCCACTTGCAAGAAGTCCTTACCGGATGGCCCCACCAGAGTTGGAAGAGTTGAGAAGACAGCTCAAGCAGTTGCTGGATGCTGGATTCATTAGGCCATCCAAAGCCCTATTTGGTGCACCGGTGTTGTTCCAGAAGAAGCATGATGGGAGTCTTCGAATGTGCATCGACTACCGGGCACTCAACAAGGTGACCATCAAGAACAAGTACCCGATCCCATTGGTGGCAGACTTGTTTGATAGACTTGAAAGAGCCCGATGGTTTTCCAAGTTGGACTTGAGATCGGGATACTGGCAGGTGCGGATCGCTGAAGGGGATGAGCCTAAGACCACATGTGTAACAAGGTACGGAGCTTATGAATTTCTTGTAATACCTTTTGGTCTTACGAATGCTCCAGCAACCTTTTGTACTCTTATGAATAAGATATTTCACCCCTACTTAGATAAGTTTGTGGTGGTATATCTTGATGACATTGTGGTCTATAGTGAGACCTTGGAAGATCATGTGGTGCACTTGAGACAAGTCTTCCAGGTACTCAAAGAGAACGAGCTCTACGTGAAGAAGGAGAAGTGCTCGTTCGCTCTCATGGAGGTGCAGTTCTTGGGTCATTACATCAAGAACGAAAGATCGGGATGGATGCAGCCAAGGTCCGTGCTATCCGGGAGTGGGAGGCCCCGAAGAATGTTTCGGAGCTACGAAGCTTCCTTGGGCTGGTGAACTATTACCGGAGATTCATCTCAGGATATTCGGGTAGAGCCACACCTCTCACCAACCAGTTAAAGAAGAAGGTCCCATGGAGTTGGGATGAAGAGTGTGTGAAGGCCTTTGAAGATCTGAAGAAGGTTGTGATGGAGGAACCGGTTCTGTGCTTACCCGACTACTCGAAGGAGTTCAAGGTGCATACGGATGCCTCCGACTTTCCGAAGGATATGGATCCATCATGGTCGTGGTCAATAGGTTGAGCAAGTACGGGACGTTCATCCCTGCCCCAAGGGATTGTACGGCGGATCAGTGTGCCCAGATGTTCTTCAAGCACGTGGTAAAGTATTGGGGATTACCTAAGTCTATCATCAGTGATAGGGATCCTCGCTTTACTGCTAAGTTTTGGAGAGAGCTATTCAAGATGATGGGGTCCGAGCTTCATTTCTCTACAAGTTTTCACCCTCAGACCGATGGCCAGACGGAACGGGTGAATGCTTTGGTGGAGATGTACTTGAGGCACTTTGTAAGTGCTAATCAGAAGGATTGGGCTAAGTTGTTGGATGTGGCTCAATTCTCCTATAATCTGCAAAGGAGTGAGGCTACAGGGCATAGCGCTTTTGAGTTGGTCATGGGGCACCAACCCGTCACTCCGCACACCGTGGCTCGAGGCTACAAGGGGAGTAGTCCCGCCGCACATACTTTTGCTCATGGATGGCATGAACAGCTGGACCTAGCCAAGGCACATTTGGAGAGGGCCTCGAAGAAGATGAAGAAGTGGGCCGACAAAGACCGAAGACCCTTGGAGTTCAAGGTAGGAGACGTGGTGATGGTAAAGCTGTCCCCACAGGTGTTCAAGGCCTACCGCCAAGTGCACAAAGGCTTGGTGAGGAGGTACGAGGGGCCTTATCCTATCTTGAAGAAGGTGGGGAAAGTGTCCTATCAGTTGGAGTTGCCATCCTAGCTGAAGTTGCATCCAGTCTTCCATGTGAGCCTGTTGAAGCCCTATCATGAAGACATGGAAGACCCCTCAAGGAAGGAAATCCAAGCGCGCTCCTCCAGCGAATGTGACTTCCTTCACTCATGAGGTTGAGGAGATTCTCGACGACCGAGTCATCAGGAAAAGAGGGATGCCCAACTATAAGGAATATCTCATCAAGTGGAAGGGGTTACCCGAGAGCCAGAATAGTTGGGGGAAGGCAGAAGATCTATGGCAGTTCCCGGAGGCTATCCAGAAGTACCTGTCTTCTATCATCGTCGAGGATGTCGATGACTTTGGTGGGGGAGAATGTTACGGGCCGGATCGGAAGGTTGGCATCGAGGTTCTACCGGGCCCAGAATAGTCTAGATCGTCCTTGTAATCTAGATAAGTATGGAGAAGTGTATAGGGTTCTACACTCTCCTGGAATGTTCTAGAAGGTTCTAGAGGGGAATGTCTCTAGATCCTTCTATATTTATGTAGAGTTGGATAGATTATTCTAGAAACCCTAAGGAGACTCTAGAAACCCTAATTGACTATTCTAGAACCCCTCATGGGCTTATTGGGCCATTCTAGAGAAATCCATTAGGCCCGTATCTAGAATCTTCCTGGGGAGATGAAGGGGTGGATCCTCTCCTATAAATAGAGGGGGGGTAGAGCCATTTGAGATCATCCAACAAGAGTTGTATCTTTAGAGCTTCTCTCTCTAAATACTATCTTCCTTTCTCTCTCTATAAGTTCTCTTGTGTTCTTGTGTGAAGGTTCAGTGTGGTGCTCTAAGAGGCGTCTCTAGCCCAAGTGTGGAATACACTTGAAGGAGGAAGGCTGACTTAGTCTCTCAAGGAGTGAGAAAAAGACTAAGGCCGCACGTAGCTAGACTTGGAGAAGAGTCGGTGCGTGACACCGAGCTCGAAAAAATGTGGCTCGATTTATTTTATTGCTTTGATTCATGAGTTTGCTCGTCCGTTTAGTTAAATGAGCCAAACTCTAGCCTTATATTAGGCTCGTTTAGTTAAACGAGCCAAGTCCGAGCCCAGGGGTGCTCGGCTCGCTCATATACAACCCTAGTTGGAATTATTCAAATAACACTAGTGTACTTGCATAAACCTAAAATTAATTGATTAATCTATCTTTTAGGTAAATATTTAGTTAATAATAGCCTTTTTTGTTGCATATAATTTGATGACTAAGGCTATTTGCTTCAATTTCTTACGGCTAATCTCCTAATATCTTCTCTCTCTCTCTCTCACACACACGTTGATTATATAGTAACCAAGATATGTTAACATATAACTATTTATGAAGTAACTTACCATATATTAATATTACTATTATCTTCTTATTCTATTGGAAGTGTTATTTGAGCAGCTGTACTAATGTGGGCTGTTATACTCAATAATAAATAGGATGTGATTAATTGAGTCGCTTCATTTTTCATGCTCTTCTTTGTTGATGTTTGGATTTGATTGGGTTTAGTTTTAGGTGTGGAGAAATAATACCCTTATTCAACAACAAAAGCACCCCATTGTGAATCTCGCCATTGATAAGCCCTTGGAAGGGTAGGTATATGCAATCACACCCAAGCAATAAAATTGCAATCGCGATTGCGGTCGTGGTTGCGGTGTCGTGGTATTGAAGTGTTGCGAACGATATTTTATATGTCGCAGTTGGGGTGGCGTGTTTTTTTTTCCACAACAAATATTGGCATATATCGGTAAATATCGACTAATAACTGATATATTACCGATAAATACATGAAATTCTAAATCCTTCACGTATTGCCAGCTTCGAGTATTGGTTGACCCAAAATCAAATAAATATCATCCGATATTACGTATCGGAACTGATATCTAATTGTAAGATCACACCTCTACTAACTTGTAGGCTAGTAGCGAACCAATGTCAAGCAAAACGAAATATAGTAGCAATCATGTATGTAGAGGTAAATATAATACTAAAACTGGGAATGTTATTAGTCGTAAATAGTAAGAATAGTATTAATAAAGAAATATAGCGACAACAACGACGACACACACAAGTAACAAGATACAAATCACGACATAATAAACATGGTAATAATAACATTATCAAACATAATCATATTCGTTTATAGTGTGTTTGGATTGGGAATCAAATGATTCACCCTATTTGGGCACTTAATGATTTATATCACCTAAGTTAAACCTTCTCGCCTGAATCACCTTGATTCACCCTATTTTTACTCTATTTTTATTACCCTTGAAATTGGTGGGTAATAGGAATGAAAGGTAAAAATTAAGTAAATTTTTGCTATACGTTGGCAATATTGCTCCTAAATTTTGGGATAACTATGGTAAAGGGTAAATAATTAAGTGAATTTTTGCTATATGTTTGAAAAAATTACTCTTTCTTTATCCTACATTCACCTAGGCCAGCATTTTAAAATATTCTATCAAATTTAGCTCCATCCTTACTCGGATTCACTCCAATCTAAATAAAAGCGAGCAGAAGATACAGTGATGTGAATTGCATAAGAGGAAAATACACGCAAAGCCCTAGGAAAAGATGACATAAGAATATCATCTACATAAAAATACTACATGAATCCTTGGGTGCCACAAATTTCTATCAAGGGTCATATCCTCAATGAGCTTTAGCTGGCCAAATCATGCCCGATCAACTCAGACCCATCGACGGAAGAGTTGGTGTGTATTTTAGATTTCAACTTGACTGAAGAGTTGTAGTGTTGTTGGCAGATGTAATAATTTATGCGCCTAGGGGTCATGGCTGGTTTAGAATTGCTTTGATAAAATTTGGAACTTGATGGATGGCTTCGTCCTGTTGTTGGATTTGAGTTGTGATTGATTTATGGCATTAAACTAAGTCGCCATCAAGATGCTTTGATTGATACTTAGAACTGGGGTCTTAACAAACGGGGTGACAATTATGGGTTTTATTCAATAGAGCACTAGTTTTGGGGTTTTTTTTTGTTATTAAATTTATGTCCTGAGCTTATTAATTGGGTAATGATTGTGTCAAGTGTCTATGTATGGTGGTAAAAGGCAGCCAAATTTCCAGCCTTGTGAAAACAGAGAAATACATTGTCAGGCAATTCCATTTAGAAGGTGAAATCACCAAATAGGTATGAAATTAAGTGGGTGGAAAGAAATACTACTGTCATCCTCATAGTAATGGTTAATATTGGTTACTGGGATCAGTGTGAGTATGATAGTCAATAGGCGCTGGGATTAATTATTCACAATTATAT
Source organism: Tamarix chinensis (assembly GCA_030549775.1). Classification (NCBI taxonomy): domain Eukaryota; kingdom Viridiplantae; phylum Streptophyta; class Magnoliopsida; order Caryophyllales; family Tamaricaceae; genus Tamarix; species Tamarix chinensis. The sequence goes on from CM060176.1 coordinate 11,830,434, forward strand.
TCTTTTTCTGAAATGGCAAATATCATGAATCAATGCTTTCTCAGATAACATTTCATAGCATCAATGTTTGTTGACATGCAACAAGTGCGAGCTGTACTGCCAGTTATCTTTAGTAGTAGGTTATTCAGCTCTAGCCATTCGGCAATTATCTTATTGATTTTCTTCTACATATTAGTTACCTACTTAACTTGTTTGAGATAAGTAGGTTAGAATCAAAATGGTCTTGTGAAGTAGTTTCCAACATTTTTTGACAATGAATGAGTTCTTATTTATCTATTTTTTTCTTTGGGAGAATTTGATCTTGGTTGAACAACATTGTAAAACATGAGTGGCGCCAATGCACCTTGGAAAATAAGATGACAAGGACAATAGGGTAAAACCATGACCTGCAGAAACTAACAGCAACTATTGTTGTCATGGTAACTTTATAATATATGAATGTGTCAAAGTCACCACTATGCATTTTAGGAATGTACACTATTAGGTTTGGTGTTCATATAAAAGAGTATGCCTGTTCAACCCCAGAATAAGAGAATGACATGGTTCAAGCAACATTTAGAGCCACCGTTGTCCCTCTCAGCTTGCATAAGAAAAAAGATAAAGCAAGAGAATCTGAACATCTGAGAATTAGAGAGGGAAGGAAATCCAGAAAAAGGGTAGAAGTATTAGCCTTTCAAATGACAATATAACCTCTTAATTTAAACTAAGCATATAATCAGATAGATGGTCCTGGATCTCAAGAAAAAATCAGGGGTCACATAACAGAGTTGGTGCACAATCTCAAAAATCATGATAGTAGAGAAACAGCCATCATTGAACTTTCCAAGGTAATCAAACAAAGAGAAAAAGCTGTGATTGAACTTTATAAGGGAATTGGTGTGTGCCTTTTTCCTTTAACTCTTTTTTTTTTCTGTTTCAAGATTTGTGAACTTCCAATTCAATATATACCATTGTGTAATTGTTTGAGGATCTTGAGATTTGGGCCTGTGGCTATCAAGTTTACAATTGGTGTCGTTGGGTGGAAAGATATTGATCTTTGCTTGATGTGGCCTCTGTGATGGGGTTCAAGTTGGTGTAAGAGGTTGTGGCTTTATTAAGTCTGTCATTCTGGAGTTTATGTTTGGTTTGAGGTGCTTTATACCTGTAATTGGAATCGGAAATTTCATGGATTATTTAAGATGTTGTGGCTTTATTACATTTGTGTTTACAATTGGTGTCATTGAGTGTAAGAGATATTTCTTGATCTGGAAGTAATTAACTTTGTGTTTGAATTCTGGGGTTGAATTAGTTCTGGAGACTGGAAGCAATGGTTATGTCATAATTTGTTCATCAATAAGGTTGAAATTTTGCAGACGGGGTCCATTTAAGGTCAGGAATTCGGGAGATTTTTGGTCTTGTATTTGTTTTATGAGTCATAATTTATGTCCTTCAGGTTTGACTTTAATCTGTAAATTTAATAAATGAATCATCGTCATCGGGTTGTGCATTCCTATATGTGGTACAGCTGTAGAGCTGGTATGACACTAGATTGATAGTGTATACTAACTTTGCTAGAGTTATCTAAATCAAATAATGAGGGCAGAGAGGAATTTGTTAATATGTATGAGATTGCATTTGCATTATGGAGGCTATTAGTTTTGTGTTTGTTTCATGGGATTATTTCTATGGATTTTGTCTGTTGTGTGCTGATGAAACCCTACAGTGGCGAATTTAATGCACGGTTGGAATGTGCCGGATGACAAGTTGTTATAGGTGCTTTTGTCACAAGATCTTTAACTTTATGTTTTATGAAGGCCTACTGTTGCTTTTTCTTCAACATGCAATGTAAAAGTGAATAAAAATCTACTTCTCTAAATTGTTGATTGATTTTAGCCTCTATGTGATTGAGGTAAATATTGCTAATCTAGCCTTTTGTCCTTCTGGACTTTCAAACTTAGCCAATCAGAGTTTGTAAAATGTGAAAGCTGTTCTTTTGCAGGATATCTGCTATTGAAACTAGGTTTTTATTGTGCAAACTTGTCTATAATAGTAGTAATTATAAACAGAAGATAGATGATGTGTTTTCTCTTAGTCATTATCTTTGAGATATTAAATGCATTTGTATAGAACTCTGTTAGAAGTTTTGTTAACTTTGCTTCTTGTTCTCAGAAAAGAGAATTGTTTCAGGATTTGGCTCCATTATTGTGGAACTCATTTGGCACAATTGCTGCTCTTCTACAGGTATTCTCTAGTGGTATTTGTTCATCAACTAATAAGCAAAGAAACTGTCTCCTGTGTCTCCATTGAATTATTTTTAGTTGATTGCTATGAGGAAGGCCCTGACTATGCGATTCGTGACTATGTAATCATACTGTTATATTTGTCAATTCCTTGCAGGAGATTGTGTCAATATTCCCTGTCCTTTCACCGCCTACTCTGACTCCAGCACAATCAAATCGTGTTTGCAATGCGCTTGCACTGCTTCAAGTTAAGTTTCATTTCATCCAATCTAATATCATGACTGTTGTTATTTATCTCTCCCTTCCTAACTATATCATCTTTCAATTTTTGGTTGCCTCAGTTACATGTCAACTTAGCTTTGCATTTAATTGCCATGTTACTGAATTACCCTAATATCAAAATGATAAGACAAATAAAACTAAGATGAATTTAGGTGACTTGGCAAATTATCAATTTGGAAAATTAACAGGGTTTATAGATAAAATGGATGTCATATCTTGCTTTAATATGTTTGATGTTTTTACTTAGTGTTATCTTGAGTTAGTTAGCCAATCCCCCCCTTCTAATTCCTGGTTGAATCTTGTTGAGAAGGGCTAAATAGTTGCACCTTTTTGTGCTATACTGTTATTTGGAAGGTGGAGAGGACTGTGCCACATGAACTGGACAGAGATACAACCTTTAATTTGTTGATCGGTTTTATATGTTGCAACTACGTCATCCTGAAGCTATGGGCTGTGGTTTTCTCTATGGATTTAGGATGCTTGTCCTTTTGTTTTCTGTGGGGTTTGTTGGGGGGGGGGGGGAACTATGTGTAGGGAATGAGCAGAGACCTTCATGAGATGGCTATGCAGAATGTATCTCTAGAGATCCATTTCCTCTCCTTTGAAGAGATGCGAGAGGGTGCCAGAAGATGATTATTTCTTTCTTAATAATAAAAACGATTCATATACTAGAGAAAGCTACAATGATCCTGCTCAATAGCATAATAATGGGTCTTATAATATGTAAAAGCCACCAAGCAATACAATATATAAGTACCACTACTTTGACAATGATTGCTATCTTATCACCATAGCCATTTGCAGAAAACCTAAAGCAAACCGCATTTTAGCTTCCTTTCTGCGGGCATTAAAGGCCTTATGTCACCCTTTCAAACCAAGGAGGGTATGTGATACAATTCCCCCTACAAGGAAGATAACACGGAGAAAATGAAGAGGAATCAGGGCTTTGGATTGATACTCAAGGAAGTTTTACAATGGACAACTCTCCAACAAGGTTTCGAGGACCTTGCACCTCCTTCTACCAGTTCTCCCCTCCCCACAGTGCCTGATTCCCTTCTTAAATACCCCCTCTCGTAACAGAATCGGGCTGACTCAGCAAAATAAACAAATTCCCTAACAGACTCATTCTGACTCCAGCAAGATACGAACAGACTCATACGGACTATATTCACATAAATGAAAAGGAAAAATAAACATCAAAATAATCATCCGCAAACCGCCAGCCATAGACTACGCCCCCTGCCCAACAATCCAGCCCAACAGTTCTGGCCTCCTTCATGGCCTTTTCCTCCTTATGTATGTGTATCGCACCACAGGTCTATCAGTATGTCAAAGATAAGTTTCAATTATAAACTTTTTTTATCCCACTTTGTTTGCCATTTTTTACTTTTGAGGTCAAAGATAATAAATTTTGACCATTAATTTCTTATAGACTAAATTGATTTCTAATAAAAAAACTTTTGTTTAATTTGTGTTAAATAATATTTTCATGAAATTATTTTTTATATATTTTTTTCCTAATATATGATGATAGAAATTAATGGTCAAATTTGTTCTTTTTGGCCCAAGATATAGAAACATGACAGATGAAGCGGGATGGAGGTAGTTTCTTGAGAAGGGAGATGTATACTTTGTTTCAGTGACATTTTCTATAGTAGTGTTTGATGAAAGCTCACTTTGGAATTAGAGATGTGTTGTGCTGTCATAGTCCGTCTTTCTCCCATATGAGATGTGAACATTTGAGTTGTATTCTATTAGGGTATTCAGGATTCTAGTCATTAACAAAGGGTGGCTAGATTCCTTGGTATTCAAGGTCATGCGTCAGTCATGCCTATTGGATTTTGTTCTGCAATTTGGTTATAAATTATGGTGTGAGTGGTGGAAGATTGGGTCAGTGATCGATGCGTGAATAATTTCCCATGTGTCTGTCTCTATAATGAGAGTTAGTCAAAGATTAACCTCTTCATTGTAGCTTTTCTATCATACATGTGTGGGGCAATACGTCAAGCATATCAACTGATTTTCTTACCATCTAAGTTGGTTTGTTTCCGGAAGGAAGATGACCAGGGTTGTTTGGATTGAGTATGAGTTGATTAACTGATTTCTGGAAGAATGGTTACTGGTTGAATGGGATTTGATGCATAAGGGAGGCAAAGCTTATTAGAAGATAACGAGGGCTGGATTTCGTTCTTATAGGAATGCAACATGGGGAGTATAGGCTGGAAATTGATCTCTGTTAGCAAAGTAGAACAATATACTACTTCCCTTGGACCATCCCTTGTATAGTTCCATCTCACTACTATAAGTCTCTTTTCACTAAGTAAGAATTATGGGGAACAACCATTCTTCTTGCACTGAATTTCTTACCCATATCAAATGAAAATTGCACAAGAGCTTCCAGTGGATTGGTCTATTTTCACTAGCTTTTATGAAACTGTTGATATGATGTTCTTCAATGATTCCTTTACATATTTGCTAATTGTAAATATCAAACAGTAGCTTGGTGAGGATTGGTGGAATTGAAGCTATAGGCTGTAGTACCACTATCTGTCAAGACTATGGTCTCTGGATGAACCATTCCCATTTTTAGCATGTGGTAGCCATGGATGTCCGGGTGCCATCACTAGAGCTGGCAATCGGACGGGTCGGGTCACTATCGGATCGGGTAACATAATAATCGGGTTACATCGGTTTCGGATAATGACGGATTATTTTGTCGGGTCGGGCTGGGTCGGGTTTGATTCGGATCAACTCAGTATCGGATAATCTCGGGTCATTCTAAGCTCTCGGGTCGGGTCTGGTTGAGATCGGATGGACTCGGATTCGGGTAAATTTGGGTTATTCTAATTTCGGTTCGGGTTCGGATCGGGCTCGGTTGAGTTTCAATTATTATATTTTCGGGTTGAATTTAGATTGAATTTAGGTTATTTCATATTTGAGTCATGCTTGTATCATTTTCTTTCTTTCTTTTTATTCCAAGATATTATTAAAAGCTAATGATTTTGAGATCATTTATTTTAATTTATCTTATTCAATTAAAAGTAAATTATTATATTAATTGTTTTGGGGCCTTAGAATTTTTTATCATTATTTCATCTTTGGAGATGTATCTGACGTTTCAAATTTAAAAGTTTTCAAATCGTATCACTTTTCTTTTTATGTTAAGGTATAACTTATAATTCAACTCCATTATTAGCTTGGTCATATTGATTCTAGTATTATTTTAAGTTTATATTATATTTATATCTTATACGCTCCTTACATGATATTAACTTATAATAGTCATTGATAATTGATAACAAATGAAGACTTCTAAGGTTGTACTTCTCATATTATTTTTAAAAGAAATTGATCACATCATATCAACATAATTTTAATAAATATAATAATAATAATAATAATAATAATAATAATACAAAAATAATGATAACAATAATAATAGTAATCAATGAATATCAATTATGGCAAAAATAATAATAACAACATATTAGTTTTTTTATTATATATTTTGATTAGATCATATCAAGCTAAATAAGATAAAAATTAAATAAAGTAAGTAATAATGACTATTATTGACAAAAGACCAACTAATATTGACTTCTTACTATTTAACACTGTTGATGTAATAAAAAATATTAATCTTCAATTTTTATAATGAATAACTAACATTCTCACTCTAGATTTTTCTTACTTTCCTATGATGTTGTAGGTGCTATATTGCAAGGTATGGCCATATAGATACTAACATATAGTGTTCAAGGCTGCACTGTTATTATCTTATGGTACTAGATGGAATAATGGAAGTGAACTAATATTTAAATGGCATAGTAGTGTTATTCTTTTTGTTTTCTCTACTTTTATTTCTATTGGTATCAATGGATATTGTATTTGTATATACATAAGTGATATAAATTTTATGAAAGTATATTGTTTCTAGATTTTGATGTAAGTGCTAGTATGGATTAGTTGCACATCTATATTATTTCATGTTTTATGAAGTTTTAAAAATTTTGAGTTATGGGTTAATGTTAATTTTTGAGTGGTACCAAGTTGAATCTTTATAGATTTATAATTTTTCAGATAATATCAGATTTTGGACAAATAATGGATCGGGTCGGGTCATTTCGGATTTATAGTTTTTCGGGTTATATCGGGTTTCGGGTGAATAGCGGGTCGGGTCGGGTTTATTTCGAGCTTATGATTTCTCGGGTTATATCGGATATCGGATATGTATCGGATCGGGTCGGATAGGTTTCGGGCTTTTAATTACTCGGATAAAATCGGATCGGATTTCGGGCGGATCGAGTCGGTATTCGTCGGATTTTTCGGGTCGGGTCAACTTTTGCCGGCTCTAGCCATCACCCAGCATATTGAAAAATAAATAACCATGAAATAACAATGGGTTGGATGAATCTCTCTCTCCCAATCTTTGCTTAACTTGTTTCATTTTAAGCTTCATAAATGAAGGTTTTACTGCAGCTTAGTATCTTGTTCGATGTCATATAATAAAGCTCTCTTTTTGACCATTTTTGCAGTGTGTGGCTTCTCATCAACAAACCCGGATGCTGTTCTTGAATGGTATTTTTTTTTTGTTGTGAATATGTCTGCTATTTATTCGTGACTTTCACTTTTCGATTGCATATCAGATAGTTCTATGCTCTTCAAAGCCAATAGTTAGTTTTAGTTAGGAAATTTCTTGATGAGATACACACCTTTCCCACTTATATGCTATGTTGCCGGTGTATATTGCTGACGTTTTCTTCTTTGCAGCCCATATACCCCTGTATCTGTATCCATTCTTAAACACCACTAGCAAGTCAAGGCCATTTGAGTATCTGAGGCTAACTAGCTTGGGCGTCATTGGTGCACTTGTGAAGGCATGTCCTCAAATTAAAGAGCTGTGTGAAGTTGGTAATCTTTATGCATTCCACATGAAACCCTTTTAAATCTTTGGGGTGGAACCTACATCATATGCCATGTGTATGCATTGGCCCTGCCATCATATTTCCTATAGATTTCATAAGATTTTTCATTCTGGTGGGTGTTATGTTAGGATCAAATTCAAATAACTTCCCCTTTTGTCCCTTTCAGGTTGATGATACAGAAGTCATCAGCTTCCTCTTGTCAACTGAGATTATCCCATTGTGCCTCCGTACCATGGAAATGGGCAGTGAACTCTCAAAAACAGTTGGGTATCCTTGATCTGGTGATGTCGTCATGTTTACCTGAATAACCTTACTTCATATTCATGCTTGTGCATTAATTTTAATCTTGTCAGGTTGCTACATTTATAGTCCAGAAAATCCTTCTGGATGATGTGGGCTTGGACTATATATGCACCACAGCTGAACGTTTCTTTGCCGTTGGACGTGTCCTGGGCAACATGGTTGCTTCACTGGCTGAGCAACCTTCGTCTCGGCTTCTGAAACACATCATCAGATGTTACCTTAGACTTTCTGACAACCCAACGTTGGTTTATCCATTAATTTCGTCTTCCATTTTTTCAACCTTCAGGTTAAGATCTTGCTCTGTTAAACCTGTGGTCTTATTTTGATACACACACACACATTCTGCAGGGCCTGTGATGCATTGAGAAACTGCCTTCCTGATATGTTGAAGGATGGAACCTTTGCCAGTTGCCTGCGTGTAAGTTGGACTTCTATATTTCTTTATCATTCTATTTATGGGTGCTTCTGTCACTTGTAGACTTGACATGTATGTCAATTTTGGATCTAGTGAAAGGCAATGCTCTCACTAGGGATCGATAAACTGAATAAATGAATATATGTATCTCTTTCAATGCCCCCCTTGATATTGCTTGCAACTTTCAGGAAGATCTTACAACAAAGCGTTGGCTGCAGCAGCTGCTTCACAACGTGAGTGGACCTCGAGTTTTGGTTCAACCTGGAGCAGGATTCGATCATATTATATGAATTAAGTTCCGGTGAGAGCCAAGCATTTTGGTTTTCTGCAGTATAAAATTTGAGAGCTGTTGGTTACTGGATTGGGACTATTGGGAGGAAAAGGTGATATAAAATAAAGGATAAATTTTGTTTAGGTACTCCATATTTTGGATGATCTCACTTAGGTACATCCACATTTCAAATTATAATCACTAAGGTACCCTTTTTATTAATACAGTGAGATTATGTCAAGTTTAGTGCAAGTAAGGTGATTTTTTATAATAAATAAAAAAACCTAAAAATTAAAATAAATCTCAATATCAAAAAGTCTATTTTTTAGTCTACGTTTTTATTTCAAAAAATCTGATTTTTAAATTCTGAAAATGTTTTTTTGAAAAAAATCGTATTAAAAAAAAACAAAAAAATTTCTTTAAAAAACTGATATATATATATATATATATTTTAAAAAAACTAATTTTTTTATAGAAAAAAAAAGCTATTTAAAAATATTTTTTTATATATTTTCAATAATTTCAATACATTTTGTATAATTTTTGTAATGATTATAAAAAATTACCTTAATTGTACTAAATTTAACTTAATCTAATTTTGTTAATATAAAAGTTATCTAAGTAATAATAAGTTGAATTACCGTAAAATTATTTAAAACATAGGATACCTAAATGAAATTTATCCTAAAATAAATATAGTTTCAAGTTAAGTGGCAACCTATTGATGTCCTTTATTCTTATACCCGCTCCCCCAAAGTTAGCAGTCTTCGTTATCCGAAAGCAAAAGGCAAAAGAAAAGGAAAAAGAAAAAAAAAACTTGGTGTAGACATTGTCTCAGACCTGCTATTACCTTTTGGTCACAGATGCTTTTGACCAGTTAATTTATGACTAGATTTGGACATAGCTTTTCTGTTTATTTTATTGTTTTAGATTCAAAACTCGAATGCCACGGTCTTCTGGGCGTGGGGGGGAGGGGCGTAGCTATTTTGATTCCCGTGGTTTATTTATGACATCAATAGAGTGACCAGGGCTTATATTTCCTTTCATAACAATTCTCATCCCTACTATTTAAAGATGTATTTATGAAATAGTGGATTACTTCTAAATTGAATGCCTCAACCTAGTAGGCTAGTAGAAAAAATCAGAAGAATGAATACTAGCAGTATTTTTTTTTTGTATCTCATCTATGTAATTCAATAACGTTACAATAGATATAGGCTTCCATCTGCTTATCTGCATTTCTGAGACCCTAGTAATGAAAATTTTGAAAGAAAAAATCACTGCCCTGACATCCTTAAGTGAAGGTGGGTGGGTGAGTGTGTTGGTACATGAATTATTTTGTAAAATGTTATCTTCTCAAGTAGGCCTCATAACCTTCCTCTGCTTTGTTCCTGTTCTGAAGTCAAGAACTAGCCAAGTCATCAAGTAACCTACGTGCTTGAACAAGTGTTTTCTTAAACCTCCCAACATTAATATTCAAATTTTGTCTATCAAAATAAACACCCCTGGCAACCATATACCCTTTCTTGAAAACAGAAATCGGATCTTGAATTACTGGGTCATCAAATCCATAAACATTGAAAAGTGAGCTCTCTTCTGGTTTAACCCTATACTCCAAGTGCTTCAAACCCATTTCTTTAGCAGGCTTTCCATAATACATCTCTGATAGCCATTTAAGTCCTAATGGCACAATCTGTATCACAATAGCACCGCTAGGCAAGAACACCTCGTTGGTTATACCTGCCCCATGAACACCTACCATAATATTACAAGAGTTCACCACTTGACTAAACTTGTCTAAGTTTTTCATCTCATCAGGGAGTGCTACCTTCACATCAAACCCTAATGCTTTCATCGCCTTCACCATCTCATCTTCATTGAGAATCATCCTCGTTTTCCTGCGTGATAATAGGAGAAGCAGAGGTTTTTTAACCCTAATAGCTGACATATATTCCACTTTCAAGTCATATGTCTGCCGCAGGAACCTTCTGAAGTCTATTATTGAGTAGCCACCGGGAATTTCAGTGTAGTTGAGTGCGAGAATGTCATGATATGTAAGGCCTATGATGGCACCAGGAAAGCAGTGAACACTTGGGTCTTTAGCTGCATTGATCACCTCATACCAAGACAACTGGTTCAAGACTCGAGAATATTTCTGAAACCAATCAATCTTATAATCTGTGATCACAAATCGGACTTGAGATCTGAAGTGTCGAGTTGTGAGATAAAGTGGGATGATGATATCGTTTAGCTCATGGAATATGTTTCCTTTATACCCACCAGAAGAGAAAACCACTGCTGGTACACTGTGGATGAAGTCACACGTAGGGGAAAAGATGCTGTTATTCTGAATTATTATACGTACCGGCTGGACTAGTTTCATCGCTTGCTGATCTTCCTTTCTTGCGTATGGCTTTATTACTCTATTTGTTTCAGTTGTAGGAGCTGATGATGGCATGTAAACTGTCCGAGCTAGGGGTACAATCCGTGCTTGTCTGTTCACGATGCATATGTCTGAGTGCATAGTAGAGTGGCATGAAAGTCCTTTTGTCTGAAGCTGGTTTCTGTCTTCACCTGTCAAAAAAAAAATCAGAAATATATATATATATATTTATTTATTTATTTGCTCCCAATAGACCAGTTAGACTGCATCTGGTTTTACCTCGTACTAGTCTTTTTAAGTTCAGATCCAAGTTGGTTGTGTTCCCTTCTATACCAACACCACCTTCCCACCTTGACATCCCTTGCTCCCCTGTAAAACAACAAAAAACCATAGTCATCGTACTGCAAAATGTTAGTGAACGTTACATAAAATGGAAAATGATGAAGCTTACAAAATTGAAAGACGTCGATGCTAGTTTGTGAGAATGTATGATAAAACAAAGGGATTGTGGTGATCAAAATTGTTGAAGTTGCAATAGCAATTAGCTTTCTTGGGTCCTTTACCGTCATCTCCAATGCGCTCAATTTTTTGATGCAGGTTTCTGGCATGGGAGGAGGATAAAGTTAGGGATGTGAAGAAGAAATATGCTCAGGGAGTGGCTACAACAGTAGCTAGTAGAAGAGTGGCAAAGACTTTAGTTCAAGTGTCAATTCTTTCTTCTATGATTAAAAAATTTGTGTTCGATTGGTTTGTTGAGGATTTGTTGGTTCTTTAGAAAAGGATTGATTGGGACATGGAGCTAAATAAGTTCTTGTACGTCTGTTTCATGCCAATTATATATAGCACAAGCATATAGTATATGGTTTTATTGTTGGTGGTGATAATAAGTTCTCCATTTTGTCATCATATTTAGGTGATATGATAACAACTTCAGGACGAAGGATCTTTAGACTAAAGTGAAATTGTATAATTTCGCAGTGATTTTTCTTCCGGGTTAGTGGATGCACTTGATATTCAACCAGTAGGTGGATGTTCACGTGCCCACCTGAAAAATTATACAATCCTATATTTCTCTCTTGATCTCGAAACGTCAACTTCGTTTGTGCATATATGTCTCAGGTTTGAATATCTCCTTGTCCAACATCGCAAAAATCCTATACCTGTATATTATACTCTAGTTTTATGTTATCATTGGATTCATTGTGTCTATTAAGATTGTTTATGTTATTCGATATCTATTTAGTTAATCCGATATTCGAAGTGATCTGATCCGAAAAAGCAAATAATGAATTTGATTTTTTTTTACAAATTAAATATTCGATCCGGTTAACGAAAAGTTAAACAAACCAAATATTCGATCCGATAAATATAAATAATATCCGATTGAAAAAAAAATATTTATATGTTTTTTTATAATTTTTTATTTTATATATAATTGTATATAAATAAATTTAGATGTGTGTGTGTATACTTTTTACTTACTTTATTTATTATTTGAGATAAATTTAATTTAATTGAAATTATATTTTTAATACAATTTCTTTTTAGATATTTATATAAAAAAAACTATGCATGTTGATAGATTCCACCAACTACTTTCTTATTTTAGTTTTAATATTGGATATTTGTTGAGTAAGTCGGATATTCGCTGAGCAAATATCTTGTTTGTTGAGCATTCGCTCAGCAAATCGGATAATATCAAATATACTTATGATTTAGTAGTTTCTTTATATTTGAAATTGTATTTGAATAATATCGATTATATTTAATATTCGATTCGAAAAATTCAAATATCCGATCTTTTGGATATCTAAAGTTTTAAATTAAATATCAAATATTATTTTTAGATATATGAAATATTAGATATTTGAACCGTGAACGGCCCTAGTGCCTATTGTACATAGTTGCTTTCAAATTCTGTTACGAATGGAAAGAAAATAAAAGGCTTGAAATATAATATATAATTGTTTACATTTGTCATTTATGATCCATGTTCGACATTTAGTACGGTAACTGGTCTGGTAAATTAGCCGGAAGTAGCCACATATATCCACTGGGCAAAGTAAAAATAATTTTAAAATATGTGCAAATGAGAGAGGGAGAGGGGATCTTTTCTTACCGAACACCATCCATTAATATGTTGCTAATCATGAATTTGGTTTCTTACATGTTACTCATTGCTCATTACTAGAGAGTCTACTTCTTATAAATCTAGGAAAGAATAGACGGAAAGTTAACCGCAGTTGCTTATTTTTTAAGATGGAAGGCATAATTTCAGCATTCCCTATTCAGTCATTATTAGCATGGATTATTATTTGCAATAGGATCTCAATACTACTGGTCATTGAGTTTACATGATGTCTAAGCAACACGGTCATTAGTAACCCGGATACTTAACATCCAAAATATTTTTTTAATCGTTGAGAGACTAAGATTCTATTTGGTTTTTGTAAAATTTTAAAAAGAAAGAAATAAAATAAAGAAAAAACTATATTTTGGTATTTTATTTACTTAAAAAAAATAGAAAAAAGAGTAAGGAATGAAATTATTAGAGATTAATTTTGATTTTTTTTAGAACTGGAAACTAAAAATATTTAAAAGTATGCACCCTCACTTCAACTAACGTTTTGACTAGTAACGGACTATGTTCAACAGACCTATTCTATACTGCTTGAAGGAAGATACAAATCTATGAAACCAAGAACACCCGGCCACAACCAATAATAAGAATATTCTGTTTCTAAGAACGCCCTAGCGATAAGTGTGTCATTATTTAAGATTTCACCTTTGTTGTTTAATGCTTGGTTTTAGCAATAATTCTCGTTTAAAACTACTTGAATGGACGTTTCATCCTCCGCCACATTTGACATTTTATAATGTTATGCCAACTCGCACGCATATAATATTATATTGTTTAACCAGAGAAATATCAGCCGTATGCGGCATTAAGCAGTTGATACAGTACCTCATATCACAGGAGAATGTGAACATGACGTTACTAAACCAAACTCCACTCATCAATCTACTGTATAAAGAAAGCTGATGCTTGTAAACCTCTTATTTTATAACGAGTAAATTATTAATACTTGTAGGTGTAATCTTCATCTCAGACCTCAGCATTTCTAACTTGGGTGTCGGTTTACTTCCAGACATAGCCAGTGACGAACGAAAACCCGTCAGTACAGACAATCCAGTAGTGGGCTACTTGTAGCTGTTCATTCACAACAACTCACCAAATAATAAAAGCAATATGATCGGTCATCACCAAAAAAAAAATGCCTTCGGTAGTATCGATATATAACGGTTCGTGATAGAATATACAATAACTCTACGCTGCAATCATGTTCAGCAGTACACAAAAAAAAAAGTATGAGGTTGGTTTTAGGTACGATGCACATCGGTGGTGCATTAAAACCCACCAGCGTAGTCCGTCCAAGGATCTACGCAAACATAATTGAAATCAGAACCAAAGATAATACAAGAACGCATTTTTTCCCATCCTCCAATAATTAATGATCATTGATATAACAGCCAACGGGTACCCATTTAATTTGTTGACGTAATCAAAGGTAAGGCAGCATACTTAAGGAAAATTCTATACCAACATGTTTTCTTTTTCTTTTTAGTTCAAAATGGAGGATTACAATCCGAAGAACTAGTTAAATAGGAATTGCCCAACACCTCAAAGTGGTACCACCAATCATAGGGGGCTATGAGAATGTGTGCAAACCAAATGGCAGCCCGTGACTGAAGTGTGCAACTCTATCCACGACTGTTTTAGCCTCTCTCAAATCATGAAAAACCCGACAAACAGAAAACTGGAACATCAATTGGTGGCAAGCTTGCAGGAGGTGGTACTAGGGATGACTTGTAACACTTCAAATTTTACAACTGAAATTTTTTATTTTTAACAAAAGCATAATATCAAATTAACTAGGTGTTACTGCCGTAACGTAAGTCTGACTTATTATACCATCATTACATCAATTGTAAAGCAAAATGATAAAATGTAAATTATGATAAATAGAAAAATGAGAGAAGTTTTATAAATATAAATATGAGTGGAAGATTAAATCTGAGTACAATATCCAAAATATATAAACAAAAGGGATGCTATGAATCTAAGAGTCCAAAAATGTAACTAAGTAGACTACCATCAAGATAACATGACTCTACGTCCAAAAGTTCTAATACAACAATCATTGTACCACATACAAAGCATCGTAGGTTGTAAAATCATTCAGTGGGTCCTCATTGTCCTATACACAGACGTCAGGGTTATCTACTCGCAAGAATGATCAACACCCATGAAAAGGATGGCTAGTACACTACATACTGAGAAAGGTGACAATACTGCCGAGTTAGGGATATAAAATAAATACATACATTCACAACAAAGAATAAGTACACATGAGAGATACATAAAATACTACAAGGTAGTTACTGATCCAAGCTTCATTATTAGATATATAAGGTTACATTCTTTTATGTATGTTTAGTTCTAGAACCCCCACTATTTTTAAATTGGTGGAATGTTTTAAAGCCCTTCTTGAGGACAACACGCATAAGCTTCTATTAATATCCGATGGAACTGACTCAACACCTCTCATGACAAAATATTCCTAATCTACTATTCTTAAACTGGTGGAAAATTTTGAAACACCTCTCAGGGACAACACACCTGAACCACTATTATAATCCGATGGAATAACCCATAAAACACCTTGGTCTTGACTCATGAATTCTTCCACTTTAAATAATTGATGTCTTATCCATTATTTACTTATCTCAAATCATATTATTATTCACGTTGAGTTTAGGGCCCCTATTATTCCTAATCGGATGGAACAGACTAATGCACCTGTGAGGGAAAAATGCTTCTAAGCCATTATTATCATCCTGTGGAACGAACCCATAAAATACGTCGGCCCAACTCATGTGATCTTTCACTTTAAATGATCAATGTCTTATTCATGATTTATTTGATAGGTAAAAAACAAATTTAAAGCAAGTAAAGTACAATCACATATATAATAAGGTAGTATTCAAAGGTTAAGATGCTTATATTTCCCCTAAAAACCCTATTTTCTCACTTTAGGCATAACTCTTTCTCTATTACTCTTTTATCCACTAAATTTAGTATCTCCTCTTTAATTATTATTATTATTATTATTATTATTATTATTATTATTATTATTATTAACATACCCAACATTCAAGGCCTAAATCTAATGTTTTACACATGCAATAATAGCCCTATCTCAAAAGTTATTATTCACAAAGCTTACAAAACCCTAATTTCACAAGTATGTTACAACTTTTCCTATAAGTCTCATATGACTACCAAATTCATTATACATTCCTAAAATGACAATATTGATAACATATTTGAAATTCGTGGTATAATTTTAATTTTTCACACATGTAATAATAACCTCCCCATTTTAGGGTTACTATTCCCAAATTAAGTCATATTCTCCTTTTATTAAACCTAAGCCATTCATGACCACTCTAAACATTTCATATAACCCCCTTTAATAATTTAAATCATATTACACATTAAAAAACCACAATGTACACATTAAAAAACCACAATGTTCACATTAAACCCATATTGAACAAAATACCTTTATAGGTAACCAAAAAACCCTTATTTCATGCAAATCTTATATGTTTCGGTAACAATGTTTCCAAATTCTCCACTTATCACCATATACCTTAAAAACTATTTTCTCACTTATCATACTCTATTAATCTCATATTGTAACCATATAACACATCGATTTGCTTAGGGTTTTTCCACATAAAATATTATATCCCATACTTTTCAACCCACACATTTCTTATCATACAACATCATATTATCATATCATAGCATTAAAAATAGAAATTTATCCACTAAATAATAAACACGACAACACATATATTTAAGCATAAAACTTATCATAAAAATCCCTAGACTACAACCAGTATCCTTACTGAAAAAGGCTCTGGTCTCTATGCACCCTCCTTATCCCACCTCTTCCGGAACCTCTAGGATATCACCTAAGAAACCATAATAAAACACCGGTAGAAATTTATGATATAATTAAGGACATGTTAAGGAAATAAATAGTGAAAGTATCAGAGGAGAAACCGAAAGAATGCTCGAAGGTGTGGTTGGTATAGTTTTTACATAACAAGAGGGGGGAAACAATTAGGGTTTACCGAATAAGGGGAGGTATCAATGGCAAATATTGTCATTGCTTGGGGTGGTGCAACGACAGGGACGGTTGAAGCAAAGGGGTAAGCAATGGTGGAGTAGGACAAAAGGGTGGTGGTGTGTTCGATGGAAGTGCTTGAAGGTGGTGGGTGTTGTTTGATTGGTTTGGCCTAATGGTGGGGGTGAGGAACAATTAGTTTGGTCGATTATTGGTGATAGGGAATGGTGAAGGCTACCAATAGCCGTGGGGGAGGTTTGGTGGAGTTCACTAGTGGTGGGGGTGGTGTTTCGGTGAAGGTTGGCAAAGGGGTGTTTTGGGAGTTGTTTTGGTGATGGTGAGGAGGAGGGAAAGAATGAGGGAGAAGGTGCACTAGTGGTGCGAATTTTTGATAGAAAAAAATGGAGGAAGGAAGATGTGGTTCAAACATTTATTGTGTTTATATATATATATATATATATATATATATATATAGATACTACGACATGAAGAGGGAGGTGGGAAAAGACGAAGGGAGGTCGCGCAAAATTTTCAACTCCAATCTACAAACATAGGAGGTGGAGGTGAGTAATGATGGGGTAGGAAGTAGGCTTGGCAGGGGATATGATCGGGGAAATCTTTTTTGTTGCACGCAAGGAGGAAAGGGGAAAAGGAGAGGGTAGGTTGGGGAGAATAATAGGATAAGGAGAAAGGAAAGGGGGAAAGAAAGTGGTGTGGGTTTAAAGTTAGGTTTAGGTATAAAAAAAATTATCTAGGTTAGGGTATGTGTATAACTTATTTAATAATTTTTTGGAGTTAGGATTAGTTTAAAGTATTAAGAATTTGGAATAGAGATTAAGATAAGGTAAAATATTAATTTCCTAATATTATAATTAGGTTAAAATATTAATCATCTAAAATTTGGGGTATTATATGACCGGTTAGAAAATGACCATTCAAGAGTTGAACCATGGTGAGTGAATCACTAGATATGTATATATAGGGAAGTGCTCCCCTTGGCCAGTAGATTACCGTAATACACTACCCAAAACTCACCCCTAGGATGCTACCAAACCTGACATTGGTTGTGAAGCTAAATAACCAATTCCCCCAATGGTCTCTTGCCATGCCCCCGACAGAAATAAAGCCTCAATTGCTCAAGGCGCTACTATTAACATTGACTTTTATAACCTAGTTCTAAGGAGCTTTCCAACCAACCCGAACATTCTCATGATGAATGTGAATGTGAATGGAAAACAACTTTTGCACATGCAACCATGTAGAATATTAATCTCTTTCCATCCCAACAATAAATGCAACAACTCTACTAAGAGGAATAATAGCATCCTTAAAGATGTAGAGGCTCCACACTTACCACAACTTCCAAATGCATAATGTAAACATTTTTGACTAAGCTAGACCATAAGGATAAATGGTGTTTTACTTCCCCAAGTTAAACATTAATCATTAAAGAATTGGAAGATTGAAGAATTCCTCCACAACATTATATGAGTTAAACCAAGACCATAACTGCCTATTATACTAGCAACCACGTAAAGCATGAAGTAATGATTTACCCTCTCCACACTGGTTGCAACACTCATCCTTAGTCAATTAAGTGTTGTTATTTTTACTTCATGTTGGTGATTAGGGCATCATGGGAAGTCAACCAAGCAAAGATGTATGCCCATTGCCTAAATTTGAGACACCAAATACTAGGCCATTTGAACGCTTTAAGAAGAGGCAACTTGATTTGTAGTGAGTAATTTGAAGCAATATAAAGTTCCCATCACTAATCAATCCCTAGATGGGTATGTATTGAAAACCTTTCTCCATAGGAGGTAAAGTGATAGCGATCTTATCTAGTATTTTCATTGGCAACAAGTGTTGGAATTTGGACCAATTCCATCTCTGTTAGGAAGTGTGTAACCAACAAAAATCCCCATAAAATTAGGTTGATTAGGTGTAGACATGACATATTGAATCAAAGGTTTATCACTCACCCACCAATCAAACAAGAAGCTAGTTGACTAACCATCCTGAATGACCCATTTGATACCATTCCAAAGTAAAGTCATGGACCCTTGAATATGGTGCCAAATGGATGAGTGGGAAGTAGGACAACTTACATGCAAAAGAGAAGGGACATGACATAAATAATTTTCCTTGATAATACAAAAACTAGATAATTTCCCATGCTATCTTGCCAAATGTGGTTTGATTCATTTTATTTGCTTCCCTCAGTCTAAGACCACCACAACATACAAAAAAGTATCGGTTGAGATGTTGCATTTTGGAAGATATATAGTAGGTTATGAGGGAGCTGAGAAGAAGTCTCAGCAAAACGAGGCACGAAAAATATTTTACATATGTATCACTAATATCTCGGACAAACAAAAAATTTCGGCCAAAATATTTCTGATATATCAGATAGAAAAATATTTCTCACAAGGTACATAGTACTCAAAGAAAGTAGACATGATCGAGTAAGGGAAAAAAGATGGCTCGTGACTAGTGAATATTCAAGGCATCAATAATTCACAAAATAAGGTACCAAAAACATCTATAAAATTCACATGCTTCACATAAAAAATCACAACTTCATACAAAGGAGAGAAGGAGAAAATTACAAGTATCTAAGTTGCAATAGAAAGAGTGTTGAATATTCGTGGAAGACATGTGAAATTAGGTGTTTTTTCATCTTCACCAAATGCACTTCCTTCCCTTTTTATTCTTTCTATTGTTTCCTAGTCAATTTTTATGCGTAATAAATTTAGGAAGGTGAACAAAATTGGGTGAATGGTTGGTTGAGAGCTCATCGTCGCTGCATTTTGTCTTGAATATTAGAAAGGGAGAGAGGGTATTGAAATGAGAGGGATGAGGAAAAAATACCCGTTGAGTTGGGTGCTTGGGTGCTTGGATGGGGTAGGATAAGGTGGGGTTGGGGAAAAATTGAAAATGATAAATTAAAACCTTGAAAATTGTTGTAGCCGGAAGTAGCTAATTGCCAACATGTTTTCCTTTGTTGTTTTGGTGATCTTGATGGATGGGATGACCAACAAAGTGAGTGGAGGAATTGAAAAATTTAGAGAAATTTCGGTGTGAATTGTGAGTGTGACTATGTGATATGTGAGGTATCTTTTTTGATAAAAGTTTCAGGTTTTTTAGTTGGCCAGAAAGGCTATATTTAATTTATTTAGAGAGAGTTTTGTTTTTGTGTATGGGGTCATTTGAGTTTGAAGTCTCAAGTCATGTGTAATTTTTTTTGGTTATTGATTTAGGCTTGGGTTAGACCATCTTGTATTTATTTCAATATAACTATACTGTATAATAATTTAAGTGGATTTTAAAATTCTCTCTCTCTCTCTCTCTCTCTCTCTATATATATATATATATATATATATATATATATATATATATATATAATTTTAGTATACTTTTAAATTATACTACTATGTATGTGATGAATATATATATAATAATGTGCATTACTAAAAATGGTTTGACATAAAAATTTGTGCTAAGTATATTTATATGTTTTATATATATTGATTTGTTTATATTTATAGTATGTGTATACATATAATGGTAACTACTTTTATATGTATTTTGTATTATATATAATAATGTGTTTTACTATATATGGATAATAGTTTATGTACGAATTAGATAATATGATACCAAATAATGGTTTGATATAAAATTGCATAATAAGTAATATTATATATGTATTAAAGTATAAACAATAATCGTTGAATATATTGAGCCTTTTTTAATAGCATTTGTTACACACACACACACACATACATATGTGTGTATATTAGATCATATGTAATATAATTAACTTTATGCATATATACACATGCATACATGTATACTATAGATAATTTGTTTAGTTACATATTACATCATGTGTTATTAAAATTAGTTGGGATATAGTTATCCAAAATTAATTTGGTAAAAAGATTATACTAATATGTGAGCTAAAATTATTATATTTTTCTAGTCTAGCAGCTAAATTATGTTTGTTATGTATTTTAGTACGTCATAAACATGTCACATGGAGCAAGCGGTGATGAAACAAGTTCTCCTAGTAGATATTTTGCATGGATTTTTGGGGAGGCAATAAGCAGAAGACAACATGTGAAGTGTAAATTTTGTGGTAAAGTGATCAGTTGTTGAATCACAAGACTAAAAAAACACTTAGCTCATGTTAAAGGTACTATTACACCATATCCAAATGTGTCTAGTGACATAAGAAAGCTATGGCACAAATGTTACAACAAATAAATAAAAAAAATTGGGAAATCCTACAAAAGGATTATATGCTTGAAGAAGAGATTACAAGAATGGTAGTTAGAAAAGAAGAAGAGGATGAGGAAGAAGTGCATTTTTAGGGAACTTTGATGACAAGTAGAATTGAAGCAGAATTGGAGTATGAGCAAAACATCTATAGAGTCAATCATCATGAACACTATGATCAAGGTGGAAGTAGTCATCAACCTCCTCAACCAATGGATCACTCATCAAGTCTTAATGTAAGAGGAGGTCATGGTCCTTTTAGATGTACACCATCATCAGTTCCTTTTGAAAGGTTAGAGGCTTTAGATGTTCCTTTAGACAAGGAACAACGTTAAATGAAACATATAAATCTCAATCTAGGTTCAAAGATGTTTAAAAATCTTAAAGGAAAGTTGATAAAGACATGGGAAAATTCCATTACATATAAAAAGGTATAATTAAGCATGATAGAGTCTCTATTTACAAAGCCTTTGATGAGAACTATTTGTGAAGTTCTATATAGCATGCCACCACCCACAACCTATGAACTTGCAAAGGAATATTTAAAAGAATAATAATTGTCACTAAAGGAATGAATTGATTATTTATCACTAGAGTGGAAAAAATGGGAAGTTGTGATTATGTGTGGTGGATGAACCAAATGTACCAAAATGCACATGATTAACCTTCTCATTTGCTCCAAAAAATAGGAAAATATTAGAAAAAATTGTCGATGCCAACGATGTTCCTTCAAAAGACACTAGTTATTATTTTATGTTGATGAAGAAAGTGGTTGAGGAAGTTGGTCCGGATATAGTAGTGCAAGTGGTGAACAATAAAAAAGCTAATACCAAAGCAAGAGGGAAAAAATACTGTAACAATTTCCCCATCTATATTATACAAGAGGTGTTGCCAATTGCTTGGACCTTATATTGGGTAATATTTTAAAGAAGAGAAACATTATAAGGTACTTGAAATGTACCAAAGCATTACACAATTCATATATAGATATGATAAGATGGTGGCTATCATGTTGAAATTCATAAATGATTGTCAACTTCTTCGACTAGACATCACTAGATGTGCCGCCAATTTCATTTCACTATAGAGTGTTGGTAGGCATAAGATAAACTCAAGTTTGAAACATTATTCTTAGACTCACAAATAAAGGAAGATTATTTTGGAATAAGGCCATCGATGTTCTTAAGGTGCAAGAACATTTCTTTATGAAGCTATGGAAAGAGAAAATCTAGCTATCTGAACAGATTTTCGCTATTAGAAACATTATTGAAAAATCATTGATGCTGAGTGGAATTTCCAAATTCATTATGACTTACATGATACAGGTAAAATTTGCAATTTATAACCTATTATATTTACTAGATTATATGTCAATGCAAAATATTTTACTAATTTGTCATATATATGTGAAATTTAAAAGGATACCTTTTCAACCCCCAATTTGCATATGGAATTCATAATATTAGAGATGATGCAGAAGTGATGAGAGGGGTGAGAAAAGTTATAGAAAGACTCGAACTAAACCGTGATAACCAAATTTGAGCTCTTAATGAGGTAAGTATGCAATACATTTTCTTGTATCAAATATAAATATGAAATTATTATTAAACTTAATCTAATGTACAGGCAAAAATGTCTAGCCTTAAAAAAAAGGATTTTGGTGCATCAATTACCCAAAGAGCCATTCCACAAACCAACCTAGGTAATTACTATTTTTATGAACTTCATAGTGATAATTATATACTTCATACATTTACATGAAAGAATAATAAATTACATAATTCTAGTTTAATGATAGCCGCTCTATGGGGATTTTCTCCACATCTTAAGAAAATTGCAATGAGAGTGTTAAGTGTTATAACCTCTACATCAAACTATGAAAGAAAATGCATATCTTTTAGTTTGATGCACACCAAGTCTCGAAATACATTGAAATGCAGGTGATTGAACTTACTTTTCTATGTCCATTATAATATGAGGTTGAAGATAATAAACTTCACAAGGAAAAGCCAAGTTGAATGAGAAAGAACAAATAATCCAATTAACTTGAATTATATTTTCCATGAAGGTGATCCTTAGAATATTTGGTTGGAAGAATTAGATGAACCCTTACTTGATGTTAGGGATGAAAATTATTGAACATCTTAAAGGAGTGGCGTAGAAGATGATAACTATGATGACGATGACACTAAATATCTAGGTGGTAGAAAATCTCAAGTACCAAAACTAGGAGAAGTTCTTCTAATCTAATCACAAGCTACTAATGAAGAAGTTAGCTTGTCTCAGCCAAGAGGCAATGACGACAGTGGAAATGGAAGGGAAACTTATGAATATGGTAACATTAGTAGGGATGATTCATTGGATTTTTGTCCTTATAGATGATCACATGGACAGAGTAATTATGATTTTCAAGGAGATATTGACTATAGATCATTTCGTTGTAGAAGAATTCATAGAAGGACTAATGGTAGCCAATCAGGTTAAAGATTGCAAAAAGCTACTCATACCTCGTATATACATCATCCTTTTGGACCTAATATTCCTATATCCTTACGTGGGGGCTATGATTATTACGCTACCTAGACATGTTATAACACCTTTGACTCTAGTGGCTAGGGGAATGATGGATAATATGGATTGTCATTTAGACAATCTCAAAATCCATATCCAAATTATCATTCTTCCTTTATCCATGATAATTATGGATACATTGAGAAACCATTAGCACAACCACAATATCCATATCAAAATTATCACTTTCAGCCTCCATGTCAAAATAAACCAAGAGTATCTGTAATACCCCGTATTAATTAACCCTTATTTTAGACATGCAAGACTTAAAACGTGATTAGTAGGCAGAGTGAACCATAAGATTGTTATTATTGTTATTATTATTATTATTGTTTTTATCGATCGCCTTGTTTTCTCGAGTGGTTCCATAAATAATAAGTTATATAAATAACCTGGGCTAAGTGCAAGAAAGAGTAGAGGAAGGAAAAAAATTGATGTCGTTAATAATACCGATCACAAGAGGCGAGTAATTAAAATAGAAGGGATTGTAAGAATAATAATTATGTTAGCAATAATTTCAAATAAAATAGAATGGGGGAAGTGATAAAATAATGATAATAATAATAATAATATTGGTCATAATAATAATAGTATCATGATTTATTTTTGGAGGAGATTAAGCCTTGTTTAAGTGGTAATTCTTTTTCCTAATAACCTTATTGTTAGCTACTACCTTAGGAGTTTTTTTTCTTTTCTTCCTAATATTTTCTCTAATCAACCTGCACCTTTTTTCCACCTTCTTCCCCACCTAAACCCAGCCAAACCACCCCCAGCAGGTCGCACGACCTGCAGCTCCCAGCCATGCACCTGTCACCTTCCCTCTCTCCCCATGCATGAGTCATTTCCAGCCAGCATTATCCCCCTCTTTTGCATCCTTTCCTCTTCCCCAAACACATCCCTTCTCCTCCCCCAACCTCACTCTCTCTCACGCCACCCCAGCCTGCAAATTTTGGCAGCCATCACTCAACCATCTTCCCTCACATCACTCACCACCTGCAGCCTCTACCCTTCGACACTCAACCTCCCATCCCCTAACTTGCAGCCTCATCCTTCCTTCCTCCAACCTGCACCCCTACCCTATCCTTCCTCCATCTACCCACCTATTTTCCTCCTTTCCCATGCCCTGCTTCCCTGCAAAAATACAAGCAAATCAGGCCAGCCATAGCCATCACGTCACCAGCCTTATGCAGCCCCAAAACCCCACGTAACCCCAGCCCCTCCATCGAGATACAGCCTGTATCCCCCCTTCTCAACCTGCACTCCTATCCCATTATTCCAACCACCTATCCCTCCTTTTTTCCTCTTTTCCCATTTATTCAACCAGCACCTTTTCCCTCCTCAAAAGCTTTGAAACTCTCCCCCCAAAAACCAACCTGCAGCACCCTTCCCCACTCACCCTTGTAGCAACCCATTTCTCTCCATCTTTTCCCCCCTTTTATTTGAGTCCCAACCTGCAGATATCAACCCCTTTCCCCCTCCCTTTAAGCCCTCTAAGTTGCTCCTTGCAACCCCCTCTTCCCTTCCCTAAATTCCAGCAAGAAAACAAAGGTAAGTACAGCCCCAAAACTCCCCTCTCCCCTCCACCGAATTTGGTTTCAAAATTTTTCCAACTTTTACCTTGTGTTCTACCTTCTCCAAGCAGCCATTTTCCTTCCCCAAGTAAGCACTCTATCCTTGGTAGGTTCGGTGCTTAAATTCATGCACCGGCTGCCTCATTTATTCTTCCTAATAATTTTCAAGTATTAGTTTGTGTAGGTTGTATTTTGATTATTTAATTTTTGCATAAAGACTAATGCTTGTAGTTTGGGTGGTGAATGCACTTCTAGGTAACCTCGACCTCGCTTAGAGTATTTGTGTAGGAAGCTCAAGGTAAATCCAACTAATCCGTAGACGGTAGAATTTTTATGTGAAAATGATAGGCTAGTTTTCTAGGATTAAATCATGATAGGATGAAGGTATCAAATTATTATATGTTTGTGGGAAATGGGACCATGATGTATTTATTTTCTACATGAATATCATGATGTGTAAATTTACGTGTGTTATCATGCAATCTTTTCATATGCCTAAGTAATATTCTAAAGATTTGACGAAGTATATGTTAATGATAACGAACTTGAGTTATGCTAGTAAAATGAGATGAATATGTCTAAGGTAAAATGTAGTTTATATGGGAGCATGTTGTAGTTCATTCATACATGAATATAATGAAGTGTAAATTAATATGTGTTATCATGTAATATTTTTATATGTCGAAGTGATATTCTTTAATGTGAAAAAGTGTATGCCAATGGTAACGAACTTGGATTTATGCTAGTAAAATGAGACGGGTATGTTTAGGGTAAAATGTAATTTTATATACCATGATTGTGTTTGAGATTTATTTGTGAAAATTATATGAGCTTATGAAATATTAAAAATGCATGCTAATAGTGTTTACATGTACAATGTATGTTAAATGGTTAGGGATAATATGGTCCTTTGTAGCACCAAAGAGATTGTCGGATGTGAAGTATCAATAATTATTTTATGCTAGCGTTTCATGACACATGGCTTATGTAAGTAAACTCGGTAATAAAAGTGAAGAAAAATGTGGTAGTTATAGGTTGAGGGGTATTTTGGTCATCAAGGCAAAAAGATGTTTCAAAGTGGATAAATGGATTAATTAAATTAAGCGTTGGCCTTAAAATAAATGTTGGGAATAATTGGATAATTGGTTTGAACTTTGAATCGAATAATTATTTGGGCTATGGCATAATGCCTAACCGTAGGCTGTGTTGGCTTGGAATAGTTGCGACCTTGTGGTCTTTGGATGTGATGTTGTTTGTTGATGGTTGACTAAGTTGAACGTTGTGAATCTCGACATTCTAAAAGGAAATAATAACCCAGAATTTCATAAGACAATAATTACTTAAAGAGAAAGACTCGAGTTGGAAAGGAATCTCGTGCCTCGGACTTGGCCGCCGAGTGCATAGTTTTGGGCCTTCGGGTCAAGGGGCTCACTTCTGCTCTATAGGTATTCCATACACCCTATAGGGAGTACGCGTACTTAAGGTCTTGAGTTCTGAGGTTTAGTATGGGCGACTGTTATGTCGTGTGGCTTCCTTGGCGAGCTTTGCCCTGGAATCAAGTGATTTATTTTGGTACCAACCTCCTTGACGATCTTTGTCATGGATATGGGATTGTATTCCACTTGAGAATTGCTATGAATTTTATAACCGGATTAGACACCCACCATAATACTTCTATAATAATCGGAATAGGAATGACTTGACCTTGGTGAGATTGCTTGGAATATCACAAATTCTTCTTATTAGGCCATAATGTATGGTCGTTGGTTAGTTAAATTGATTATGAAATTATAAGCATGCTTTAAATGCCTTTGATAGAGATTTTGACCTAGCTCGTAATGTTAAATGTGATGTGGTTGTGTGTTTCAAAATCGTGGCCTTGCATGTGAGCATATGTTCTCTTTGAATTCCGTACTTGTATGATGTTTGCTACGTGGGTATGCTACCTCTCCGGAGGCGTTGTGGTTTACTCAGTACGAGGAAGTCGTACTGATGCTATCACTTTTCAGAGGAGTACGTCCAGGGCATGCATTGGCTAAAAGTGTAACACCCCAAAATTCACTAATTTTTTTTAAAAGCGGAAGTAATCGAATTAAAACCCGTGAATTCTGGAGATGTTACCGCCACACTTAGTACCAAACCGGTTCTCTCCGACCGTTTCAGTACCAAGTGCTAAGGCTAAGAAAAGATTTACACTAAACTCAACCAACATCTCATAAAAGAACTCAAAATATCATACGTTAAAAATCAGAGTACGCATAAATGTTTATGAATCATAATAAAATAGAAGTCAGAGTACGAAATCAAAGAGGATAAATACTTAATACAAGGTAATAAATCAAAGAGGATAACTCCAATACAAAAGAAATAATAAAAGGAAATATAAGTGCATAAAGACTGAAATAGGGCCACGACACTCTCGAACTTGAGCCAAATATGCTCAACACACAGCCCCGACTAATGTCTCACCCACCTGCACAAGTCAGAAGGGCATGATACTCGTGGGAATGAGCAGCACCCATGAAAAGGGTGATCAGTATGCTACGTACTGAGTAAGGTAACCGAGCACTAAGGCCAACACATAAGCACACAATCCATGCGGAATAAAAACAGGGCATAATCACCAATACAACAACATAAAGACAATGAACGAACAGGTGAAAAACCCAAGATCCAATATAGTTTAGATTAATTGCTTTATTAATCCTTTATCAGAATATATTCATACCATGTTCTTTATCAAGTCCATACGATTACAGGAACCCCACTATGTTAGCCGGTGGATCGATCGCGAGGGAAACATTCCCTGCCACTATTTTAGCCGGTGGATCGGTCGCGAGGGTAACATACCCTGCCACTATTATATGCCGGTGGATCGGTTTGGCCCCTTCTCGTACGGTGTTCCACTATAAGTGATTAGTGTCTTCCCATATCTTTCAACATATAACATTTTGTTTTGTTGAGCTCAGGATCCCCCACTATTATAACCGGTGGATCGGTCGCGAGGGTACTGCCACTATTTTAGCCGGTGGATCGGTCGCGAGGGAAAACATTCCCTGCCACTATTATGCCGGTGGATCGGTCTGGGTCCGTCTCAACATCTTCCACTTTACGTGATTAATGTATTAAGTATCTTATTCAACAACTTTCACCCTGGACATGCATAAGTCATCACACATCACAAATCATAAATTCCACTCTCATAATTACACTTTAATCGCCAAATATACATGATGCTACCAAAAACTCTAAGCACCCACAACAAACCCTAATTATCCAGACAAACCCTAGCTTGGTTTCCTACGTACCCATATAATCCTCCACGTACTATTTTTCATCCCAAGTGCTCAAACACCAAAACAACACTTACATTACCTTCCTTACATCCCAAATTAACTTTCCACACGTAAATTTCATACCCATGCAGGCATTAATCTCCCCATGCAAACCTTCAAACCTTTTTCATGCAAACCCTAAAAATTCCACGTGAAACCCTAAATTCAACCATACAAACCCTAATACCGTCATTCAACCATCAATGCCACCATGTAAACCCTAATACCACCATACAACTATAAATACCACCATACAAACCATAAATACCACCATTCAAACCCTAATACCACCATATAACCATAAATACCACCATACAAACCTTAGTAACATCATACAAACCCTAATACCACCATGCAACCATTAGTACCACCATCCAACCCACGATTCTGCCATATAAAACCCTAAATTCAATCCATAGCAAAACCCAAGATTTTTCCACATAATACAATTGATTAGATTCTCCCCTTTCATAACCACAATCTAGATTCCACCATACAAGACTATAAGTTAGATTCTCCCACATAAAATCATAAATTAGAATCTCCCAAGCAAAATCATAATTTGGATTAATTGGATTTCCCCAAACAAATCATAAATTGGATTCTCCCAATCAAATCATAACTTAGGTTCTCCCATATTATATCATAAATTACATTCTCCCAAATAACATCATAAATTATATTCTCTCCCACGAAACCCTACATTTCCCATTTTATTCTTCCTCTCATAAATCATTAAAATACTTAGGTCTACTCACATCTCTTGGTCAACTTCTTTCTCCATCCTCATTTTTCATCCTTTCCCCCGTACAAACCATACCAACATCCTCACATGCATGTCTTTTAGGGTCACATGCAAACACATATTATTCCATACACATAGTACACATGCCATATAGCAACACAAAAGCATGCTTGGACTCCATGCCATACCAAATATGCAATAATTACAATAATAACATAGGATGCATAACATATAAGGAACACAATGCACATTAGCACACAAAAGGCCTTAGCACCCCTTACCTAAAATATCACCGGTCTTGGAGCACGCTCCTACGCCTCCTTAGGGCTTTGACCAAATAATAACATATTAATAAAATAACCTTAACAAAATTCTAACTTTGCTAACGACATAAAAATAATAGAGATATTATAAACCTTGATAATATAGGATTCAAGACTTTACCCTAATAATAATAATGATACTAATATAATAATATCAAAAATAATAAAACTACTTTCAATGAGAATATAAATAATAATAATAACAATAATAATAATAATAATAATAATAATAATAATCATCATCATCAGCATCATCATAATAATAACAATAGTAATAACAATAATAACATTATTAACAATACTAATGGTAAAATATTTGCATTAATAATAATGGAATAAGAATAATAGAAATTCAAAATATAAAATAATAATTATTATTATTATACTTATAAAATATTAATATTAATAATAGTAATAAAAGAAATAATAAGGGGAATAATAATAAAAACGAATTAAAATACAATAAGGCTTCAACCCTCAACATAAATAATAATAAAATAATAATACTACTAATAATAATAATCAAACATATTAAGAATATAAATATTAAGAATAATAATAATGGTATTTATATGCAAATAATTGAAATAAATTAAATCAAAGCTTATAATAATATGGAAAATGGTTGAGAGGGTCTAGGGTTCAACCTTAGGCTGGTGGGGATAGGTGGCACCGGCGGTGGTGCACGGAGGCGGCGGCGGTGGCCGGAAAAAGGGAAGAAAAGAGAGAAAGATGGATGTTGGTAAAAATATAGGGAGAATTGAGGTGAGATAAGAGGTGTTTATGGTTTCCCAGGAGTAGAGGGACAAAATGATGGTGGTGGTGCAGCCAAAGGTGGCGGCGCACAGCGGCGGACGGTGGTTTAAGGTTCCAGGGTAAAATTCTGGCAAGACGAGTAGCCAACTTTGCACGGTTATGGAGGCCCGTGTAAAAAGAATCGAAAGTTGAAAATAGTTTAGTTAATTAGAGGAAATTTCAGGGAAGAAAATGGAATGCTTCGGTGGTGCTGAAGTTGGCTATCGGCGGCGGAAGATGCGTCTGAAGTTGGGGTGGCGGCAGCTCGGGCTTCGGGTCTCGGGGAAGAACAAACTCTAAATATTCCTACAATCCATCTATTTATAGATTTTAGATGGTATAATAGGGTTTTAGGTGTCGGTAGGAAAGCATTAGATGCGAGAATTTGGGTGGCCGGTGGCAGAAAACGGTCGGGCATCATTTGGTTTGCCTCGAATTTTCGCGAGGCTGGGGAGAAGAAACGGACGAGAGATAACGGACGAGAGTTATGCCAATTTATTCCTGGAGTTAAGAGGAAGACAATGAGGCAAGAAACGGCCAATATTAATCACCGTAGCCGGAGAAGCCATTGATGGGTCGGGAGCTTGCGTCGCAGCGATAGAGGGGGAGGGAGGAAGAAGGAAGAAGAAAGGGAGGCAGGCCGGTCAGCCGGGAAAAGAAAAGAAAAAGGGAGAACCAGGCGGTTCGGGCACGGGCGGTAGGCGTTTAAATGAGACGCTGCATCCCAAGGAAAAGAGAGACGGAACGCCGCGCAGAGAGGGGCGGAAGAAGGGTAAGGAAATGCTTAAATGAAACGACGCGCTTTGGGTGTAACACGGAACGAAACGCAGCGTCGAGGGCGGAGGCAGGACGACGGCGCGGGCTGGGCCGTGCCGAAGAAGAAGAAGAAAAGAAAAAAGGGAACTGGGCCGCGGCAGGCCCAATCGGGGGGAAAAAAGAGAGGAAAAGGGAAAAGAAGAAAAAGAAGGAAAAAGGAAGAAAGAAAAAGAAAAAGGGAAAAAGGAAAAGGAAAATAGTTAGGTTAGAGCCAATTAAATTAATCTGAAAATTTAGGATATTTAGAAATAATAATATTTAAATCTCTTTTTAGGCTAAATTAGGATTTTTAAAAGATTTTCCATATATTCCATTTTAATTAGCAAAACACCCTAATTTTATTCCATTAAATTATTTATAAAATTAATATTAATTTGGAACTATGTTCTCCTTATTATTTTAAATAAAATAATTTATTTAAATAAATTCCCAAATTAAAATATTTAATTAGTCAAAATACCCAAATTCCTCCTAATTAAAATACTTATAACTTTATTCTTGATTTGCCCTAATTAATTTTATTTTATTTTAAATAAAATAATATAAATAATTAAATTTTATAATAAAACCTCATTTATATGTACTATTTAAAATTAGAAATTTTTGGGGCATTTCAAAAAGACTACGAGGAGCGTCACCCTAGCGAATAGGTAGATTTAGGGAGCGAGTGGACCCCGCCCCTTTTTCCCCTTTTCTTTGTAATTTGTTGGACCGTAAGAGTGTAAGGCAGACCATTAATGACTTTGGCGTACTCTGTTGTTATTTTCTAAATGGTTAGTTACTTAATTTCCTAAACAATCATTTGTCATGGATATTATGTCTTTTGCAAAACTCTTGATTTCGTATTATACTTCTCTTATCTTTGGTTGGTTGATTTGTTTTAAGCCTTAGCACTTGACGTAAGGATGGTGAAGAGACCAGACTTATGTCAAGTGTAGCGGTAACACCTACCGTTCTCTAATTTTCGCTTCCGCAAAGCAAAATTTAAACAAAATTTTTAAGCCGTGATTTTGGGGGTGTTACAGTATCAGCCTACTGTAATAACATCATAAGATTACAGTTCTACTTTGACTCATCATCAATTTCAAGGTAAAATATGTAATTTTAGAACACTTAACATAGGAGAGGTTTACAATGACGATCGTACTTATAATGAATCAAACCGGTAAGAAGACGATAGTTATGAAGATCCTCCACGGCATTCCATTTGGTGATAGTTATTGTAAAATATTTTATATAATATTTTATTGTAAAAAACTTATTCATTTTAATAACCTATTATCATGTAGTCATTGATTATACAAGTGCCATGAACACATTGAATTAAAATAATGTATCGTGACATTCCAAAATTTACTATTAAAAATTTTTATTTTTAACAAAAGCATAATACTAAAATAGCTAGGTGGTACTATCATAATCGACATAAGTTTGGCTTACCATACCATACTTACATCAATCACAAGACATAACAATTAGAATAAAAATAGGATAAATAGAAAATCAAAGAAACTTCATAAAATTTAATACAAGTTTGGAGATTAATTGTGAGTATAATATCCAAAAATACATAAATGGGATACCATGGAGCTAAGAGTCTAAAAAAGTATCCGGGTAAAAGCTAATACTCGGATAACATAACTCTATGTCTAACCCTGATACATAATAGTCACTCCTCCACACATAGAGCATCATAAATAGGAAAATCCTCAAAAGGGTCATCATCGACCTGCACATAAAAATATGGGTCATCTACTTGCAGAAATGAGTAGCACCCATAAAAAGAATGATCATTATGCTACGTTCTGAGCAAAGTAATTATACATCCGAAGTAAGGGTACAAAAGATCAAGCATACATACGAGTTAACATAAAACACTGTAAAGAAAATACCGATTCTAGAATTTATTTTAGATATAAACATAATCCATTCATTTGTTTATATTGAGTTTAGACCCCCACTATTCTTAACTTGGTGGATTAGACTGATGCACCTCTCAAAGAAAAATACACTTGAGCCACTATTATTTGTCGGTGGAATGGACACACAAAACATCCAGACCCAACTCACATGATCTTCCAATTTAAATGATTAGTATCTTATTCTCCATTGCTTATATCAAGATCATCATGCAAAATTCAAATAGATATGCATAACATATAATTGAAAACGCATAGAGCACAACCACATAGTTATGAAAGTCATCCTAAATTAATAGGTCTATAATTTTCAAAATATTCTAAATATCATAGTTATCACATTTAAATTCTATTCCCCCTTTTAAAATCCCCAAATTTTCACTTTTGACCCTAGTTGACCAAAATCCCATTTTCTTATCTAAAACCTTAGAATATCATATTAGTTAACGTGTGTCTTACTCAACCATCATTTAATCGCATTATTTATGGAATAGTTTGATATCACCCTCAAAACTTATGATGCCATGATTATTTTCCAAATTATCCTCAAATGACTATAAGGCCCTTACTAACAATATTAACAAAACTTATAATACTCAAATAGATAAAATACTCATATTTTAACAAAGGCCTTACAAAACCCAATATTAATACATTTCAATCTCCTATATTTATATAAGATACGTAACCCCAATTATAGCCATTGACACCACATACCCAACACTATACCCAAATGCACACTTTCAAATTTTCCTTCCTTCAAAGATATTATATCATAGCATTATCAAATAAATAATATCGATATAATATTACTAAATAAGATATCACATAAAATATACTTTGGACATTCAAGCTCTAACTACGACATATATCCTTACAAAAAAGGGCACTGGTCTTTAAGCTTGTAATCCTAAACTGCCTCCTCCAAGACCACCTACAAAAATAAGAGTAACCCATAATTAGAGCTTAAGAATATGAATCGAGGGAAAAATTAAGGTAAATGAGGGTATAAATGAGGATAAACAAAACAAATGGAAATCTTTGGTTGCTTGGAAGTACAGTGGAATTTATGGTGGCGCTAAAGTGGTATTATGATGGTGTTAGAGTGGAGCATGGGTGTGATAGAAGGAAGCATGGTTGTGCTAAAGGAATGACACAAGTGTGGCATGCAACTTATACATCGGTCAAGAGTATGGAACGCGCACAGGTGGGGTGTGCGAGGTGCACATGGGTGAGAAGAAAAGAGGGTGCACAGTTATGCGTGAAAGCATATGAGTTATGTGAATGTGCATAGTCATGCACCTCAACAAAAAAAAAGAGCACAACAGAGAAGAAGGAAAAAGAGGCGGTGTGGGGTGGTAATGGTTGGGAGATGATGAGAGGGAATAATGTGGTGGTAGTGGTGGTTTATTTTCCAAGTAAAAGGTGGTGGTTGGTGGTGGTACATGGTATTGATGATTGTGGACAGCATCGAGATAGAGCAAGAAAGAAAGAGGAAGAAGGAAGATGGTTAGGATTGGTTGCTTGACAGAAATGGATGGAGTGGAGTGGGTTAGTTGGGTATTAAATGAGGCAAAGCTCAGGGGGGATTATATATACATGCACATGGTGGCATTCATGATGCAAAACAAAGAAGAGAAAGGCATGCATGAGGGGGGAAATGACAAGGGATGATGTACGATCAGGAATGGGTTTTGGTTAAAAATTTAACCGACGCATCCCATTGATTTGTAGGAGATGATGGTTGACATGGTTGTGGTGTGTTGTAGAGGTTAAGAAGAAAACACGCAAGGTAGGAAAAAGGAAGAAAGAAAAATCAACAAGAGAAGAAGGAAAAGGAGAAAGGAAAAGGAAATAAGTGTGTGATTATGGTTAAGATTAGGTTAATATTGTGATTAGATAAATTAACTAAGATTAAAATATTAATCATTTGGGATTAATATTAGGTTAAAAATATAAGTTTTCTAGAATAATGATTAGGATTAGGTTAAGCTATTAATTACTTGAGATTAAGATTAGCTAAAATTTTGGGATATGATATTTATTGTCATTCAAAAAATTCATATTTATCAATCAATAGTCGATTTTAGTATTCTATTTAATGCAAATGCAATGTCATAAATGCACTTTAACATATAAATTCTCGTTTATGTTTCTAACATACTATTGGACACTAGCTTACAGGATTTTTCGATTTAAATAGCACATATAAAGAGTTAGAGACATGTTGTAAAAAAATCCACCTTATGACAACAGTGACATATCATTTATTATCTAAGGCACTCCAATACCATGATTGCGATTTTTTTTCGCATGTGCCACAATACTTTAGAGAACACACACCATCCCATCATACTAGGTGCATTCGGCATCAACTAGAGGAGCTACACCAAATAAAAGGACTTTCTAAGCTTATCTAGGAGATTTGAAACACCCACAAGGAACATACAACTATGTTTAGTATAGCTAGGTGTAAAAGAGTGAATCTATTAGACTATTGTTCTACGACCAATGAAGGAGAAGACATGAGGCTTCCAACATAATAGTTTTCGTTGCACCTGTTATATCATCATTGAGAACAAATTCTTGGTAACTCATCCATCACAGATGTTAATACCCAAATATTTCCCCAATGACCTTGCCTGAGAAATCCCAGCCCAAGTAGTGATCTCACGAGACAGACTTGCTGAGACATTCAATGAGTAAATGATGGAGGATATATTAAGGCTCACTCAAAGGATTGAAGCTTCACTAAAATCCTCTAACACATCAATAATAACTTTGAATTTCTCAATCGAAGCCTCTATAACTATGTATGTATTGTATTATAGTTATCTATTATATTTGTTTTAGTAAGAGGGTACAACTATGTAGGTCTTGACTAAAGATTTTCTTTTGATCCATCCTACCTTTGTTTTTTCTCTCTCTTTTGTGCTTTCTTCTTTAACTTGACTTTATCCCTAGCTATTACAATTATTGAGTTTGAATATGATATAGGGTGATTTGTATATTGACAGAATAGAATGGGACATAACCCATAGGCCTTTTGAGGACTTGTTTACACTTTGTGAACTGAATACCACGACGGAGTATATTTTCACATAAACATATGGTATAAATAATGACTAACTAATATCTCAATCTGGAGTTCTTGATTCTATTTTTATATTCTATTACAGGCTGTCAATTTGTCTTTAGCTTGATTGGTTTGGTGCTTTTAGCTCAACTATATTGATTTTTGCTTTCTTTAGTGCTTAGGGAACAACTAGTTTGTGGATTTGTGATTATTTTGAGTTTAGCTATCAACGGCATCTTTACCCTTTTTTTTTCTAGGGTGTTCCACTTCATTTATTTTTAGCTGTATGAAGATGTTGATTGTTTGTATCTATATAGATTAATTTAGATCTAGATTTTATTTGATAAGTTATTGTTAAGAGTTACCAAATATGATTTTCTCCTTTATTCTTCAATTATGATGTTCCATGATGACAAATGCTTTTGTTTCAGTCCTGGAAGCTGCTTGGTTTTGGTTCATTTGGTCAGAGAAAAAGAATGATCATTGGTTGGTTTGATTGAATCTTGTATGGAAGTTTGCTTGTTGAATTTCTATTCTTCCAACTTTCCCAAACAATGACACCTAACCTATTGTGGAGAAATAAGATTGAAGTAGCTTTTGAATGTAAGAGTCGTGCTTGTAATGATCTAGTAGTATAGTATAGAAAATATGAGAATAGAGCATGCACTATGTGTTTTCTATGGACTTATGTTGTCTTATGTTGGGCTATGATTTTTTTTTATGGATGAGACTTATTCTCCAATGTTCTATCTATTTTAATAGTAGAGCTTCCAAGATTGCAGTAAGCCTACCATGTTTTGACCATTTTGTCACAAGCTTTTATGCTTTTGATCGTAGAGCTACCAACTAATAATAAGCCTACTATTTTTTAATCATCCTCAATATGCTAAATGAACCTTACATAGTCCTTCACATATATATATTGTTGCCATTTACTTTGGAAGGTTTAATTGGTGATTATATTTTTAGCTACATAGTTATAGCATTATGTCCTTAATGATTTAAATGGGTGGATGAATTTCGTTACAAATGGTTTATGCAACAAAAAATATAGTCGCTAATAGTGAATGGATTATTTGGTTGCATTTGATATAGCGACAACAAAAGTTGGTCACAATTAGTATATGTGGTATTTTTTAAATATAAAATTCTAATCGCTAATATAATTTATGACCATGCATTTTGTCTGTCACCATTACTTATTGGGATTTGGGACCAACATTATATATTATTTTTATTACTTTTAACGACAAACGTTATATGTTATCGTTATTGCATTAGCGATAAAAAAAATTTAACTCATCGTAAAATCCTTTTGTGAGGGACTAATAGCGACGAACTATTAGGATTGATAATTTTTGTCGTTGTTGTCATTAGTGATCAAAATTTTTGGTTGCTAAATCCTAAATTTTTTGTAGTGATAGCTACTAAACCTAAGCAACTCATATATAATATATCTAAAAACAGGACAAAAACCTTTTTGGGTAAATATGTACTATAGTTCAAACAAATACCTAATGCACATTAATTAAAAAAAAATGTTTTCTTCCATTCCAAATAGAGTATATAATAGATGTAAAATGAAGAGATATCTTCCTTCTATCAACCCAATACCAAACCAGCACTAAGATTAAACTTTCAAACCATGTTCTTCTTGCCCTCCCAGACCCTTACCGGTAATTCTTTGATAATACAATATTTCCACACATTTTTCTCTCATTTTGATTTTTATTACAACTACCCGCATTTCTCACCCGATTTTACTTTTCCCCCATGTGACCCACATACCAATTTCAACATACTCACCTCTCTATCAAAAAGCCACCGGAAACAACTCTTATTTAAAAATAAATAAATAAAAACCCAGTAACATACACAGATAGAGACAATGAATCAATTGTCAATAAATACCAAGGATTTTTTTCGTCACACAAAATATTGAGAAAATCCAAATAGATTGATGATGATAAAGACTCGGTAAAGTCGGTACATTAGATGGAACGGTACTTCTTGGGAGTAAATCTTTCTCTTATGGGCGATCCATACCTTGTTTTGGGGTCCTGGCCGATGATTACTAACTTAAATTTTATCAACTCGGGAGGCATCTTGTTATTAATCTTGAAGGGTAAATGGAAATAAGATATTTCAGGCAATACTGGTTCTGAGAAAAAGTGTGACTGTTCTGAGATTCTTTTGGAAGCTTACTTTGATGGGGTGACGATGTGGTTAGCTGTCCTCAAGCAAGAGGGGAGTTTTCGATGACATTATGATTTGGTGTAGCTCTTTGGTCTTGAGATATAATGTCTGTAGTATTCATCAAGCTACGAGCATTGAATCTTTATTTTTATGCTTGGCAGTTAAATTCTAACTAAATTATCAAAATTCTAAATTGAAAATTTTATAACAAAAATCATATTTAAGTAATGACAGATTACATATATCATGTATGTATGCATTGCAGTCCAATACAAACAGTCCTGAAAGTATGTGTCAGAATCATAAGCACAATTCAAGGAAACAAAAATTAATCTTCTTCTGCTTTTCTTACAGTCGCTACAGCTAATTGCCTAAAATCCTATTTTCATAAAAACCATGAATCCTTCTCCATGACTTTTCCCTTTGCAAATTTAGTTGATTACGGAAGTTCCCAATAAACATTTCAGCTTTGGCAAACAATTCCAGACCACTAAGACCACCGACCTCTTCCTCTTCTTCATCATCTACGCATACTTCGTTAGCATCACAACTATCCCCCTTGCCAATAAAAAATATACTAGGAGTGGAAGCAACACTCACAGATAAAGTCTTCTCTGACGCAAATTTTCCTATCAACCCCACCTTCACCTTCATCTGAGTTTTCTCAGACTTTATGATATCGTGGTTGATATTGGTTGTAAATACCTTGTCGGGGGAGGTGTCTAAAGGAGTAATGGATTCCACTGCAAAGGCTATGGGCTCTTCCCCTTCAGGAGATTTAAGAAAGGAAGACAGAAGGCCAGCTTCAGCTCCAAGAACAATGACGAGGACATTCATAATGAAGAAAAGATAAAGAAACTTCACGGAAATAGGTAAAAGGGGAGTTAGAAAGAGAAGGGTAGTAATCAAGGTCAACATGAGAACCTGATATTTATCAGACTTGGCTGCCATGACTGGTTTACTGACTCCAACACACTGAAATTCAAAGGGAACGATGGATGAGGAACAGGGCCAAGAGATGTATAAATAGAATGGCGGGGGCCAAAAACAGCAAGGAAGAACGACAGAGAGTCCCGCTAGACAAAAGAGAATAACATCCAAAGATCATTGTCACAGGCATGCACCCACGGACCTATAATTTTGAGGGCATTATTAATTTGTCGTCCAATAAATAAGCTTTCTGTTAAAATATCTACCAATGGGTCTATCCACTGAACAATCTACATCCATAGTGAGACTAGTCATATTTTAAAACTACTTCTAACTGCCAAATTAGTCAGCAAATTGATCAATTTGGGTTTAACCTAAAAAACATAATCCCCATTTTCCTTTCAGCAAATGACAGGATCAAGCTTCGCTTCTTTTTTGGTCACCAACAATTAACAAACAACGACCACAAACCAAATCCTTCCACAGGACACAAAATAAACAACAGAAGATCCATCATAATATCTTATTCTATAACTTTCTTTAAGAATTTTATGCATTTATCTCACTAGGTACCATCAATTTCAATCAATTATCTGTTGGGGTTCCTCTGCATAGGAAGTATTTTGAAGACCAATACCAAGACACAAGGCTAGAGTAAAGTCCGTTAGTCAAGGGTGTTGGCCAGTTAAAGGCGTTTGTCAAACGAGAGCGTTGACCAAAGACCAACTGATGAGATCAATTGGTAGAACCCACTTGAAAATAAATTAACAAAGTTAAGGCCGAGAAAAACTTCTTATTTGGGACAGCTTATTGGCGAAGGCCAAGGGAGAAGACATGGAAACTAGTAGAGTGAACATGGGAAGTACAAGAGGGCTTAAGAAATCTCACAATTTAAGGGATCTAATACTTATCAACATGACAACCTATAAAGTTAACAGGGGTTAACTCATATGGTCAATCATTAGGTGGTAACTTGCACACTTCTTCTAACTCTAATTGATGTTTGGTAAAAAGCTATACTAAGTTTATCCATTAATGATGATTAAGTGTTATGGTCAAGGATGAGAATGGGTATAAAAGACATTCATGCTAAGCATTTGTAATTAAGTGTGCAAGCACTCATTCTTCATCCTTAACAAAAGTCGCAAATTTATTCCTCCCATAAATCTTCATTCTTAAACTTGTAATTTACTTTTACATTTTCTTATAATTGTACAATAATTTTGAGGTCCATTCCCAACACTATCCTCCAAAGTTACTCTAGCATGATACTAAGAAGCCTTCGGTCCTACACTCAATATATTACAAGTATTATTCTCTAGCCCACAATTCATTCTAGAACTAAATCTTGGCAATAAAATTCAAAAGCCACACTTGTTCATCTTCTAGACCAACTCCATTGATTCTAATATATGCTTCTAAATGAACCAAATTCATCCTTAAAGAATAAATCCTCAACACAAGTTTCAAGAGTACAATTTGATTAACAATCCAAATAATATAATGGGTATCAACTATTATAATTCTTAATCAGCAACTTATCGGAATCTGGGTGAATATGAAATTATAAA
This sequence comes from Tamarix chinensis, assembly GCA_030549775.1. NCBI lineage: Eukaryota > Viridiplantae > Streptophyta > Magnoliopsida > Caryophyllales > Tamaricaceae > Tamarix > Tamarix chinensis. Next base: position 11,871,561 of record CM060176.1, read on the forward strand.
GTCATAACTCATATATCTAGGTCAGAGCTTTAGTTTATCGAATACTCACCCAAAACAAGTTATGGTAACAAGTAGTATTTCATAACAAAGAGTATTCTTATGAAAACTAGCACCTCCTACATGTGTGCTTTTTCATCTTCTCATTAATGGTCTTCTTCATGTATTTCCTACAAATTTGCAAGTTGCATAATCAAAAGTCGATTTTTGCAATTTGCCAAGCACCAATACATGGTCTAATATAATAACTAAAATGCAATGAAGCATGAATGGTGATATGATATTATTAGCAATCAAGCACGCAACAATTTCTTCCGTTTGAAACATGAAAAAAAATATGAAATAAACATAACATCAAGGTCAGTTAGTATCACTACACACATCCCCTTCCAAACATTCTTCTCTAAATTATTATCTTTTGTTTCAACTTTGATATTCTCCCCAATATTATCTATAAGCTTCTATTAAGGATGACCCACCCCTGTCCCTCGGCTAGCTGATGGAATGACACACTATGTTCAACTAGCTGAGGGCAGAAGACAAGATCAAACATTTCAAAGATTTAATTCTTAAAGCAATAGGATAATTATAAGAAAATATAAAAGTAAATTGAAAGCACGAGAATGACGATTTATCGGACAAAGAAATGAGATTTTTATTGAATATAAAGAATAGGAAAAAAATTAAACCTCACACCTCTAAATCTAGAGTAACAACTCATCTCAAAATCACAAGGACAGACATCATCTTCACTGCTAAAAAAAATCTCACCATAGTCTGCCCCCTGTCTCAAGCTAAATCCCTTAACCACCAACCTTATATTGCATCTCAGCTCAATTTTGCTTTCCTCGTACTTAGATCTTGAAAACTCACTTGTTCTTCAAGACCTTCCTCTCCTATGGCTTCTCCACAAGCTTATAAATGTTTTTCTTTTCAAGCGGTTTCATCTCTTTCTTCATTGCAACCAAACAAATTCCCTTGTGAGCATTGTCGAAAGTATCATCATAGTATAGAGGCTCACCTCCATCTGAAAGTAGCACATAGGTACTTGTTGGTCAGCCTTGGCAATCGGGTAGATTTCCACACCTCATGTGGAGCTTCAGGTGCGTCAGATTGTTAGGGTTGTAATGGTTCAGGCTCACGATCTTAACGACCCACTCCCTCATCATTCTCTTTATCCAAGTCATATTCTGCCTAGGCATCTCTTTATCATAGTCAAATTGTGCCTCGACCTTGGCTACCCTCTTAAGTCAGCGTTTTTTTGTCAAGTTACCAGCCTTGAAATCATTAATAGATTCCACTAGGTCATCAATATAGCCCTCCAACCTCCTTAATTTGAATGATCTTCTTGGCTAGTAGGTTGTACATATTATAGCCAAACTTATCTTCACCATATTCAATGAACATGCACTAACAAACCTTCTCGTCTAGCTTTGTCCTCTCAACCCTTGAAATGTCTATGAAAGTGCAACAATGAAACACTCTCGAGTTTTTATAGTCTACATCCATATTAAATGATATTGTGTCGGCCGCATCACTATTTAGAGAATTTGATGGAGATAAGTGGATGAGAGTCGTCTGTAAAGCTTCTTCCTAAAATGACCTTGAAAGCTAAACATGTGAGAGTAAGAACCTTACCTTCTTCATCAATGCATGTTTTATCCATTTCACCACCCCATTTTGCTGAAGAGTTTTAGGAACAGTCTGCTCATGTCAGATTCCATGAGCCTTACAATATTTTTCAAACGAATTGAGGTATTCACCTTTATTGTTCGTCTGAATACATTTTAAATTCCTCCCAATCTCACAATAAACTTTAGCATGAAAGACCTTGAAGTTGGCCAATACTTGATCCTTGGTCCTCATAGGATACTCCCTGAGCTTCAAGAGAAATCATTGATAAGCATCACAAAGTATGACGATCCACCCAATGACTTCACCCTTATTGGACCACATACATCCGAGAAGATCCAGTCTACCTTCTCCTTAGCTCGAACATAGGCTTTCTCGACAAAAGTGTCTTAGCTCTACTTACCCAAGATACAATGCATGCATTGGTCGACCTGACCACCTTGGACCTCTGGCAAAGTGTCTCAGCTACTGAAAATCTTTATCGCCTTCTTGCTTATGTGGCCTAGTTTATGATGTAATACTTCATATGAATCTCCCACCAAATTTACCTTAGCCAACCAACACAACTTTGCTTGACTCTGATATAGAGAGCAACACTTGCTCTCCCTAGCCATTATCAATGATTCCTTTATCAACTTCCATGAGCCTCCTCTGAACTGACTCATGTAGCCTTCATCATTAAGCTTTCCAACCAAGATTAGATTCATTCTCAAGTACATAACGTGACTTACTTCCTTGAATTGTAAAGTACAACCAAAGCTCGTCTCTAATTGATTGTACACCTCCTATACAACTATAGTTGAGAAGCCATCATTATCCATCCTCATCTCACCAATGTTTCTGAATGTCTAGGAGGAGAAATATTTTTTATGCAGAATGATGTGGTAGGACGCATCGGTGTCTACTATTCAATCAGTAGCTGCATATGAGACAACTACAAGGTCATTGTCAGCGATAACTACCATCTCCACATCCATGTTGCCTTTTCCCTTAGAACTTTTCTTCTACTCCCCAATAGCTTCAGCTCTCGGGCATTTCCTATTGTTGATTTTCAATAATTACTAACCTCCAATATGAAAACATCAAATGAAGTAATCACGGAGTTCCACGATACGACAAACACATTAACATGATGCAAAATTTTTAGAGCGACGTAAAATTGGTAAGCTTTAGAAAATGTAAGGGAAAATATTTTGATTCATAAGTTCTTGAATTCCATATTTACTTTTTCTTCCGAGGTCCACAAAATAGAACAAAGAGATGCAAATATTGCAAGAGAATTATGCTGAATGACGGCACGCTGATACGTTAGCAAGAGACCAATGAATCTGACATTTGGATATAGCCGACATTTGCATTAGCAAGCTTATTGTGGGTTTGGAACAACCCTCTAATATGTTTTTCATTACAACAAGAGAGAGGCAACGGATTTGGAGTAGCGACGGGACGAGACGACGACTTACCGATGGAATGCAGCGGCGCATGCATTGCCTGCTCGAGCACGCTCCAGTTGATCAATCGGACCTAGCACACAACGATTCTAGGACACTGGTGCCATTGCCGCCCTTTACTACTGAGGGTTGAAAATCACATGAGATAATTAGAAACTAGTAACTTTTAACTTAAAATTTGCTTTTCAGGAGACACAAAAGCAAATTTTAATTTATTATGAGCCAATTTTTCATTAGTTTTTTCTCCGTCTATAAACTAGTTTGGCTATGTAGTGGTTAAATTTGTAACTATTCTTATCTAAATATCCCAATTATTTTGTATTTTAATAAATTTATTTATTTATTTAAAAACATTAAATGTTTGAAAATATCCGCGATTACCTCAGTTTTGATATCTAAAATAAAATTTTCAAAACTAAGAACACAAGCACTATGTAGAATAATAACAAATAAAAGAATAATTTACCAAACTTGAATCTTTATTGCTATCCTTTCAAGCGATACAAGAATAAAGAACACGTTCCATGTGTTTTTATCCTTACCAATTAATCAAGAACAACCATCTTGATTAATTTACTCATTCTGAAACCCCATTTCCAATTGAGAATTTCCTAGATCTACTCTCTAGATCTATCGCACACCCTCGGGTTGTATTATGCATATGCCTGACTTTTCATCTCTCTCAACTCTATAAAAAAGAGTCTTTAAATAGGCTTTAGAAAAAAAAAAACTAGAACTAAATGTGAAGCGTTACAAACCTAAGGATGAAAAACAACTATAAATTTTGGTAAAAATAACGGACGAAAACAATCAATACCTTTAGTAAAATGCCTTAAATGTCAATTTATACTCTAATTGACTATACCATATGTTTCCTAAGGACTAATTAAACATTTGTCATAAATGTATTAATTGACCATACACCCTCCTTAGGTTACGCACACCATCCTCCACTCTAGGTCCTTCCTAACCTCCATCACGATGGCTTGAATCCCAGTTTGAAAACCAACAAACCTCCCCTTCAAGCCATATGTGACCGCATTCATGATCAAGTCATATGATCATGGCATCGTTCTTCACCAAACGATGCCTCCCCTCGAGCCAAAGTCCCTACAACGATGCTTCTTGCAAGCTTGAAGAGATTCCCTTTGGTCTTTGTCCATCTCAAGATCACCTTCCCTCATTTAGTAACCTTCATCCATCCAGAATCCATATGAATGGCATAACCCAAGCCATCCAATCGTCCCAAGGATATCAGACTTCGACCAATTTCGGAACATAGCTCACATCTGCTAGCTGCCTTACTCTCCCATCGTGGGTCTTGATCTCAATCTCACTGATTCCTTCAACTTTGACCTCCTCTCCGTTGGTCAAAGCAACAGACATCCCATCACATGCCTCCAGTGACTTGAACCAATCCTCCCTACAACATACATGTTGGGAACATCCTGAATCTATAATCCAACTCTCTTTTCGTGCATCCATCCCATGCACCAAGAGAACATCAATATTATTATCCTCATCTATAGCAGCTCCCACGCAATCCACCTTCTTTTGGTCTTTCTTATAATCCAGACACTTCCTCCTGAAATGCCCCACCTTGTTACAATGAAAGCACCTGATATTCGGGTTAGAATTTTTCTTACCCTTGGAGCGCCCTCCTACATATAGAATGGATCCATCTCCAGAAGTAGATCCCCCTTGTCCTGCCAATTTTTCTGCCTCAAGAAAAACCAAAATTGTTTCTTCCAAAGAAAGTGTCTTCTTCCCTATCAACAAGCTAGTCACCATTGGACCAAACCTCTTCGGAAGAGAAGCTAATAACAAGACTGCTTGATCCTCATCCTTAAAGGACTCATCTAAACTCTTCAATTGGATGATCAGTCCATTGAATATATTCAGATGATCTTGTAGGTTGCCTTCATCTGCCATCTTGAGCGAAAAAAAGATCCTTCTTCAAGAACAACTTGTTGGCTAGTGACTTTGACACATACGTCTTTGCTAGCTTTTCCCATAATTCTTTTAGACTCATCTCGTCAAGAACGTTGTACGTGACTTCAGGAGCAAGGGCCAACTGGATCTTACTAGTTGCACGCAGCTTCATATCCTCCCACTTGGAATCACCCACATATGTGGGCTTCTTATCGTTCAGGGTAGCGTGCAGTCCCTACTGGATAAGAACATATTTGATCATACTCTGCCATAGCGCAAAATTGTTCCTCCCATCGAACAATTCCATCACTAACTTCACTCCTCCCAAGATCTTGTCCATCTTAAATTTGACTCGAACCAACAGATAGATCTGGCACAAACCTCGGCTCTAATACCACTTGTTGGGAAATATCCGTGATTACCTCAGTTTTGAGATCTAAAATAAAATCTTCAAAACCAAGAACACAAGCACTATGCAGAATAATAACAAATCAAAGAAGAATTTACCAAACTTGAATCTTTATTGCTATCCTTTCAAGCGATACAAGAATAAAGAACACTTTCCCTGTATTTTTATCCTTACCAATAAATCAAGAACAACCCTCTTGATTAATTCACTCAATTCTGGAACCCCATTTCCAATTGAGAATTTCCTAGATCTACTCTCTAGATCTATCGCACACCCTCGGATTATATTGTGCATATGCCTCACTTTTCATCTCTCTCAACTCTATACAAAAGAGTCTTTAAATAGGCTTTAAAAAAAACCTAGAACTAAATGTGAAGTGTTATAAACCTAAGGATGAAAAACAACCATAAAGTTTGGTAAAAATAACGGACAAAAACAATCAATACCTATGGTAGAAGGCCTTAAATGTCAATTAATACTCTAATTGACTATACCATCCGTTTCCTAAGGACCAATTAAACATTTGTCATAAATATATTAATTGACCATACACCTTCCTTAGGTTATGCACACCATCCTCCACTTTAGGTCCTTCCTAACCTCTATCACATTGGCTTGAACTCCGATTTGAAAACCAACAATAAATTTTATTATAATAAAAAAATAAAAACAATTTTAAATTATTATAAAAAGTTGTAATTTCATCGGATAGCAAATTACAAAGAACATTCTCTACGACAACGGCCAAAAATTCTCATACTTCATTGATTTGTGTAATGTTAAAAAAAAAGATAAATGTATTTATGTTAGAGTCCTTCATGGAAGCACAATGATAGCGATAATCATAATATTACTAATAATATTACGATTAATAAGTATAATAATGAAAATAAAAATATAACATATGTGGTGGGACCTAAAGCTATTGATGAAGTAGTAAATTGATGCACTGTCGTATGCACAACAAATTTAATAAATAAATCATAATTCCCAAATACGTAGTATATGGCAAGAAGGAGTCGAACCCACAAGGAATGACATTTTAATCACTAATTTTGCTATTGATGTTATAACCCCGTTTGTACAATTTCATTGATTCCTAAACTAAATTCGATTATACTAAGTCTTTAATCACGAATTGACAATTAGGGGAGGATTGAATTGGTGATGGAATTAAAATGCCATACATTCACATAAAAAGAATGATTCTAAATAGTTTAATGTTGACTTAAGAAATTCAGAATAACAATTTCTATACTTCCTCTCAACCTTAATAAATTGAATATGCTCTCAATTTATTTTTGCACCCAATTAATAACCTAGGTTACGAACACTAGATTCAATTAATGGTAGCATTATGAACGGGAAGCAGCCAACTACAATCATAATCACAAAAGCTCGGATCATGCAATTGCATGAATTAATGGTCTTCTTGCTACTATAGACAAATTAATTAACAATTACGGGTTAATTTCATTGTCTTAGCAAAGAATAAATCCTAAACCAAATAGGTGATCAATCTAATCAGTTCAAGAATCTTAATCTATGATATGGAATCATTCAATTCAAACCATTAATTCAATTAAACCTCATGTAGAATCAAACATTTAAATTATGAAATGATAATTAAGTCATGATTCCATCTTCAATTCACCCTACCCTGTTCTAATTACTCAAATTTCTGCATATTCACAATTCATACAATTATACAGAAATATTAAAAATTAATGACAATAACACATTCACAAATTCTATTACTTCAACAATTAGATAATAATGAAATGATCACAAGTAATATTACACAAAAACTAATTAGATTCTGCAAAATGAAGATACAAAAATTTACAAAGGAATAGAGAAACTTATCAATTGAAGTGCAGAATGTCGAATCATCAATAGAATTCAAGAAGATCAAAGATTGGAATTGTGCATTACATGTATGTTCTAAAGGAATAAAAGGAAGAAAAATACGTTCGATCCTTTTTCTCCCTCCCCCGAACTCTGTTTTCATATCAAATTTTATCAGGAACAAGTCGCGTGGCAGTTACACGTTTTTAATCGAAAACACGGGACCCCCGTGTTTTCTTCTAACTACTCTGCTGACAAGGATTTATAGACCGATACTCGGGATAAATAACACGGTCCATGTTATGGAAAACGGGACCCCCGTGTTTTTGACTCTTCCACTCAATTCCTTTGAAAGTTTCAACTTAGCTTCTCTTGATATATTTGTTCCCTTTCCAACTTTGCTCTCCTTGATTCGGCATTTCTTGATGTGTTCTCTACTTGATTTCTTCTTCTCATTGATTTCTCCTTGAATTTCTTCAATTCTTTTATTTCCTGTAAAATTTATTCAAAGGAGGAAAACTCGACGAAAAGATTAAATCTAGTAGAATAAATGAGGGATAAATGATATTTTTAGACATGAAAATAATCAATAAATCTCATCTATCATAAATTAATAATAGTTCACACATTTTTTTATAAAAGGATAAGGGTATATTATTATATTAGAAAGGTATTTTTTACTCCAGCTTTAGAAACTTAAATTAAATGTTAACTACATGACCTAATTTAATTTACCAAAGGGTGCCAAAACAGAAGTCCCCTTCAGATATCCCGATCATTTCCCATTGAAACCTTGAGACACTAAAACAAGTAAACAACAGTGAACGCACAACTACGATAATGCTGCTGCAATGCAGTGTCACATATCTTAGCATTAAAGAATGTACGATACAACAACAGATCGTCATTATATGATGACATGATGGCAAACTTTCTAGTTCTTAAAGTCTGCGTGTTTCAGTTTGAAAGAATGTATAATGTAGGAAAGCACTGGGAGAGAAAATTAGACAGTCATGGGCACCATGTTGGAATCAAAGACCTTTGGTTATTGCTAACTCAAGGAGACGACGAACCATACAAAAGAAATTTCCTAAAATGCTGGTGCAAGCAGGTTCATTATCTGCTTTTCAAGTAGATAGATGGCCGCCAACTGCATCAATCGTTGCTTAACTGTACATATTCATGACACAAGTACTTGTGCACCAAAAAATAGAAGCAACCACGACCTGCATCCATAAATATCATAATCCATAGTGATTGAAATCAAAGTAGTCATATATAAGGAACTACATTCGGTTAGGAGTTTGCTTATATTGATGAAAGGCCTGGGATGGGACTGCTTGATTTAAAAATGTTGAGGCTAATTTCTGGCAAAACATATAGGAATCGATTGCGAGAAACCTCAACACAACTATGCAAGACAGACGGTGTGCAAATACTAGATACAATTAGAAATAATGATACATTACATTCCAACGCATAAAATCATTCAACTTCAGATCGTCACTGCCCAAAAGTATAGCTAAGTTACTCATAGTCAACCACACCAACACAGATCCCAATATGCATAAATCCATAAAGACATGTTTCTGCAAATCCATCTTTCAAATACGGTGGGTAGGCTTTATTATCAAAATCATTTAGCTCTACATTCAAGATCTCGTAGAAAATTAATTCATATGATGTGTGCTTCTACAGAGCAATATTTCTTTTGTTGGGCAAAAGGGAAGTTGTCAGAGAGAGAACCAAAACTCATGCGCACATTATTCAGCATGAAGGGCTACATTCTAAACTAGCAGATTAACCTATCTGGCCTGCCTTAGTTATTCAAGTTCACCAATGCATTGTGCCTCACTCATTAATAAACCATCTCCCCAACCCCACAAGATATAATTTATCCTACCATCTGCTCTCTTCTCTTCCATGTGTTGACTCCTGTCGCAGCCTATACACTTTGGTGAAGAGACATAAAATCAAGCAACGTAAGATTTTTTTGTGCTAACTTGAAAGCCTTCTGTGATGGGGCAAAGTGAAAATGGTTCAACAACACCAACTATAAAATAGGAATAATAACAAAGTAGTGACACACGATTTACTTGGAAAAACCCTTCCAATACAAAAGGAAAACAACTACGGGACACTTCGGTCCACTTGAAAATTTCACTATGAGAAAACTGAGATACAGAGTCTAGTATTCAAGTGCTAAATGGATACAAAACTCATCAATCCAAAATAGCACAACTAGACAATAATTATAATGCCCAAAGAGAAGAGCTTGCAAACCCAAAAAAGGGTTGCAGCAAACACATCCAAAGGTCAATATAAAAGCAACGAAACAGCATGCCCTTTTACAGTAATCGACAACAGGATGTAGACAGAATCCTCACCAATTTTCAGCCAAAACCAAGTACAATGGACTACTCAATCGAAGCCAAAACCAAAACAGATCTGAAACTGACTTACACAAAAACGCCCACTGATAGGGTCGTTCATGTTATCTGATATCTGCTTATTTGATCCGATATCCGAAGTGATCCGATCTGAAAAAGCAAATAACCGATCTATTTTTTTTTCAAATCAAATATCCGATCCGGTCAACGAAAAGTCAAACAAACCAAATATCTGATCCGACAAATACAAACAATATCCGATCCGAAGAAAAATATTTATATATTTTTTATAATTTTTAATTTTATATATAATTGTATATAAATAAATTTGGATATGTGTGTGTATAATTTTTACTTACTTTATTTATTATTTGAGGTAAATTTTAATTTAATTGAAATTATATTTTTAATACAATCCCTTTTTATATATTTATAAAAAAAATAAAAATACTCTATATACCGATAGACTCCACCCACTCATTTTTTATTTTAGTTTTAACATCGGATATTTGTTGAGTAAATCGGATATTTGTTGAGCGAATCAGATATTTGCTCAGCATTCGCTCAACAAATTGGATAATATCAAATATATTTGTGATTTGGTAGTTTTTTTTATATTTGAAATTGTATTCGGATAATGTTGGTTATATTTTATATCCGATCCGAAAATTTAAATATCCAATCTTTCGGATATCCGAAGTTTCAAATCAAATATCAAATGTCATTTTTAGATATCCAAAATTTCGGATATCCGACAATCAAATATCTGAAATATCGGATATTTGAACCGTGAACACCCCTACCCACTGAAATACCAATGAAAACTTAACCTCGAGAGCTTGAAATAAGATCTCCACTGTTCAGAATCAAGATTGGTGTCCTGGGAAGCTTGTATCCAAAAATCAAAAAGATCCAATGGTGAACAACTTTGGATCTTCGAATTGATCAAACTTGTGCTGAAGGTAAAAATTAGTAGAATTCTTTGTATTTCTCTCTCTCTATCTTAACTACGGGTTCAAGTCTCAATATATCTCACACCTTTCACATATTCCCACATCAACCTTTTAGGTGATGTTTAGACTTCCCAAGGTTGGGTCGTTAATTAAAATAATAAAAATAACCTTGGTTTAAAAATGGAATTTACCACATAGGAGGGAGCCCAAAAGTCCCAATTGGTAATTATTTTACCCAATCAATCCAAGTCGAGGTAAAGCAGACAAATGATTCACCTACCTAATTGTCCGATAATAGGTTTTTCAATTGAATATACATTTCACAACTATTGTACATGAGAAGAAAGAGAGGGAAATATCAAGAAGCTTTCATTTAGTGGAAAATAATGGAAGAGTTTACAACAACATGCAAAATGAATAGAGTTGCAGCGTACAAACAGAAAGGCTGTGATGAACAAGGAGGAGGTAACAAATTATGTTTAACCAACCTGAAGTGGAGTATGACCAAGCGAATCACGAAGGGGATTAACATTAGAAACATCATTTTCACGAGGCAACACGCGTAAAATCTATGTTGAGTTTGTTCCTCAAATCTTACGGTTATGGAAGTTTTTAATGTGAAGTTGAAGTAACCAAAGAGTTTTAATTAGTAGTTTTACTACCATCAATGAAGAGTTTAAAACCCGAGGTTATGGAAGACTTAAATATGAAGCTAAAGTAACCGAAGAATTTACTACTAAATTAATTGGTAGTATTAACTGCCATCAATAGAGAGCTATAGTTTTTAATCTCCATCAATTAGCAGTTTTTTAGGGTTTTCTTTTGAAGACTATATATATGTAGTCTCTAACCCTTTCTCAAAACATGGCTCACGATATCCATCATGGTTCTATACACATTTGAGAGTTAGAATAATTGAGAGTGATAGATCTCTACAATCCTCTATTCAATTGAGGATTTCTTGTATTCTTTCTCTACATAGTAAAACTATCCTTGCTCGTCGTTGTCCGTGGACGTAGCCCACATTGGGTGAACCACATAAAATTGTGTGTTCTTTTATTTTTCACCTTACAATCTAAAGAACACAAATAATAATAAATAAATAAACAAAAAAAATAAGATTTAGAGCATAATAATATAATATAATAATTGATCAACAAAGCGTCAGTGAATATTTGAGCAATATCAGAACATCAATTGCCTTCATGTTAAATTGGACACTAACGTAGCATAAGCAGTGGTAATCAGCAATTAGCAGAGGGAACCGGGACTCTTACTTCAGCTTGGAAACTAGCTTGGAGTCTCACACCAGAAGCATCATACATAACCTGAAAAAGCAACAAAGAGTTTGTTATAGGTAATAGCATGAAAACATGAAATAACAACCCAAAACAACTTAGCCAACTACATAGTCTATACGTTATTTATCAAACATGTCAAGATGGATTTCTCCCTGCCATTTCATCAACATAGACTGGTGCAAGACAAACTTGTTTGGCACATCATTTTTGTTTCTAAGAAAAATCCATCAATCATTTCTAGTTTGAGATGCATAAAATGCACAGTATTGGACAAATTTTCCCTACCAAGGAAAGAAAAAAGTCAAATTATTTTGTTTTTGGACAAATTATTCACAACTTCCCCAAGTAAGACCTGGAAAAATGTTTGAACTAAAGGCTGATGTATCTATGAGCAGATTGATGCATTCACAGACTTGCCCCATATGGATATATAAGGAGGCCGAACAAGAGGCATCATCAATCCAACAGTTGATGCCAAATGTATTTCAATGATGCAACAACAGAAGAGGGGAAATGCATGATCTACTAGACTACTACAATAAAACAACTGATACATGAAGCATAAGAATGCCAAGAGTAATGGATAAGTTGTTATTGTTGCACTGACTAAAGGATAAATCAACTGGCAACAACTTCATCAACTGTTCTCACGCTTTAACAATTAGAACCAACTCAATAAGCATAAGGTAGTCCTTCCATCAATGAAAAAATAAACAATGTGGAAGTGATGAAAACGGTTAAGCAAATGCATACAACACATGACATTACCATAGCCAATGAAAATGATGATCCACTTATTCCTTCTTGTAAACCAAATGCCGTTGCAAGAGTTGTAATAGTTGCTGAATGTCATGAAAGCATTCCACTAAAACTAAGCATCATTTTAGAATCACATCTATTTACTTTGAACCTACTCTTCTAGGATAGACAAGTTTCAAATAAGAGATAAACGAAAAGGCAAGGAATTAGCATCCAAAAACAAAAAAGAAGCAATTCAAAACATTACAAAATGCTAAAACGCCAGTGTCCTTAAATTGATAACTTCTTAAGACTTATTGAAAGCCTAACAGCAGACACTTTTACAATTTGGTAAAATCTATCCATCAAGGCATCCAAAAAAGACTATAGTAATCGTATTGTATTCTTATTAAAACACAAGTGTTTAGGTAATGAAATGCCATGCTTCTTAGTTTCTGCAGAAATTGAAATTCAAACCTTCAACAAAAAGATTGATATTTCAATCAGAGTCAACTAATTATAGGATAGAGAATAAAGATCAAATTACTACATTATATTCATAATCTACCAATCAAAAGCAACAAAAGTATGTCCATACTTTCTTTTTTATAATTCCACTCTAAAGTTGGAAATGATCTAAGAAAATCAAGAATCAATATATTTGCACTAAAGGCTATGAGAAAAAAATGCTTCATTTGGATGAGGAACTTTAGAAGTGAAGGGATTTCGAAGATGATGGGATTCTAAAAGTGACTGATTTTTAAATTTCTTTAGTTACAAATTTATTGTTTGGATAACAGTAAAAAAAAGAAATTTGGATAAAGAATTTCTAAACTAAAGATTTTTAAAATTGTAATAAGTTTGTATATTCTATTTAAAAATATGCAAACTAAGTATTTGAACTAAGAAAGTTTTAAAATTCTTTCAAAGTGAAATTCCTAAAACTACTCTATCTAAATGGCACACCTAAGTAATTTCATTCTCCATTTTGTTCTTTCATTCACTCTCCACAAGCCCATCACATAAATGACCATAAGTGTATAACCGATCACACGGGAACTATCTATTAGTTCTTCCATTAGTGTCCATAACAACTCTTGTAGATGAAACATGAATGACATCTGTCATTGACACTTCTCATAATTTCACTTACACTAACTTGCTCCGTTGTGTAGCCAAAGTACTCATTTACTTTTATTTCATAGTATATTATAAAACTACCTTCTAAACAAAGAATTCTGTTTAGCAACATGAGGTGCAATTTCAATTCAAAAACAGCTACCAATGTTACCACACAAGCGAAAACCATCGATCCGAGGCAATTTGACAGAAAATAAGCTCTGGATTCCATGATCTAAGAGGGCTCAAATGAAATCAATAACCTTAGCAATGGTAAATTAAATAGGAGAGAAATGCAATTTGACATATATATATATATATATATAGAGAGAGAGAGAGAGAGAGAGAGGGTGAGGAAGAGATATCAAAGTGCTTGTTTGGTATTGGAAGAATAGAGGTAGAAAAATTATCTTATATTTTATATAATATAATTAAAATTTAATATTTTTATTCTAATAAATATTTATTTTAAATTTTAATTTAATCTAAAATAATTATTTTATTAAAAATATATTTATTATTATTAAATATTTAATATATAAAAAAATTCCCCTCCTATTATCTCCCAAGTGGTAAAGAACTTGAGGAACTGAGCTAGAGCACCGGAGAGTAAAGCGGCCATGAGCGAGAAATTCAATGGCATTATCGATGGTTGATTCGCTGCTGCTCCAGATGAAATGGATGTTGCATCCCCGTGTCAGGGAAGGGGAGGGTGGCCAAACAGGGCCTTAGTGTGGCTGCAACCGTAGGGAGGGGGAGGTTAGTTTTTTTGTTAGTTTAAATCCTCCTGACACGTGTTAATGATCCCTGCAATTAGTTATAGAATTTTGGTGTATTTAAGTCAAATGGATGTTGGATGATGTATTATTCGAGCATTGATAATCTACTATACTATTTCTCTTCCTCTTCTCTATTCTCTGTTCTCTGTTTCTTCTATATCCCTCCCCCTCAATTTTGTCATTCTCCCTCATTTTTCCTTCCGTGGTGGTCACTAGTGTGATAAAAGTGGTATCAAAGCCTTACTCGATCAAGCTGGCAAAAGCCAAATCAAGGATAGGGGATCAATCGAGAGTGGAGGATCAAATTCGAGAGCTTCAAATTCAAAATGAAGACACGCAACAACAGGTCTCTTCACTCCAGCAAAAACTTGAGGATTGGGACAAAGCTATGGAGGCCAGATTGGACGAAGGCTTGAAGAAAATTATGGAGTTGCTGCAAGCTGGAACGTGAAAAAAGGGACCAATGGGAGATAATTCTAGATCATCTACACCGGTTGTACTGACCATAGCGACGTTTGTGCTTAGTGGTGCTTCGATCAGACCATCCTATCAAGGTATTTTACCCATCCCGAGATACTCCATTCCTCAACCCCCTGAGTTCCAGATGTCTCGGCCATTGGACTACCCCATTCCCCAAGGACTGCCATGGACAACTCCCAAACTAGACTTCCCTGTATTTGATGGATCTAATACCTGTAGATGGATTAACCATTTCCAGAAGTATTTCCACCTATTTAAGGTGGAGGAATCTCAACGGGTGCATATGGCTACACTTCACTTGATTGGGAATGCTGAACACTGGTATGAGAGTCTCCATGACATGGGGAATAGTTGGGATGGGTTTTCCCAGGCTGTCTATGCTTGATTTTGGGATATCCATTTTGGGAAAATTGTAGACCAATTTAATAAGCCGAAACAGATACATGGAGCGGAGCAGTATTACATATAGTTTGAGGAATTGAAAGGATTAATATTGCTACATAATCCCAGCTCACTAAAGATTACTTTGTATTTAGTTTTCTAAATGGTCTAAAAGAGGAACTGAAGCATGAAATCCAAATGTTTCAGCCCAGTTCCCTTTACCAAGAATTAGAATTAGCCAGGTGCAAGGAATTAGCACAGGCAAGTTGGTCCAAAGGCCTACCTAAGCTGCCTCTAGGAAAACTAGTTGCAGTTAGCCCAATGAGGGTTTCAACCAAGTCATGGACACTAATGAATACTTCACATCCCATAAATGCGTTGACAGAACAAAGGCGTTCCCAAGGACTATGTTTGAACTATGGAGATAAGTATCACTCGGGCCATTAATGTAAAATGAAGCCTCTGTATAGTATGGAATCTAAGCCCCTAGAAGAAGAATTGTTAGAACTTGCTACCATGACTAATTCAGGGGAAGAGGATGAGATGGCCATATCCCTGCATGCAATCACAGGAAGGTAGGGGCACAATACAATTAGAATCAAAGGCTCAGTCAATGGGCAGTTAGTGATCATCTTGGTGGATAGTGGAAGCACACATAGCTTCATTAATCCTGCCTTGGTCCATTATTCCATATATGAAATCGAGCCTATCACTTCCCTAGTGATCACAGTAGCTAATGGGGATAGAATGATTAGTAAACAAAGATGTAAGGAGTTCAAGTGGATAATGTAGGATCACAGATTCACAGCTGACCTGAGGCTGCTGGATTTGAGGGGCAATGACATAGTGTTGGGCACTGATTGGCTGCAAAATTATAGCCCCATTCTCTTTGACTTTCAAAACTTGACAATTTCCTTTTATAAGGAAGGGGAGCAGGTAAAGTTAAGGGGTACCACAGATAAGGCCCAGATGCAGCTATTGCTTGGAGAGGAGCTAAGAGAGCAGTACAAGATTAGGGTTATGGAGGGCCAGTTATTCATGCTGACTGCTTAGGGAAGCGATGGAAGTGAGGAGTTGAATATCCTTGAGGATTTGAATTCCTTGTTGGAGAATTATCAAGATGTATTCCAAGAGCCCTAGGGTTTACCTCCTCCTAGAATGCAGGACCATAGCATTCCCTTATACCTAAGTGCTAAACCAGTTAATCTCAGGCCCTATTGATTTCCCTATCATCAGAAAAGAGAGGTGGAAAAAATGAATTAAAGAGATGCTGGCCCAGGCTATTATTACACCAAGTCAAAGCCCATTTGCTTCACCCTGTTTACTAGTCAAAAAGAAGGACCATACATGGAGGCTTTGTGTGGACTATAGGCAGCTTAATCTTTTAAAAGTCAAGAACAAATACCCCATGCCAATTATTGAGGACCTTTTAGATGAACTGCAAGGGTCACAATACTTTTCCAAGATAGACCTACGCTTTGGTTATCACCAAATCAGAGTCCACCCTCATGACACACATAAGACTACATTTCACACCCATGAAGGACATTACAAATTTAAGGTAATGCCCTTTGGGTTAACCAATGCCCCTACCACATTCCAATCCATAATGAACCACATTTTTGCCCCTTATCTCAAGAAGTTTGTATTAGTCTTTTTTTATGACATCCTGACATATAGTGCCACCTTAACCCGGCATTACACTCATCTTGAGATCACCCTAAACACTTTGAGGTAGCATCAACTATATACTAAGAAGAAGAAATGTTATTTTGGCCAAAAAAGAATGGACTATTTGGGGTATATTATATCAGACCAAGGTGTACAAACGGATCCTTCCAAGATTGAGGCTATGGTGCAGTGGCCTAAACCTAACACCCTTAAAGCCCTGAGAGGATTATTGGGATTTACGGGGTACTACAGGAAATTTAAAAAAAATTATGGGGTAATTAGCAGCCCACTCACCAATATGCTAAGAAAGGACCAGTTTGTCTGGAATACAGAGGTAGAGACATACAATTAAATATCGGTTCCGATACGCAATATCGACCGATATTTATCGGATTTTGGGTTAGCCAATATGCAAAATTGATGATATGCAATGGATTTAGAATTTCACGTATTTATCGGTGATATATAGGTTATCGATCGATATTTGCCAATATTTTATTGATATTTGCTGATATTTATTGGTATTTGCTAATATTTATTGTGAAAGAAAAATAAAAAATCACGCCGCGACAACTACAACATATAAAATATCGTTCGCGACACTCCGATACTACGGCATCGTGACCGCGACCGCAATTTAATTACTTGGGCAGAGAGGGCTTTTGAGGAACTAAACAGAATTATGACTGAGGCACCAATTCTAGCCCTCCCAAATTTTTAGCTACCATTCATACTACAAACAGATGCATGTGGAAGAGGAATTGGGGAATTCCTTATTCAGGAAGGGTGGCTAATAGCCTACTTGAGCAGGGCTCTTGGGCAGAAACACCAAGGAATGTCCATATATGAAAAAGAATACCTATCAATTCTCATGGTAGTAGAAAAGTGGCGCCATTATTTGGAAGGAAGGGAGTTTGTGATTCAAACAGACCAACAAAGTTTGAAGCACCTGTTGGAACAAAAGTTAACTACTCATGTCCATAAGAAGGGGTTGACAAAACTACTGGGTTTGCACTGCACAATTCAGTATAGAAGGGGGGCAGAGAACAAGGCAACAAATGCCTTATCTAGAAAGGAATGGGAGAATTCAGTAGAGCTGGCTACCATATCTGTAGAAGTTCCTTCTTGGATCACCAAGGTGGAGGAAAGCTGTGTAGGAGATGAGGACGCTCAGGTACTATTGACTGCTCTGGCCATTGATTCTTCTTCTAATCAAACTATATACTGTAGCAAGGAATACTAAGGTATAAAGGCAAGGTGTTTTTGGGGTCGTCAGGACCAGTAAGAGCCAAAATACTTCACACATTTCACAATTCTCCCCTGGGGGGTATACTGGAATACAAGCCACATATCATAAGATTAATTCCATTTTTTATTAGCCAAATATGCTTCAAAGCATTCAGGAACATGTCCAAACTTGTGATAATTGTCAAAGAAAGAAAGCTGAGCACCAACCTTATCCTGGGCTACTTCAACCCCTTCCAATTCCATCTCAGGCATGGGAAACAGTTACCATGGATTTCATTGAAGCTCTACCTAAGTTGGTGGTCGTAGACAAGCTCACTAAATTTGCTCACTTCTTACCTCTCACACATCCCTTCACAACTCCTCAGTGGCTAAAGTGTTTTTTTATACTGTTTTTAAATTACATGGGCTGCCTACAGTAATCATTTCAGACTGGTACAAGGTGTTCACGAGCTTATTTTGGCAATTCCTATTTAGAAGCCTAGGAACCAACCTCCACATGAGCATTGCTTACCATCCACAAATGGATGGCTAAATAGAGAGGCTCAATCAATGTTTAGGGCAATATATGAGCTGCATGACTTACCAATGCCCCCGCAAGTGGTCACAGTGGCTAACGTTGGCAGAATGGTGGTATAATACTTCCTTTCATTTGGCCATCAAGATGACTCCCTTTGCAGCCTTATATGGTTATGACCCTCCCCAAAATTGTTGGTTGTCGTCAAGGGCCTCTTATGTAGCTGCTGCTAATGAATTCATATACGATAGAGCCTAGATGAATAGACTCTATAGGATCAACTCACCAAAGCTCGAGACTGTATGAAGCACTATGCAGATAGAAGAAGAACCGACCGCACATTCCAAGAAGGGGACATGGTTTTGTTGAAACTGCAGACATATCGACAGACTTCCTTGTTTGAAATTGAAATCTTGATATTATGGACCCTTTGAGGTGCTATCAAAGGTAGGAGTAGTAGCTTATCGGTTGAAACTTCCTACAGGGGGCTCCATCCATCCTGTCTTCCCCGTCTCCATGCTCAAGAAGTATATGGGAACTTATCAAGCTGCTAATCTCGTACTTCCACAGCTGAATGCAGAGGGCCAGCCACAAGTTTCTCCTATTGGGGTGCTAGATAAAAGGGTGGTTAAACGACATAATAGGGCTGTCACACAAATTTTGGTTGAATGGTTTAATTTAGGTCTAGAAAATGCTACATGAGAGGACTTCTCTGTTATTCAAGCTCAGTTTCCTTCTTTTAATCCTTGGGGACAAGGATCTTTTATATTGGGGGGAATTGTCAGGGAAGGGAAGGATGGCCAAATAGGGCCTTAGCATAGCTGCAAGCCTGCAACCGTAAGGAGGGGGAGGTTAGTTTTTGTGTTAGTTTGAATCCTCCTGGCACGTATTAATGGTCCCTACAATTAGTTATAGAATTTTGGTGTATTTAAATTGAATGGATGCCAGAGGATGTATTATTCAAGCATTGATAATCTACTCTACTATTTCTCTTCCTCTTCTCTGTTATCTGTTCTCTGTTTCTTCCGTATCCCTCCCCCCTCAATTATGTCATTCTCCCTCATTTTTCCATCTGTGGTGGTCACTGGTGTGACACCCCGACGGTCATTACCGCTCTTATTCTAATATTCGCTATTATATATGATTTCTCCGAATTTAGATTGATGCTATGTAATTAATGTGGCATAGACTCAATATGTATGATTCAAATAATTCTTCTAGAAAAATATAATAAAAATATATATCATGAAATATATTAAAAGTACTTGTAAAAAAATTATTTAATTGCCGTGCATTATTTTTGAAAGTTGGTACAACAGTTATATTGATGAGAAATATCACCATTCTATTAGATTATGTAACGGCATAGTGTTAATATTTTTATGACTTTTCACTCATGTTATTGAGATAAAGGTCTTAGGTGGAACTAATATAAGTGATACCAAGATTATCGATAATACTTTTTGACTCAATAATGCCATTCAAGTTTTACCATTGATGATAATAAATAAAAGTCAAGGTCAATTTTTATCCAATGCTTACCTTTTTTTGATAAAGTATATATTTAGTTATGGACAATTCTATATTACATTATCGATGGTGACACATTATAAATATTTGATTTTTTATTTTTATTTTTATATGACTGGAATGGAAGACATACTAGCTCAATAATAAAAAATCTTCCAAAATCTATAGTCAAATTGTACTCATTATTATTTTTTAGTTGTCATTATAATTTAATGACGATTTCTTCTGCAATACTCGTGTGTTTCGTCTTTTATGTAATTTAAATTTGTTTTTCTATCAATCAACTCATATCTTATAGATTTTTTGTATGATATATCCCTGTGTATTGCATCAGTACCAACTTAATTTTCTATTAAAGAATAAATGTGTGAAGTTTATTTTAATTAAAGAAGAGATATTTTTGAGTTCACATTAAAGTTAAACATGTTTAATACTTCAATTAAGAAGTTGTTCTTCTAAAATAATAATATTTTTGTACAACTATAGTATTTTATAGATTATAAACATTTACACACAATTACATTTATTATCACTTACTTCATACGCTAATTATTGTTTACTTACTATAATAATAATAATATATTTATAGACACCCTATTTTTAATTTTTTTAACAAATAAACATTAAAAAGATTAGTGATTAAAAAAAAACCAAGGGTAAATACTGATAAGGATTGACCTACGGTCCAGCCTTATATTTAGCTGTAAATATTTATCTTGTTATCTTTGATTTGTTCATAGATATTCTAGGAGGTAGTTATCTACTTTGTAGCTTATTGTTGTAACAAATTCTGTTTACTCTATAGCTGTAATCTCCTATAAATATTTGCTAAGATCAATAAAGCAATTATCCTTTCTTGATCAATTCTCTACATGGTATCAGAGCATTGATCCTATTACTCTCCTCCCCATGGCGACCTCTGTCAACAACACTCCCTCCTACCAAATTCCCAATAGCTCCGATTCCACCAAGTCGTTCACCTTCCTTAACATCCACAACACCATTAAACTTCAACCCACAAACTATCTATCCTGGAAGATTCAAGTTGAGGCTATTCTCATTGGCCATGACTTGTACAAATACGTTGATGGCTCTCATCCCTGTCCTTTTGTCACTGTTGCCTCTAATGGAACGGAAACATCTAATCCTGACTACCTTTTTTGGCTCAGGCAAGATAAACTTATTTTTGGTGCCTTAGTTGGAACTCTCTCCCAAGTCCTTGTCCCATTTGTCTCTCAAGCCAAAACCTCCAAAGATTTGTGGGATATTCTAGCCAAAACATATGCCTTACCAAGTCGTGGCCACATTAAGCAACTCAAAGACCAACTCAACCGCATCACAAAAGGAAATAGTTCCATCACTGAATTCATGCAAGCCATTAAGACATGTGCGGATCACTTGGTTGCTCTAGGCAAGACGATAGAACATGAGGATCTCATTGATCGTGTTCTCCTTGGTCTTGATGAATCATGCAATTCTGTTATTGAATCTGTCAATGGTCGGGTATCCTTTCTTGATTAATTCTCTACAAATACTAAAACTCGCACGTTGTTGGTGCAACTTAACATAGTCGAAACTAGCAGGAGCACAATTGAAGTTAAAGCCCGAGAGGTCGAAGTATACTTGCTAGCTAGAAATTGAATCAGCTTCACTACCAAAATTCAGCCATTTAGGCTCCGTTTGGATTGGGGTGGAAGAAGGTTAATGGAGGTGAATGAATTGATTCACCCCGTTTGGATATCAGGTTACTAATTTTACCTGGGTGAATCGAGGTTAATGTTTAACCTTTATTCACTTCGATTAACCTCGTTTTTATTAACCTCCGATTTCGGGAGTAATGGAAGTGAAGGTAAAAAAATAAGTAAATTTTTGACTTGATAGGACCAAAATATCCCTCAATATGACTTATTTATTTAATATAAGAATATAAATATCATTTATTTTATTATTTTAATCTTCATTCACCTCAATTTAAACGAAAATTTTAAAACATTCACCCCGATTCATTCATGTTAGGTTAATATCATCTAAATAGTATTTTAAAATATTCAATCTGATTCATCTCCATTTCCTTCACCTAGATTAATTTTTAACATTTACTTCTACCTCGATTCATCCTAATCCAAATGGAGCCTTAGGCTTCTAATACGTCACACTCACATACAAATTACAATAAGTCAAGCAGAAACATAAGAGTGGCAGAACAAGACCACCTCAGCTTGCTCCAACGCCGGAGTATTTCCAAGTCCAACGACATCAAACAACAGCAACATCGCCGTCGTACGTATCCCGCCTCAATTCTCATCACAAGTCACAACATCAAAACATTAGAGTACCCTCTAGTTCCCAGCTAGTGGTCGCACAGACACGTCAAATCTTTCCTCTAGTTCCCAGCTAGCGGCAGCCAAAACTCTCCACCAGTAGCCTCTTCAATATCCTTTCGCCCTTCTTCTATTCAAAATTCACCGAGGTTAAGGGACCATAACAGTGAACGCTGAGGGAGCAAAAGGCTTGACGGAAATTAATACATAAATTATTGTATGGCGAATTTGCCTCAGTCTTTAAATTTAAACGTTGCATACGATCAAGGTGCGGCGTTGTCAGTGAATTCAGCCGGTGCTGGAGCCGAGGGCCGAAAAATGCAGTCGGCGGAGAGGTTGGTGCTCGACCCTAGTAATCCCGATCGCAGAGAAAACTCCCTGCTTGAACTTTCTAAGGTACTGGTTATTTGTTTTCTAACCCATTTTTTTTTGTCTCCCATTACTGGATGTGTTGATTCAACAGTGACGGTGTTGTGTTTTTTAGGCATTTATGGACATAGGTTTTGCTTCTAATGCTTTCTTCTGTTGCATTATTACTTTTATCATTATTGTTGCTGCTGCTATTATTATTATTTTGGAAATTTTGATGTGCATATCGGGTAAGGAGCTCGTTTATCTGGTGCTATTTGAGTATCACTGTCAATGCCGTCTTCTTCTTGTTGATAGATAGGAAAGATATTGCTAATCGATTTTGTGAAAACACGTTGCTTATTTATCCTCTCGCAAGTTGGTGCAAGGGGTTATGACCTTAGTGAGGTTGTATTTGTCTTATGGGATTGCATTTTCAGGGTTTTGGACGTTACTTCTGGTCTGAAGGGGCTTTGATTCATAGAAGTGAGAAATTGATGGTTAGGAACTTAGGTTATGCTTGCCCTCTGTGTTCCTGATTTTGGATTTGAATCACTGGAGATTAATATAATATTAAGCTTTGTGATGTTTGCTTCGATTAATGCCTAGTATTAGGAATTTTGTTGCAATCTTGCACCACCTCATTGTATGGCCCCATGGCTGTAGTCCAAGCTCCAAACTAATGTACCTCGTCATTAGCCCCAGATTTAGTAGTTCTAGTTATTTATTATATCTACTAGGGTTTAGTATACCTTTTTATGAATTAGCTGAATAACTATTTGAAATATGAGTTGTTAATTCTAGTTCATTGCTTAGTTCATTTATGTTTATCTTATGTAGTCCTTTGGCATTTACAAATGGTCTTAGGTTAATATTATGTGGTGTGTTTTTGTTTAATAAATAGAGTGTTAAAGTGAGAAGCAAGGTTAGAGATTAGCCTTACATCTAATTTCAGTCCTAGAATGAGAAAATGATAGGCCTCGAACAATATTTATTGCTGCCATTATCCCTCCCAGCTCTTATTTCATAAGAACAAGAGAAATCAAGCGAATCTGACCATCTGGGATTGGAAAGAGCAAACTAATTTGGAGAAAGGGTAAAAGTAATAGTCTTGTGAATGACAATCCTACAATCTCTGAACTTAAGCTCGGCATATAGCCAGATAGCTGATCCTGGATCTCAAGGAAAAAATCAGGTGGCATGCATCAAAGTTAGTGCACAATCTCACAAATCATTATAGTTGAGAAACAACCATACTTGAACTTCTAAGGTAATCACACAGAAAAGGTGGTAGGCCCATGGCGAAATATAATTATATTAGGAAGAACAGGTCTGCATAAGAGTAAGGCTGTGTGGGGAAGAGTAAGCTGGCTGCTGTTAAGGGGAGAATTATTCTTTGCTGAGTCATAGAGTCTGTTAGTGAATATGTCAGTAGATCTGCCAAGTCATATTGAAGAATGGGTGGTAGAGGGTCATAAAGTGGGAGGTGCAAGGTCCTCGAAATATTGGCTGTGGCTCTATTTTTCTTTTTATTGCCGTTATTATCCATTTATGAAGTCCCACTCCCAGATTCCTCTCTAATTGTTGTTCTTATTACCTGCATGCTCTTATCAAAAAGCTGTGATCGAACTTTCCAAGGGAATTAGTTTAAGCCTTTTTCATCTAACCATTTCCAAGGGAACTTTCCAAGGTTTGGGTCTCTGGAATTGAGCTAGTTCTGATGACTGGAGGCAATGTTCACGTCATAATTTCTCCGATTAATATGTAGAGGTCGGAATTACATGGATGGGGTTTCATTTAGGGCCACAAAACAATTTCAGGAGATTTGCATTCTTGCATATTTTTATGAAGAATAATTTATATGTCCTGCAGGTCTTGCTTTTATTTTTTATATTTAATAAATGAATAATGGTCACCAAGTTGTGCATGTGGTACAGCTATGGATACTGGTACACTGCTAGGTTAATATCGTGTACTTGAACTTTTTATGAGCAATCTCAACAATATGTTGAGTTCAGAGAGTTTATTATTATTATTTTATTTTTATTTTTTTTATAATATAGATGAGATTGCATTCGCAATGTGGATGCTATTAGTTTTTCTCTTTGTGCTAAGGGATCATGTTTATGGATTTTGGAGGTTATTTTGGTGTCAGCTGTGTGTGGATGAACCCCTACGTGGAGAACTTTGAACTGCTTAAGTGTATAGGATGATTAGGTGTTTGTAATTGCTTTAGGCACAGGATCTTTAGCCTTATTTTTGGTTAAGGACATCTGTTGTTTTTCTTTCTCTGTGTGATGCAAAAACAATGAATCATCTACTTCTCTTGATTTTATATTGAGCTTGGGCTCTATATGATTGAGTTAATTAGTGCCACTCTATCCTTTTGTCTTTTGCACTTCCAAATTTGGCGAATTGGAGTTTGTTTTTTGTTATAGGATATTTGCTATTGAATTCAGGTTGCTGTTGTGCAGACAAGTCTATGTGGTAGTCATTATGAATGGAAGATAGATGATGTGTTTTCTCTTGGTCATTATCTTTGAGATATTTAATTCATTTGTGTTGAACTCCTTGCTTGTTGTTTTTGGAAACGCAAATTATTTCAGGATTTGACTCCATTTATAGTGGAGCTCATTTAGACCATTGTTGCACTTCTGAAGTAACTCCTTTGGCTCTTTTCTGTTGGTTACACTGGCTTGTCGGTTCAGTTCTGCTCAATATGTTGTCATAATGTCAGTTTTGTTTTTCTGGGTTCTGCAGGAAATGTTCAGAAGGATGTTGTCACATCCAGGACCCCCAGAGAATTTTGCCCTTCAGACGGTGCAGGAGACCATTAAACCTCAGGTTGTTGGTCTATTTCCACTTGATCAAATTTTCTTGTTGTTTCTTTTAGGATGTACTGACTGTAGTTATGTTGTTAATTAATAAATCTGTTTCCTGGTTGGTGATTTAATGAAGTACTTCTTTTGGTTGATGCTGTAACTACCTGAAAGATGTTACTATTTAAGAAATGGTTGTTGATATATTGAGATCAGTAAAAACAATAGAGAAAGGATAGACTCCTTTGTACCTAATGCTAACTTGATTTTCTATAAAGTGATTAAGAAGCCATTGAAATATATGTTGCTAATGGTCACCTCTATGCCAGGAATTAGATTGTGCAAGCAGTTTTCTGAGGATAAACCCTTTTATGAGCATTTGACCAGGGCAGGTCTTTTTTTTATATTTATTTTTGGGGTTGGGGGGGGGTTTGGTTGAGGGTTGGGGTGTGGTTATGTCCTATTGTCTTTGGTGTTATCTATGTGGCATAGGGGGTTGCAATAATATCCCTATGGTCCTCCCTCCATCTTATGATTCTATGGCTGAAGAGGTGGAAACTTTGGACGGATGAGCTTTTTTAGGAGTATGCTAACATGAATTTTTTTTTATTTGCATGAATAAAAGGATAATATTTGAGCAAACCTTTCACTGCAGCCATCTTTGATCGTCTTGACAAGTTGATTTTTGATGCTGTAGTATTCACTTGATAAGTTTGGATGCTATATAAAAGCTAGTTTTCTAGCTTCCATTTCATGCTCCATCGGATTGTGCACTGTTGCTTGCTCCTCCTATATAGCAGCCAATTTGGTGGGTGGGTGGTGGTTATTGGAGATGAGGATAGACATACTTCATGTAGTGGTGGAGAGTGGGGTTTCGCAAGTTTTTCCATTTACTGGAGATTCTAGAAGTCTTTATAGGCTTATTCACTAAAAGGAGTTTTTTTTTGGGTGGTGAGGATTCTATTCACAATGCGACTTTTAAATGGCTCTTCAGCTTATCGTTTCTCCTTCTATCTCTTTTCAACCCAATACAGCGCATTCATCCAATGCAGAAGGAGTATGCAGTCCATGCTCTTTGATGGTTTTATTTGACAACATCTTTGCTCCCAAGCCCGCTGAATGATCAGCTGGTGCTGAGCAAATGTTCTACCCACGTAGGAAGGAATGTTGGTGCCTATTGCTTGCTTCTTTCTTTTGAACCCAATACAGCTCATTTACCCAATCCAAGGGGTGTATGCAGTCTATTGGTGTTTGAAGGTTTAGTTTGACAACATCTTTGCTCCCCAAGCCTGTTGAATGATCTCTGGTGCTGGCCAAATGTTCTACCTATGTGGGTAGGACAGATGCTGTGATAGATTTTGTAATCCTGCAAAAGACTAAATGTTCAGATGTAAAAGGAACAGAAAAGGGAAATAGGATGTTCCTTCTTTGCAGTTGATCCTGTAACATGAGTTATGCATTTACCTGCATTAGTTCTTGAATGGAAATTTACTTCTCTCGCTGCCTCTAAATTTGCTGTCCTTTGCATAAAGATGCGCTATTTAACCCATTACTAGTATAAACTATTTCTGTTGATCAATGATTCGGCTTGTGATATGTTGTGGTGCTTTTATTGTTGAACTAGTGGATCCTTATTTACTTTTGATCCCGACTTCCTGACTGTTGTACTAGAAGTTTTTACTTCTATTTTATGATACTTATGGGGCCCCTGTTTTGGTCAAACTTGCTGTGTAGAGGCAAACAAAACTAGTTCTAGAAGAGAACCAGCTGTTGGAAAATATTCTGCGGACGTTGCTCCAAGAGCTTGTGGTATGTACATATTCTAAATTTCAGCTTTCATTTCCTGACATATACATACATACATACATATATATATATTTGGATTCTTCTCTGCCGTCTTGCTGTGTTAAATAGCTCATGAAATGAAAAATTAATGCGTCCTTGAAGATTTTTTTTCGATAGAGGTGAAACTAGGTTAGGGTAAATGAAGTAGTCGAGCCTAGTTTAGGTTAATAGTTGAAGCCTTGAAGGTTAAGAAATATTGTTTGGATCATTATCAAATTCACCTAGGTGAATATTGTAGCCTTTTTTGAAACAAGTGAAAGTGGGTTTTGGGCAATTTTTTTTAAATAATTTATCTTGAATCTACTTTAAGCTTGGATTCGAAGGTATTAAGGTAGATTAAGTCTAACCTAGTTTATCCCAATTTCACCTCAAAAATAAATTGTTGAATAGAGTGAACTTTGAATTTTTCTTAACGTAGCCTTGGTTAACGTCTAGCCGAAAAGAGCATATGGAAAGCTATGTTGAGTTTGCACTTTGGACATTTGAGAAACTCATATTTGTCTTAGTCTAAATGACAATTACTTCAAGTTCCCATTTTTTCTTGTTTATCTTTGCTGCTGCATCATGTCCTCGGTTAAAGAAATATTGTTGGGAATTTATATTTACAGGATCAACTAGAGTTAGTTGATTTATATGTCATCAAGTTAGCTTGTTTATTTCATTTTCTTATCATCTCCATCTTGTAGTTGTTAGCTAGGTTGCATGGACATGGAGAGGGCAATGTGTAAAATGGGATCAACAATTCTCCAAAAATTAAGAAATCAGAATGTTAGAAAACAACAAAATAATCGTCCATACGCATACACACACACAATACTTTTAAGTATTATTGTTTGAAATATTAATAATAAAGGTTAGATAACTGATAAATAATAATTTAATCTTGATTTGATAGAATTTTAGTTATTATATATCTATTATAAACTATGAATAATTACAAAAGAGATGTAACTAATGATTTAATATTTAGTAACATATTTAGTAAATAAGAGACGAGTAGTTTTGTGGGTTGGGGTTGGACTTGGTCTAGATGAAAAAATATTTAAACGCCCTGCCCAATGAGCCAGAAGTCTTAAGAAACGAAGAGCCTTTGACCAAATCCTTTTGTTTATTATGAATCTTGAGCATTTTTCCTATCTATTTCTCTTGGTCCTTTTGTATCGATGTCGCTCCTCCTAATCTATCCATGTTGTTGCTCCTTTCCTTTAGAATTGATGTTTCGAATAAAACTATGTTCTTTTCAGCTTCATTTCTATCTTTTTCTTCGAGTTTGTTTCTTGAAAAGCCCTTTTCACCAAAATCTGTGGGAAATAGTCTTGCACATTCCTATCGGCAATTTTGTCTCCAATGTGTTTAAGAAATGCAACACAATGTATGGTGTTTTTGTGCAACCTAGGCTATTACTTGCATTCAGTGCTATTTTTAAGAGTTGTCTACTAGGGGGTTATTCTTTCTATCGGCTTGTCTTTTCAACTATCCAAGTGTCTGGATACACGTTAGTCTACTGTGTGTTGGTGCGTATTTCTAGCTAATGCCTTTATTTCATGGATGTATAAGAAACAAGATTGTGTATCTAAATCTTCTGTTGAGGCTATATATCATGCCAAGTGTATAACTTGCTTTGAGATTATGTGGCTACATGGTGAGCTTGGGTTTTCTTCGAACTCATTTTGCTCGTTGACATTTTGGTAGCACTAATACTAATCAATCTTGTGTTCTATGAGTACACCAAGTACAATGAGGTTGATTTTCATCTTACCAAGCAACCCTTGGATAATCGAGTACAGTTGGCAAATTGTTGCTTGTTAAATTACTAGTATTAATCTTAGGGGGGCTGTTGCGTAAGTAATCAATAAATATTCAGCTATGCGAACATACCTAGGGATTTCGGTTTATATGTATATATTAGTCTATAGAAACTATGTATGGTTCTTGGTTTTTAGAACATGATATATATTGTTAGGAGAACTAGAATTATTACTTGGAGATCCCTTGAATGAATTTTGCGAAAGGAAAATGGCTTTTCGGATAAAAAACATATTGTGTTATGGTCCCTTCTTCGAGTCTTGGTTGTTTGCATGCATGGATTTTTTCCTCTTAATCCTTCAACATTTGATATCTTACATATGAGAAACAAATTGAGTCATGTTAGAACATGGTGGTTTAGGATCAATTTCCATCGAAGTTCATAAAATCAAAACAAGAAAAGAGGAGAGAAAAGAGTAAAAGTATGGTTAGTAGGCACCTCCTATCATCATATTCTCACATTCACCATATAAGGTATTCAACACTTGGAATAGAGAAGGTAAGATAGGAGGATAAATTCAATCAAACTCCAAGATACTTACATGGTAATTCTTTTCAACAAAGGGTAAAGAATGGGTGGTTTGTGCTTCTACTTCAAGGGTATAGGCTTTGAATCCATCTTCAAGCCTTATGGGTTCAACATCATACCATGGTACCATAAGAGGAATAACAAGTACATCTAGGGGACAAATATAAAAGACCTCATACTGGTACTTATGGACATGGAAATAAGAGTTTCATTATATACGACTTTGAAATTTTTGTATTGAGGTTGAAAGAGGCTGTTGCTTGTGGTTTGATTGCTTTACTAGGTGAGGTAGTAGGCACACTAATACCATCATAAACAACCAAAGGGGAAACTTCATTTTGAGTGGTGCATGGTGATTGGAAGGTATTCTTTCTTTAAGAATCATCATGAGGAGACTCTTGTATGAATCTTCAAAGAAACCAAGCTTATCTTTTCTCCATCTTCTTCATCAAATGAATGCACCTCCATATGATCATGTTGAATGACATCCTTACCTTCTTCACGATTGGACTTCTTTTG
The DNA here is from genome assembly GCA_030549775.1 of Tamarix chinensis. Taxonomy (NCBI): domain Eukaryota; kingdom Viridiplantae; phylum Streptophyta; class Magnoliopsida; order Caryophyllales; family Tamaricaceae; genus Tamarix; species Tamarix chinensis. The sequence continues at coordinate 11,902,121 of CM060176.1, forward strand.
TTTCTCTTCTTGAATGGTGTCTCTAGGATCTAAGAATGTCACTGTCCACTTGTTAGGGCACGCAGTGTAGGAGTGGTCAACACAAAGACATTTTGAGCATCTATTATGTCTTGCTTTACCTCCACCTTGCATATCTTTACCTTTGCTTTTAATATCAAAGGACTCAGCAAGAACTTTAGATTTTGGAGCGGTCTTCTTTTCTTGATAGCAAGTAGTCACCTTATTGTAGAAGTTGCACTCATGGGATTGGGGGTAAGAAATTTTTCCTTATGAGCTTCTTCAACTTTCTCCATGATTTCACTTTTAGCTTTCCTTTCATCTTCCTTTGATGGCGTAGGTTCTTCCACCAAAATGAAGCATAGCCTTCAAATCTTGTGATATGTCACTTGTGCTTTCTTCACATTGGTTGGTGCTTAATATATATTATGTAAAAAATAATAGGGCTAAAGTTTAGATTTAGAGATCAATTGTAGTAAGAATGAAATAAAAAATATATTCTAAGTTAATTAGACAAAAAAATTACAGTTGGTATGTAGGATCGTAAAATGTTACCACAATTCTACTACTTTAAAATTCTACCTAGGATCGTAGATTTTTTAATGACTTTTGGATCGTAGAATCGTAATATCCATATGGGATGTTTAACAACTATGCTTTGAAGGCTTTCTCATTGGAGTATCCTTTAGTATCAAACTCCCTTTAACATTTTTTTTCTCCAACAAGAATAACCTTTGAGGTCACCATTAAAGTATAGTGGTTCTATTTTATTTTATTTATTTATTTATTTTATGAATTTTCGTAGGTATGGAAGAACGTAAGTAAAAATGGGGTCAAATGGGAGTGGGTGATAGTTAGGGGCTGGTTTTTGTTTGTGGGTGGATGGAGTGAATGAAAATGTGAAAGAAAAGAAGAAGATTAGACTCAGTTTCATTAATTTGATACCAATTTGATGCATATGAGAAATAAATTGAGCTAGGAGATGGTGGATTAGTATCAATTTTCACCGAAACTCAAAATAAGAAGAGGAGAGAAAAGAGTAAAAATATGGTCAATAGGCACCTTCTATGAGCATATACTCACAAGTACCATCCAAGGTATTCAACACTTGGAATAAAGAAGGTAAGATTTGAAAATATATTCAATTAAACTCTTCACCCAAGTTTGAAGGTCATTCTCCTACTTTGAGAGAAAAAGGCAGCCAAATCAAAATTTTCCTATTCAAATGTATTAGCCTAACTCTTTATAGAAGAGTATTATTATCATTTAGTTACAATCTAATTTAAACAAAAAGGATAAGGACTGGTTTCGTTACAAAACAAACTAATAGTTACCTAATAGGACTTAACTAAGTTTGTTTCTAACCAATTATCAAATCAGGTATGATGGCTTTTATGGCCAAAAAATGGCCCAAGACTGTCCTCCCATACTCCGACCCTGATTTGATTAATCCCTTATGTTGAATAGGGTTATCCTACTAGCTAAAAACATTATTAAAAGCAAAAAGCATAACGCACTTTTCAGTGTGCAGGTCTCAAGTATAATCATGGCCCATTTTGGCTCACTTTTTTGCCATAATCAGCTGCTACTTATACTAGCTGCTGCAGTCCTTTATCTTCTGTGCCCAAGCATGCCCCAAAAGCTGTCCACAAGTGCTGCCACACTCTTCCAAAAACTTAGGCTGCTACTGATCTTGCTGCCTCCTTGATTTCTGTGCCAAAAAACTCCCAGAAAATGAGAAAAAGTGCTGCTGCTATCGGCAAATTTCTGCTGCTGATTGTCGTCCTTTTTTTACTAAAAAAAAGTTTCTTGAAATCCTCAAAATTCTGCCGCAACTCCCTTGTAATTGCTGCTGCTGCTGTCCTTCATTTCACGCCCCAAGTTGGCACAAAAATGCTGAAAAGGGCTGCTGCTTTAATTTTGTATTTTGATGCTCATGGCTGCTCATAAAGATGGCATTTGCAGTCTTCTTCCTTTCCTAGTGCTAGCAGTTGTTTTGGAGTGTCTTTTAGGACTCCTAGATTCCCAAAAATGGCTTAAATAAGATTACAAGTAATTAAAATAACTTAAGATATGATAAAGACAAAAAGCTTGCTGCTAGTTAATTAAAAGAAAGTTGAACTACTAGTTTTAACTATGTTAGGCTAGATGTGGTAAAACTCGTCGTTCTTTGTGCCTACCTGGTACCAGTTGTCATAAGCTGATTTCCTTAACTGAAATGCTTGCATTCAATGTCATGGAACTCCCCATGGGTGTTGTCATATGCCCCAATTCATGCTGCTCAAAATTCAGTCCTAAAGGAACCATTCACAAAATAAACCACAAAGTGACTGCTACTGGTGTTGATTAGATGCCTAAGGACCCTTTTTGATTCAAGGATTTTAAATTCTTCAAAATAGGGCCTTTGAACGAATTTGACCTTTGATGAGGGCTCTTGATGTGTGCTTAGGACAACAACCAATTCATCATATTTTCAATAACAAATTTAAAATGAAGGTGGATGCTCCCGCATCAGTATCCCACAGTGTATGGATGATTCAAACCTCTGAAGAGGACACTAAAAAGTTGTAGCAGAGGGCAGCAGTGGTTGCAGCTGAAAGGAAGAGATGTGTTTAGATAGTTAGAGAATTTATTTAATTAATTTCGAAGCTTTGTCTATTCAATACCAAATAATCTTATGTATACGGTTACAAGATTAGAGCTACCGTAAAGTATTCTCCTAATGAGAGATAAGTTTTGGTAATTGAATGATATTTTGATTAGTATCTAACTATTATTTTCTTAATGATATCTCTAGTAGATATAGGAAATTAAATAATCTTTCTAGTTATAAGATGTATTTTTGTAGGTATTTAATTCCAAAGCACTAAAGACATAGTATGTGGTGGACATTAAATTCCAAACAGATTAAAGATGCTAAAGCAACAATTACAGCAGCAGCAACAGCAACAGGAACAACAACAATAATAACAGTAATCATAGGATGTATATCCTTACCATAATTCGGGCTAACGAGTATATTTCTTGCTAAGAAAGGAGACTTAGTGGGAAGCGAGCTTGTCTACATGCTCAAGAGTTGGATAGCAACATGTAAATTCAGCTATCGAATTTAAGAAAGCATTTTAGGAAAACCCTTCCAAGCTACTAGCTATTCTCACATCCGTTGGTTAAGATGTGGATTCACCACCCATTGAGGTTACGATGAGCCTACGCATTTTCAAGTTTGTTGATAGATGGTGCACGTGCACCCTAAGAATGCAACCATGGCCCTCCTTAAATCATTACTAGATCATGCCATGGAGCTACATAAAAGCCGATCGAATAGATAATTTCTCCTATTTGAATTACAAGGGTGGGTGGACTGCACACATACTCATGAACATTGTGCCCATTTACCCTCCTCCATTGTAACATATGAGTTTAGTCAATATTGGACCGTTGGCTTAAGGGTATAGATATTCACAAAGCTTATTAAGTTACGGGAGGGGGTGGATTGCACACAACTCAACATTGGGTGTTTGGCTGCTTGAGCTGAGACTGGTAGGTAGGTAAATCTTATTCATGTCTGATTGGATATTTTTTTTGGATATTTGATTTGATTGAATGTCGGGTACCCTATAATTGCATTGGTCTAGCCCAGATTCCAGTTATTTGGATATTCGAAATATAGAACATGATGTTAGACAACATAAAAAGAAAATTATTCCATTTCACAAAAATGCACTCGATCATATTGATTATCATAATCTAATTACAACTCCATAAATCAAAAACTTTTAGAGAGATTTTATTTCTGAAATCCAAGATCTTCGTATAGTATACATAATTTATGCGATTCAAAGCATTTCATAGCATTACTATAACAATGTCTATAATCGTTTTCACCAAAGTTAACAAGGCTAATCAAGAGCGATACAAGTTGAGTAGGTAGAAATAGGGTGACATGTGAGATATATTTGTTGAGAGTGTAATGAAGAAGACTACACCGAATAATCTTCTTCTAATGAATCTCAGTGACACCAGGGACGTAATTGGTAGAGCTAGCAACAACAAACACCACACACCACACTCCTCTTTCGTTTCCCATTACAACAACAAAAATGGAACAAAAATTAGCAACGATTAGGTGATAACTAGAGAGAGGCCCTTTTCTTTTGGTGCTTTGAGATTGATGGGAGAAAAAGAGAGATGAAATCTGTGTTTTTAGACTGAGATGGAGAAAAAGAGACAAACCTCAGACTAGAGTAGCCGTTTGACACAGGGACAAATATTAGGGGTTCTTGCTTTTCATATATTGAATCAACAATAAGAATCTGTATTAAAAAAATATGGGGCTTGTCTCAATTCAAACCCAAGCTCATAGTCACGGTAAAACTAATTTTTTTTTACCTAACTACTAAAACCAACTAATTCATTATAAGTATTTTTCAAACTATTAGCTTAATTTGGAGAATAAAGTTGGATCGGATAATCAAGTTAAAAATTAGATCATGTTGGTAAAAAAAATTACAAATCGGATATCCTCTTTGGGTTTCAATAACCAGGTTACATATCCTAATATTTGGTTTGGTGATTGTATACTGATATTCTTTCACAATCATTAAGAATGCTATTATCTGACTCTAAAAGAATTTTGTCCATTGCTTTCAACAATGTTCCTCATTAGAACTCTTGTTATCATTAGCTATGTAGTCTCTTTGCTACCCACAAGTTTTTTACCTTCTTTGTTTCCTTTAGTCTATTTTGGAAAATGACCCTTCAAGATGCTTGAGCTCAAATGGTTCCCCATATATGATACACAATGCTTTAGCTTGTAGCACTATTGCCTACTGGATCGCGGCTATTGAAATTTGACAACATTAGCAGGACTATAACTTTTAGAAGCATCAACGATGTCTCAAATCTATGACTTGACTGATTAGCGAATAACCTCCAGTTTGGAAACTCCAAGGTAAGTGCAAACATACTTTGTTGGGGAATAATTTCACGTGAACTAATACTCAAGAATGGTGAAGGTGGCTTGCCCTTATAAGAATACTTTTGTAACTCACCCCTTTAGACTTTCATTCATCATTGTGTCTTCATGTGGCCTGACTTCCAAAGGTGATGGTTGATTAGAAATGAGGAAATCTCGATGGCATGGAAATTTTGATGGGGGAATAGACCATGGAGACCAGATTAGGGAGTCAAATTGCACTGGAAATAGGCTCTGATTATTTACAAAATAGAGGGTGATTAAGGCGCGATGACTAGCAAAAGGGGGTTTGGATGGATGGCAATTGGTAGGAGCCATGATGATTGGGGCCTTTGGTGAGGCTAGTTAACCCTTTGGTAGGGGTCTTGACCAAAGGATATGGTGTTTGTCAGAATTTTCCCATTACGACAATGGTTCTTGGGTTTGAGCATCAATGAGTATGTCCCATTGTGTATCAGTATTGAAATTGTCATTGCTGGAAGGTAATTGGTGTGGAGTTGGCTGGTGTGTGAGCGGTTGGCTACATGGGCTGCATTGTCTCCATTGCGATGGTTCGACGCAGATGCTTGTTTGATCTACATCATCTTTATAATGGTGGACCAACTCATTTAGTGGCTGGAATAATGATGTAAGATCCACTGTGGCATGCATCTCCAATACCAATATGTTATTATCTTATTCTTTGGATCTCACCACAATCACTTAATATATCTAGTTGTGAGGATCCGTTCTTTCTTGTGTCTCCTTATTTACCCCAACGTTTGTGTCCCATAGTTGGTGGAGGATTCAAACCGTGTATTAGGGTGCTAAGGGTTGTAGGAGAGGGCGGAAGTTGGCTGCCATTGATACATGGAAACTCCATTCGATTTACTGTCCCTGTCTTGGAAATGTTTTCCTCTTTTTGTTTTGGCATCCCTGCTTGTCTAAAATGTATATAAATATACCTTTTTTTTATATATCATTTACATGTTTCTCCCTATCCTCGTTTCCCATCCATAAACCCATGCAACGCTATCGGCTGCAACTGAGATAGTGTGTGTGTGTGTAGAATGTAGATAGCTAGAAAATTGGCATATTTCCCAAGCTTAGTTTATTCCACACCATGGACTCCTGTAGTCTTATATGTAGAGTTACAGGACTAGAGTTATGTAAAATATTATCCCTTAACTGGAGATTAATTTTGGTAACAAATGATACTCTGAATTATATCTAGCTAAATATTATTTCTACTTTAAATCTCTGATAGATATTGGCAACTAAATAATATCTCTAGATGGAAGGAATCTTTCTAGATATTCAATTGAAAATTATGAAAGATACAATCTGTAGCAGACTCCTATTTCCAGACTAATTAAAGATACTAACGTTATAATATATAATAGCTAGAGATATATTTTAGCACTTCTTATCTATTTCCCATATGTGCATCCGGCCTGACTATATTACTTGCTAATAAGGGAGTCCATAACATCTTGTTACTTAGGCAAATTTTCATGGCCAGAGTAAATCTTTAGTAGTTAATTCTAATTAGAGGTCTATGTTCATAGTGATGTTTTAGTTGGTTCTTCCTGGTTTTATGTGGCACTTTATATTTGAATGTTTACTTGTATTTTGGCAGTCATGTGCTGTGCAGTCTGGTGAGCCAATTATGCAGTATGGTCAGTCTATTGCTGATGGGGAGGCTACACAGGGCCAAATTCCACGTCTTCTTGGTATGTTCATGTCCCTGGCAAAGTTCTTGGCAATATCCTTACCCTCCTTTTACTAGATGTTACCCTTTATTACAATATATTACTCTTAATTGTTTATATATGTTCTAAGCATATTTGTTTATGTGCTGCTTGGTTTGGGGTGAATCGAAATGAATCAATTTATTCACTTCCATTCACCCTGTTTGGGGATATTTTTAAATGGTTTATCTAGTCAATCAAGGTTAATTTCCCCCCTCCATTCTCTCCCATTCCCCTTGTTTTTATTACCCTTTGATTTTGAGGGTAATATAGGTGTGGAGGAAAAAATAAATACAATTTTTACCTGATCTGACATAAATTTTCTCAGCCCTAATATTCGTCCATTCACCCCAAGTTAATAAAAGGGTATAATGATCATTTGCTTTATTATTTTAACTTTCATCCACCTCAATCTAAATGGGATTAAAATAACAATTACCTCAATTTACTTAGGTTTGGTTAATATTATTTAAAAAATATTCGCCCCTAATTCACCTTAATTTTTAATGATTACCTTTACCTTGATTCACCTCAAGTCAAACTAACGATTAGTGTTTTCCCTTCTATTTTGAATTGTGGCCTACCCTTTTATTACTATTAAAATATTACTGAACACTGTTTGTTTATGTCCTTTAATTTGATGTTCAAAGCATATCTGCTTTCTTGTCACTTTTGAAATGTGGATCTGTCCTGTCATCTTTTAAGCCAAATAATATACTTTTGGCCTTTCCGGGCTGTTTAGCATTATTTGGAGTCTGAATGCTTGGATTTTACTGCTGAATCGCTGATACCTTTCCTCTGGCCTTCTGTATACTTCTTGAGACTCATGCCATGTTTCTGCTTGTTTGAGAATAGATATAGTGCTATTTCTTTGTGAGAAAGAGCACGTAGAAGGTGGCATGATTTTTCAGCTGCTAGAAGATTTGACTGAAATGTCTACTATGAGAAATTGCAAAGATGTTTTTGGTTATATTGAGAGCAAACAAGACATCCTGGGAAAGGTGTGTATTATTTTTACAATAATTTAAATTTAAAATTTACTTTCTTGTTCTCTTCTAAATTCTGTCAAATTGTGCTCGAGTATAATCAGCAAGAGCTGTTCGCACGAGGGAAACTTGTGATGCTAAGGACATGCAATCAGCTTCTCCGTCGTTTGTCAAAGGTTCTTAAGCTTTGACGATTATTTCATGTTTTACATTGCTGTTTTAAGTTTTGAATGCCATTGATCAGTCTATTGCATTTTTCTTCTGAATGAAGTCTTTTTCTCATCTAACCTTGTTCCAAAGGAAACGATTCAATAGCTATCCCTAACTTACATTTGTTGTGATGTGATCTGAGTTTCCATTGAGCTTCTGGCTTCTTGCCCGATCAATAGGCAATCAAGCTGAAAATGAGAATCCTTGGGTTTGCCCTTTTGAGTTTGCCTGTTTGCTGGAGTGATGATAGGATGGTAGTCTATTCCTTGAAAGTGGGTGGAGTAGGTAGAGGTTGCTGGAAATATGCAATCTTGCAACTGGGCCTGTTAACTTCCTCATACTGTTGATCGTGAATTTAACCCTTTTTTGGAGCTACTTACAAAAAGTGATTATCTTAATAATCACTTTTTGTTAGTAGCTCCAAACAGGCCACTAATCAATGCCACTAAGGAAGGGGTGCCACGTTGAACTTGAAATTATGTACCTTGACAATTCACTATGGGGGGATTTGTTGACTAGCTAGTTGAGACATTGTACTGCATTATCTGAGACCCTGATGACTGCCGTCATGAACCATAGGAAAATGAAGTAGAATAGATCACCAATAAAAATCAGGCCTTACTGAGAAGTGATCATGACTGACTTGAGAGTTGCAGACCATAAACATAGACAAATTCTGCCCCTCTTAACAGTTGTTAGGGTGAGATCAAATTATATATCTAGGGCATTTATTTTTGAGGACCAGCTTGACCTTTTTCAGGCATGACTATGTTGCTTTCGTGGAAGACAAGGTGTATTCATTGTTAATGCTTTCATGGATATCATAGCCAGTTGTATGATGCAATTGGTCAAGTGTAGAATCCCTACAACTTGCTGCACTTGAGCAATAGCAGCTTTGTCTCTGGGAACTCTTCAGTAATGTTACATAGCAAACTGACTATGTTGCTCTCTATATCTTGATCCTTTTCTTTTTTGATAAAATATCCTTGATCTTTAATATGTAGTAAAGGAGATGACTGAGCATGGATAATATTATATGTTCCACAGTAACTTGCTAGCTAAGCTTTTGATTTGAAAATTAACGTACTGATTGGTTCCTCCAGGCAACTGATGTGGTATTCTGTGGCCGAATTCTCATGTTTTTGGCACACTTCTTCCCACTTTCTGAGCGATCAGGTTTTTCCCTTTGTTCTTTTTTGTGTTGTTTGCCCTAAGTTTATTTATATAACCTTGATGTTTTGTTGTTTGCAGCTGTGAATATAAAGGGTGTTTTTAACACATCAAATGAAACCAAATATGAAAAAGATGCACCTGATGGTATTATCCTGAATTAATCATTGTCTTATATCTATCTTTGGTGTTAACTCTCACCAATTGCCATAGTTATTGTCTGCTTGTTACACTTTTAGGCATTGCTATTGATTTCAATTTTTACAAGACCTTCTGGAGTTTACAGGTATAGAACATGGTTCCCTTCTGGTCTCTCTCTCTCTCTCTCTCTCTCTCTCTAATAAATAATTTTTCCATTGATAGAGAAAAAAGTTATGTACAAGTGAGAGTAGCAACAGAATCAACTAAATGAACGTGACTCTTAAATTTATCAAACTGTCTTATGAAGACATCTTCTATAATGGATATAGCAATAGATTTAACTAAAGCACCTCTGGGAATATTTTTGTTCTGAAATACTCCAGAATTCCTTGCTTTTCAGATTTCATAAACTGTTGTGGTGATTAAACCTCTCAAAAGTTCCACCTTAGCTTTTGTTTGTCCCTGGCCGGTGGCTGCAACCTTGATAAGGCTTTGTCAGTGATGTGTTCCAGCTCTCCAACCTCCCATACGTGCAATGACATCCACCAATTTTTGTGTCTGGTTACATTCAAGAAAAAGGTGTTGTATGGATTTGTTCTGTTGAAAAAACACACACCTACTATCAGATACATACTTTAGTTTAGAGAGGTAATTCGTGGTGGCTAACCGCTTATGAGCAGCGAACCACATAATTAATTGACATTTAGGAGCTGCAGGATTCATTCACACTGTCCTCCACCAGTGTTTAATAGTGTCCCTCTGATGAATATTATTATAAACTTTACTAATACTATAAGAGTTCTCTCCAATGCAAGCATTCAAAATAGGAAGTAGAAAAGACCGCAGTTGAAAAATGCAGCGAGTTGGCCATGAAGCATGAAGAGGAACTTCAAAACTTCTGGTCTCTTTCTGCTAGCTGAAATGTTACTCATTTCATTTTTAAAAGGAAGTTCTTTTAGGTAGAAAATTTTGTTTAAAAAAGAAAGTCCTTTTAGAAGTTAATGTTATTTTCCATTTTTACCCTTACCTTTTCTCTTTCTATGCATTAACTGTTATGTTTTTATTTTTTATTTTAATGAAGGGTGTAATTGTAATATTAGGGGGATATTTATCGTCTCCTAAAATAGTGTGTAAATTGCTAGAAAGCTTTATTTAAAAAAATAGAGGGAGTATATGATACTATTCTGCTGAGTCCTGAGGAGATACTTGATGCAAAGTTGGCTTCCTTGAACTCATGTCTGAAGCAACACGTCAATGCTAATGGAAAAAGCTGAAAGCAAGTATAGTAGACTCTGTTTGATATTTAAAAATAGCAATGGAGATGCTGAACTGTTTTCATGTAGAAATGGCTGAATTGTATATTTGAATCATGTCAGGTGATTAAGGTCTCTCTAATAAATTATTTTTTAAATAAAAAAAATTGAGCAGAATCAGGTGATTAAGTTGATTTACATAAACAGTACCAAATGGCAGGTTTCACCCATACAGGGTGAATATCAGGAACGGGACTAATTATGCTGATTGAACTGCTCCATAGACTACATTGTCATGATCTTGTTTTTCTAGTAGGATGGTGAATACAGGAAGATAATAACATTATGGTTTCTTGGGTTTTTTTGTCTCGGTTGGGATGATAAAAATGTGGTTGACGCTGTTTGTAAACAATCGTGCTGATGTATCTCTGATTAAAAGAGAAAACAAGTTTCAGTTGTTTCATTAATGCCACTTCAATTTGGTTCTTGCTTCTGAACTCTTTGCCGCACTTCCTATGGTTTCAAAACATCTTATTACTCTTAAAATCCTCACCACCAACAGATCTTCACTGTCTCCCTCTGCTTGAAGTGGTCAGATCATTGATCTTGAATGTCATTGCTAAAATCCAGTGAACTCATAAATTGCAACTATCTAATGTGTTTGTGATCTGTTCTCTCATTCTAGAAGCTGAATGATCATGTCTAAGATCCTACACTGAGACAGTGAAGGTTATGAAATCAGTCTTCTCTTGCTGATAACCATCTGTGAAGGCACTTATCTGCGTACATGCTTCTCTTAGCAATTGTGTTCCACCTTTTGAGCCCCCCAATTTTTTTCATATTTATCGTGTGAGCAATATAATGGATTAACAGATAATTATTTTCATGAAAGCTTTGCTTGTTCTTGGCAGACTCAAACACTTGTGCAGCTGCAGTCTATACTTTGTTTTGATTGCTTATTTTATGAATTGTCAAAATATTTTCAAAATCAAATGCACTTGCTTTCAACTGATCAAGCTTTTTTAAAGTCTTGAAATGGTTTAGAAGCTAAATGCATTAGCTAAATTTTGATTGATATGACTATTTTCAAGTTGATAGCTGAAATATTGAAATTAAGTTTTGTTAGAAGTGCTCATACATCCATGTGAAAAAATTTCTTTTGCGTTATGACTTACGAAAGATATACTTTATTGCTGGGCTTTCAGGAATATTTTTGTAACCCTCCTGTAAGCATTTCTCCTTCCAAGTGGCCCAAGTTTGCAGCCAGCCTGACGGTATTTTGTGCTTCCGCTTGATATCTCTTACATTGGTTTTGTCACTTCCTATTCAAAAGTATTCTGAAATCTTAGACATTTACAATGTGTTTCTTCTCAATTAATCCTATATCTAGGTTTGTAAAACTAAGCTGTTATTCCAGTGCTTCACCTTTCTGAATTGTTGTGTATTTAGGTTGTGCTAAATACTTTTGAAGCTCAGCCTTTGAGTGATGAAGAGGGTAATGCCAGTAATCTTGAGGAGGAGGCAACAGCTTTTAGCATAAAGTATCTTACGAGCAGTAAATTAATGGGCTTAGAGGTATCTTATATGACACAAATCGTGATAATTTCAAAGGAAAAAGTCAGTTTATTACTTTTTCTGTCTTTTTTTAAAATTTGACCGTATTTTGCTGCAGCTTAAAGATCCTAGTTTTCGGCGGCATATTCTTTTACAATGCTTAATATTGTTTGATTATTTAAAGGTAATGATACCAACTCGTGGAGATCTTTCTAGTCTCATAATGCTGCATGCATTGCCTTTTGAAGTTTTTCTGGCCCATTTGCAGGCTCCAGGGAAGAGCGACAAAGATTTGCCTTCTGAAGCAATGGTTAGTATCACTGGACTATTTTTATTTCAGCCCATCTCTATCTCTCTCTCTCTCTCTTCATTTTAGCTGCATGAACATTTGTAGTGATCGGGCCATCTATCTTCTTTGTGGGAATGAGTAAATTAAGAAAAGGCCTGTTACTTGCCGATTATTTGTATTTTCTGGTCACAGTTTCTTGGCTTTTGTGATTGGGTCAAGAGAAGCCCTTGACCCACTGGAACTATGATTGACTTAACAAACACTCGTTGCTGGTTTGATAAGGTGGTGTTTTGCTCCTCTTATATTATGTATCCGTAAATGACAAAAATCTTTTTGAAGATATATCGACTTTAGTCTGAAAGAAGACCTATATGGATATTCTTTGAAAAAGTTCTTTAATTTCAATTATACTATATGAGAGATGTGAAGCACATATGTATTTTTTCCACTACTATTATCCTCATATGAAACAAGTACTCAAATTCTTGTGGTCCATCTTGGCTCAATACTCCATGTTCTGTCTATCCTGATAGGTAGATAAATAGATTGTGATCCTGGACTCTGACTTAAGACACTGGTGGTTACTTTTTTAGCATTTATTTTTATTTTTCACGAACAATTTAAGAGTTCTGAAGCTGATTTAGATGGACAAGTTACAATGTTAGAGAAGTTTGCCAATTTATAGGCAATTCAATTGATTCTAGAGTCTAAAGAGTGGAACCATTTAGCCATCTTGTTTCCGGTTTGAGAGCTCAGTCTTTACTAAAAGATGCAACTTATGGATGAACACGTCTAAATTCTTCATCCAATGTCTAAATAATAAGTCCGGTGCAGTAGTGATGCAGTAAAAAATTTCACCTTTAGTTGTTGGTTTTCCATATAATAGTAGAAAAGTAGTCCCCTTTAGAGGTATGAATTTTCTTTATCTTGACCAAGGTGATCTTACCAATTTGATTTATTCTAGGGCAATTCAATGGGTTGGGTTGTCCATGGATTATACAAAACCCATAAAAATAGATTTATGATTTAGATAGATCAGTTTGGTACTTTATGTGGGTCAATATGGGTCAACTGGCAGAGTATGAGCTAACGTAGTTGGGATGTGTGACCATGGGTTGGGATAATTATCATAGGATCACCACCACTACAACCACACCCCCAGCACCGTTGCTAATTGATCACCACTCTGTAGCCACCCCCACCACACCACCACAACTTCCACCCCACCACTTCTCCATTCCCACAAACACCACAATCCAACCTAAACAACCACCTTGCCACCTATGCCCAAAAAAAAAAGAAAATAATATGGCCGTTTTTGTTTTATTATAGCACTATTGACGATAAATAATGTCGCAATTGTTATATATTATTCAAATTTAAGGATCTCATAAGTTAGTGTTCTATATTTTATTAGAAGCATTATTTTCATAATGTTATATTTTCCTTATAATAGAAATCAAATTGGTTAATCTATAATAATACATTATCATGATACTATAAGTAGCTACTCAAAAAGTTACATCAAATGCTGTGCAATCACTAATACCGATAAGATGGCTTTTAATTTATGTATTACATCAACAAGTAATGAGCTAACAACCTAACACTAATCGACTGACGTTACCCTGACAAATTAACTCTAGTAGGTGAAGATATAATATATGCAGTTCACTAACAAGACAAATGTAACATGATAACATTTAGTTTAGCCAACCTTAAATAACCAATGAGCAACTTAAGGAAAAATTAGCTTGATAAAATGGACAAATAGAGTCATTAGATAATTAGGTTGTGATTCTTAATTTGTGTATTAAGAGAGAAAGAAACAAATGGTCTCCAAACTTTTCCAACTCACTCTTCACTTCACATCTTCAGTCTCCAACCAAGATCCACAGACAAAAGGAACACCTCTTCTACTCATGTCGATGCGATAGTCAAAGGTTGAGCAGTTTGAGCAGAGTGTGTTATCATGTGTTGCAAGGTTGTGAGGTAAAGAAGTGTGAGGTATTGTAGGTGGGATAGATAGGAGACGAGCTTAGAAGGGTAACTTAAGGAAAGGGTGCGTGGCTATGGATAAAGAAAGAGTACACACCTTTAGGTCTTAACACCCTTGTCTAATGTTGGCGACTTTAGGCGAAGAGAGAGCAAACACCTCCATTCAATAATTAGGGTTTAGGACTATGATTACTGATGACAAATGAGCAAACACCGGAGTCAAAGGTCGGAACTATTGTTTTTTCTTTTTCCTATGCTTTTCCTCTTAGTTATTTGTTATGTATTCACGTGATATGCCATGTTTTGTTGATTCACCTTCCTTTTGTTTGGCCTTTCTTCTTCTTTGATTGGGCTTTGTCGCTCAATGGTACTACTCGAGGGTTATATCGGTTGCTGGTGACATATCGGTTAAATAAAGTATTAACTAACATTCAAATTATTGGCCATAGGGGAATGGATTTGTTTTGGCATGCATCAGAGTATTGACCCACTTCATAGCACTGCCACTCCATCATCTTTGTCTGCTGATCACTGTTATTGTTGTAAGTGAGCCAAACAAAGCCGACTTATTTACCAAACGAGCCTAATATTGATGTGCAAACTCATCTCGTTGTTAGTTGAGTAACTAAAACAAGTTGGGTAGAGTTGAGTTGAGTTGTCTTGATTAATTCAATTATGAGCTTAGTTATTAGCTTGACTCATTTATGCATAAAGGTTTCAATTGGATCTGATATTATAGCTGAAATACCATATTCTTATCTTGATATATATAATACAATAATTGGTTGAAACTAGAGGTTGTAAATGGATGCATAAACACTTATGTAAAACATGCTATTTATTAAGGAACCTTTAACACGCATATAAACAAGCCCTAAACAACCTATAAGCAAGTTGGAGCTACTCAACTTGAGTTTGATTCGTTTAAAAAACAAGCCTAAAAATAAGGCTTTAGTTCAACTCACTTAACTAAATAAACAAATTGAGTTGAGCCTTTATTGAATCAAGAGCCAACTTGGTTCATTTGTAGCTCTAACTACCGCTATGTTGTTGTGACCCCTTGCATCATTGTGGTCATTACCACTCTATCGTTGCTGCCACGAACGTTAAGTAGATGTAGTGGAGGTAATGGTGATGATGGGCTGCAATAACAATGGCAATGGTGATAGTTGTGGGTAGCATATTAGCAGGAGTTGGTGGTAGCGGCAAGGATGGTAGTGCAACATTGGTAGTAGTGCGGCATTGATTGAAGTGTCTTGCAAGTGAGAATGGAGGTGATGTTGGTGCTAGTGGTGAGGTGGTGATGATGGGCTGGTGGAGGTTGTGGTGGTGATATGTCTGGTAGGGGAGGCGCCTGTGGTGAGGCAGTAGTGGCAAAGCCACAGGGGTGGAGGTGGTGGTGTTTATATAAATATATGTATTAATCTATGTTAATGGTTGGGCTGTGGGTTGTGGGTCAAAGTTCATATTAATTCAATTAAGCAACCAAACCCAAATCAAAACAGGAAAAAAAGAGGAAAAGGTGTGAATTCAAATATTGTTTATGAACTTTAACTAGAATCGAAACTCAACTTGAGACAATGCTTGTTGAGGAAGGGTGTATGGATGTGAACAATAATGAAGAAGAGTTGAGAGATTGTGAGAAGAAGATAGTTTGTGAAAGTTGACGAAGCCAAAGAACCTTAATGGAGGATGAAGATGGATAATAAAGATGAAGGGTGAGGGAGGGGGAAGTAAGAGGAGGAGGTTCCAGGTTTGAATGAATGTTTCTTTGTTATGTTTTATTTTATTTGGACGTGAATTTAAGTTCTTTATTCTTTGTTTGGAATGAGGTGAACTTATTTTATGGTAAATACTAAAAATTAATTAATGCATGTTAATTGGGGGGAATCTTTTAATTGTTACCTTTCACCCCATCACCCCTCGACTTTAGGGGTCATGAAAATGGGTCAAATCATGGTGAAAGATTCACCTATTAATAACGAATTAAGTTTCTAAATAGGGTAAATCACTGTGAATAATTTTGATTTACCTTGATTCACTCCAATAGGATAGATTATGATGTAATGAGTGATTAGGAGAGATTTAATGTGAAGTTAGAGAGGGAGTGTATCTTTACCTATTATTGCCAAAAGCAAGATGATCGACTTATTTAGCTAAAAATGAATATATGACCATAAGGATTTATATTAACTTTTTTTTTATTCAGGACTAAAGCAGTAATCAAGAGGGGCGAAAATAGAATTTAACTTAATTGGAAGTAGCTGCCTATGAAATTCACTGTTGGACCTACTCCAACAACCCTTAGGGAAGATGCTTAGTGTAGATTTTGGGAATAGAATATGAAAGAGAAGCGAGGCTGAAGCTGTACACTTTCATTCATTTACAATGTTTTATAAATAGGATTTGTACAAGGTATCTGAAGAGATTCTAGTGACTAGGATATATGTACGCATTTAACAGGTGATTTATGCAAGGGGAAATGCATTTGTAGTAAAACCTAGATACATGAATAGTATATAATGCATCTAATGAATAGGCTTATGAATGAATATATTAAATGCAATAAATGTCCCGTAGAGATTGGTGTATGTTCTACACCAAGAATTTGATTCCAGAGTTTCAACACTACCCCTTAAGTTGGGCGATAGATGTTTATCATTCCCAAATCCCAACTTGCAACTCAATTCTGCAAAGGTGATTCGAGGTAATGCTTTTGTGAGGACATTTGTAGTTTGATGATGAGTTGATGTATATAGAAGATCCAAAAAATTTTCCTCTAATTTTTCTTTTGATGAAATGATGATGGATTGCCATTCTTATTGTGGATTGGTTATCACAGTACATCCCGATGGGCTCAATAATTGTGATGCCTAGTTCATGGAGTTATCTCCTTAACCACATTCCTTCACAAATTCTTTGGATCAAAGCTCTTAATTCAGTTTTTGCACTACTTAAAGCAATAACTCTCTATTCCTTACTATGCCAAGTTACAAGTTTCCCCCATACAAATGAACAATATTGTAGGCCTGTGATCTACTAAGGACCCTGCCCAGTCAGCATCTGAAAGAACTTACATATTTCTTTTAGAGTTCTTGTTAAAATGCAACCCTTTTCCTAGAGTCATCTTGAGATGTCTAAGCATTCGATAAATTACCACCATGTGTTCGTCAGCAAGATTGTTTATGAACCGACTTACAACGCTCATTGAGAAACCAATATCTGGCCTGGTGTGGGAGAGATAAATGAGTTTTCCCACTATTCTCTGATAAAGATGAATTCATGGGTGTTTTAGTTGGTTTACACCCCATCATTCCTGTTTCTTTGAGAAGATCCAATGAATATTTCCTTTGGGAGACAGAGATGTCTTATCTTGTCAAAGCGACTTCCATCCCAAGGAAATATTTGAGTTTTTCGAGGCCTTTGATTTCAAATTCTTTGTCTAGAAATTTCTTGTGTTTACTCATTTCTGATGTACAATTTTCTGTTACCACAATATCATCATCATGAACTATTAGAATAATAGTTTTTCTTGTGGTGAAACGCTTGACGAAGAGTGTGTGATTTGCTTGACATTGGTTGTAGCCATACTTCTTTAGAACTTTAGAAAACCTATTGAACCAAACACATGGAGATTGTTTCAAGCCATATAGAGATTTCTTAAGTTTGCAAACTTTGTTAATTGTACCATAAGATTCCACTCTAGAAGGAATGCCCGTATAAACTTCTTCTAGATCACTGTTGAGTAATGCATTCTTGGCATCTAATTGGTTAAGTGGCCAATCCAAGTTAGACGCTAAAGAGCGAACTCAAATAGTGTTGAGCTTTGCAACATATGTAAAAGTCTCCTGATAGTCAATCCCAAAGGTTTAAGTGAATTTCTTAGCCATAAGGCGCGCCTTGAATTCCACAGTCCTATCTGGTTTATATTTTATTGTAAAAATCTATTGACAACCCAAATCTTTTTTACAGGCAGTTTTGTGAGCTCCCATATCTTGTTGTTCTCTAAGGCTTTGAGTTTTTAAAGAATGATAGCCTTCCATTTAGGTAACAGCTTCATGAATAGAATTAGAAATCCAAATCTAATGAAGGCTACTGGTGAATGCAGACTTTTATAGGATATTTAGTTGTTGAGAGATTCCTCGCATATGTGCCTTGGGACATGCGGAGAGAACCCTCGCATCTTTCCCAAGTTGCCCATGGTATGACAGAAAAGAGCTCCTATAGTGACTCTACTGGCCAAAAAGAAATGTGATCTAATATCTACCATGACAGTGAGGATTCTACGTTCGGAAATCATGATCGATTTGATTCCCGATGCAAACCCTAATAAGACCAACTCATTTAATGGTCCGTAGTAGATCCCATTGAGAAAATAGAGCTTATGATTGAGATTTAAAGCCTTAAGACCAATATAGATATCTCTCATGATCTAGAGAGAACATGGATTGATGTTGTCATGACAAATTGCCATCCCGATTATCTCGTGCAATTCTCCTTTAGTCATCCACATGTGAAAGAGGGTAATTGTGTGGCTACTTTGCAAAACGATGAATTTCGAATTGAAGCCAATAAATGGAAACATTGCTTATTGGGATACGTATGTGGACGCTGCCCTTCTTTTACCTTCATGCAAAATTTTGTTCGAATGTCATGGCAGGACATTTCCCTCCTATTCATATGTACAATGAGGGTTGAATTCTTTTTTTCAGTTTCAGTCAGACGAGGATTGCCTAAAGATTTTGAACACACCTTCTTGGATGTGTGCTTGTTACCCTTTGATACTTAAAAAATGGTGGGTTGGTATGTAATTTCATAAGGAGGATTTCTAGTGTCTTCATACCTGGATCAACCTGCCTTCCTCCCCTTTGTCTTTTGGTCCCTAGATTCTATTGGATGTATAGCTAGTTGTGTTGGGAAGCCTCTTGGTATGGATGCTGTTATTGCTAGCAAAGATCGGATTTCTTATACCCGTGTCCTTCTGGAGGTTGATGTGCATAGGCCATTGCTTAATTTTTTGTGATTGTTTAAAGTCCGAATGGGGAGATGTTCCATCAAGAGGTTAGATGTGAGTGGAATCCCTAGTAATGTACCTTGTACAACTCGTTTGGTCATACACCTGATGGATGCAAACCTCCAAAACAAAGAGGACCTCCCAAGTAAGTGTGGGTTGAAGTGCAAGATAAGCAATAATCACAATATGAGCCTCAACCTACGACTATTGCTCTTAAACCCAGAACTATCAAGAAACTAATTGTTCCAGAGCCCTCATCTAGTAATAACTTATCGCCACCTATAGTAGTTGAGCCTTTCCTCACTAGCCAATACGAATTGGTCTGGTCTTTGGTGGAATCTTACCTTGCAGGCCCTAGGCGCAGACTTAAGAATGGAAGAAGTGTCCTTGAAGATGACTATCACCTTGACTTCCATATTAACTTAGCATGACAATTGAGTACTGGACTGTGAGGGGTATCAATGACCCCCACAAACAAAAAGAAGTTTATAGATGGCTTGTGTGTACTAAATTTTCTCTAGTTGGTTTGGTTGAAACTAGAGTCAAGGAAAATAAGGCAGTAGCCATAACTTATAAAAAAGGTGGCGGTGGATCCATAATTATGGCTCCTATTATAATAGACGTGTATGGGATGGGTGGCTTCCTTTTGTTCGGCAAATGACCCTTATTGCTGAATACTCACAAGGCATGATTTGTAGAGTCACTAGCATATAGCAACCAATCACCTTTTATGTACTGTTTGTCTATGGTTTGAATGATGGCCATGAATGTAAAGGTTTATGGAGCTGGCTAATTGCTACGTCTTTACTAAACTAACCGTTAATAGTATTGGGCAACTTTAACATTCTTCTTCATGGAGAAGAAAAGTTATAGACCCTCCCCTGGACAAGGACATGCAAGATTTTCATGCTTGTGTCCAACAACTCCATTTGCATGATACCCACTCAACTAGAACATTCCTAACACGGTGCAATCAGAGAGACACAATAAATAGAATTTGGTGCAAACTTGATAGGATCATGGGCAATAAATATTATTTAATGCAGCTAATGAATAGGCTTATGCATGAATATATTAAAAACAATAATATTCCCATAAAGATGGGCGCATGTTTTACCCCAAGAATTCAATGCTTAGTTGTGTAAGACATAAGTGTCCCTTAGGTCTTTGCACGAACAATATCTAGGGGAGAGTAGGAAATTTTGCTGGAGTTTGGTGCTCGCTTAGCATTAGGGTATATGGTGATTCAATTGCTGTAGTGACTCTTGAGAAGGGAATTAATGTTACCAAAATACTTTATGAACTTCAATTGGTGCTCAAGTATAAGGACATGCAATGGATTCCTAAAGGGCTGCCACCTTTTCAAGTATTGGGCTATGGGGTAACTCGGGTGTTTCTCTCATCAGTACTCGTCTGTATCCTTATCTACAAGTGTAGAAGGACAAGGTTGAGAAAATGGTAGGTGAGCTGTTGGCACCAAGACTAATCAAGGCTAAGTGAAGTCCATTTTTAATTTCAATGCTTTTGGTTATGAAAGAAGATTGATGTTGGTGGCATTATTGCGGTGATACTAGGATTGAGATAGGAACGGGGAAATGAGAAAATGGGAAATAGGTATATAATTTTTTTAAATCATATAAAATATATTTATGTGTGTCTATAGTGATATGGAAAATGGAAAACGAGTACATCTTATCATATGATTACCACACCTTGGACAAGGTAATGATTCTGAATATATTTCCCATCCTGTTATGGTGAAGTAGTAGATGGATTGAATGAGCTTGCTTGGTCATACTGAAATGACCTCAAGCCGCAATTAGCAAATGCACAAAGAATAATGAAAGATACAATTGATCGTGAGAGGGTAGAAACATGGGTATATGCTATGCTCATACCTTGTTGTCATAATTCCTGGCACCCGAGAGGTTTGGTCATACAATAAAGTATTGCTCTTGATATTGCGTATTGGCTTTTGTGATTTTTGATCAACTAATACACGAAACACGTGGTTTTTAAAAAATCACTTATTCATCCTGGTACGATACGTTTCAGCTGATTTGTGAAGAACGATATTTTATGATATTTCTTGCAAAAAATAATTATAATCACGCCAACAAAACCGCGATATATAAAATATTCTTCACAATCTCAGTATCGCAATATCACAACCAGACCGTGGCTTTATTGCCTGAGTTTGGTACATGCGCTCGGTCATTTTTGGTAGTATTAACCTAAGGTATATGATGGATGGTGGAAACCCCAACCGTGAAAGTCTTGGGATACAGCACCAGGGAGGTTTTGGAGGTCTTGATCTAATGGAAGGTACTATTGGAGTTTGAAGCCTTCTAAGAAGAATTTGAGTTGATCAACAAAAGGGGATATTTACAAAGGAGGAAGACTTATGTTGGAAGGAAAATTTAGAGTTGATCAAAGCATATAGGAGTGAGAACAGGTGATTACTAGTTTTGTGGGTTGGCTACAGAGAATTTTGCAGGGCAGTGAGAATTGATGTTAGTTACTTGTCTTACGTACTGGAGGGGTAGAGGAAGGTAAGTAATCATTTGATAGAGATCTAGTGGAAGGTTTTCTAGGACCTCTAATTCCTGAAATTGTATCTTTCTGTTATAACTTGATTATCTATCCACCAAGTTCATTTTTCTCTGTTAAAAACACTATATTTTTAGTATTTTTGGTCATGAATTATGTGAGGCCAACATTGGTGTCTATTAGAAAATATAAAGAAATTTTATTTCAAAAGGAAGCCTTTATGAACCAGGTTGCATGGAAACTTCACCAGTTCACCGGGTAACATTTCTTGTATCGGAAATGTTTTGGAATGCAGTTCTTGATAACGTTTTTTCGTTTGTTTTAGTCCTAAGTAGTAATAATTATACCTTGTTCCCATCTTCATATCACAAAAAACTTTTCTTGCTTCTTACTTGTTGCATAGAATTAGCTCATATGAAACCCAACTTTGTTATCCAAACGTTTGATAATCAGCAAATAGCATGTCAATGAATATTTTTTTGATGAACTTGATGATTTCTGGAGGTCTTAAATTCAGTGTATGAAGATACATTTATGTTTAAACTTCACATTGTTATACAATTATTATTATTTACTAAATTAAATGTCATTCCCCCCCCCCTAGAATAAGGGTTTGTTAAATGGTCTGTGTAATTTTATTTTATTTTATTTATTTTTTTTTTTTTTATGTTTTTAAGTTGATCCTTAGAGATAATTTTATTTTCTCTTTTCTAAAATGATATCTTTCACCTATCAAGTCAAATTGATTTCACCTATATCTCCCCTTAATGGTATCCTTGTTCTCTCAATTACTCTCCCTCTACCCCAATTACTTTCTTTCTATATATGATTTTTACAAAATTCGATTACTTTTTCTTATCTCTTTATGATCGTGAAAGTGTAAATAGAGTGATTAGGAGAGAGGAGTGACTAAGGAGACACAAAAAGTGATTAAGAGACGATGGTTGGGTTTAACTTGAATTGATCGTTTAGAGGGATCATTTTATAAAAAAATATTGATGTAGAGGGACCTGTTTGAAAGAAATATGTTAAAAAAAATTTTTTTTAGATAAACATCTATTCTATAGGATCCAAACTGACATTTAACTCAGTTATTGAGGTGTTCTCTAGAGATTTTAATCTCCTTGCTTCGTTTTTGTCTATCTTAGCATGAGATTTGGGGGAGTTTGAATCTTGTTGGTATCTGTAGATGATATAATAGTGACAGGCAATGATGCAGGAGAGATACACAATTTGAAATACCATCTATGCAGAACATTTGATGACAAAGAACTCGGGAAATTGAAATTGTTCCTAGGTATTGAAGTGGCCCATTCAAAGCAAGGGATCTTTATTTCTCAACAGAAGTATGTGCTTGATTTACTGAAAGAAACAGAAAAGCTAAGTTGCAAGCCGGTTGATGCACCTATTGAGTTCAATCATAGACTTTTTGATGCTCCTGATGATACTACGGCGGATGGAAAATCTTATCAGAGACTTGTTAGAAGGTTAATCTATATAACACATACATGACCAGATACTGCATTTGCTGTAAGTATAGTTAGCAGTTTTATGCATAATCCGAAATAAACTCATCTCAAGGTGTGCACAGAATTCTGCATAACTTGAAGGGAAATCCAGGAAGAGATATTTTGTTCAAAAAGGGAGAGTGCGTGACATTAGAAGCTGATATAGGTTTTTTCCAAACCAATGTTGTTGGGTCTAAGAAGCATCGACCTAAAGGGTGAAGATCGGCCCAAAAGGGCCATGGATTCTTCCCTTCCTGGTTCTACGCTGGGCCGGTCAAGCATGCAGTACTGGAACAGCCGGCTGACTCCTACTGCATTATATTTTATCCCTTTCCTTACTCCTCAGCCCGCCTCTATATATATTGGGGCTTGTACTCATTTTGGGGGATCCAAAATTATTTATACATAAATTTACTTTTGATCACTCCTCTCTCCTCTAAGATTTCCTCTCGGCATTCCTCCTCTTTATTTTCTCAAGAACTCCTTGGTTTACTAAATACAAACAACAGAAGCTTATACTGATATTGATTATGCAGGATCATTAGATGATAGGAGGTCAACCTCAGGTTACTGTTCTTTCTTAGGAGGAAATATTGTAACATGGAGAAATAAAAAACAAAATGTGGTGGCAAGATCAAGTGCAGAGTCAGAGTTTAGGTCCATGGCAATGGGAATTTGTGAGTTGCTATGGCTGAAAATAATTCTGGATGATCTGAAGATTAAATGGGAAGGACCAATGAGGTTATACTCTGACAACAGATCTGCTATCAGTAGTGTCCAGCATGACCGAACAAAGAATATTGAAGTTGATAGACATTATATCTAGGAGACACTTGAAAGTGGGCTCGTATGTACTCCATTTGTTTCAGCAGCAGATCAATTAGCTGATATTCTCTCAAAGGGGCTGCCAAGCAATGTGTTTCAAGGTATCGTTGGCAAGCTTGGAATGATAGATATTCATTCACCAGCTTCAGGGGGAGTGTGATGATACATCTGATTTAATATTAGGCACATATCCATAGTGCATAATAAAAACGAACGAATGCTCTCTCCTCTCTCCTAGGGTTTTGAGTGAGCTTTTCTGTTATGGCAAAGAAGAGAAGATCTTTGCCTGGTTCTCTGGCGTCAGGGAGGACAAAGGGTATTGCTGATAGTGGAATGGTGTCTAATTATGTTGTTTTAAATAAGATCGAAAGCAGTTTTGTGACCAAGGATGCCAAGACTATTTTTGAACCAAACTTTCCAACTGAGGGGGATTTGATCGACGTTGTTATGAACAATGATCGCATGGATAAGAATACAGAACCGATTCTTAATGAATCTCATACCCCAACAAGGAACCATGTAGCGGGATTATCTGGACCTGAGGGTGTACCTTCGAATCTTAAAGCCAAGGAGTCAGTATGGGATCGGCTTCAGCCTGCGTCTCCCCCTAACTCCTCATCCTGGAGGGATGTGCTTATGGATAACATAATTCCTAGTCATGGACAATCGTTGATTTTTTAGAACCCTTCTTATGGCAATGGAAAGGTCTTGGTTAAGCTAGATAAGGAGGATGTTGAGACTGAAGCTCTTCAATGGGCTAACACTTTGATTGGTTTTGTCTTTGGAGATGCTCCTTCATACAATCAGATGTGTGGCTTTGTTAAAAGGTAATGGTCGGGTATTAAACCGCCCCAAGTCATATTGCATACGTTTGGGTTTTATCTTTTTAGGTTTAATTCACAAGAGGATGCTACCTGGGTTATTAGCTAGCATTATATGTTCTTTAATAGGCCTTTTGTGTTGAAAAGATGGCATAGGCGCTTGAAATTTAACCCTGATGAGATGCAGGTGTTGCCTTTATGGATTCGGTTTCCCAATCTGCCGCTGGAATATTGGTCTTTAAGCTCCCTCAGTAAGATTGCAAGTGCTGTTGGTAGTCTAGTTTGTACTGATGCTATTTCAGCATCTCGGGATAGAGCTTCCTATCCTTGCGTGCTGGTTGAGGTTGATGTAAAAAAGCCTCTTTTAGAGTCTTTTATTATTCTAGATCCTGAGGGGATGGAAGTGGAACAAAGAGTGGAATATGACTGGAAGCCTTTGTATTGTCCACTGTGTGATTGTTTTGGTCATGATGGGAGGAGATGTAAGTCTTCTCAGCAGGCTGTTAAAGAGGGACAAGACAAAGGAGGAGAGTGGAGAATGGTGAGGGATTTGAGGAAGGGCAAGGCTCCTGCATCTGCAGATCCTCTCCATCCAGGGAATTTGAATGATCTTTCTAGGCATACAATTGTGGAGGATCAACATTATACTGGGAAAGATGTTACTACTTCTGATGTTAACCCTCACCCAGGGGAATTAGATCAATCTGTACCTGCACCTAGGGAGGATCATATTTTGCTTGTATCTAGCCCATCACTTCCTAGATCTTCCTCTGCTGCAGGGAGGAAGAAGACTGGATTTGCACAAGCTGTTCAGAGACCCTCCCTTATTTCTACTGAACCAAGGATGACTAGACATAGGGCTCTCCTTTTTGGGTCTCAGGACGGTCCTATTGGTGGGCATGGGTCAGGTGTGGATAGAGAAGGCAGTGTTCATGGGGGTGGATAGGGTTCTTCATTCCTTGATCCTAGGGGACATGCTTAGTGCTTGGAATGTTTGTGGCTTGAATAAGACTTCCAAACATAAGGAAGTCATGAGGTTTTGTGCTAGGCACAAGCTGTCTATGTTTAGTCTACTTGAAACTAGAGTAAAAGAACCAAATTTTGCTGTTGTGTTTAATAAGATCCAAAAGGGTTGGACTGCTCCTACTAATTATTACCATCATCCAAATGGCAGGATTTGGGTCCTTTGGGATCCAAATGTCTGGGTGCTGGGGCCCTACTCTCTATGTGACCAGGCTATTTTATGTCAGTTGTCAAATTTGCAGACTAATGCAAGTTTCTTTGTGGCTTTTGTCTATGCTCATAATAGTGGTGCTGAACGAAAGGCCTTATGGCAATGGTTGAAGG
Organism: Tamarix chinensis; assembly: GCA_030549775.1. NCBI lineage: Eukaryota > Viridiplantae > Streptophyta > Magnoliopsida > Caryophyllales > Tamaricaceae > Tamarix > Tamarix chinensis. The sequence continues at coordinate 11,928,489 of CM060176.1, forward strand.
TTCATTCACCAAGTAATGTTCCTTGGATTGTGTTAGGTGATTTTAATGTAGTCTTGCATGCTACTGATAAATTCCAGGGCAGGATCCCTAATGTCTCTGATGTCCGAGACTTTAGGGATTGTTGTCAGGAGCTGGGCATTTTTGATCTTCAAAGTCAGGGGTGCCAATTTACTTGGTCCAGCCATAGAGTTGGAGATGAGGAGGTCTATTGTAAGTTGGATAGAGCACTAGTGAATTTGGCCTGGTTGGAGGCTTTTCCTCAGTCTATGGCAGAATTTCTGAGCCCCTTAATATCTGATCATAGTCCTGTGGTTATCAATTTGCATATTCTCTATCTTTCAGGGCCAAAACCTTTTAAGTTTTTTTTAGTTCTGGACTGAATCTGAGGACTTCCTACCTATTGTCCAGAGAGTATGGAGGATAAATTTGGGAGGGAATTTTCTGCTCAGGGTTTCCAGGAGATTATTGCTTTTGAAACAGGAGTTGAAGAACCTCAACAGAGATAAGTATGGCTCTATCTCCTACAAAGTATAGATTGCTAGGGAGGAGGTGGCTGCCCTGCAAAATTCTTTCTATTCTAATCCTGGTGCTGATGATAAGAGAATCCAGCTTCGGTTGAAGGAGAAACATTACCATCATTTACTGTATTGTGAGGAAATGTTTTTTAAACAGAAAGCCTCTATTCAATGGCTCAATTGTGGGGATTCAAATCATAAATTTTTTTATGCTAAGGTGAAGGAAAGGCATCAGAGGAAATCAGTGTCATGCTCCTGGATTCTGAAAATAAAGAAGTTAGAGGGGCAACCATTATTCAAGCTGCTTTCATTGATTACTATAAGCAGCTCTTGGGATTTGAGAATAGCATGGTGGGAGCACTGGATCCTTCTGTTATTGATTCTCCTGTGTCTCATACTCAACATGCTGGGCTCACTACTCCTGTAACCAAAGCTGAACTCAATATCTTCTCTATGGGTGATACTAAAGCTCCTGGGGTTGATGGTTTCTCTGCAGGTTTTTTCAAGGCTAGCTGGCCTATTATTGCTGATGAGGTATTGTGGGCTGTAAGAGAATTCTTTTCTTCTGGTTTCATGCCTAGGAAGCGAAATATCACAGCTTTAACTCTTGTTCCAAAGAAGCCAAATGCAAATTGGGTGACTGAATTTAGACCCATAGCCTGTTGTAATGTGTTGTACAAAATTATCTCCAAAATTTATATCCAGTGATTGAAGAGTATTATGCCCACTATTATTGATTATTCTCATAATGCTTTCATCAAGGGTAGAAGCATTGGAGAAAACATTCTTTTGGCTCATGAATTAGTCAGAAAATACTCTATTATAGGCATCTCACCTAGATGTATGCTTAAGATTGATCTTCAAAAAGCATATGACATGGTGAATTGGAATTTTCTGCAGAATGTGCTTCTCTTATATGGATTTCCTCCCCACTTTGTAAAGTTGATTATGGCATGTGTTACCACTGTGTCTTTTTCAGTTAGCTTTAATGGGGTTCTTGTTGCTCCTTTTCTTGGGAGAAGAGGTTTTAGACAAGGAGATCCTCTATCTCCTTATTTGTTTGTGCTGGTGATGGATTATTTCAATAGATGCTTGAAGAAGCTATGGGTTGATCCAAGGTTTAATGCTCACCCTAGATGTAAAGGTCTGAGGCTCATCAATCTCAATTTTGCAGATGATTTGTTACTGTTCTGTAAGGGTAATTTGCAGTGTGTCATTTGTCTTCAAGAGGTGTTGTCTCAGTTTTCTACACTTTCAGGGCTTTCTATTAATCCTTTGAAGTGCAGTGTGTTTTTTGGGGGTGTTGACACCCATACCCAAACAGCCATTCTGTCCTTTCTCAGGTTCCCTACAGGTGTTTTTCCTATCACATATTTGGGGCTTCCTTTGACTTCAGCTAGATTGTCTGCAAGCCACATGCAACCTTTGCTGGATAAAATTATTGTTAGATTGAGGCATTTGAGCATTTATTCCTTTCTTATGCTGGTCGTTTACAGCTAATTAAATCTGTTTTATTCAGTATCCAGCTCTACTTTAGTCAAATAATCTTGCTTCCTAGGAAAGTGTTGCACTGTTTTATTAGCATGTGCAGGAGTTTCCTTTGGTCAGGAAAGTTAAATGTAAGGAAGGCTGCCCTTGTTGCTTGGGACAAGCTTTGTTCCCCAATTAATGAAGGAGGACTTGGATTACTAAATCTGGAGCTCTGGAATTGTTGTGCTTTGGATAAGCTTCTTTGGAATATTGCAGCTAAAAAGGATACCTTATGGGTTAAATGGGTGCATACAATCTACCTTAAGCAAGGATCTGTGTGGGATTTTACTCCTTCCTCTTATACTTCTTGTATTTTTCTCAGGGTATTGCATACAAGACCTCTATTAAAGGGGTATATACAGAGTTGTGAGGCCAGGAATTTTACTGAGTTTAGCATTTAAATAGCTTACCGTTTCCTTCGTGCTAAACAAGACAAGCAAAAATGGGCAAGCCTGGTATGGAGATTTTTAACAGCCCCAAGATTAAGGTTTACAGCATGGCTTGCATGCAGGAATAGATTATTAACTAAAGCAAGGGTGAGGGATCTAGGTATGGATGTGGACCAAAGTTGTGTTGTCTGTCAGCAACATGTGGAGACTAAGGATCATTTGTTTCTGTTTTGTCCTTTTACTTCCATTTTTTGGCAGCATATCAGGAAGGTTGGTGGAAGAAGTGACATGATTATTGATTGGGATCATGAAATCAAGGCATTAACTACAAGATCTCGACTAGCTTCTAAGAAAAAGCACATTTTAGGAGCTTTGTTTGTTTCTTACCTTGCTACTATTTGGCATGAAGGGAACCTTCGGTTATTTTAGAATAGGGTTAAGCAGAATTCTATGATCTTAAGAATCATCAGTATGAATGTTTCTAGGACAATAGTTCACCATAGTCTTCATGCTAAATATGCTAGGTGGTTATCGCTTCTTGATTGTATTGAATGTTCTACTTTATTGTAACTTCCCTTTCGAAAGTAATAAATCTTCTTACTTATCGAAAAAAAAAATATTAGGTACATGAATCAATAATTATTAGATGTATTTATTAGGTCCATGAGTAACATTTGGAAGATACATGTTTACATATTTAATGTAGGGTGATGAATGTAAGTTATTTCATGTAGGGAGACGAATGTAAGTCATTTGATATAGGTAGATGAATATGTATTTACATCCTAGTATATGTTGGTCTTGTATGTACTTGTAGATTTTTTTTTTCAAGAATAAAAAAATTTACTTCTCCAGAGTTTTATTCTCTATATAACACCGATTGTCTTATAAATAGCCTCTAGAATATTGCTCTGCTTACTTCTGTCCCATGAACCTCATGTATTTGCATTTGTATTTATTCATTCAGATTGTTCAGGTTTTCTCCATATTTAACTCAACTATATGAAATTTCCTCAGCGTGTTTCTCGCTTTCCACAATATTCTCCATGGTTAAGATTTAAGAGTTCTCAAGGCCAAGGGAGAGCCACACCCTGAAGCTAGCTATTAGGGTTGGAGAGTGATGCAACATACATGTCTCCGCGTGGTAGGGTTGTAGTTGTAGTCCTATTTCATTATAAAACTACCTAAAGGAAGGCCTAGGTCCAAAATTGATATGCCGTCTGAGCTCAACTAGTAGTTTGTAATCATTATTTTATTTTTACTATTTACTAGGATTTAATATATTTATCTCTTAGGAATATATATCTTTTGAGATATTTGTTAAATATTAGTCAGGTCCATTTTTTGTTTCTGTTGGCCTTAAGCCTATTTTAATTGTGTGCTTTTGACTATTTAAAAGCTCCTTTAGTTTAATTGGTGTGCTTTGACTATTCAAAAGCTAAGTGTTTGAGGTTCATGTCAAGCCTTTGTTGTTCATTGATAAACCTGTAAGGTTAGAGTGTAGCCTTACATGGGAGAGTCCAGACTCACTCCTCACTGGTATTTGGTTGATGTGGTGGAATCCTTTCATAGCACTGTCCTAGGATAGCTGACATCCACAACAGCTGCACTCTATCTGGGAAGTCTGACAAGCCCCTCCTCAGCCCCCGATAAGCCCTGGGTAGCTTGGGCAGTTAGTACTTCCCTCAGAGGCACCATACTGCTCTGATACCAATGATTGGGTACTTAAGCCCAAGGGGGAACCACACCATAAAAACTAGCTATTAAGGTCAGAGAGCTCATGGACTTATGTATCACTTGATGTGTGGTCCCAGGTTCGAATTGCCTTTCTTGCAGTATCATTTCTGAAAATGGTCTGCTTGCCCACAAACTTGTAGAGTGGAAGTTGCATACATGTTGACCTCAACTGACGATGAGATTCATATTTGATGCAACCATTGCATTCTCCTATACTGTGTTCTGTGAAAGAGATGAATTTTTGCCTTGGAGTTTATGATACCTGTAGTAGAAAAGTCAGCTTCTTCTGCAACCTTGGGCATGTTTTCAATCAGGTTTCTCTTTTTGCCAGTGATCTCATAAAGCTTGAATGTCTTTGACAATTTGTCTTGATTTTGGTGTCCAACCTTCAGCAAACAAATCTTATCTCTGGAGTTGGACATTGATCCATACTAGGGTAAAGTTTGGGGGATGTTCTTTGCCACATTCCTTGTCAGAATATTTGCCATAGCTTATCAAGGACTTCTATTAGCTGTTATATGGAAGTGTTCACCGATCCTTCTGGTGTAATTCTAGTGAGAGTGTGAGGAAGACTAATGCCATCAGTTCTTGTTTTGAGGGATGGAAACTGCTCGTGAAGAATTACATTTTGTGAATACTCAAGAACTGTTTTCCTCAAGGTTCCGATCAAAATTCTACACCTATCATCTTCATTTCTTTTACATTCAGAATTCGCTATCCTGATGGTCTCATTTATTTCTCTGTATTCATCATGTTGCTGGCCTGCTGGCTTATGTATTGGGGAATTTTTTTAGATATAGATGCTGCGCCTAACTTCATTCATCTGTAAATGATACACAATTGTTGACATACGTCACTTAAGTGTGTAGATTTTTCTTATCCATATCATTTATCCTTCTGATATGTTCCTTCTGTTTTAGAAAGAGGAAATAAAGTCTTGCGAGGACCGTGTAAAGAAGCTTCTCATAGGGACTCCACCCAGAGGAGAGGAGTTTCTTAACATTGTTGAGCATATTTTAGAACATGAAAAGAACTGGGTGAGTATATCTTTGTTGCTTATTATCCCTTAATCCTTTACTGTTGGGCAATACACCAGGTGTCAATAGTGTGTGTGTTTTCATAGGTTTGGTGGAAACGTGATGGTTGTCCACCATTTGAGAAACAACCTCCAGAGAAAAAGGCTTCTCAAGATGCTGCCAAGAAACGGTAGAATTCAAGCTCTCTGCTACCTTTAGTGTCTTTTGTGCTTGAAACCTTATCTGCTAATATGCTTTGTGTCTTTCTTCATTTGATGTCATGACTATCCATATGGTGCTTGTGGTCCATCACAACCCCACCTCCTACCATGATGACAAAGGTAGTGTGTAAAACTTGGACATTTGAGGAGGAAATGTAATAGTAAATATTTAGATCTAAGCATTCTACAGTCATTGACGTTTTAAGTAGAACATCTGATTGTCATTTTTCAGGCAGTTGACTCTGTAAACATGGCTGTTTTTGTTGGTAGCCAGCATGCAGGTAGTTTAAACTTGACTGAATAACAATGTATCTGCAATTTCATGCTAGAAAGTTCAATTTTCACTTTGGCAGTTCATCCTATCCTTTCAATTGGTCTGAATATGCCATATCTGGAGCTTATCTTTCCTGACAGCTTTGTCTATGTAGTAGTTTCTTGGTGGTCAACTGCAGAATATTAGAATAACACTTGCTGAATGGTAGATGTGTTCAGTTTCATTCTGTAGTCTATGGTTGGCTCTTTGACTTGGGGCAGGTGTTTTGTTTGTTGGCCTCCATGTGTGTTATGAATCATCCTAAGCCACCGGTAATATTTACATATAATAGGAGGAAGTCTCAAACAGCTGAGCAGAAAAGTCATTAAGGGTAGTAAAGTCTTTTATTAAGTCTTCAGTCTTTTTATTAAGTCTTCGAAAGTAGCTTTATTATTAGTAAAAGTTTATTTATTAGTTTTTAGTGAAAAATACAGGTTAAGAGAGATTTAAGGAATGGATATGTCAAATATCTCTCTAAAAGATATTCAGGAGAGATTTAAGGAGGTGGTTATGGGGAATATCTTCCTTAAAGCTATAGGATAAATAGAGGGGGGTGGGGCTGGAAAGGAGCATCGAAAAATCAGAGAGAAAAAAATTGGGAGAGCCTTCCTACCTCTCGAAAGTAGGAAAATTTTGTAATTGCTTATTTTCTATTTGATTCAGCTATAATAATATTGAAATTAATTCCAGTCCTAGTCGGTTGTGTTTACTTAATTTCAATTCACAGCAAATTTGGTATCAGAGCAGCAAGATCCAAGTGAGAGAAAAACACCATGGCTCCAAACCAAAATCAGAGGATCGATCAATTGGAGCAGGAACTAGAGTCTCTAAGGGCTTCCATATCAGAGCAAGTGATGACCGCAATGAACGGTGCAGCACGTGAATTGCAGCAAACTCTGGCCGTCCAGATTGCAACAAGCCTGGAAAAAGCCACTGCAAGGCTAGGGGAGGATCTTAACACCCTGGCATCGAAGGTGGAAGGCAGAATTTCCAGCACCAAAGAAAACCAGGAGATGATGATCACCCAGATTCGTGATGAGGTGAGGGATACCCTCTCCACCTTCAAAACCACTGATCACACACTGGGAAACTCAGGCTATGTTGGAGCAAGCGCTGAGGGCAGAGGAAGAGAAGAAACTGGTGGTGGATGGGCAGGAGGGGATAACCAGTGGCGCTGCAAAAAGCTTGACTTACCCTTATTCAGTGGGACCAACCCAGATGGATGGATATTAAGGGCTGAGCGGTATTTTGATTTTTATCACTTGGGTGAAGAAGAAAAGCTTGAAGCTGCTGTGATAGCATTAGAAGGGGATGCTCTGTTATGGTATCAGTATGAGCATAAAAGGAGACCCTTGCGGAGGTGGGAGGAGATGAGAATGATGATCCTCCGGCAGTTTCGATCAACATCCACTGGTACTCTTTATGAGCAATGGCTGGATCACCAACAGGTAGGGTCGGTTGCTGATTACAGAAGGAAATTTATTGAGCTAATGGCCCCACTGGACAGGGTACCTGAGGAAATTGCTAAAGGGCAATTTATTAATGGGCTCAAAGGGGAGGTCAGGGCAGAAGTGCGGCTGCTGGGGCCTACTACTTTAGATCAGGCCATGGATCTAGCCCTGAAGGTAGATGAGAAGATAAAGGCTGGGTCAACGCATCAGGGAGGGAGTGGGTATGGACCGTTTATTGGAAGAGGTAACCATACTGCCCCAACAATTTCCAACTTAAGCCCCCAAAACTACAATCCAGTTAGGCGGTTGAGTGAGAAGGAACTACAGCAAAAACGAGAGCAGGGCCTTTGTTTTCGCTGTGATGAGAAGTGGTCAATTAATCACAGGTGTAGAACGAAGGAGTTGAGTGTGCTCTTAACCAGGGAGGATGAGGCAGTGTTGCAGTCTGATGAAAGTCTGAAATTTTCAGTCCCTGAGGAGTTTGAGAAACCTGGCTCAGACCTTGTGCAGACCGAAGTTTCCCTGAATTCAGTAATGGCTCAGATCTTCTTTCCACCTTGAGGACAAGGTGAATCTTTGGGCCGGGGGTAATGTTATGAATCATCCTAAGCCACCGGTAATATTTACATATAATAGGAGGAAGTCTCAAACAGCTGAGCAGAAAAGTCATTAAGGGTAGTAAAGTCTTTTATTAAGTCTTCAGTCTTTTTATTAAGTCTTCGAAAGTAGCTTTATTATTAGTAAAAGTTTATTTATTAGTTTTTAGTGAAAAATACAGGTTAAGAGAGATTTAAGGAATGGATATGTCAAATATCTCTCTAAAAGATATTCAGGAGAGATTTAAGGAGGTGGTTATGGGGAATATCTTCCTTAAAGCTATAGGATAAATAGAGGGGGGTGGGGCTGGAAAGGAGCATCGAAAAATCAGAGAGAAAAAAATTGGGAGAGCCTTCCTACCTCTCGAAAGTAGGAAAATTTTGTAATTGCTTATTTTCTATTTGATTCAGCTATAATAATATTGAAATTAATTCCAGTCCTAGTCGGTTGTGTTTACTTAATTTCAATTCACAGCAATGTGATAGTGTCGAAATCTCATATTTCTCTCCTGTGCATTTATTCTGTTACCTTTAATTTTTTCTCTATAATCTTTTTCATTTATTAGCTTGAAAATAATCAGTCAAACCACTGTATCCCCCCCCCCTCTAATAGCTTGTGAATAATCAGTCGAAGTGCTATAATTACTCCAGCTTGTAGATAATAGGTACAGATTGCTGTAATTTCTCCTTTCCCTCTTAATTTCTCTAATTAAGGGAATTCTGTCCGCAACATAAGCTTTTCTATAGCTTAGTATGTATTATATATAGGACCCTCTCTACCCTTGTAATATACGATTAAATAAAAAGGAGAATATGTGGTGTGAACACCGGCATAAACCATGCCAAGTGTCTTATGTGAATTAGACGGGTGAGGGAGATGATAGACAATCAGTGATCCGCTAGGATCAAATTGATAATCTTATCAAGGTGCTGTCTAGTATTCAAAGCCCGAACCCAGTAGCAGTATCTTCTGTTGCTCATAAAGTTAGTTTCCGAACAACACTGAATATTAATTCTTGGTTAAATTTTCCATGGATTCTTGACTCAGGCACCTTAGACCTCATGACAAGTTCCTTTCATCTCATTACTACATACTCACCTTATGCTGGAAACTTAAAGGTAAAAATCGTAGACGGAACCCTCTCATCAGTTATAGGAAAAGGAAACATACAAATCTCATCTTCGTTAACTCTTGAATTTGTTCTTCATGTTCTGAAGCTATCTTGCAATCTAATATCAATTAGTCAGCTTACCTAGAACCTGAACTATTATATTAAAATTTTCCTTTATCTTTTGTGTCTTTTAGGATCTGTCATCGAGGAAGATGATTGGTAGTGCTAAGGAATGTAGGGGATTCATGTTAGGTTGTGGCATTATAGAATGGTTCGTCCCAACTTTGAGTCCTTAAAGCTATTATTCCCTTCATTGTTCTCCAAACATAAAAAAACCCTTTCCCAAAATCCAACCACAGAAGGACCAAACCTTTCTAGTTAATACACAATGATGTTTGGGGTCCTCGTGTTCCAACTTGTAATAATTACAGATAGTTTATTACATTCATCAATGTTCATACTCATGTCTGTTGGGTCTATCTCATAAAAGATAAATTTGATGTTCGAACTATTTTTCAAAAATTTTACTTTATGGCTCAAACCCAATTTCAAGCACAAATATAAATACTTCACACTGATAACAACAGGGAATATATCAATACATATTTAACAAGCTTTTTACATCAAAATGGCATCATTCTCCAATGTTCATGAGTTAATACCCCCAACAAATAGGGTAGCAGAAAGAAAAAATAAACATTCTGGTGGTATCCTGAGCGTTAATGTTTATGGCCAACATGCCAAAAATATTTTGGGGGATTGCTATCTTGACTGTCACTTTTTTCATAGATTGGATGCCTAGTTGTGTTTTCTCATTTCATACTCTTGTAACCATCCTCCAAGAACATTTTCCTTTCTTTCGAGTATAGTCAGATTTCCCCTTAAAGTTATTTGGATGCATTGTATTTGTAAACACATCATCATCATCGTTGGAAACTTGATCTTAGATTTGTCAAAATATGTATTTATTGGTTATTCACTGATTCAAAAAGGATACAAGTGTTTTAATCCTTCGTTTAAACAATTGTTCGTTGGTTGAGATGTTACCTTTGGTGAAAACACATCCTTGTGACCACCGGGCAGTGCGACCTCCATCGATGACGAGCAGAAGTTCGACACCGCTGGTCCGGCCACATCCATCGCTCAACACCTTCCGTCCGCCGTCACACCATCATAGGTTAGAAGCAGCCATTTCACACTCAAGATCGACAGTAGGCCTGCGGTGCGTGCAGCAACGATGTAGGTAGACAGCAACAGGCGGTAGGATCAGCTGTTCGGCACTATCTGACCAATTCCAGCCCTTATTTTTCTCGATGTATTTTTTCAAACTTGAGTTGTGATTTTCTGATTTCGTTGCGTGTGCAGAGCAAAAACTCCCTCTCTCCCCTCTCTCCTTAGGGTTTTGAGCGAGGCACGCCCATGTCTAGGAAGAAGAAGTCCCCTTCATCCTCTTTGGGTAAGCAGGGAGTTTCAAAGGCTGCTGCCCCTGTGACTGATATGGTGGTTCGTCAGGTGATTTCGCAGGGCCCTGTAAAATCAAATCTTCATGCTGAATTGCTGACAGAGAGCTTGGAAAATGGGCTGTTTGACGTGGATATTGCCTCTGCTGGTGTGAATAACCTTGCACTGATCACATCTAACTCTAATGCTGGTTCTGCAATTCCCCAGCCAGTGGCTTCTCAACCTGCAGGTTCTCTGGGGGTCCGAACCAAGCATATCAGAGCAGGGAAAGAGGTGTGCGTATGGAAAACCCTAACCAGCCGACCACTGCTATTGGTGAGTGAAAATCTGTTTGGGATCAGCTGGAAGATATCTCCCCTTCTCCTACCCCATCCTGGAGGGATATCTTGGCAGGGAATCGGAGCCCTTCCCAGGGAGAAAAGCTTTCTTATGTTCCACCCTCCATGGAAAATGATTCGTTGAGGATTAAACTAGATAAGGGGGAGGTGGATTCTGAAGCTGAATTATGCGCAAATACCTTGGTAGGTTATGTTTTTGGTGATGCTCCAACTTATAGCCAGATTTGTGGGTATGTTCGTACACATTGGAAAGAGGTCCCTTTGCCTCAAGTAATCCTTCATGCTTTGGGGTTCTTCTTGTTTAAGTTCAAAAATATGGAGGATGCAAATTTTATTCTTGGGCAGCATTAGACATTCTTCAACAAGCCCCTTGTCTTGAAGCTTTGGCATAGGAGGATGAAGATTGACAAGAATGAGATGCAGGTTGTTCCTCTTTGAATTAAGTTCCCTGACTTGCCTCTTGAATATTAGGGCAAATTTTCTTTGAGTAGAATAGCAAGTGCAGTGGGGAAGCCTCTGTGCACTGACACCGTCATTGTATCCAGGGAACGTGTGTCTTTCCCTAGGGTGCTTGTGGAGATTGATATTTAAAAACCACTCCTGGACTCTATGATTATTGTTGATCCTGAGGGAGGTGAACTAGTCCAGAAAATTGAGTATGATTGGAAGCCTTTTTACTGCCATTTTTGTGACAGGTTTGGTCATGACGCTTCCAATTGTAAGAAACAAAGGGCTAATAATAAGGCTCCCAAGGATAGTGGTGGAGAATGGGTGGTTGTTGGGGACCACAGGAAAGGTAAAGAGATTGATCCTGTTATTGATGATGGCAGGATGGGCAATGGTGTTGATGTGCCTTGTGTGACTTCCACTGATATCTCTGCCCCTATAGCTAGGGCTAGCACTCGTGACCCAGGCTCTCAGGGAGGGTGTGCCAGAGATAGGCAGCAGAGTTTGTAGGGGCCTGTTCTCCCTAGGATCACTCCTAACCTGTCCTTCCCCCTGAGTTGAGGATTATCACGAGGAACCAATCTACTAAGGAAACTTAAAGTTGGCCAACTGGGGTGTCGGGTTTTGTGCAGAAACAGTATGCTAGAAGAGGTGCTCAACAAACTAATCCTGGTGGACATGATTAGCTCGTGGAATGTCCGTGGTTTGAAAAAGGCTTCCAAGCATAAGGAAGTCAGTCTTTTTTGTAAGAGTAATGCTTTATCTTTAGTTAGCTTTTTGGAGACAAGAGTAAAAGAAAGTAAGTGTAGTGGAGTCCTAAATAAAGTTAGGAGAGGTTGGGATATCATTCATAACTATTCTTAGCACCTGAATGGGAGGATTTGGGTCACCTGGGTCCCTTGTGTGTGGAATGTCACAGCCATTAGTATGTGCGATCAAGCCATTCTCTGTGAAGTCAATCACTTGCTAGGGAATTTTTCCTTTCATGTTAGCTTTGTTAATGCTTTGAATAGTGGTGTTGAGAGGAGGCTATGGAATTGGTTGAAGCAGCATAGAATTCCTGGCTCTCCTTGGATTCTTATATGAGACTTCAATGTGATTCTCTCCTACAGTGAGAAGCTTCAAGGTGACCTGCCAAATGCCACTGATATGAAAGATTTCCAGGATTGTTGTTTAGATTTGGGATTGACTGACCTACAGGGGCAAGGAGCATTCTATACTTGGTCCAGTAAATGAGGGGGTGACGCGGAAGTTATGTGTAAATTGGATAGAGCTCTGGTTAATCTGGAATGGTTGGCATCTTTTCCCTCTTCTGTTGCGGAGTTTGTTAGTCCCCTGGTATCGGATCACAGCCCGGTAGTTGTTAATCTTCGGGTTTCTGCTATTTAGGGTAAGAGCCCTTTCGGTTTTTCCACTTCCGGATAGAAGATGAGGCCTTTTTACCTCCAGTGCGTTCTGCTTGGCATCAGCCTTTGCAAGGTAATTTCCTGCTGAGAGTTATGTTTAGGCTGCAAATGCTCAAGATGGACCTCAAGCAGTTGAATAAGGTCCAATATGGCTCTATTTCTCAGAAGGTTGCTGCTATGCGAGAGGAGGTGGTTGTTCTTTAGAAGAAATTACTATGTGACTCTCCCGACTCCCGTCTTAGAGATCAGTTGAAGTTTCTTGAGAGCAAGTATGCTCATTTACTGCATTGTGAGGATATGTTCCTCGAGCTAAAAGCCTGTATTCAATGGCTGCATTGTGGGGATTCAAATCACAAGTTCTTTTATGCAAGAGTGAAGGAGAGGCAAAAGCGGAAGACCATTGCTTTTCTTCTAGGAGAGAATGACAGGGAGATAAGGGGTGCTCAGGAAATTCAGGGGGCCTTAATTGACTATTATAAGTAGCTTTTAGGCACTGATGCTCCTTCGGTTGGGATTCTTAACCCATCTGTTGTGGATTGCTCCTTGACTTCTGATTAGCAGTTAGCTCTGAATGCCCCTATCTCCAAAGAGGAGGTCCGAGCAGCTGTGCTTTCTGTTGGTGACACGAAGGCCCCAGGGGTGGATGGTTATTCAGCAAGGTTCTTCAAAAAGAGCTAGGATATTATTGGTGATGAGTTATTCTTGGCCATTAGAGAATTCTTCGCTACAGGTTTCCTGCCTAGGAAGATTAATATTATGTCTCTAACCCTGGTGCCAAAAAATCCTAATCCGCGAAAGGTCACTGATTTCTGGCTTGTTGCTTGTTGTACCATGCTCTATAAGATCATCTTAAAGATTCTTATGCAGAGGCTTCAAGGTATCTTGCCCTCAATCATTGATTTTGCTCAATCTGATTTTCTAAAGGGTAGAAGTATTGGCAAAAACGTGTTGTTGGCTCATGAGTTGGTGATGAAGTATGCTTGCAAAGGGGTCTCTCTGAGATGCATGTTAAAGCTGGACCTCCAAAAAGCTTATGACATGGTTAACTGGAGCTTTGTAAAGAACCTTTTACTTCTATATGGCTTTCCTTATTAATTTGTAATGTTGATTTCCGCCTGCTTGAATTCAGTGGCCTTTTCTCTCTATTTAAATGGTGTGTTGACTCCGCCTTTTCAGGCGAATAGAGGTTTGAGGTAGGGAGATCCTCTCTCTCCCTGCTTATTTGTCCTTGTCATGGACTATTTGACCAGATGTCTTAAATAACTATGGACAAATGATCTCTTCAAAGGTCATCCTAGATGCAGAGCTTTGAAGATAATAAATCTGAGTTTTGCGGATGACATCCTCTTGTTCTGCCATGGTGATCTGCAAAGTGTGAAGTGTCTTAAGGATGTGCTTAGTCATTTCTTTGGGCTCTCTGGTTTGATCTTAAACCCTCAGAAATGTACTGTCTATTTTGGTGGCGTGTCGCCTTATGTTAAAAGGTCAATTTTTGATCTTTTGGGGTTCCAGGAAGGCACTCTCCCCATTACTTACCCTGGTTTGCCTTTAACCTCTTCTAGAGTTTCTGCTAGTTTGCTCCAGTCTATGTTGGAAAAGGCAACGACTCGACTTAGGCAATAGAGCACTGCTTACTTATCTTATGCGGGGAGGTTACAGCTTATCAAGTCGGTTTTGTTTGGTATCCAATTATATTTTAGCCAGGTGATTCTTCTACCAAGAAAGGTCCTCCATCAATTCGTGAGTCTCTGCCGTAATTTCCTTTGGTCGGAGAAGATGCATGTTAGAAGAAGAGTCCTGGTTTCTTGGGAACAGATTTGTCTGCCTAAGGCAGAGGGTGGTCTTGGTTTACTTAACTTGGGGATTTGGAACCAGTGTGCCTTGGGAAAGCCGCTCTGGAATATTGCTACTAAGAAGGATTTGTTATGGGTGAAATGGATTGATACTGTCTACCTCAAGAATACAAATGTGTGGGAGTACAATCCCACTACTTATACTTCTTCGTTGTTTCAAAGAATCTTTCTTGTACGATCTCAATTACAAAGTTTTCTGCAGTTTAGATGGTTAAATGGTTACCCTGAGTATAGTATCAAAATTGCTTATGATGTTGTGTGCCCCAGACAGGCTAACCAAAGGTGGTCCAAGATTGTGTGGCACTCTCAACTTGCCAAGATATAGTTTTCTCCTCTGGCTGGCGTTTAGAGACAGATTGATGACTAAAGCTAGGCTTCAGGAGATTGGTATGGATGTATCGGAGCAGTGCTTATTTTGCCAGCATGGTCTAGAATCTCGAGACCATTTATTTGTCCACTGCCCCATTACAATTGAAATATGGAGGAAAATTCGAAGAATTGCTGGCAGAAGGGACATTATCCAAGGGTGGCAACAAGAGGTGCAGGCCTTATTGAAAAGGTCTAGACAAATTAGTCAGAAAAAAAAAATCATGGGAGCTCTTTTCTCATCTTATATTGCAAATGTATGGTATGAGAGGAACTTGAGAGTCTTTGAAAACCGTAGTAGGGATGTTGCTAGTATCTGTCGAGCTATTATCTTAGCTGTAACTAGACGTTTAGTGCACCCACATGGCCACATTATAAGGCTAAATTCCAAAAGTGGGCTGATCTAGTTGATGGTATGGTGTGTTGATTTTCATGGTTGTAATCATCCTTCTTTCGTAAGTAATAGAATTTCTTACTTATCGAAAAAAAAAAAAACACATCCTTCTTCTAAAATCCTTTGCTTCAAGGAAAGAAGTGTCTTGATGAGGAAGTTCAATTTTTGGACCTTGAAATTGCTGAACCCACTGTATCCAGAGTACCACAAGATTATTATGACCAACCTGAAATGCCACATATCACTGGTCATATAAGCTCTGGGGGATAAGGAAAACCAACATAGCAAAGAGATAATGGTCTACTCAAGAAGGAAAAAAACAAAGGACAGTGGAAACCACATTCCTCATGCACAATCTGAGTTAGGCCTGATTGCAGATCTAGATTCCCAATAACCTTCCAAAGACATACGTAACTCTGAGAATTAAGATCCAGACTTACCTATTGCTCTTAGAACACAACCTCGTTCTTGCACCTTACATCCTACATCTCAGTTTGTGTCTTATAATAATCCGTCCACTGCTTTTAAAACATTTACCATAACCTATCCTTGCCCTCAGTAACCTTTCCAAAGAATGTGAATGAAGCCTTAAGCTCTCATCAAAATGGAAATATGCTGTCATGGAGGAAATAAAGGCACTTGAGAAAAATAATGCATGGGAGATTATAAATTTACTTGGAGGAAAAAAGGCAGTGGGGGTGTGAGTGGGTTTTCACTGTGAAATACAAACTTGATGGCTCCATAGATCGTTAAAAAGCTAGAATTGTTGCGAAGGGCTTTACTAAAACCTATGGAATTGACAACACTGAGATTTTTGCATCTGTTGCAAAAATGAATACAGTTAGGGTGCTCCTCTCCTTTGCCGCACACTTGGACTGGACCCTTCAACTACTCGATATCAAGAATGCATTCTTGAATGGTAGGCTACAGGAAGAAGTGTGCATGAAGATTCCACCTGGGTTCAACAAAGGTAATGAAAACAAGGTCTGTTTGTTGAGAAAAGCCTTGTATGGAGTAAAGTAGTCTCCATGTGCTTGGTTTGATAGGTTTGCAAGGGTTCTTAGATGTGAAGGGTACAAAGAAGGGCAGTTAGACCATACCACATATTCGTTAAGCATAACAGACAAGGGATGAGATCCATCTTACCTGTATATGTGGATGATATTATACTTACTAAGGATAACCTATAAGAAATAGGTAGATTGAAGAATGTCCTTGCAAAAGAATTTGAAGTCAAGGATTTGGGACCAATGAAGTATGTCCTTGGTATGGAAGTTGTAAGGTCATGGAAAGGAATAAGTGTGTCCCAACGGAAATATATCTTATACCTCTTGACAAAAACTGGGATGCTTGGATGTAAACCATGTGATACTCCAATTGAAGCTGGAAGGAAGTTTGAACAAGCTGAATAACCAGTCGACAAGAACAGATATCATAGGTTAGTTGGAAAACTAATTTACTCGGCACACACAAGACCTGATATTGCTTTTGTTGTTAGCGTTGTGAGCCAACGTGCATTCTTTGAAGAAAGCTCACATGGAAACAGATTACCAGATATTAAAAGACCTCAAAGGTTCACCCGGGAAAGGTTTGTTTGTCAAGAAAAATGACCGTAGAGATGCTGAAGTATTTGCAGATGCTGACAGGGCTGGTTCAAGAGGGGATAGAAGGTTTACTTCTGGATATTGTACATTCATTTGGGGAAACCTAGTTACATGGTGGAGCAAGAAACAGAATGTGGTTGCTAGGAGAAGTGCTGAAGCTGAATTCAGTGCTGTCTCTGATGGAATGTTGAGGCTCTATAGATCACAAAGATCCTTAAAGAATTGTGTGCCAGTGAGATGTTCTATGAAGCCCAACTGTGATAACAAGGCTGCAATCAATATTTCCCTCAATTGTGTGCAGCACAACCGCACCAAACATGTTGAAGTTGACAGGCACTTCGTTAAAGAAAAGGTTGATAGTGGAGCTATTTGCATGACCTCTGTCCCTCTAAGAGAAACAAGTAGCAGATATCTTCTCTAAAGGGCTGTTTGGTCAGCCCCTTCTGGATTTCATTTGCAAGTTGGAAGTGATCAACATTTACAATATAACTTGAGGGGAAATATTGAAATCCCATATTTCTCTCCTCTACATTTATTCTATTACCTTTAATTTCTTCTCTATTATCTTTTTCATTTATTAGCTTGAAAATAAATCTCTGTAATTTTTTCCCTTTATTAGCTTGTCAATAATCAGTAAAGTGCTATAATTACTCCGGCTTGTAGATAATAGGTCAAAATTGCTGTAATTTATCCTTTCTCTTTGAATTTCCCTAATTAATGGAATTTTGTCCGTAACTTAAGATTCTTTGTAGCTTAGTGTTTATTATATATAGGACCCTCTCTACTCTTGTAATATATGATTAAAAATAAAATAAAATTCAATTTTATCGCTTTTCCTTTCAAGATAGCTTTTCATATCTCTTAAATCTCTCACCCTGTTATTTCTTTTTCTGTTGCATTTTTTTTTAACTGGTAAACTGCAGTTTGCTCTAACATGTTTGATTTTGAGATGATTATTGAACCTATGGGTAGCATATTGTGATAAATCAAAATGTGCCTATCAGTTTTAGCATACTAATATTTTTTCCATTTATTTCTCTCCCTCTGGCTGCAATGTGAAAACATGCTAACCTGCAATCCGAACGTTAATTTACTAGTTGTGCTCTGTTTTCCTACATTTATGAGGATAAAGTTGGAAACCATGTGGATGCTCTTAACTTTGTCTGAATACAAATGAATTTGTTAATTGCTAACCTCAGAAGATTCAGTTGTTCAGCATGTTTGATAAATCATTGAATAAACCTGTGGGACCATACTTTTTGTCCCGCAAAACCCCATTTCATTTCATCTCAGCTTTGAGTTACAAAACACTTTTGATAACTTAAATGATGTTCATCTACAGATAACTCAATTTAGCGAACACATATATCGTACAATTTTTTTTTGACCATTAGTATCTTTTAATATAGATTCATAAAAAATATAAAAAAAATAAAAATATTTTTTTAATACAAATGTAACAATTGTATTTTTTTATTATCATATATATATTTGAGACAAGTTCATAATCAAAGTTTATCCTCAATCGTTATGAGGACTTACATTTAAAAATGGAGGTTGTACAAAACTAAGCTTAATTATATTTAAGGGAGATCTACTGAGTAATTATTTCACATAATCGAATAATTTTCTGAAATTGTTCAACAGTCAAATGCATCCTTCTATTTAAAATTCCACACTATTTCATTTTGTTCCAAAATAATTTTAGAAAGTGCCGTTTATACACCGTAAAATCATTTAGCTGAATACCAATCTAATAGTTGTGGATTAATGGTCAAATTTATTTTTTTTTGAGTTAGGTGGATATTAAAATTAATCTAGCAGATGCATTATGCACTATGAATTTTTTTAGAAATGTTACTTTTATTTGTCATTATTATTTTGACTTGATAGAAAAATTATACTTCATTCATTAAATTAAGATTTTGATAAAATTTTTGTAGAATATATGTTAATTTGTTGTTCCATATTTTAATACTTTGTAAATTATTATTTTACTATTTGATTAGTTACTACTATTTTATGAAGTTTATTTATGCAGTAGTTTTTTTAGACAAATTTATATAATCTTTATAATATTTAAATAAAAATAATTTAATCATGATAAAAAAGAGAGTAAATAAATGAATTTAGTTATGCAATATATTGCAGATGTGAGTTACTAGATAACATTCCACAGCAGATAATCTATAGTTTATGAAGTGTATATCACAATGTTTGTTTATTTCATTCTAATTCATCTGTTTGATGTTAAACAAAGCCTTGGATGAACAGTTTTTTAAAAAAATATTTTTTATTTATTTATCAGTATGAGAGACCTAATTTCAACTTTAGTTGTGTTTCTAAGATTGAATTGTAGATATTAGTAAATGATTTGCACTACTTTGCCATGGATTGGACACATTACTTGTGGATCTTGTAGTTATGGACTCATTTTATGTTGATGGACTGAACGTGCAGTTGAACATATACCCTGGAAGGCGTTTTCTGTCTAGTTATAGTCTGAAATATTTGGTTGGTAACCTTCTGTTCTGAGAAAACTGGAATTATGGGGTCCTATAGGATTAGTTTCAAATTTCTGTACGTCGGTTTCTATAAATACGGGCTGCATGATGTATAATTGGCTTCTGACATGTTTTATGTCCTTTTAGACGGCCAAGGTGGAGGCTGGGGAATAAAGAACTTTCTCAATTGTGGAAGTGGGCAGAGCAAAATCCGGTGAGCTTGTGAAATTAATTTAATGCCACCAACTTCCCCAACCAAAACGAATCATCTTTTTGGTGCCCAAATACTTGTTCTCCCCTACTTATGTCTCGGTGATGAAACTGGTGTGATTATGCCCTGATCATTAACTTCTTTTCAGAATGCTCTTACTGATACCCAGCGTGTTCAAACTCCTCCTGTAACCGAATACTGGAAACCGTTGGCAGATGATGTGAGCATCTTTAAAACTCTGTCTCAAATAAACATAGCGTGCAGAATAGTTGAATAGGTTCACTTTATTGCGTACTACATAAATGGCCATTTTATTTGCCTAACCAAGGATGAATTTTTTACTGATATGACAGATGGACGAGAACGCTGGAATAGAAGCTGAATATCACCATAAGTATAACAAGGTATTACTCATGAACTCGACCACTGACGTCAACTTCTCATCCTCTCACCAGTTTAGCATGGAATCATTCTCATTTTCATTTTAATGAACTGTGGTGTTACATGGCTGCTCTTTCACTGCCTTTTCGTCTTTAATTAATTGTTGGGGGGGGCCAGGGTTGGGAAAATTTCTGTGCACTCTGGTTTTTTCCTTGATTTGGAATGGTGATATATCAATGATAGGTTTTCTTTTCGGGGAAATTGTATGCCTGACTGCCTCCGTTTTATATATCATGAACCAAAGATTCAAGACATCATGGAAATTTATGGTCTTTGTATAGTCAATGTACATTTGCTTCATCTGTTGACATTGTATATGTGGTCTATTCATAAATATGTTATTTATGCATGCTAATCACTGATATCTTGTTTCTTTTTCTGTCATTCTGAGCAGGTGTATTGCTGGAAGGGTCTCCGATTTTCAGCTCGACAGGACTTGGAAGGTTTTTCGAAAGTATGGTATATATTATTATCTAATATAAGAATTTGCCAAACTGGTATAAGAATCTACGTAAGTGGACTTTTGTCGGATATTGACATTTGTTGTTAAATGCAGTTCACTGAATATGGTGTTGAGGGTGTTGTACCCCTTGACCTTCTGGTGCCAGAAGTGAGATCCAAATATCAGGCCAAACCTAGTGAGCGCTCCAAACGTGCTAAGAAGGATGAAAACAAGGGTCCAGTCACTGCAGCTGAAGATGGTCAGGTAGCTCGACCACCAAATGGGACAGGCCTAATAAATTATGCAATTCTTGTATCTATTACATCCTGCTCACATCTGCCACGATAAGTAGTTTCACTTCTCTCTCTCGATCTGATGTCAAGGCTACAACCAACTCTGTAAATGAGGACGGAGAAGTAGGAAGAGCTGATTTTGAAGCAGCAGCGGCGACAATGGACATGGATGGCACTCCTGGAAACAACTCTCAAGGCAGTACTCCAACACCAGAAGACAATCAAAAGCAAAGTTCTGATCAAGAACAAGAACCTGGGCAAATTGAAGGTGATATGGAGACAGAGCCGGGAATGATTGAAGGGGATACAGATGCTGAGGTAGACGTAGAAGCTGCCAGTTAACTGACGGGACCTTGGAGACGCAATGATCCATTTTCTGTTCTACGGTAGATACAGTAAAAGCTTGTATTGATCGGTGGTTGATGCCTTCCCCCCCCCCCCGACTTGTATTTTGTGCGCGGAGACGTGTCATGACCGTTTACCCCTAAATGTACGTTTAGCAAGTTGGAACTGTGAAATTTGTACATCTGTAGGATAGCTGTGGACCTGGTCCGTAAGTTTGTTTAATTAATCTCAGTTTTCACTAGTTATTTCAGTTGTGTGTCTGTAAGCAACAACATACACCAGCCTTGCGAAGGAAAAAAAAATGCACTAGGAGTTTTCGACGAAAACGAATGATTCAGCTATAATATTTGGTAATAACTTGGGGACGAAAATAAAAAGTCAACTACCATTATATATGTCCCAGGCCTTCAAATTCAGTCTAACCTCATCGATGGATCATTATGCTGATGATGAGAAAGCCGTAAATATGTTGCAATGGCCAGGATCAGCAAGATGATGGACAAGGTTGTCAATAGGGCCTTCACCGGTATAAATAGCTTGGAAACAGAAGCCAACGAAAGCAAGCATAGCAAGGCGACCGTTCTTGATCTCCTTGGTCCTCAAAACCATGACAGGCTCAGGTGAACCTCTACCCCACGTCATAGGATCAAACCATAAACCACCAGGGTAGCCCACATCAGGCATGGGGTTTTCTCTGTTAGGAAGCTTGGGTTCAATGTCGACACAGCCGGGGTTGAGGTAATCAGCCCATCGTCTGCTTTCTACCCAACCCATGAGCGCCAGTTGCACTAGGAACAATGTTGTTGGGTCTGCAAAGTAGTCTCGAGAACCAGCATCATACCAATTGAAGTCTTCAATCAAGCCAATGCTTTCAAGCCATTCGGGGATGAGGATTCCAGCCACGGCTAGCATGGCCCACCGGCTGTGAATTAGCTCAGCTTGAGCGAACCATCTGAGTAATTCAGGATCAGAGCCTAACCCAAGAGGATCGAACCCAAAATCACCGGGAAGACTGCCATCAAGCCATTCAGGGGGGTTACTACCAGGGAACCAGAGGGGCCTATCAGGAGGAAGTGGTTCACATTCACTGGATACCCCTCCTTTGGTCGCATTAACTCGACGTGGTGTACCTGTAATAGTAGTTCCTGCTACCAAGCTTTGAAAACTGAGCTTTGATTTTCTTGGTCCAATTTCTCTCAATGGAAGGTGGTGTGATAGTGCAGTAGAGGAAAGAGCGAGAGCCATCGATCGGAATGAAGTGAGGAAGGATGGCACTGGTTTAAGCTAGCTATACCTTGCTTTGTTGGGTCTTTCTTACTGCTCGATGGGTAGCCTTATCTGCTGGCAGCCTGGCAGTAGTTCTCCATTTTGTCTTGTTCGATAGATACCCTGCACTAAAATTTAAGTAAATAAATAAATTAGTTGGCCGCTCACTCTTTGACATGTGTCATTGGATAGGTCACCCTCTCCTCCTATTAACCAATCAGTCTTTTGTAAAAAGTTTATATGAAACAAATAAATTTCTTCGTAGGCAGCCTGTATTTTGCCCATTTCTATCAAAAACACGCGCCATTGTCATTTGCTTGCTTATATGTTCGTGTCTAGCTCTAGCTCTTCTCCCTCACTCTTTCATCCGCATAAATTTTGTTTTGTGGCCTCCTTGCTAGTTGCTAGGCATCTGGCCGGAAGAAGCATAAACATTAATTTCAGCAGTAGAGCAAATATAAGCAATTGGAATTGTTCGAATAATGAGGCCTGTTTAACAATCATTTATTTTTTGTATTTTGAACTATTTTTAAGCTAACATAATTTAAAATTTGAATTAATGTTAGTAAACTGCTTTTGAATTTAGTTTTATTATATTCTTGTATGTATTTGTAAAATTGTTGCTTATAAAAGAATGTCATTTTAGACAAAATAAAATATAATTAATAGGAAGATAAAACTCTGATATAATTGTTGACCAAATTAACTAAAATATATAGTACTTATGTGTTGAAATTATTATTATTGTTCTTATGTATATGTTTGAACTTATTTTTTATTATTAGACATTTTTGCTTCATTTTAATCCAAAATAAAATAACAAAAATCTAGAGATAGAATTTTAAAGGAATGTGGAACAAAGAGAAACAAAGGCAATTTTGGTTGTTCATGTCAAAACGTGAACTACTATAAAAACAAAAATGTTTGATTCTGTATTCCTAGGTACTATTTTCTCTCTCAGCCCCCTCCCTCTCCCCCCCCCCCCGGGGCCCCTTCAAATCCTTTGCACAATGGTAGTGTTCATAAACGGCAATTTTCGCATATTTAGTCAGAGATCCCTTCGGCAGCCGCTTTCGCTCCTCACTCTTCCTAGTCTCAAAATACCTTGAGAAAGCTTAACCCGCCCTTTATCGACCTCTTGAGAAACATCAGAAAGAAGAATTAAAGGTTCGTCGTTCTGACTGTCGGCATCTCATCTTTTAATTGAACTTTGAATTCTTCTTCCTACCTAGGATTTATCCTTGTATTATATAATATTCCTATGACTTTTGGAAATTTAACTTATTTATAATTCTCTGCATGTTCTTCGTTCCCTATCTCCATTCTGCGTGAATGAAATTGAGGTTCTGGTAGCTTCTTGGCTGGGTTTGTTTCGTATTTTTGTTTGTTTTTGGTTGGTTTGACCTTAAGCACATAAAGCGCTCGATGTTTTGCTCTCTGGGTGTGTCATTGTGTGACATAAGTGTTTTTTTTTCCTTCTTCCACTGGCGTTTGATGATTTTTCTGTCACCTTTGAAAACACTTACCCATCATGTTCAAGCTACAACTTTTTTTTTCGAATATCATGCTTCGTGATTGGTTATCGTTTGCTCATCCCTAGTGGTCCGTTTGGATTGGAGTGAATCGAAATGAGGGTAAACATTAAAAATTAACTTAGGTGAAGGGAATGGATGTGAATTGGGGTGAATGTTTTAAAATGCTATTTAGATGATATTAACCTAACGTGAGTGAATCGGGACGAATGTTTTAAAAATTCCATTTAGATTGAGGTGAATGAAGGTTAAAAAAATAAAACAAATGACATTTATACCCTTGTATTAAATAGATAAGTCCTATTGAGGGGTATTTTGGTCCTATTAAGTCAAAATTTTACTTATTCTTTTACTTTCACCTCGGTTACTCCTAAAATCGGAGGTTAATAAAAATAAAGTTAATCGAGGTGAAACATTAACCCCAATAGGTAGAGTTATTAAAAATGGTACTCAAATGGGGTAAATCAATTGATTCACCTCTGCTAACCCCCTTTCACCCTAATTCTATGGTTAAGTAGTATGTTTAGTAACCGAGGTATTTTAATGAGTTTGGAGAGAGAATTGAGGAGAGAGTTGAGAGAATTGAGAGAGTAAAGAGAGTTGGATATTATTAGTTACCGTCAATAGTTGTAAAGTACCTTATATATTGGAGTGACCGCAAAGGGGAAGGATAATCGACCAAGATATATCAGCCGGTTCATGAAGAAATTTGATGATTGCATCCCTCTATAATATACTGTTGCCAAGAGTTGTTAATATCTTGTTGATCTCTACTCTTGAATAAATAATTTCAAGAAACCTAGTGATCTAAGAGTTTCGAGTTGAACTCAGCATTTTTCACAGTATAGAAGTAGCTTGCATTTGATTCATCCACACACTTTAATTAAACATGGAAGTAAATTAAGGGTTGGAAATAAAAAGTTCAATCAACAACTAAAATTCCATAGAACAATATGTGAATATTTGTAGGAGAAATTGTTGTGTTGACCATCAACAAATATTTTAACCCTTTTTTTTTAATTTATCTGCTCTATCTGTATCAGAGTCAGCTCTAAATGAAAGTGAATATTTGTCGGAGATAATCAATTTTGTTTTCCATAGAACAATATGTGGATAGTATCCTATGACAATAATGATATTTTGTATTTTGTGTCGAATAAAACTATCTTTTGTATTACTCTAATTTTTCAGAGTACAACCAATTACCAAAAGCTGCCTGTCAATGCAAAGCAGCTTGTGCAATAAGGAGCTTTTTTAATTCAATTAGAAATGACCTCATAGTTTTAGAAGTGTCTTCTAGCATATTAATATTGGACTTTATTTTTTTGCCATTAATTGATACCTTACTACTATTCTAATATTCTTTCTAATATTATAACAATGACCTCTAGGTACATACCGGTCACCACATAAACCCATTTCATAATGCACTAGTTAGGACATCCTTCTAGACCCTGCTAACGATTGGGGGACCCATTGATTAGTTTGTCATTTCTGGATCTAACTAGGAGGGACATTTAGTATGGTATTGTTATGGCCATACACAATGGTCGTAGTTATTTTGAAACTTTTATTTGATTGATATTGAATGTTATTTTGCTGATTGAATTGATTGTCGGGTCCTAACTTTTTAACTTTGGTTGATTGATTAATCTGATTAATTGAATTATTTGAGTATTGGATCATCTGTTATGAGTCATTTACATTCGTTTTTGAAAGAGATTTTGTTATTTATTTATTTAAAAATATAAGCATTTGTTTTGCTCAATGTTTCTTTAAATTTTCAAAAATAAGATATTTTGACTAAATCTTTTTGTATGCATTATTATTTTTGGCTTGATCTCATTTTGGACCAATGAGTCTGGTACTTGCTGAGCTGTGGTTTTGCTTACTCCCCTCTCACCTTCTCAGATGTAGAGTAGTGGTTCTTTTGTGACATTGGATCACAAGAACATAGCTAAGGGAATCTTCGGGTATCGAATCATTGGTATTTATCGTATATAGATATTGTATTCATTATGTTATTGAAGGTTAGAGAATGGTAATCAAAGTGGGTATAGTTGGAGATGTTCATTAAATGAATATTGTATTTATTACATGTGTATTATTGTATATTAAGGTATTTTACTATGATAGACATTTGTTTTGGGTTGCAACCTTGCTAGTTATATAGGGTCTTCAGTGGTTGGTAGCAGTGACACCTCCGAACTAGGGTTTAATTTGGGGGTGTCAACTGCACGAAAGAAGAACACACCAAATCTAAAGGTACACTAAAACACTCCCCCATGCTCAAATTGTACGTCGCCCTCAATGTACAATAGGAGGATATGAACAAGGAAGAGGGAAAGGCATGGCTCACTGTGATGGTGGGTGTGGCTGACCATGAGGTCCAAAATAAGAATCATATAAGGCTAGCAACATCTGATGGAGCTGCCATTGGGAATAATCAATGGTATTTAAGCATGTGAACACCTGGTTAAAATGGGTTTTCACTTGGTCTTGAAATTGATGCCAGTTAGGCACAAAACTGGAAGTGTTGGCACAAGAAGAATGGGGAGGAAGGGTAACTTTACAGGGAGGATATGGGAGAGGTGGATCAACAGCTAGGGGTAATGGTGTCTCATGACTCTCATCCCCATCTATCGGTTTCCAATTACGTTGGTTGAGGGGGTTGGTCTTCCTAGGGTTGGAGAGTTGAAAGTATGTTCGGTCTTGATAAGAAAGGCACCAAACATTATCCCTACGCTCAATGATGTGTTAAATGACAGTTTTCAAGAAATAAACTATGAGCTTCGACAAGGTTATCAATAAGGATTTCAATTTCCATTCCCAAAACATGGGCGTTCATTAAACCACCAATAATAATTTCCCTCCTTTGGGAGTTTCTGACCCTAGCAAATTGTTTTACAATGAGATAGGTAGTGTCCATATGATCTCTTCCCATCATAGAACAAATGAGAGAAAATTTAGAATTACGACACGCCCCCATACTATCCCTCTACCAAAAACTGTACAAGCAAGGACACATTGAAGATAACTAAAGACCGGGTTACAACTGCGAAAGGCTTTGGTTTCAAAAATTCGGAAAACATCCTATTTATGCATGTAAGACGTATCGGTACTCTTAGCAAAAAAAATCAGTCATAATCCTGCTCAAATATGTATCCTGATCCCCACTCCTAGACATCAGAAAATTTTAGAAACCCGATTATGCTATTACCACATGGGCTGAGATGCAAAATGTTTTCTATGAAAATTATTTTTCTTCATCTAGAGCAACAAATATTAGAAAAGAAATTTGTGCCATTAGAAAAGAAGGGGGGTCCATTACATGAGTATTGGGAACATTTTAAGAAGTTATGTTTTAGGATTCACTTTAGGATTGCAGTTTCCTTTGCAGCACCACCCCACCTTTCGGCTCCTTTGGCCATTCATCATGGCCCAACAATGTCAACTTGTGTTGTTGCTCCCCATCTCCTTGGCGTTGCCTCCCTTTTTTTGTGTGAGTTCCTCCATTGTTGCACCATTGCAACACTTTAGGCCAGTTAATTCCTAACCTTTTTTTCAAATTGTTTTTTATTAATTTTGGTCGTTGATTATGTTATATTAAAATGCTAATATATGTGTTGGTTGTGTTGATGTAAGAAGTTTGAAGAGGCTGAGTGGAGGTTGGGTGAATCTTGCGTTAGTTCTTGCTCAGATAAGAGGTAACTGTGCCCTTCTACTAAGATGTGAAATTATGTGGCAACACATAAAAGTTGTTGAGTTGTTTAGGATATGATTTATGCATGAGTCTTTAAAAGAATATTAACATGCTAGTAAATAGTGGGTACATACGTTTGACTTGCCATTAAATATGAGCTACATGCATGTGTATTATGTTGAATGGTTAACGTATGTTTGTCGAAGGTTTTGTTAGAATTTGGAATCTTGTCAAGTAATTATGCAAAAGCCATGCTAAGGGTTCTATGATTATCATTGTATGGTAGCTAGGTTGATATAAATTGAATAAAAAGCATGCACACATGATTAGGTTTAGAATATGATAATTATTATTCACATGATCAAGGGTTAGGAATGCTTCCTCACATGCATCATAATGTTAAATGCCCTGTCAAATGCTGTACTATGCTATAAATATGTACGTATGTATTGCATGGAATATATGACGCGTTAGAAATTCATGATTAGGATTTGTAGACGTAATTCATTAAATGTATGAAAGGTGGAAAATATAGTCAATTGCTAAGTCGTAAAGATTACCTATGTACTAAAATATTATGAATTATTGTCTTTTAACCTTGTCATGATAAATTGATCATAATAAAAAATATTTAGTATGAAATTTGGATAATAATAGTGAAATTAGGGTTTCAAGGGCATTTTCGACCTAATGCATCCATGAATAATTGGTTATAGGACGATCTTAAAATATTGATAGGTTGACCTTAGTATTGACTTAGACCGTTGACCTTAGGGTTAACTCGGATAATTGAAAATAAAGGGAAAAAATGGATAATTATGGAAATGGAAATAATTGTGTAATATGTGCTATCTGTTGTCACCTTATAAAATATTAATACTTAAAGTGGAAGACTTCGAGTTCGGAAATGGTTCATCTCTAGGTTTACCTACCTTAGAGACGAGGTAGGATCCCTTGGTTTGTTTGGTTTATTGGTGTGTCGTTGTGCCCCACTAAGGTCTTGATTTACTCTATAGGTGACCTATAGGATCTATAGAAAGTATCGATACTTAATTATTAGGTATTCTACGTGTGGAGGGTGTTGTGTTGCCTTGTATACTAGTATCACTAGAGTGTTGTTATGCATTTGGGTTGGATGGCTGGGATGATATTGTGATTATTTGTGCGCTGGTATGACCAATGTACTTTATGTCTCCGGTTTATTATTGTATGTCCCTCAAGTAATTAAAATTAGAAGTAACGATTGTGTAATAATTTAAATGGATTGTTCTGGGTTATTGTTTTGATAGCTGCCGTTGTGCACTCCCGGTATTGGTATATGGTATGGTAGTTGCCTTAGCGCCATTGTGCCCCAGTGAGACCCTAATCTACTCTATAGATGACCTACGGGCTGTATAGAACATATTGATACTTAAGGATTAGGTGTCCTAGGTATGGAGTGTACTGTGTTGCCTTGTGCACCAATATGACTAGAGTGTTATTATGCCTTAGGGTTGGATGGTTGGAAGGGTACCGTAATGCTTTGTACGTTAGTATAACCGGTGTACTTTTATGTCTCCGGTTGTTATTGTATCCTCCTCGAGTAATTAAAGTCAGAAGTAGCGATTATGTAAGAATGTAAATGAATTGTTCTGGGTTATTGTTTCGGTAGATGCTATTGTGCACTCCTAGTTTTGGTATATGGTATGGTAGTTGCCTTAGCGTCGAACCTTGGTAATTAGAACGAATATGGATTTGTTGGTTTGGTAGTTACCTCAATACCTACCCTTAGTATTTGGAATTGATTTGATTATGTTGGCGTTAGTCAGTGTCACATGATTTCCTCAATTTATCCCTGCCATGTTATTACCTATGTGTTTCATGTGGCCTTGTATGTTAGTATTGTGTAATGTTTCACTCGGTACTGTAGTGTTGATGGGCTTTGTTCTTGGTCCCTTGCCTATTCAATGGTGTAGTGTTTACCTTGTAGGAATACTTTGAGGGTTCGATTTGATGTCTTTCGTTAAGGATTGAGAGTTAGGACTATCTCGTGTTCGTTCCGAATTCGTTTGATCCAAATATTCCTTGGACTCTTATGTCCCTCGCTATTTCTCTTTCTGTTATATTATAACTGAATTGCCTGATACTTTTGTATTTATTAGGACACTGTTAATTTGTAACAAATCATTATTTTGTTCATATGTTGTAGACTTTAATTTAAGTAAAGTAATGTTTTAGTCTTAGCATTTAGTATAATAATGTTAAAAGATGTCAGACTTATGTTAAGTGTGACGGTAACACCTATTATTTCTAAAATTAATACTTTCTTAAAATGAAATTTTTAAGTAGTAAATTGTGGGGAGTTACATATTGCTCCTTTGGTTTATGGAGTATAGCTACATTCCAGATTTATATTTCACCTTAAAACCTTTGCCCTGTTGCAATCTAACTTAATACTTCTTAATTCGTATAGACTTTAGTTCTCTTAAGTAGTGGCGAATTGAGAATAATAGCAAGCATACTTTCAAACATAATCATTTGGAGAAATATGTGAGAGTAAATACATTCCCTAAAATACATGAGATCGAGAGTTCACAAATGCCGAAAGTGAGGGTCTACCAATTTACTTCTTGTTAGTTTTGATTGATTTTTGCATGGTGAAGTGCTAGTTGAGATAATGGTTTTTTCCTAACGATTCTAAGTTTTGATTGGAATGTTGATTTGAATTGTGGGAAACGTAATCCAAAACGTTTCTAAATATTTTTACTAGTGATTTTCTGCGCATTATTTCTAGTTCCGATAAAAGTGTGTATCTAGGTGAATGATCAATTCAGTCCTACACTTCACCAAACAACCATCGTCTTTTGCATGATTTCATATTTGTCTGCATAATCATAGTTATGTTACTTGAGGACAAGTAACAATCATAGCATGGGGTTATTTGATGTATTGATTTTATATGTCAATATTTGATGCTAAAAGGTCACAGCTACCTCATTGCTTATAATGGATATAACAATTTTTCCTCGAGTTCTCTATGATTAGATTTTTATTGGTGTAAATGAAAAAAAAAGGAAAAAAATCAAAGGATGAATTAAGAAAAAACATCAAGATGAAAGGAGTCGAGAAGGCATGAGAATATGGAATAAAAACCAAAAAGATTAGTTAAGGACAAAGTTCATCAAAAGAAGCATGTGTAAAGAATTGTAGTAGATAACACACATCAGAAGAAAAACATGGGGATCCTATGTTTCTTCAGCAATCAAACTTCTTCAATGTCGAGGCTTCCAATAATAATATGGGGGACCCGTATTATGAAACATGGACTGTGTTAAGAAATACAGACCGTGTTTCTCTTATTTTCTTGTAACTGTTCACATGGACTTTTTCCTTTTAATTTATGATTCAACTTTGTAACTGAAGACTTTATTCTCGATGTTTAGAGTACAAAGAACATTTCTCTTCAGTTCTTAGTCTTTTCTATTCAAAAAGAAAAAAAGAAAAAAAAGGTGAAGTCCAGCTCCTGCTTCATCTAATTTCATTTGTGAGCTAGCTTCTGAGGTCACTGCTGGAACACAGCCTTGCAAATGGTGCAAGAAGACTACCCTTTGATGGACTGATACAATCATCTAACTTCCTTGTGAATGGCTAACTTAACCATGCTTGGGTTGGGCTTAAGTGTTCTGGAAACAAAGATCATGTGAAGTCTACTATCCTTCCTTCTTTGTATTCACTTCAAAAATAGGTTATTCTATAGCCATTTATGACAGTTACTCTGAAATTTTTCTTCCTGATTCTCTCCCCCTACTCCCTAAAGTACCTCAGTTTCTAGACATTCTACAACACCTTACATTATGCGACTATGTTAGCACTAACAATTAGGCAAGTTGTTGGAACAATTCCTGACCATGGGACTTAATGATCTCTCTAGAGAGAATTGGTATTGAATGACTAAGAATTGTTGAATTGCTATGCTAAATTCATTCAACATAGGCTACGATTACTATTAGGCTTGCTTCTCAAGTCACAAGCACTGTTGCTTTTGCGACTAGGTCCAACCGTCCAAGTTCTTTGGGTTTATAGATTTCTTTTTATGGTTATAAGTAGCCTACAACTCTGTTAGTGATGGTATGTGTGTTGAGAGGGGATAGAGAGAGGAGATAAATTGAGGGTTTTGTTTATTGTAGGTGTTTCAATTGAGAGACATCGTAATTGGAAGAACGCACATTTAATCTTATCTTATATTTTCTTTATAATAATGTTGATCTTGTTGAGTAGGTCAGAGGGGTCAAACGATGGCAAATGGATGAAGATCCTAACAATTACATAAACTTGTTACCTTTTCTCCCCTGAGCTTAAATAGCAAGACAGGCTGGGTGCTTGGTGAATTGGTACTGTTTCCACTTCTACAAATTTACTCTGTCCTCCTCTAGGACAGTTCCAAGGCTTAATCCCATTTTTTTTCCATCTTATATCTTTGTCTTCCGCTGGCGTTGTATATATACACAGTAATTGCATAGTGCAACCTTGTATCAGTATCTCTATATACTAGTACATGTATTCTTGCTTCCCCAATTGAGCTTTCCTACCCAAAGAAGTTGAAATCAGTTGTTGGTCTCTGTGAGTGAACCAGAATAATGTTTTGATTTAGGGAGTTTTGACTTTCCTTGGCCTGACCGCGATTTGCTCCTGCCCTTAGCTGATGGAACAAATAATCATATTTTGAATTAGGTTTCTGATGAACACAAGTGTGAACGAAAAACTAAGCAGCCTACTGCTTGTAGGGCTCTGATCGATCAAAATGATTCCTTAGTTTAGGGACTCTTAAATTTCCATGCCTTGCAAATTTTCCTGTTTTCTACGTTAGCTGATAAATTAATCAACAACCTTTGAAGTAGGTTTCTGAGTGAACACAGTAGTGAAAAATAATCCAAGCTACCTACTGCACCTACTACTGTGCCAAACTCAGTTTGGCCGGTTTGCATCTTCAGTCTTATTTTCGGTGTTGATACTTTCAATGGATTTCAGATCCTATTGGGTCATGTTTTTACTTAAATATTGGCAGAAAGTTGTCACTTTCTGTGATATGCTTGTGCAGATATTAGGTTCTTACAACTGGATCACTGACCTAAAGAGGCTTTTCTCTTCTAACTCAACTGTTATTGTGGCAAGAGGATGGCTGAGAATTGTTCTTTCTTTCTGGTCAATGAGGAAAGGAGCTCATCACCTTCAAGAACCCGTTGATAGCTAGAATAGAATTATGAATTAGGCCTCTTCTTTGTGAAAGCTCATCTTACCGAGTCCTAGCTTTGTTGAAACATCATGATGACTTCCCTTCTTGCTGTTGGTAATCGTTTTCTTCATTGTATACATCATATTCGCTGTAGTCTTGGCTCGTCATTTTGTTGAGATTACATCTTACTCTCTGCATTTATATGCCACTTTTTGAATAGACCCTCTGGTGTCTTTGACCAATATAAGTATCAAATGCTCAAGAGTTTCCTCTTGTCCCAGTTTATCTTGTGGATGTTTTGGCGGTTCTCTAATGATGTACTTGATTTATTATGTATTTCTAGGAGATGAAGAAAGGTTTGCACCCACAGATGCAATGGATATCCTATGTAACCCAGAGTGGCAGACTCATGAATATCATGATGACCAAAATTCACCAAACCGGTAAAGTTTACCACTTCAGAGCAAAACGTCAGATGGCTCAAAGTCTGGGGCAGTTAGCCAAGTTTAAGCGCCGTTATGGGGAGAAGACTGATGAAGCTGCAGAAAAATGAACCATTTTCTGAATGTTGTAGGAAGGAAAGGCCTGATAGGAGATTATAACATTGTTATGTTACTTATGGTGTCTATTTGAACAAGCGGGTACTGATGCATATCATTACTAATTGGGAAGTTTATAAACTTGCTTGAATTTTTTATGTTCGTAATTGATACGTAGTTGAATGAAAAAAAGTTGTTGTTGTTTCGGTCTTTGAAGTGTACATTTGAGAGTCGAAGGCAAGATCCATTAAAATTGGATCAGGAATCACACCATGAAGGACAAAGGATCGTTGTTTAATTGGGTTGATCATTGTTTGATTTACCTCTCAGAAAAGGGGGTAGAAAATCCTTGTAAAACCGGAGGTACCTCTGTATAAATAATAGGGTATGCAATCTTCAGCCAGGAATAAATATACCGAATACAGCTGAAATCTTGAAAAACTCATAAAGAGATGTCCAGAGTTATGAAGCAGGAAAGTTGGGATTTGTTCTCGTACCCAACATTCGATGCCCCAAGTAGATATCCTAGCTGAACAAAACCCTTCTTCCTCCGAACAACTGAACAACCCTTTAAAATCATTTCCTCTTGAGCGTGCTACTGCAGATCTGAACCTGAAGAAGCTGTATCATTGGTTCATTGCATTGTGTTCTGCCTCTTTCCTCAAGGCTGCAGAGACTTCAGATTACCTTGACCCCAGAATTCCAAGGGGTATGTTTATAGAATAGGGTAGTGAGACGATAACGAAGAGTGTGGAGGACGGATATTGATCAATACGTGTGATATTCCACAAATTTTGAACTAGAAATTGCAAAATCACGCCAACTAACCTTACTAATTCATAGGTTTAACCCAAAGAACCAATAGCAGAAAATAATGCAAGTACTATAAGAGGTTGTATGAGCAGCAGGGTTGTCCTAAAGTAGAAATCAGCGAAGAAGGGTTTAATAAGTTGACAACTGAGAAAAGCTTGGCGCTTGATAGTATTCCTTTGGAGGAGGGCGTTAAGAAAGCAGTTTGGGCATGTGACCCCCTGAAAGCACCAGGGTACAATGGGTATCACATGGGCTTTATCCGGAAGATGTGGGGCGTAATTGGGAAGGAGTTTACAAAGGTAGTTCTGAATTTTTTCCGATTTAGCAGGCTTCCGCCATCTATCAATACAACTATGGTAACTTTGATTCCTAAAGTGGATGATGCAGAAGAGGTGAATCAATTTCGACCCATCAGTCTAGTTGGATGCATTTATAAGGTGATCTCAAAGATTATCGCCTATAGACCGAAGCTTGTGATTGATGATCTGGTAGGGGATTCTCAGACAGCTTTCATAGAAGGATGGAGTATTTTGGATGGGGCCTTGATAGCTAATGAAGTTGTGCAGTGGTCCAGGAGGAAAAGGGATATAAAAGGGGTTATGATCAAATTGGATTTTCAGAAGGCTTATGATAATATCATATGGGAATTTGTGGATGATATTTTGAGGATTATGGGCTTCGGTGGTGTATTCAAGGGATGGATTAAGGAGTGTATTTCGACTGCTAGTATATCGATCCTCGTGAATGGGACCCCTACTCCATTTTATATGGGTAAGGGGCTTAGACAAGGGGATCCGATATCTCAGTTCTTGTTTGTGCTTGCAGTGGAGGCATTTAGCCAGATTATCAGAAGAGGTGTTGACAAGGGTCTGATTCAAGGCTTAAGAGTTAGAAGACACAGGTGTCATGTCACTCATCTCCAGTTCGCTGACGACATGATGATCTTCTGCAGGGCATCTACAGAGAACATAAAAAATTGGAGGAGACTGCTTGATTGCTTCTTCTTGATATCGGGTCTGGGGGTGAATTTTGAGAAAACAGAGCTTATAGGCCTTGGAGTATATGATCAATTCCAGAGGGAGGCCGCTGCTATTCTAGGATGTGCCATCAGCAAGTTACCTACTATGTACTTGGGCCTTCCATTGGGGGCAAAAGCGGGAAGAAGTCAGACTTGGAAGCCGGTGATTGATAAAGTGAAACAGAGGCTAGCAGGGTGGAAATCAAAAATTCTTTCTAGAGCAGGGAGATTGGTTTTGATCAAAAGTGTTCTTAACAGCCTTCCTATGTATTATATGAGTCTATTTAGGATTCCGAAGGGCGTGGTCAAAGAAATTATTAGTATTCGGCCTAATTTCTTCTGGAGGCAGAATGGAGACCGGAAAAGCTTACCGTTGGTCTGTTGGAGTGTGATTCAGAGACCCAAATGCTTGGGTGGTCTCAGAGTGGGGGACCTAACCATGATGAATAATGCGTTGTTATTCAGATGGTGGTGGAGGTATTATACGGTTGATGGTGCTTCGTGGAATAACGTGATATCCTCAATTCATTATGGGGGCCGAAGTGGGAGTATGCATAGTCTTGTGAATCAACGAGGTTGGTCGCCGTGGGTAGACATAGTAAAGGGGGGAAGTAGGGACCCTGTCATAAAAGAGGGGTTGTCTTTTGTTGTTGGGGACGGAAGGTCTGTCAGCTTCTGGCATGATGATTGGACAAGATCAGGAGCACTGAGAATTGTTTTCCTTAGACTTTCCAGTGTGTCAGGCCAACAGGAGGAGAAGGTTGCCGATATGAGGCGATGGGAAGGAACACAGTGGATATGGATCTTAAGGTGGAGACGGCTTCTTTTTTATTGGGAGATCGAGCTAGTGGAGTAGTTGGAAGGGGTTATTAACCAACATCCCCTGAGCAGAGAAAAGAAGGACATGTTTAGATGGGCTCTAGAAGACAATGGGTCGTTCTCCGTCAGATCGTTTTGTCTAGCATCGTTTCAGAAGACTGTAGGGGGCAGGCCTACAAACCTGGATCTCAGTTTCATATGGAGCGAGCTAGCCCCTCCGAGGGTTGAACTTATCGCTTGGTTTGCGTTCTAATAGAGGCCTAATACTAAGGATAGGCTAGCTAGACTTCATGTTGTGGAGTTGGCGGATACAGGGTGTCCCCTCTGTATGGTGGAAAGAGAATCAGTAAACCATGTATTTCTTCACTGTCTTATGGCAAGGAAGATTTGGTACGCGATTAGTGAGTGGCTAGGTGTTACATGGGTGATGTCAGGCTCTATTGAAGATCATGCTTATGCGTGGTTTGGTTAACAGGAATCGGGTTGAGGCATGACCTCTAGCGTACAACTTTCTTAGCTATAATTGGTGCCATATGGGATTTTAGGAATAAAGTCGTGTTTGATAACTTCAAAGTGTGTGATAGGTGGCTACTCTTGCTTATTAAAGTTAGAATAAGCTCTTGGATTAATGCGAATAGGCGTGAGTTTTCCTATAGAATATAGGAAGTGATCCATAATGTCGAAGTTTTCTTGTAAGGATGCTTTGTTTCGTTGAACTTGATTAATCTCTATATATATAAAAAAAATGCAAGTACTCTACGTGTCATGGCAGAACACAAGATATCTTTCAATTTGATGTTAGGCCAAACAATGAAGGGGTATAGTCACGTTAACAAGCAAGTGCTCACAACGTCTCTTAATCCATTGGCAAAACTTAGGTAAGGTAATGTAACGGTAGCAGAAATTCCAACTTTGGTAGGGTTTAGGAGGTCACGTCATACCAAACCTTACTTCTACTAGCTCATGGGCTAGTAGCGTACTATTTATGAAAAACACGTTGAGAATACATGATAATGGAATTTCGAGGCCCTCAATTTCAAGTAGACTAGACCAACAACTCTTTAGTTTCACAAAGCTTGTATACTTTAAAGCAAATTGAGTTTCCTGAAGCAATCACGTGAGACAATAGATAGAAAGCTGGGAAAATCATTGGCACCATCATCACAACCAGCATTCATATCCTCAATCAAGTGAAACTGCAGAAATTTATGAAGCTCGTAGAACTATTTATTTAAAACGTTTGATGCAATCTATAAGGTTACAGAACCAAACTGTAATTTATTATGATTTAACTAACGAAACTTGCCAACTTCAAAGCACTTCAAATTTAGATCATACAATACAAATTGATTTAGAAACCAGAAACAATGGCTAAAACAGATCTTTGCAAATACGAAATACTCATCCAAACACAAGTTTGACATGTTAAGTTTAACAAAAATCTAGTCCCAAACACAAGCATCCAAGAGAAAGGAGATCATCCTTGCAAGTTGCAACAGAGTTGGAATGCATCAACTCCAAAAAGCTAGAAACTGTGATGGATGAGGCTATATAAGGTAACATAAAATTGAACATGCATTCCGACATTTTGCAGACAAAGCATCAAACGGGGCCATCTGTCCAGGGAGAAGTTCACCAAAACTACTTGCAATCATTATGTCTTCCGAAGCTTGTAAGGTACCAATAACTCCCGGAACTGTCAATTACTGCAACCATTCATTAGCATTTAAGAAGCCACGGTTATTTGAAGCCTCTATCAAAATTGATAAAAAGTGAAAGCAAATTTGAGAAATCATAAATAGGTTTCTTGACTGTTGGAATTCATGGAAAACACATGGATATGGTGGATAATTACAAACGGCACAGAGTCCCCTGGATCTGAAGGATGCAATCACTATCCCCACCAATATAGGTGAGGGAAGGAATCCTGCGAATCTGGTCACTCTACACCACCATGGTGAAGTCATGGCAACCTGCTACCCCCTTAGTGTCAACACACTTTCTTGGAAATGTAATGGAGTAGCAAATACAGGTTTTAGATTCACTTTTGATATTTATCATTCCCACAAACCGAATATGATCACTCTTGTACAAACCTAGGTATCCAGAGCTATAGTGGATAGGATCTCCCTTTTGCTTTGTTTTAGCATGTCCAAGGTGGATGCTATAGGATTTGATAGTACAATCATATATGGCCCATGAGACCATGAAGAGATGGGAGTCCAAGAGATCGAGGAAAAGGAGCAAGTCCTCTTGATAGTGATACGAGTGCAGAGCTATTTCGAGGTAGTTCTGTAACTCTTTGACCATATTTATAGAAACACGTTACATACATAATAGCCAAAAGGAAGCATCTCAAGAAGAATGTTGTGTTACTTTTTAATTAGTTGCTCGTGATTTTGTTTCTTTTTCCTATGTTATGATTGTGACGGGACCAACAACCCTATAGTTATGAAGCTTATCTTCATTTAACTGCAGGTCTTTCTTACAATAAAAAAAGGTAAGGAATTAAAAGATACATCATTAGAAAACCTATATTAGTGAATTTCAAGTATTTTGTGTACATTCAATTGTATCATATTAGTTGAGAAACAAATGTATTTGCCCATATCATACGATAAGTATTTTAACCTTTCTTTAGAATGGTATGCTTAGACAGTGACATATGCCCCTATAATTTGATATTAATAAAAGCAGAGTGATGCTGGTTATATTACCTTAAATACAAATACAATAATGAAAGGGGATGTTATGACCCAAAATCTCTCATCACCGGTCGACCAATAACTTGTCTCACGATGTTTTAACTCAATGACTATGGATGTTATCTTTTTCATGAACATGTATAATTATTTCTACGTGGATGTAACATGTATAATTATTTCTACGTGGATGTGCGGGGTACCGAAGAAGTGTTCACCTAGAGATTAAGACAAGAAATGTGGTTCCTAAAATCCAAATTTAAAACCACCTTCAGGCTTTCTTAAGATGTAAAGAAAATTTATAATAATGATTTGTCATATAAAATCTTTAAGACTAGTAATAAATAGAAATGCCCAACCACTTAAAAATAATCAAATACTATGCAACACAAGAAGAGGGAGTAATTCGTGAAATTTCAAGCATAAAATCTGCATTGGATAACATTGCACAAATGCCATAGGGGCTGTTACATTACGTATATAATAGCATCATTACCTGCCCTAAAATGGCAATTAACAGCCCATAACACAGATGGGGCACCCAAATGAGAATGTGCAGCAAAACAAAGTGCAAGACTGAAACAGAAGCATCACTTAAGGGTTACAATATGGTTCAAACAATTCAAAACGCGAAAAGATCCCACCAAGTACCTAAATATACCCCCATCCCAGCTGCTTCCAACTACAACCGCTTCCCTAAAGCAAACAGGTAGCACCACCAGTTTGGTGCAGCATAGCATCGATCTCATCACCATCTTCCATTTCGAGCTGTTACAACATATCACAATGGTCAGAAAAGATACAATGGGAAAAAGATATGAGATCTGTTGAAGAAAAAGATAAAACAGACCTCCTCGGGTGTCTGCTCTGCTCGAAGACGGCGTCCATCAAAAAGAAAAGCAATTGAGTTCAGCTGTACAGACTGGCGGTCACAGTATGCATTCATAAGCTTTTTCAGTTGGGTGGTTCTCTTAATTCGGAAGAAAGTTTCAATCCCTTCCTAAGACAATAAAGAAAGTCCCGTGTATTATGTAAGTATTTGATAATTTTGTGACGAACAAAAGCAAAAACAGCTATAATGTTGGGAGCCTGGGAAAATATATCAAGCTATTTTTAAGTATCCATTTTTGACGTATATCCTTATGAGCATCACAGATTAAACACTAACAATAGATGCTGAATAATAAACATGCGGAGCAAAAAACAGTACTCTTTGATTTCATTTTAGAAGGGATTAGGGGGAGGTCTTAATCCTAAGTTATAGAACTTTAGCAAGGATCTGTTTTGGTAAATTACGCTTTCCCTACAACACTTAAATAAGCATGCGATTAAAAAACAGTATTCTTCAATTTCGCTGTTGTGTGGGGAGTGCTGATCCTAACTTTAGCACCACACATTAATTAGGCAGGGATGTATTTTGGTGAAGTACAAGGCAATTAAATAACAGTTGTGGTGCTGCAGTATCGGAGTGTCACAAACAATAAATTATGTGGCGTGGCCGTTACGGCATAATTTTTTATTTTTATTTCACAACTTGCTCTAATTTTTATTTATTAATCTTTTAAATATAATTATTCAATAAACTAGTATTCTATATTATATTAGAAGCGTATTAATAATGCATTATAAGTTAAATTGTCTCAATTATTCAATAAACTAGTGGTCTATATATTATATTTATATAGAACTATAATAAATTAAAACTTTAACAGTTGTTATCCATTACTTTTAGGTATTTATAAAGTATATTAATATTAATACTTCTTCACTAATGGTAGCTATCGAAGATAAGTATGATTATTTATTTTTTTCAATTATTATTAAATTTTTTTCAATAAAAAGACTAAATTTGAGGTTAATTTAATTAGAATAAGGATAGAAGCAATATATTATTTATAGCTAAATAATATTATAAAAATTAATTAAAGTTAACCTTACAAACCTAAGGTCATCATCAAACTAATTAAATAATATTAACCCATCAACCTCTAGTATGTATAGAATAGGTAGAGACTGGCATTTTTTTTCAAGTAGAAGTTGAAGACCGTCTAAATACAAGCAACTTCTTTGATCTTCTACTTCTTCCCTCAACATCGACAAGACAAACCACCCACTCCTTTTTAGTCCTCACAACACCACACCAAGCAACCAACGAAGGGCAGTGACGCGACTGTTGACGACGAGGTGCGATGGCAACCAAATGGTGACAACCAACAAAGGGCAGCGGCGAGCAAAAGCAAATAGCAACAAACAGTGAGCTCCTCAACTCCTAAGCTACTACTACTCGTCCCATACAACTACATCTAACTTTTTAACTAGGTTAGTAATAGTTTCCTATGTGAATTATAGTATTGTTTGAGCTTGGAATCTACTTTCTCTTAGTCTTCTCCTTCTTTATTTTCCTCCTGCTTTCGTTGATGAGGGATGGGTGTGGGATAGGGCATAGGGCATAGGGAATATCACGTGCAAGAGTTTTTTAGGTAGAATTAGGGTTTTCGACAAACCAGTAATTTATAGGTAATATATACCAATAACCAATTTATCGGTACTAAATATGTGAGATTTCAACTATGTAGCATTTTGGTCATTTTACATAGAGGCTGACTCAAAATCCGCTAAACAGTGACCATTACACTATAGTGGAACCACTTTTTAATTGCTTGTGAAGTACTCTTTCACTACAACATTCATGTGATCTTTGACCATTATAAATGTCATTATGGACCTTGTGCATAAACACCAGCCTCAATCAAGAAAGGGCTAGCTTCAAACCTATTTCAAATTCAATACCATTGTCTACAAGGAGAATTTGACAATTGAACCCTAACATCATGTAATCATCAAAATTCAGAGTCCAGTTATGCTCTTCACCACTTGAACCAGAAAATCCTTCAAGTCCATAGTCTACTCTACTTAGTACTTAATGGGACTAGAAACACGAATCAACTTCTACATAACACAATCTGTTCCTCCAAATAAGGCAAGTCACAATACCAAAAGTGCAACCATGAACTTCAAAAGATACCAACAGGCTTATCTAAAATCCTAAACCATCAACCGCCAATATACAGGCAGGATTAAATAATCGCTATGAGATTTAAAGTCTTATGATACAAGTAGGGATGACAATCATACGGGTTTCTCTCGAAACTAAACGGCTTTTATCCAATGGATATGTAAATGAATATGAATAAACAGATATGAAGGAAAGGGACAAATATCTGACAGATTTGGCTATAGATATGTGTAAGAGATCCTTAAATTCATACCCACCTTTATATCCATATTCCGTACCTATACCTGCATCCGTTTACCAAATATAAAATTACTTTTTTACCCTTTACTTATATAACCGGAATATCTTTTCTGAGGTTAAAAGTACAAATATAACAAAGCTCTAAAAATCTAAGTATTTAATTTTATCATTGGATAACTCTAAATCTAATAGATTTCACCCGATGGATATGTAGATGAATATGAGTAAACGGATATGAATATGGATATAGATATAAATGAGGTAAAAAAATACCCATTAGGCTTGGATACAAATACGGACAATTGGTTTTCTCATCGGGTTTGGGATACCCGATCTGTACCCAACCCACTGTTATCCCTAGACACAGGTAATCAATCACCATGATAATTCGCTGGAAGGGGGGCTGAATTAATTAAGCAATGAAATGGAAGAGCATCATTAAATTGATAAGACAAATCTGATCAGCTACTTAACAACTATCTAACATAAGAGACATCCGCATAATCCGCGGCTTCAGAGCTTGCTCAATTTCGCCAATTATTTTTCCAGAAGAAAAATGCCAGTATAGTAAATCCACCATATGGCATAATCCGTCGTGTGCGCACCATGCTTTCTCTAATTCCTACGTTAATCATGTCCCCTTGCCCCCATTATTTCAATTAACCGCATAGAATTCGGCAACTTTACTTCATCAAGAACACAAAGTCGTCAACATCAAAAACCAAGAACACTAAATCATCTTCGACAGCGTTTCCTATAAACCCTAAATTAAAACTCCTAGCCAACAAAAAGCGGAAGATAGTCAGAAGATCACCCAAAAATTAACAAAACAATAGTTCATCCATAATTCAAACTCAGCAATTAAGTAGAAATAACTTAACCAAGACAAAGTATGAACAAGGGGTAGAAACCTGGTTTTTCACTTTAAGGTTGATGTGAACGCCACCATCTCCAGGCTTCTTATCTTCCTCAGCAGTCACTCCTGACATTTTCCTCTAGCCTTCTTCTCGATCACCTTCCGAGCCTTCTTCTTTTTGTTCTTTCAAACTCTGACTCCTGTCTCGCGCAACTATTCCTCTCCCTTCCCTCGACCTCTGAAGTCTGAAGTCTGAAGTCTGAAGTCTGAAATCCTCTCTTCACGTTGGTCACACCCCTCCGCCGCCTGCGTGAATAGTCTGTTCAATCTTTCTTGTTCTTCTTATATAGCCGGACTCGTGTAACCCACCGACACGGATAGTGAAATTATTCATCTCACGATATCCGCGTGACTGCGTCACTAGAACGCGACCCGCTTGCATGAAATGGACAACGGGTCCATAACCCGAAATATTAGAATCATTTTTGTCTACCGTCTAGCGACGATAATCGGACGAATTTTATATGCGATAAATAAATATGCGGACATAAATAGTAAAAATAAATATCCGAATATAGATAGAGCTAAATGATTATCAAATCTATACTTATCTTTATATATGTATCCGTATTTATTTATCTGCTATAAAAATATTTTTTTATTATTTATTTATATAGCTATCATTATATTTTTCAAGGCTAAAAGGAAAAATATAATTAAACACTAACAATCTAAATATATAATTCTAATATTTGATTATTTTTATTTTAAATTCAATGGATTTTACCTGATGGATATGTAAATAGATATAGAAGAGAAAAAAATGTCTACCGGATTTAGATATAGATATAACACCCTAAATTTTTTTAGAACCTAAATTTTGAATATCTAATGTTTTATTTGGAAATTTTTAATTTTTACATTATTGATTTAATTATCGTTGTGAACTTTTCACTCAGAAAAATAGATAAAATTATTTGATAAATCAATATAATTGTTTTACTATTTTATCTTACCCTTTTTAATTAAATAAACCATATACCCATAATTTTACAAAAAATATTTTCTTAAATTAATACCTTAATTTTTGGATAAATTAATTTTATAATTTTTTCCATTAGCCAAATTTAGCCTAATTTCTAATCCTAACTCTAAAAATA
Organism: Tamarix chinensis; assembly: GCA_030549775.1. Classification (NCBI taxonomy): domain Eukaryota; kingdom Viridiplantae; phylum Streptophyta; class Magnoliopsida; order Caryophyllales; family Tamaricaceae; genus Tamarix; species Tamarix chinensis. The sequence continues at coordinate 11,972,350 of CM060176.1, forward strand.
ATTTTCTTTTTCTTTGTCTCCTTTTTCATTTTCTTTTCCCCTTTTCTTCCTTTCTTTTCTTCTTCCTTCTTCCTTAGGTTAGCCCAAATCTTTTCCTAATTTCTTTCTCTTCTTTTCCCCGGGCTAGCTCATCCCTTCCTTTTCTTTCTCTTCTTCTTCCCCGCCTGGGCCAGCCTAGGCTTTTCTTTCTCTTTCTTTTCTTTTCTTCTTCCCTTTGATTGGTCTGTCTCCCCTTCTTTTTTTTTCCTTCCTCATACAGCCCATCCCCCCTCCTTCTCCCCCATCTACATCGCCCGAACAAAACACCCTCAACACCCCATCGCATGCCTCCCCCTACGCCCCTACACCCCTATCAGCCTACACCACCCCTTCTACTGATCGACGCCCTACACAACCCTCCTCCCCTACTGTCCTTTTTTTCCCATTTTGGCCTGGCAGTTCCTGGTCCCCTCCCCTATATGCCCTTCCCTACCCCTACACCCCATCTACCACACTAGTCTGCACCCCTTGCACGACTAGCAAAGCCCCCTCTCTCCTTCTCTCCTCCTCCTCCTCCTCCTCTTCTTCTTCTTCTTCTTCTCTACCTCACTTCTCCCTTGAGCTCAACCCTACTCTTCCTCCCCCAATCCTCTCTTCTCTTTTCTCCCCTCTTCTCCCCGCCCGTTGTTTTTGTCATTTCTTTTGACTGCAGCCACCATCGGCGCTTTCACCACCAATCCAACCTTCGTCGTCAGTCACAACCTCTTTCTCCTTCCTTCCTCCATTTCTCCTCTGCCTCTGCCTTCCTACCCCTCCTTAATTCTCCCTACGGCAGCTCCTGCCGATTTCCCTTGCCTCCCCCTATTCTCCCTGTAGTAGTCCCCCCATCGCAGTCACCAAAATCTCCTCCGCCATAGCCTCCCAACTCGACCCATAGCCAGCACCCCAGCCCCTATAACCCTGCCTCCTCTCCTTCTTATTCCTTCGACACCTCCACACTATAGCCACCACCCTTTGACCACCTCTCCCCCTCCCTTTCCTCCACCACCACAACTCCTCCCAGCTGCCTACCACTAGCCACCCACCTCCTGAACCATCACCCGCAACCACCCCACACCACCTACACCTGCCACCCCCTTCTCTTCCTTTTCTTCTCCTTTTTTCTTCCTCTTCTTCACTTCTTGACACCCTCCTCCCTATAGCCTTCGTTGTTGCCGCTGCCTCCCCTAAGCCGCCAAACACCACCCAACACCCTCCCCGCACCACCTGACCTGAGCCACATGTTCCTCCCTCTTTCCTTCTCTTCATCTTTTCCTTTTCTTCCTCTTCTCCCTCCCTTCGCTACACCCTCTTCCTGTAGCCACCTCCGCCGTCTCTGTCGTCCCTGAGCTACCACACTTCGACCTCCAACCACCTCCTACACCCTGCCTCACCCTTGCACCCAACAACCACCCCCAACCCTCCCTCCCTTAAGCCTACCCTCCCCCTCCCCCTCCTTTCCTTTTCCCTCTCCTTTTGCTCGTTACATGGTTGTAATTCTCTGAAATTTTAAAAAGCCTATAATTTAATAAACAACTTTTATTTGAGATAAATTAGCTTTCAAATTTATTTAATCTAATTATTTTATAGATTTTTGAGTATATAAAATTGGATATAAATATTTATTAAATTAAAATAAATATTTTTTATTTTATCATACTCTTTTTATTTAAATAATTTTTCAAACCATTATTTTACTAAAATTATCCTTTTAAACCCATATATTTAATTATATTAAATTAAATTATTAAATAAATTTATTACCCAAAAATATTGCATTTTATTATTTTATAAATTAAATTGTTTTATTTTATCCCATTTTCCCTTTTCTTTTTACTTTTTTCCTTTTCCTTCTCCTTTTTCTCCTTTCTTTCTTTTTCCTTTTTTCTTCCCTTGGGTCGCGCGACACCCCGGCCTGCCTTCCCCCCTACGCCTGGGTTGTAGGCCCGCTTCCTCTCCTTCTCCCATGTGTGAGCCCGGCCTGCCTCCCTTCTTTCTTTTCTTTCCTTTCCTTCCTCCCCCGACCGAGCCGACCCACTCCCCTCTTCCCACTTCGGTCGGCCTGGTAGCACCCCCCTCCTTTCTTTCTTCTTCTTCCTTTCCCCGACGCTAGCCCGACCATCTCCGCCATCTCCGCCGCCCCACTTGCAACCCTCCTCCCCCTACCGATCTCCCAGTCTCTCTCTCGCCATTTTTCCTACCCCATCTTGGCCCCACCACCTCTCCCTCTCCTTGCCCATACCCCTCTTTTCCCCCTCCCTCTCCCTGCCATTCCCATGCCCCCGCCACCCAGCCGCCGCCCTACCGAGCCCTATATCCCCTCCTTTCTCTTCCTCTTCTTGTTCTCCTTCCTTCCCTGCCTCATTCTGCCATTTTCGAGCCTCATATTCCCTTCCCCAACCTTATTTCTCTCCTTTCTTCTCCTTCCATTGTCCTCCCTATTTTTGCACCGCTGTTGCATTCTGCCGCTTCCAACTCTGCACCAGCCACCTGCACCACCCCCTGCCACCCTCTACCTCACCCCTGAACCATCACACCACCCCTCGAGCCACCCTGCATCCTCCTTCTTCCTCCCCTCTTCTTTTTATCTCCTTTTTCTCCCTTCTCGGTAACCACCCTGCACCGGCGTCGTTCTGCCGCTTCTACCACCACCTGAGCCACCAAACCAATCCTTGTAACCCCCTCTACCACCCCCAAACCTCCTTTGGTTGAAACCACCACCTACAGGCCTTCATTTTCCTCCTACATTTTCCTTCCTTCTCAACCCCCTCCATCTCGGCCCATCTCAGCAGCCACCTTCGCAGCCTCGCTGCCGCCGCTTCCCTTAGCCACCTTCAACCCATCCCGAACCACCACATACACCCCCTCTCCACCTATGCACCCTTCCTTTTACTTGAATCCTCCCCCACCTACCTTATTTCCTAACCCCAAAACCCTAACCCAAAATTGGCTCTCCCTCCTCCCTTTCTTGCCATTTCGAGCCCCTCCCCTTCATTTCTTTGCATGCAACTCATGCTGCATTTCTTGGTTTATTTGGTTAATGATTTTAAGGTATAATAATATTTTAAGTTAAGTATTTGATTAATTAAGTTCTATAAAATATTATGCTTGATTTTTCTTATTTCTAATATAATAAATATTGATATCATTTTTAGGTATTGGTTTTGGCTAATCAAAGCTTGAACCTTTAACCGGAATATCGGTAAGGTTTATTTTTGTAGGAATTAAGGTAATCGTTAAATCCCACTTAAACACATGGATAAATGTATGTTAGCACATTAGGCCTTTTAATATGTTATTATGCTTGATATATGTTGTTTACTATAATATATGTAGTTTCTTGTGTTGATTGATAAAAAAGGGAGCATGTTAGATTATATGCTATTTATGGAAATATTGCTTAGGGTAAGAGTTTGGTTATTAATGAAAATGTTAAGTATTTATTAATGTTGTATTATGCTACTGTGATCATTAATGCATGGTTAATATTATTGTGAGCCCTAAGGGTATTTTAGTAATATGTCTTGTGCAAGAATGTGGCCTAATATGTATAGGTGTTAATGAGTATTATATTAAATATAATGGTTGTGGAGTTGAATAATGAGAATGGGGCATTAACATTAATATTTCATATAGTGATAATAATTTAATATAAGTGGCATAATAAGGGGGAAATGGTAATTTATAAATAAAAAGGGTAAATTGGTAATTTTGGAAGTAAAGGGGTAAAATGGTAATTTGGAGGTAAGGGTATTATGGTAATTTTGGAAGTAAAAGGGTAAAATGGTAATTTTGAAAGTAAAGGGCAAAATGGTAATTTGGAGGTAAAGGTATATGGTAATTTGGAGGTAAAGGTATGATGGTAATTTGTAAGTAAAAGGGTATTATGGTAATTTGTGAGTAAAAGGATAAAATGTTAATTTGTAAGTAAAAGGGTAAATTGGTAATTTTGTATGTAAAGGGTAAAATGGTAATTTTGGGAAGTAAAGGGTAAAATGGTAACTTTGTGAGTAAGGGGTAAAATGATAATTTTGTAATTAAAGGTAAAATGGTAATTTCGGATGTAAAGGGACAAAATGGTAATTTGTAAGCAAAGGGTAAAATGCTAATTTTGTAATTAAAGGGCAAAATGGTAATTTCTTAATTAAAGGGCAAAATGGTAATTTTGGATGTAAAGGGGAAAAATGGTAATTTTATAAGTGAAAGGGCGTTATGGTAATTTTTGGAAGTTAAGGGGTAAAATGGTAATTTTGAAAGTAAAGGGAAAAATGGTAATTTTGTAAATAAATGGGTAAAGTGGAAATTGGAAAGGGGTAATTTGGTAATTATGATAATAGAGAAGGGCAATTTGGTAATTTAGCCAACTAAATGGTAATTTGGTGATTTTGATAATGGAGAAGGGTAATTTGACCAACAAAAGGGCAATTTGTTAATTATAATAAAGGAAAAGGGCAAATGGGTAGTCTAACGAACCAAATATAAATATGTTAAGTGTAACAATTATGAAGGGTAGTCGGTGACCTAATAAGTATGGGAGATAACTTGGTAACCTAAATCAAACAATGGGTAATTTGGTAATTATGCAATAAGGAGGGTAATATGGTAATTAGTCAAGTAAGGAAGGGATGACTTGACAATTATATAAGTAAGGGGTAAATGAGTAATTTGTATCTAACAGGTCGTTGTGATAGTGGAATTTCGTAATATGACTCAAATAACGCTAAATAGTAATATAAGAGTATTTGATAATTAGTAAGTATCATGAGAACGAATCCTAATTCGGAATTAGATGAGATTATAATGGCCTTAATGATTCCTCTATGTTACCTTAGATAACCGTTTGAATAAGAAATATCTAACGATATCAGAACGATTGAAAGTGAATAAGTATCTGATTGTTGTACTTTTGTGATCACCTTAATTAAGACACTAATACTTAAAGTGAAAGACCTCGAGATCGAGAATGGTGGCTCTTTAGGGGTCGCTATCCTAAAGACGTGGTTTAGCCCACGGTTATTATGCTATTTGCTGGTGTGCCTTTGTGTCCCAGCCAGGCCCTATATCTTACTCTATCTAGCTCTACGGACCTATTTAGGGGATATGCATACTTATGGATTAGGTGTCCTTGTCGGTAGGGTACTGAGTTAGCTTTATGCACCAATACGACTAGGGTACCTTTGCGTCCCTGGGTTGATAGTTGAAGGGTATTGTGTAGCTTTTATGCAGCAGTATGACCGGTGTACCTTTGTGTCCCGGGATCTTGATCTCCCTATCGAGGCAAACAAATGGAATTGTTGTGCTGATTAAAAAGGAAAAACACTAATCGTGATAGTGAAAGATTAATGAGTCAGGCCCAGTTGAATGTTATTATGAGTACCGATCCACTGAATATAATAGTGGCCCAAGAGGTTTTGTCCTGGATGATGTTTATGAGTATCGATCCACCGAATATAATAGTGGCCCAGGTGCGTGTTGTCCTGGATGATGTATATCTGTATTCCGATCCACTGGCTATAATAGTGGGGGTCCCGAGCTCAATAAATTTGATTTGGTTGTGAATAAATTATGGAAAAAATACTAATCACTTATAGTGGAACACCTTATGAGTCGGCGCCAGACCGGTCCACCAGCAAATAATAGTGGCCAGGAGCATTCTGCCTTAGAGACTGATCCACCGGCAATAATAGCAATCAAGAGCGTTCTACCCTATATGTATTTCGGTCAACCAGCTATAATAGTGGTGTTCCCGCATTCACACGGATATTTATAATCCATATGATTGATAATGATGGACTAAGGGCTTAAGGCCCGGAAGTATCGATTGTTCTTTATGGCCTATTAATATCTAATTGATTTATTAGATATGTGATTGTATGAATGTGGATATTAAGTATTTACCTTTCATTATGTATGTATGTATTATCACGTGTTGCATTGCGGGCCTGTTGTTAAGTAAGTTTTAAAGGGTTACTCAGTACCGTAGTACTGAAGGGTTCCATTCGTGAGGCTTCTACCTATTCAATGGGTAGTGTCCCTTGCATGTCCTTTTTAGGTACTATTCAAGTGGGCTCTTGGAAAAGAGCGTAAGCTACTATCCGGAATATCCTGGGATTGTACTCTTTCTCCTTTAAAATTTATGATTTCAATGTATTTGTTGATTTGTAACCACCACCGGTGGATTTTATTATTGTAAAGTGTTGTGTATGCTACTCTGATTTAAATATGTTTGAGTTTCTCGTAAGTTGTACTTTTCTCTTTTAGCCTGAGCACTTGGTACTAGAATGGTAGGAGTAAACCAGTTTGGTACTAAGTGTGGTGGTAATATTCACAGTTTTGTTATTTCGCTTCCGCTGATTATTTTAATAAAATGAAATTTTTCAGTAGTGAATTTTGGGGGTGTTACAATGGCTCACGTTGCATGGCAGTGTGAGTTAAGCCATGTAATTTTAGGTATATTTAGCATATATTAAGGTATTAGATAGTTTAATAATATTATATATCTAATTAATATTTTTAGAAAAAATCATTCTTTTATTTATCTACTATTAATATTTCACTTGTGACATTATTTTATGTACAACATTTCATTAATTGGAGCCTAAGCATTTTAAATCGGGATACCATTTAAGGTTGGTTTTATTAGAAATAAGGTAACCGTTATACTCACTAAAATGTGTGGCTTATCATATGTCAACATATTAGGATTTTTGGTATGTGATTTATATAAATATATTGTGTTACTTTTCAATTTCATGATTATTATGATGTCTTGTATATGGTGTGATATGTGTGAAATGGGTGACTAAGAAAAAAGGGGTTGATGTTGATGATGAGTGTTATGTGTATATACATGCTTGGTTAAGAGAGTATGGACACTTATGGTGAAATAGAACTAATAGGAGCCCTAAGGGCAATTTGGTCATTTGGGCACCTCCTGGTGTTTAAACCTAAATGGGATGTTTAATGTGTTAGGAATGTTGTTAAGAGTGGAGATGGGGTTTGGTGGATTATAAATGTATCTGATAGTAGAAATATTAATATTTTAGGGTCTAGGAGTATTTTGGTAAATTTTAATATATGATGGTGATAATTCCAATAAATGTGGTGGCAAAAGAATATCTGGTGCTAAGAATAATACTAAGGGTTTTGTGGTATTGGTAGTACATGGTTGGCTAATTATTAGTATTTTATGGCTTACGGGCATTTTAGTAATTTGACATGTGTAATGGGAGTCAGCTTAATAAGTATGTATGATAAGTGATAGTTGGTGCTAAGAATAATAATAAGGGTTTTGTGGTGTTAGTATTTCATGTTTGGGTGTAAATGGTGATAATATATGGTATAGGGGTATTTTGGTAATTTTGAAGTTGTAAGGGTGATTATATAAATAAATGTATATGCTAAGTGTTAAAGGATGTTTAAGTACAAAAATAAGATTGGTGGCATTAGTATATCATATTTGAGGGTAAATGGTGATAATATATGGTATAGGGATAGTTTGGTAATTTTGAAGGTACAAGGGTAATTATGCAAATAAATGTAAAAATAAAGTTTGGTGGTATCAGTACTATACAATTGGGCATAAATGGTGATAATATATGGTATAGGGATATTTTGGTAATTTGAAGGTGCAAATGTGATTATCCTATTAAATGTGCTTGCTAGGTAATAATGGGTGCTAAGTATGAAGATATGGTTTGGTGGTACTAGTAATACATGTTTGAGCATGATTGATGAATTTATATGGCCTAAGGGTATTTTGATAAATTTGAGGATCCAATGGTAGTTATGCTAATAAACATGTATGGCAAAGGTTAATTAGTGTTGGATGTGAGAGTCGTGATTTATGGTCTTAGTACCATCACTTTCAGTATGGTTATCAATATTACATGACCTAAAGACCTTTAGTAGTTTGGGCATGTATTAGGGTAATTATTTGAATAAACACGTATAGGGCAAGCCTAACCCAAGGGAGTTATGACCATGGGTGAAGAGAGTAAGGTTGGTTGCTATGAATCAATATGGGGATAAATGGTGATATGGGCGAGCAGTTGTACATTTGGGAAGCCCATGGAGTGTTAAAGAATGAGAAACTACCAAAAGTGTGGAATTAGAGTTTCTAGAAAGACTCGATTAGGAAGGTTAGTATCACATGAGCAAGATGGGGGAAATAGGCTATAGAACCTCATGAGATGGATAATCATCATAACAAGTGCTTGGTTGTGGGATTTTAGGACCAATTAAGGAGTAGATAAGGGGTTAGGTCCATTTGGGACAAATCAGGGTGTTGAAGATTAACCTTAGGGGCCAATTGTTATCACATGTGAGGACAGGGGAAATGGGCTATGAACCATAGGTAAAAGGGCTCTAATCGCATGTTTGGGTTGGTGGATAATCTTGGGGCCTCAAGGGATTAGTGAGAAGTGTGGATATCCCTAGTTAGGGAATTAGGGTTTCCATGAGGTCAGGTTTGGTAGGGGTGATAGTAGGTCAAGAGTCTTATATGGTGTATGTATAGATGTGTGTGTGAGATATGAACAAATAAGATACGAATAAGACACTAATCACTTAAAGTGGAAGATCATTGAGCCAGATCTGTGTGTAGGATATTTACCGGTCCAATGGTTATAATAGTGGCCAGGTACGTTTTGCCCTTGATTGTAGTAGATTACCGGTCCACTGGTTATAATAGTGGTTAGGTACGTTTTGCCCTGGATTTTAGTATATTATTGGTCCACCGGTTATAATAATAGTCAGTGCTTTCTACCTTAGTTTGTAGGATATTTTTGGTTTATCGGTTATAATAGTGGGGGTCTCGAGCTCAATAATGAAACCCTTGAATGATATCAATATATGGAAAAGACACTAATAACTTACAGTGGAACACTACGTGGGTCGGGATCGTGTGTAGCATATTTAACGGTTCACCAGTTATATGAGTGGTTAGGTGTGTTTTTCCCTTGATTATAGTATATCAGTATGTCTACCGGTCCACCGATTATAATAGTAGTCAGGAGCGTTTTGTCGTGGATTATATTAGGTTTATCGATCCACCGGTCATAATAGTGGTCAAGAGCGTTTTGCCCTAGCTGATATAGTTATCGATCCATTGGTCATAATAGTAGGGTCCTTGAACCACATGGATATAAATCGAGTGATAGTTGATTATGAAACTAATGGCTTAAATGCAAATAATAATGAATGAACTAACATGTCCCACTAATGCGTGTAACATTCATGTTGTGACGTTGTTGAGAAGTTTTGTGGATCGATTATTTTAGTTGTACTACAGAGAGCATTGATTGAACATTCCTATAATAAGTTCTATTACTTCTAAGTGAATGAGCATTATGGCATATGATCTTGATGCATGTGGCTATCTGAATGATTATTGCATTTCAGATGATATATGTACTATTCCATGATTATGTGTTCGTTGTGTTGCATTTGATGCATTGCACGTGTACCTTACATGTTAGTCTCTTATAATGGGTTACTCAATACCATAGTACTGAAGGGGTTCCTTTATTGGTCCCTTGCTTATTTAATAGGCAGTGGCCTTTATAGATTAACTCGCATGCTAACATTGAGATTTATCTTTGGGAGAGAGTAAGGTTATCCGGGGCGCTAATCGGTGTTTCGAACTAGAAATTCTTTTTGTATCTTCCTCGAAACTCTTTGTATTTCTTTTCTACTGAAATTTTCTTTGTGACCACAATTAGTGGATTTTCCTTGGAAGGTGAGTCAACCTTCCTAACTATTGCCCTACTATAATTTGTAAATGTGTTCTTAAAATGTAATTAAAGCAAATTTCCTAGCCTTAATACTTAGTATTAGAACTGTGGAAGGAAACTGGTCTACTATTAAATGTGGTGGTACACCCCAAAATTTACTGTATTTACTTCCATATAAAAATTTTAAAATAAATTTTTTTAGTAGTGAATTTTGGGGTGTGTAATAATGGATTTGGGTATAGGTTTTTTTATTAGGTTTAGGTGACTAATAGGAGGTACCCAATCGATACTCGATCTGTTGTCATTCCTACTACACTATGTAATTTTTTTGGTAACAAAGATCCATTTATTTGTATCGGAATTTTAATTCAAAAATATTGGGATCTATAAAATAGAGGAAAAAAAACGAAAGCAAATTTTGGCTATATATTTTTCTCTCAAAATTGCATTTGTGTTTTCCCTCTTGATTTATATTGATTTCATCATGAAAACTATTATGTTGGAAGAATAGTAGATTTCGTGCACACACAAAAAAAAAATATTTTAACTTACACCTAACTACTTATCTTGATTAAAATAATTAATTTTTAAAGGATATTTTGAGGAGTTTAGGTTATACATACCATAATATACAAAAACTTATAGATCTATTCAAAGAAAATAAAATGAACACAATAGATTTAATAAAATTGCAATTTACAAACAATATCTAATCAAAAAAATGATTTACATACAATAGATTTAATATATAATATATATGTCTAAATTAACTACATACGGAGAAAATTTATGCATTCCGCCATAAGACATGCACGATTTAAAATAATCTATTTCATGAGCTCATTTTTCTTTTATCATTTTTAAGGTCTTTCAAACATTTCTCTTACTTTGTTCTACTATGTTTATACTCCTAAGAAATAGGGGAAAATGTATTATTTATCTATTTTATGTGTATGTTATCTTGATACCACCACGCCTTTTTAGCATGGTAGTATTGGTGTTCAAGCGTACGTGTAGTAATTGGGATTCAATCTTCACTAAAAGCTATACTATTTCAAATATATATATATATATATATATATTTGTTTTGATGGATGCATTGAATTCCCCATAGCAAATAAAAGTTAACCAAAAGGGAGAAAAATACAAAGCAAAAAAGAAAGATTGTTGAACAATAATAGTAACAAAAATAGAGTAAACTAACTATTTAAAATAAAGGAAAATTATTATGTTTGGATGTCGTTGATGCAATATATAAAAACTAACAAAAAGCATGCATCTAATAGAACACTAAGAAGCCATAATTAGAAGAAAAAAATGAAGAAAATAAATATGAAAAGGAAAGATGAATGTGTTTGAGAAAAAGCTATTTTAGTTACACAAAGGGCATTCTTCGAAAAGAAGAGAAAAGGTAAAAAGAATTGAAAAAGAGATAAGAATCTATCTTTAGGTAAACATGTGTAATTTATAATAAGAAGGATAGTAACTAAGCGAGTGGTCAATAATAATGTTTTCCCCTCAAACATTTTGAATATATAAAAGTGGTTAAATGAGAAGTGCTAAATTAAAAAGTAGCGGTTACACAGATTAGATATATGACAAAGAGGGGGTGGTTAAGTATGTCATAGAGGGTGGATAGATGGAAAAGAATCAAAGAATTTTGGGGGTAGTTACGACAGTTAAAATGGAAAAAAGTTAAAGAAAGAAAAAGTGCTGAGAAGGGGGATATTTAATAATGCTACAATAATTTACTTGTTTGTCATTCTCATGTTTTTTTAAATTAAAATTACACCCAAGGACATTTTGGGTACCTTACATTATGCATACTATAAAGGGTTGTGATTTAAAGAGTAGTGTAGATAGCAACCTGAGTTTTTAAATTCCTTGGCTTATGAAGCCCATAGACATCATTATTAACAAAGTCAGAGTACAAATATTGGGCATGTATCAAAAAACAAAAGTTACAAGCCAATTTTATGTTAAAGTTTGCCAACCTATTGTCACTTTCTTGGACGCCAATAGATGTAGTAGATGCACCAACCATTAAATTGCTATAAATATTCCCTATAGTCATGGAGAACAAGAAACATAGGGTGAAAGGGATAAGCTTTATAAACAAGGTGAAGGAGATAACATCACATTCAGTGATCAAATTTTTGAATCCTAGAGTTTTGGCTTTATATATCCCATCTCTTAGTGCTCATGCCTCTCCCATCAAACTTTATTTAATTATAATACATCTTGATTATTTATAAATCCATTCACCTTCATGTTTTTTGGATAACTGCTCCTGCTACAAACTTGCCATCTTTGTCATGTCACGAACCATCACAATTGAGTTTAAGAAAATTAGGGGGAGGAGGGTACACTTGATTATGATGGTTTTGTCTTCTTTCCTTTGGTTATTTTACCTTTTAAGTGGTACCATTTAAAGATTTTTTTCTTTTAATGGGTTAAATGAGATCTAACTTAATGTTTGCCTCAAAAAAATTTTACTCCGACTAAACCATAAGGAATCTATGGGTTGGATGAACACAATATTCTGAATTTTTCATGTGTGTTCTTCAATAGATTTGATGTTCACTTTGATCTAATTTATGGAGTTGGAATTATTCTTGAAGGTATCCATTTGATCATTGCCAATTTTATCCCAAACAAAAACCACTGCTAGAAAATGATAGAATATATGTTGTATGGATTCAGGATCTAAGTTACTAACGGGTATGCATCATTATTGATAATGCATTTTTTTAATAGGATGGACTTGGTAGGAAACTTATCATGATGACTAAGCTAGAACATGGATTGAACTTATGGATGAGAATTAAGTTGCCATATCTAGTTCCAAACCTTCAAAGTATTTATAGTTATTTTTTATTATAGGAAATTGAAGGTCGGGCTGGTAATAAAATTACCATCAGTTGTGATATTCCATATAAGAATGTAAATTTTGTAATAAGAGGTTCAGGCTTGAGGTGTGGCTTTAATGGAGTCTAAGATTACATCATGTACAAGCATGGAAATCTTTGACACCTTAATAGTTCATGATATGAGTATTTCCTTAGTTAATATTATCAAGCTCTTAAATACTAGCCCAAAAGACAAGGATCGACCCTAAAAGGTTTTTAAGTTGTTCCCATATGCACCTTAATCTGCCTTAGTCTTGGACTGGCCTGCTATTGAATAATACCCTAAATTTAACCTACTAATAATTTTAGGTAATTAATATTGAAATTAATATATAACCTAGCCTTAATCCCTAGGTGATTAATGTTTTAATATTATCCTAATTCTTTAATTCTAAATTTAAACAAATTTCTAATCCTAATCCCAAACTTCCTTTTCTTCTTCCCTTTTCCTTTTTTCCTTTTCTTTCTTCTTTTCCCCTTTTCTTTTTCTTCTTCCATGGTCTTCTTCTTCTTCCCCTCGTGAACTTCTTCCTTCCCCAACCCTTTTCCTTAGGTTGTGCCTCCAACTACAATCCTACCTAAGTCTAAAACCATCATAACCTCCCTTCATTCCAGGGACATGTTGTTGGAAAATTTCCCCCAAATCCCTCTGATCTTTGCCTCTTCCCCATACACCTATGAAATTTGAATAATTGGATGTTGGGATTAAGTTCTATAAGAACTATGCATACACGTGTGGTTTTAGTGTCCGTTTGTCTAGTGAAAAGAAAACCGTGAGTAATGTTGTGACATTAAAATATCTTGTTTGTACTAGGAAAGGATTTAAACCATCAAGGAATATATGTCGTGCCCAAGGTAGTAGTGAAGGTGGAACTAGAAGGAGAGTGGTTAATTGAAATACCCCAAAAATATTTATTTTAAGAAGTGTAATTAAATAAGGATTTATTAGGGAATTAATTTAATTATTTATTTTTATTGGAATAGAAAGAAATTATTTAGGAAAAATTAAGAAGGAATTTATAAATATTTTTTATAAGGAAAAATTGGGTATTTTACTAATTAAAAAGGAATTTATGAAGAATCTTTTAAAAATTCAAAATTTGCCTAAAAAGAAAATTTAATATTATTTCATTTAAAATATTTTTATTTTAAATACCCAAAATATTCTAATGAATTTAATTAACCCCAACCTACCTATTTTTTTTCTTTTTCCTTATTCCTCTTTCTTTTTCTTTCTTCCTTTTTCTTTTCTTTTTCTTTCTTTTCTTTCTTTTCTTTCTTTTTCTTCTTCTCTCTCCTTCTTATTCTGATTGGGCCTGTCGTGGCCCAATCTGTAATCCCCCAAAATTTTAGAAAACCTATAGTTTAATAAATAACTTTTATTTAAACTAAATTAGCTTTTAAAATTATTTAATTTAATTATTTTATGTATTTTTAAGTGTACAAATTTGGATAGGAGTATTTAATAAATTAAAAATAAATATTTTTTCATTTTATCACCTTGTTTTTAATTAAATAATCTTTCAATCTATTATTTACTAAAAGTATCAATTTCAAACCAATATATTAAATTAAATTATTTATCAAAAGGATTACATTTTATTATTTTCTAAATTAAATTAAATTATTCTCCCCTATTTTCTCATTTTCCTTTTCTTTTTCTTTTCCTTTCCTTCTCCTTTTTCTCCTTTTTCTTCTTTCTTTTCTTTTCCTCTTTTCCTTCGGGCCGCTAGGCCAGCCCTTTCCCCTCTCCCCTGCGCACTGGGCCTCGGCCCATCACTCCCTCCCCCTTCCTTCCTCCCTCTCCCGCGTGGCCCGTGCGACACAGCCCAGCCACCCCTCCTTTCTTCTTTTCCCAGACCGGACCGGCCGGCCTATCCTTCTTTCTTAAGCCGGTCCACCCGCTCGCACCCCTCCCCTTCCTTTCTCTCTTCTTTCACGCCCGACCACCATTGTCTGCCATGATCGAGCACGCCAGCCGCCTGCAACTGCCATACCCGGCCACCACCTACCTCCCTGGTACTCCCTCTCCCTTCCCCGTCATTTTCTTTCCTATTTCAAACCAAACAAACTCCTGGATCACAGCTCGCATGCCCCTTTTCCTTTCCCCCTTCTTCCCTTCACCTCCCTATCACCCGACCACCATCTGCCACCCTACAACCTGCCCTGGCCGGCCACCTACTCCCCTCTGCCTCCTCTTGTTTTTCTTCATCCCTTCTTGCCTCATCCTACTCATAATTTCGAGCCCTCCTTCCCTTCCCCGATTCTTTTCTTTCATTTTCTCCTCCTTCCCATTCTTCCCTGGTTTTTGCACGCCGCCGCCAGTCGTCGCTCCAACCACCGCACCAAGCCCCTGCGCCACCCACTGCCACCCTATACCTCAGCCCTGCACCACCACGAGACCACCCAAGCCACCCTCGAGCCCCTACAGCTCCTCCCTTCTCCACCTCTTCTTTTTCTCCCCACTTTCCTCCCTTATCGCCAAGCCACCTGCAACCGCCCCGTTCTCCGCCATCCAGCCACCTCTGATGCCACCCAAACCACCAACCTACACCCTGCAACCTCCTCTACCACCCCCATACCTTACTTTCTTGAAAACAGCCCCCTTACCCCTCCATTTTCCCCCTCTCTTTTCCTTCCTTCTCAGCCACACCCAGCCCGATAGCCATCTTCGCCGCCTTGCTGCCGCCGCCTCCACCTCCCTATGCCGCCATGAAACCATCCCCAGCCTCCACCTACACCCCCTCTTCACTTCTGCACCCTTCCTTTGCCTCCAATCCTCCCCCATCTACCTCCTTTTCTAGCCTAAAGTCCCTAAACCGAGCCATCCCCCCTCCCTTCTACCTCACCCCCTTCGACCATTTTCCCTCCTTGTAAGCTGCATGTGGCTCATGTTGTTCATGCAGCGTGAGCTCCCCCTTTGATTTGGAATTTATTTGTCTAAATTTTGAGGTATATTAATAGTTAATTAAATTGTTTTATTATTAAATAATTTTTTATAAAGTTTTATCCTTTTTAATTTCCTACTTCTAATATAATACTTATTGATATTATTTTTAGGTGTTGAGTTGCTAATTAAGCTTTGAATATTTAACCGGGATACCGACAATGTTCGATTTTTGCGGGATTAAGGTAATTGTTAAACCTCACTTAAATGCATGGAAAAACGTATGCTAGCACATTAGGGATTTAGTATGATTTTATGCATGTTTTGTGTTGCCTAGTATGATATATATGGTTGCTTATATTGATTGATAAAAAGAAAGGAAAAGAAAATTATGATAGCTTTTGTGCCATGTGTAGAGATGATACTTAAGGAATAAGTTTGATATTTGATGGAAATGTTAAATGTTTGTCTATGATGTATTATGTTGCTAATGCTTGAATAATATTATTGTCTAAGGGTATTTTAGTAATATGCTTATGTAAGTATGTGATCTAATATATGTAGTTACTAATGAGTATTATGTTGAACAATGACAAGTTAGTGGAGTTAAATGATAAGAATGAAGTGCTAATATTAGTATTTTATGTAGTGGTGAAAGTGGTGTAATAAAGGGCTTAAGTGGAAGTTTTATAAGTGAAAAGGGTATTTTGGAAATTTTATAGTAAAGGGGTATTTTGGTAATTTTGAAAGAAATGGGTAAAACGGTGATTTTGTAAGCAAAAGTGTATTTTGGTAATTTCAAAAGAAATGGTTGAAATGATACTTTTATAAGTAAAAGGATAAAATTGTAAGTTGTGAGAAAGAAGGGTATTATGGTAATTTTCGAGGCAAAAGGGCAATATGGTAATTTTATGATTAAATGGCAAATGGTAATTTTACAGGTAAAAGGGGTATTATGGTAATTTTGGGAGTAAAGGGTCAAGTGGTAATTTTGGAAGTAAGAGATAAAATGGTAATTTTAGAAGAGAAGGGCAGAATGGTAATTTGTAAGAAAAGGGTAAAATAGTAATTTAGGGTAAAATAGTAATTTTGGATGTAAAGGGTATTATGGTATTTGCAAGCAAAAGGGTAATATGGTAAATTTGGATGTAAAGGGGGTAAGATGGCAATTTTATAAATAAAAGGATGTTATGGTAATTTGGGAGTAAGGGGTAGAAGAATAATTTTGTAAATAAAAGGATATTATGGTAAACTTGGGAGTAAGGGGTAACTTGGTAACTATGATAACAACGAAAGATAATTTGGTAATTAAATTATGATTATAGAAGGGCAATTGGATAATTATGATACTAGAGAAGGGTAATTTGGTAAATTAACCAATTAAAGGGTATTATGGTAATTTTAATAATGGAGAAGAGTAATATAGTAATTATAAAAATGGAGAAGGGTAAATTAATAATTATAAATATGGATAAGGGTAAATTGGTAATTATAATTATGAAGAAGGGTAAATTAATAATTGTAATTATAAAGAAGGGTAATTTGGGATTTATGATAATTGAAAAGGGTAAAATGGTAAATATAATAATTAAGAAGGGTAAAATGGAAATGATAATAATTGAGAAGGGTAATTTGGTAATTTTGATAATGGATAAGGGCAATTTAGTAATTTATCCAACTAAAGGGCAAGTTGTTGATTGTAATAAAAGAAAATGACAAATTGGTAATCTAACCAACTAAATGGGAGACATGTTAAGTGTAGCAATTATGAATGGTGAATGGTGATCTAAACAAGCGTAGGAGATAACTTGGTAACCTAAACTGAGCAAAGGGTAATTTGGTAATTATGCAACAAGGAGGGTAATATGGTAGTTTGTCAAGTAAGGAAGGGATGACTTAGTAATTATATAAGTAAGGGGTAAATACGTAATTTGTACCTAACATTTCGTTGTAATTGTGGAATTTCATAATATGATTCAAATAATGCTGATTAGTAAGGTAAGAGTATTTGGTAATTAGTAAGTATCACGAGAACAAATCCTAACTCGGAATTAGATGAGATTATGATGTCCTTAATGGTTTCTCTCTGATATTCTGGATAATCGTCTAAATAAGAAATGACTAATGATATCGGAACGATTGAAAGTGCATAAGTATCTGATTATTGTGCTTTTTGGTGATCACCTTAATTAAGACACTAATACTTAAAGTGAAAGACCTCGAGATCGGGAATGGTGACTCTTTAGGGGTCGCTACCCTAAAGATGTGGTTTAGTCCACAATTATTCTAGTATTTGCTAGTGTGCCTTTGTGCCCCAGCCAGGCCCTATATCTTACTCTATCTAGCTCTACGGACCTAGTTAGGGGGTATGCATACTTATGGATTAGGTGTCAATGTCGATAGGGTACTGAGTAGCATTATGCACCAGTACGACCAGGGTACCTTTGCGTCCCTGGGTTCGTGGTTGAAGGGTACTGAGAAGCTTGTATGCACCGGTACGACCGGTTGACCTTTGTGTCCCGGGTTCTTGATCTCCGGTCCGAGGCAAATAAATATAATTGTTGTGCTGATTAAAGAAAGGAAAAACACTAATTACAAAAGTAAAAGATTAATGAGCCGGGCCCAATTGACTTATGATATTGAGTACCGATCCACCGGTTATAATAGTGTCCTAGGAGCGTGTTGCCCTGGCAAGTGATTATGAGTACCGATCCACCGGATATAATAGTGGCCCAGGAGCGTTTTGCCCTAGATGATGATTATATGTATTCCGATCCACCGGCTAAAATAGTGGGGGTCCCGAGCTCAATAAGACAAGCATTGGATGTGAATAAACTATGGAAAGATATTAATTACTTATAGTGGAACACCTTGTGAGTCGGGGCCAAACCGGTCCACCGGCGAATAATAGTGGCCAGGAGCGTTCTACCCTGGAGATCGATCCACCAGCAGTAATAGTGGTCAGGAGCATTCTGCCCTGTATGTATTCCAGTCCACCGGTTATAATAGTGGAATTCCCGCACTCACTTGGATATAACGAGATAGATGATTGAATAATGATGGACTAATGGCTTAAGGCCCAAAAGTATCGATCGTACTTTATAACTCGTTGATATGTGGCAGCCTTGTTATATATGTTATTGTTATGTATGCACCTCTCATTACATATGTATATAGCTTGCATTACGTGCCGCATTGCGGGCCTATTTTTAAGTGTGGTATTGAAGGGTTACTCAATACCATAGTACTGAAGGAATCCCTTCGTGGGGCCCCTGCCTATTCAATGGGCAGTGCCCCTTGCAGGTCTTTTCAGGTGCTACTCAAGTGGGCTACGGGAAAGAGAGTAAGGAATTATCCGGAACCGTTTAGGGTTTTTCTCCTTCTCTTTTAAATTCATGGTTTTAATGTTAATGTTGTTAATGTAACCATCACTGGTGGATTCTATTCCTGTAAATGATTTGATGCGCTACTCTGATTTAAAAATGGATTGTAAATTGTGTTTTATGCCTTTAGCCTTAGCACTTAGTACTGGGACGGTAAGAGTGAACCGGTCTGGTACTAAGTGTGGCCGTAATATCCCCAAGATTCACGATTTTATAATTTGCTTTCGCTAACTCTTTCTAATAAAATAAAATTTTTCAGTAGTGAATTTTGGAGGTATTACACAATCTCTTCTTTCTTTCTTTTTCTCTCCCGCGGCCCATCTTCCCACTTCCTTTTATTTTCTTCCCTTGGCAGCCAAAACGCTGCATATCGCTTCTTTTCCCCCTGGAATGTCGTGTTCCATTTAAAAATTTTATAACGCACACCGACCGGCCCGATTCTCCTTCCTCTTTTCTTTTCTTTCTTTTTCCCCAGCCGCCCGGTTCACCTTCTTCTTCCTCCTTCCTCCTCCACCGTCAACCTGTAGCTCCGTCGCCTCCAAAAATGGCGCTGCCGGCCACGCTTGACTTGACCAGCCGTTTCTCCTGTCTTTCTCTTCCCCTTGAATCACAGTTCGACCTAACCTAACCCACTTTCCTTTTCCTTCGTGCAAAACTCTCCTTTTCCTGTGTGAAAAGTCAACCACAACCTGAATTTGTGCCAGCCATTTGACACCGTCGGCTACCCCAAACCCTACCTGCATTATCTTCCTGCCGACCCTCAGAACCCTACCTTCCCCTCCAAACTCTACAAATACCCCTTATTTGGTTTATTTCAAAACTTTTTCCCCACAACCCTAAGAACCTACCCTACGCACTACCGCAACTTCAAACGACCTTTCTTCTGTTGTTAGCCAACTACGCCGCCATCTCTACCTACCTAAGTCTTCCCTGCACCGCCCTCTAACTAACTGAACCACCCATCCCCCTCGATTCTTCTTGCACAAGCCACCACAGCCGTGGGAAGTTTCTCTGCCCAACAAGCCAAATTTTTACACCTGTAACCCTTCGCGCCACCGTCCACCACCACATTTTCCGCTATAACTGCCTTCTGCACCACCCAAAAGCTGCTACCAATCTTCCTCCACCTCGTCCTACCCTTCTTTTCTCCTTTCTCCTTCTCCTCCCCTCTCTTTCTTCTTCTCTTCATTTCGGCCGCCATGCGCCGCCGCCACTTGCTGCGCCACCACCCTCACTTTACTCCTCTCAGTCTAGGCTACCACCAACACCTCAACCTCCACCCTTATTCTCCATCTCTTCTTCTTAAACTTAAACTTTTTCCTTTTCTATCCTCTTTTTCAGCCACCGCCGCTGCAGCCGTGCCCACCGCCGGTGCCACCTATCTCCACCGACCCAAGGTGAAACCCTAAACCCTCTCAGCCCTTCTCTCCTATTTATTTAAGCTTATTATATTTTATTTTAATTTTTAACCCTTATTCGATTATTATTATTATTATTATTATTATTATTATTATTATTGAGCTTAATATTAATGATATCATTTCTTGGCAGAGTCGAGAGTATGTATAAATTATTTAAGTTATTAGTTTTGAATTATTAATATTATTAGTATTATTATAAGTTTTATTATCACTATTAATATTATTATTATTAGTATTATTATTTTTATTATTACTATTATCTATCTAAAGGGGGTCGAAGCCCTATTTTATTTAAATGGTGCACAAAATCCTATTTTTATTATTAATATTATTATTTCTACTATTAATAATAATATTATTATTATTATCTTTATTATTATTAATATCATTATAAGTAATATGTGTTATTAATATTAAATGGTACCTTCACTATTTTGAGGTAGGGTCGAAAACCCTACCTTATATTATTTAGGCTTAAGTTGTTGTTATTATTATTATTATTATTATTATTATTATTATTATTATTATTATTATTATCATCATCATCATCATCATCATCATCATTATTAGCATTATTTTGGTGGAGGGTAGAAGCCTCTATATCACCATCCATTTTGAATTACATTAATATTATTATTAGTATTTTTAGTAGTATTTTGTATAGTTATTATTAGTATAATATTGTTTTATTAAAAATCTAGTCTTAGAATAAGTTAGTGAATAATAGTATTTTTTAGAATAAGTTAGTGAATAATAGTATTTTAGGTAAGGAGTAACTAAGGTCGTTTGTGTATTATGTATTTTATATGTCATGCATGCCATATGATATGAAATTATAATGTATTTTATGTGTAATTGTATAACTGTCATATATGCAGCATGATATGGAGTTGAGGTGTGAAAGACACTAATACTTATAGTGGAACACCGTATGAGAAGGGGCCAGACTGATCCATCGGCATAAAATAGTGGTAGGGTATGTTACCTTAGTGACCGATCCACTTGCTAAAATAGTGGTCAGGCGCTGGAGTGCTTGGAGACTGATCCACCGGCTAAAATAGTGGGGTTCCCATACTCATGTGAACTTGATAAAGAACATGGTGTGAATAGATTTCCGATAAGAGATTAATTAAAAAATTAATCTGGATTATTTGAGCCTTTGTGCATGGGCTTGAACGTTTATAAGCTGTATATTATCCTGCATGACATTGTATATTATATGTGTGGGTTTGAATGTTTGTAAGCTGTATATTATATCGTATGATTCTATGTACTTGTATGTTGGCCTTAGTGCTCGGTTACCTTACTCAGTACGTAGCGTACTGATCACCCCTTTTATGGGTGCTGCTCATTCCCATGAGCAGAATGCCTGTCTAACGTATTGTAGGTAGGTGATGTCTTCTTTAATGTCATTGATGTCTATGGGACATCAGGTGGAGCCGAGTGATGATTTGGGTTGAATCACGAGACTATTATTCCTTTTCTCGTTTAACTATGTTTGAAACTCCAGAGACAATTTTAATATTGTAGCTATCTTTCTTCTCCGAAGAACTATCTCTCGTATTTCGGATTATGTAAAAACTTATGCGTAATCTGATTTTCGTATTTATGAACTTTGGATTATACAATGATGTGAGTAGTTTTCTTAGCCTTAGCACTTGGTACTTGAATGGTAGGAGTGAACCGGTCTGGTACTAAGTGTGGCGGTAGCATTACCAGAATTTACGGGTTTTAAATTTAAAGGTCTTGTTTTTTAAAAAAAAAATATGTAAATTTTGGGGTGTTACATTAATAGAGTGGGATGTAGAGCTAGAATGTGTCATAAGTGTAACATTAAAGGGTTTATGTGATTTTAAATTTTTATGAGGGACATAATCATCTTCTAGCTACCCCTAATTTTAGACAATTTCTAAAAAAGGGGAGGAATTTGACTATCTTGCATAAGAAATTCATTACAGATAATGCTAAGATGAACATTGGGGCATCGAAATCATTTTAGTTATTCAAAGAACATGTGGGAGGGTATGAGAATATAGGTGCTTCATTACAGGATTTTAAGAACTATTCTAGGGGTGTGAAGTGTTACATTGGAGATACTGATTCTGATATGTTTGTGGAAATCTTTCGTAAGAAGATGGAGAATTGGAATGGATATTATTTTGATTATATGGTTGGTGATAGTGGAGTTCTTGTTTTTGCTTTATGGGCTAATCCTATATCTAGGAAGATTACTCTCTATTTGGTGATATGATTTTATTTGATTGTCCTTATGGTACAAATAAGTACAATTTGAATTTTGTGCCATTTACTAGGGTTGATCATCACAAAAAGTATGTCACCTTTGGAGTAGGGTTAATAGCTCATGAAAATATTTGTTCATTTCAGTGGTTATTTGAAACATTTTTGAAGGCTATGGGAAATATTGAGCCTTATTGTATAATAACTTATCAAGATCCAGCAATGAAAATTGCCATAGAGAGGGTTTTTAAGAAGACTCACCATAGATTTTGCATGTGGCACATTATGAGTAAATTGCCTGAAAAAGTTGGTCCTTCCATATGTGACTCTGATTTTATAAACAGGTTATCTGCATGTGTGTGGAGTGTACAACTTGAACCTGAGGAGTTCGAGTGTAAGTGGATGGGGATAATTGTTGAATTTGGTTTGGAGGAACATGAATGGCTTGGTCATATGTTTGATATAAGAAACTTATGGATACCTGTATATTTTAGAGACTTGTTTATAGGAGGGCTTCTAAGAACAACTTCAAGATCAGAGAGTGAGAATAACTTTTTTGGGACTTTCACTAATAATCATTATACTTTGGTTGAATTTTGTATGCGGTATGAGAGTGCATTGGATGGACAAATGTATAAACAGTTGGAGCTAAATAAAGTATCACAATTGTCATATCCTGAACTTAGGACTCCCCTTAAATTGGAAAAGCATGCATTTGAGGTTTATACCCATACTATATTTTTTGAGTTTCAAATTGAGATTTTGGCTGCTTCATTTTCATGTGGGCTTGATGATTTTATGAGGGAAGGTGATTTAGAGATTGCTATGGTTGGTGAACTTGGTATGTCAAAATTTAAGAATACTTTTCGGGTGATATATAATACAATAAACGAAGATATTAAGTGCTCTTGTAAGATGTTTCAAAGATGCGGGATTCCATGTAGGCATATGCTTTAGGTTTTGAAAGGAAAAGGAATAGACCATATTCCTACTCAATTGGTAGTGAATCGGTGGACTAAAGATGCCATGAAAAAGCTAATATATGATATAGAAGGAAACCCATCGGAACAATGCTCCAAATCTGATGATATGAAGACTAATTTGAGGAGGTTATGGTCTGAAATGTTTGAATGCGTCAGCCTAGTTGAAGGGAATCAAGAAGGTATCCATCAATTTATAAGAGTTCTTCAAGATTTTAAGAAGGAATGGAGTGAGAAGAATATTAGTGATAAGCCTTCAAGCAAATCAGATATCATTAAATCTTTAATTGGGATAAGTGTTCCGAGTGAAGTTACCATTTAAGTCCTGTGTCAATCCAAAAATAAAGGAAGTGAAAAGAGGATCAAAGGGGAGAAAGAAAAGGCTATTGAATAACAAAAGAAGATGATAAGAAAGTGCAAGGCATGTGGAGAGTATGCAGGCCATGATAGTGGGAACTGTCCCACAAAATCATAATTAAAATCAAAGGTAAAAGAAATTATTTTACTTCTCCATCTAAATTTGTAATATTTTTTTAATTCCTTACTTCAAATTTTAACAAATGCCAATTTTTTATATGTAGATGACAGATTTTGGAATGAAAGACCGGAGTTGGACATAAATTTTTTTTTTCCAACTTCATGAAGGTATTGGTCATTGATGCTTTTCATTGTAGTTTAGATGAGAGTGGAAGGTTTCTTTTCAAACATGTATAAGGTTCAATTTAAGGAATTGTCAAATTTTGAATCATGGATGTTTTTTTTTCCTTCTCATATTATATAACTAAATGAATGTATATTTGATTAGTATGTTTTTTTCTTTTGTTGATGCATGCCTTTGGATGGAAATTAGATGGTTTAGGGTTTAGAGGGTTTAGGGTTTAAAGGGGTTAGGGTGTTTAGGGTTTATGGTTTAGGAGGTTGGGGTTTAGGGTTTAGGGTTTAGTGTTTAGAGGGTTTAGGGTTTAGGGTTTAGAATTTATGGTTTAGAGGGTTTAGGGTTAAGGGTTGAAAGGGTTTAGGGTTTGGGGTTTAGGGTTTAGAGGGTTTGTGGTGTAGGGTTTAGGGTTTAGGGTTTAGAGGGTGTAGGGTTTGGGATTTGGGGTTTGGGGTTTAGTGTTTAGTGTTTAGGGTTTAGAGGGTTTAGGGTTTAGGGTTTATGGTTTATGGTTTAGGGTTTATGGGGTTTAGGGTGTAGGGTTTAGAGGGTTTAGGGTTTATGGTTTAGAGAGTTTAGGGTTTAGAGGGTTTAGGGTTTAAGGTTTAGAGGGTTTATGGTTTAGGGTTTAGGTTTTATAGGGTTTAGGGTTTATGGTTTAGGGTTTAGAGGGTTAGGGTTTAGGGTTTGGGGTTATGGCTTAGGGCTTAGGGTTTAGAGGGTGTATGGGTTAGGGTTTAGGGTTTAGAGGGTTTGGGGTTTATGGTTCATGATTTAGATTTTTGAGGGTTTAGGGTTTAGTGTTTAGAGGGTTTGGGTGTTAAGGTTTAGGGTTTCGGGTTTAGAGGGTTTGGTGGTTAGGGTTTTGAGGGTTTAGGGTTTATGGTTTTCGTTTTAGAGGGTTAAGGGTTTTGGGGTTTAGGATTTGTGGTTTAGAGGGTTTGCTGTTTATGGGTTAGGGTTTAGGGTTTGCAGCTTAGGGGGTTGGGGTTTAGGGTTTATGGTTTAGAGGGTTTGGGGTGTATGGTTTTGGTTTTAGAAGGTTTAGGGTTTCGAGTTTGGGGTTTAGGGTATTGGTTGTAGGGTTTAGAGGGTTTAGGGTTTGGTGTTTGGGTTTTAGAGGGTTTTGGGTTTAGGGTTTAGGTTTTAGAGGGTTTTGGGTTTTGGGTTTTGGTTTTAGAGGGTTTAGGGTTTGGGGTTTGTATAGTTTATGGTTTTAGAGGTTTGAATATTTGGTTTGAATATAGGTTTGGTTTAGTTTTTTTGTTTGGTATTAATAAAATCTTGAATGTTGATTAAATTTTGATCTAATAGATGATATTTGTTCTTATGTTTGTATATTAATAAAAGTTTGTTTGTGACACTTCCTCTATATATATATAATATCCAAGCAACAAATATCTAGAAGAACAAAATAATCCACCCTACAACTAAGTACAAAAATCTTACTAATAAGATTTTTTTTAGCCTTCGTCTTCATCTAATAACGACGTACGAAAGTCGAGCTTTTCATCTTCATCCTTAAAATGATGAAATTGCATAGCATCCTCTTGCGACGTTCTCTTTGCCGATGCTATTGCCAAAAAATTAGCGGAAATGTTAAGATTACACAGTTAAAAGTTAATTTATAAGTTATTATAATAAGCTTAATTAAAAAAAATTGAACTTCAACTAGCTTATGGTCCAGATACTTCTAGAATTAATCAAAAAAAGGTTTTTTATAATTAAATAAATTAAAAGCTAACTTAAAGGTGCACTCTCTCATCAGTTAACGAATGCGAAGTTAAGGCCGATTTATTACTAGCGCAACGACGCACCACTCGGCCCTCTTGTCCAGCTGAAAAAGTAAGTGTTAGAGGGCCAAAGTTAAAACTAAGGAATTATCAATTGAATTCAACTTTAACCGTGATTGAACTGATTGAATTGCGCTCCCACGACTCTTTATGGGGTTACTTTTCTGATCAGGTTTTTTAAAATACTGGCATTGGGACGTTAACTTCGTCCGTATTAACCAAACCACAACGGTCGAGTGTCATTCATGTCGTGGTGTTGGTCGTGCCACTTTCTATATCCTGCCAGATTAACCTCAAATCGTATTGTCCTGGTCCGGTCCACTCCCCCCGCCGCACAAATCCTATTCCCCAATCCATGCTTCTCTCTCTCTCTCTCTCTCTCCTGCCCCCGCCCCTATTGTATCTACTCCGTCGCTCCCCTAAATTCTAGCAGCCACTTCCTGCCCCGGTTTCCCACTTTCTTTAACCGCCTCCCTCCAACTCTTTCTCTTCCACCCTATAAAATGACACCATCGCTGCTCTAGCCTCTAGTTCTCAAATTCTCCCTTATTCGGATCTGCTTCTGCTGTGGAGAGCAGAGCATTATTATCATCATGGGTCAGTTCAATGTAATGGCGACTTCCTTGTGTTTCTCTTTATTGCTTCTCTCCGTCGCTACGACATATGCAGGTACGTAACGTTCTCTCTCTCTCTCTCTCCTTTCATCTCTCCATAATGTCAGATTCTGAATTTATTTTTATAATGCACGTATGGTGTGCGTGCAGGTAGAGCAGGGAAGATAGGCATAAACTACGGTCGAGTAGCAGACAATCTTCCGAACCCAGAAAGAGTAGTCCAGCTCCTAAAATCACAAGGCATAACAGACGTCAAAATCTTCGACACCGATCCAACCGTCTTGAACGCCTTCTCAAACACGGGAATCAATCTCGTCGTAACACTCCCAAACGAACTCCTCTCGTCATCCGCCTCAAACCAGTCCTACACCGACACTTGGATCCGATCCAACATCCTTCCTTTCTATCCCAAAACCCAAATCACCGCCATCTGCGTGGGCAACGAAGTCTTAGACGACACGAACGATACCCAGTTCCTCGTGCCCGCCATGACCAACGTAATCAACTCCTTAACTAAAAACAACCTCGACAGCTCCATTAAAGTCTCTTCACCAATCTCGCTCAACGCACTGAAAACCTCTTACCCCCCGTCGTCCGGCTCCTTCAACCCTAATCTAACCGAATCCGTCATTAAACCGATGTGTCAGCTCCTGCGCAAGACGAACTCATCTCTCATGGTGAATGCTTACCCGTTCTTCGCGTATTCCGACGCTTCGAATAAGATTCCGTTGGAGTACGCTCTGTTCGGGAAGAATTCCGGCATGTCGGATTCGGGCAACGGTTTGAGGTACACCTGTTTGTTCGATGCTCAGGTGGACGCGGTTCGCGCCGCAATGAAGGCGATTTCGTACGACGACGTTAGGATTGTTGTGACCGAAACGGGCTGGCCGTCGAAAGGGGATGGGCCGAACGAGGCTGGAGCTAGCGAAAGTAATGCTGCGGCGTACAACGGGAATTTGGTGAAGAAAATTTTGAGCGGGAGCGGGACGCCTCTGAAGCCGGATGAGAGTTTGGATGTCTATCTGTTCGCCTTGTTTAACGAGAATCAGAAGCCTGGTCCGACTAGCGAGAGGAATTATGGATTGTTTTATCCGGATGAACGGAAGGTTTACGATGTACCGTTGACGGTGGAGCTGCCGGCGGAGGGGCGGTGATTGGCAGTTGAGTTGTTGAGGTGGTGCGTGCGGGCTGAAGAAGAGGCTCCGCCTCTGGTGACTGGTGGTGCATTATTAGGAATTGTTGGTTTTTAGTAGAGTTCATTATTAGGAATTGTTGGTTTTTAGTAGAGTTCATTATTAGGAATTGTTGGTTTTTAGTAGAGTTCATTTCATTGGTTATATTCTATTCGTTAGCTGTTAATTTTTATTATTGATAGTATAGTAAAAGATTATTAGGAATTGGTGGTTTTTATTACATTTCATTGGTTATATTCTATTCGTTAGGTGTTAATTTCGTTATTATTAGTATAGTAAAAAGATTTCACACGCGTTAAGAAATCTTCGTACATTTGATTGACCTCAATTAGTATCATTAATCAACTATTTTTTTATGTCCATCAAGATATAAATATAAATAAATTAATATATATATATATATATATAAATTTAGACTCTTATACAATTTATTATTTAAAATATAAACATAAGAACTCTTAATTACCGTTAGATCTATAAAATTTAAAGATCGAGGTTAAAATAAATTTAAATTGAATATTTATTAAATCTTAATCATTGATCAAATACTAATTTAATAATTAAAATTGATTCCTATATATGTATATTAGAAAGAATTTATACCGAATTTTATATATATATATATATATATATATATATATATATATATATATTACGCTATTAGTTTGGAATTATACTACACTTTTCTTCCCTTCCTTTTAGCCGATCAAAATCCCCCCCCCCTCTCTTTTTTTTTGCATCACATGTCTGAAGGTATGCATTTACAGTAGGTAAGGTGTGTGTACACTACATCGCTCTGGTACAACAAACTCCGTAAACTATGCAATACTAATTAAACCCTAAGTCTAAAAATGGTTAAGAATCAAACATATTATTAATCTAATTAACACCGCTCATGTGATCAGGTTCGGCCTTACATCTGGTGAGGTCCCAGGCATAAATATCAAGTGGGGCCTTCTTATACGATTTGGGCGAATATCTAAATTAAAAGTTTCTAATATTCAAATTTATGTTTTTTGGTAGATATTAATATAATAATAGATAAATAGGAAACTAAATGAAAAATATGCCAAAAAGAGAGAGAGAGAGAGAGAGTTGATTTGTCGGTTCCAGTGATGGAGCAATTCTACGGTCATTAGGATTCAAGGGAGCATCCGCACGGTATTCTCAACTTTTTTTCCGAGATAAATCACGACGGCATGTGTTTAGTGTTATAGAATAAAGTAGGGTCTCATTTTTTTATTTTTTTTTATTTACGCAAATGAAGATCAGAGGATTTACTATGACCCCCCGTTGTTCGAACTGGGATTAAATATATTCTAGTATTATATTTATATATAAAATATTTAGTTAGTTTAGTAGAAGATACAAAGGACTAGAACCGTAATTTTACCTTTAGGATCATGGATTTAAGAATCCCCTCGAACTATTTTTATATTGTTGAAAATATGATGACTTTGTGAACGTAAAATTAAAATATTAACTACGCGTCTTTATGGCAATTCAGACGCATAACTAGGGTGCAAAATTGAATATTCTTATTCGTTTGAATATTTTTTTCGAATGTTTAATCCGTATTTTTAAGATTGGATATTCGGAATATAGATATCTGAAAAATACTAATCGGATATTGACCGAATTCAGATATATCTAATATCCGTATAAAAATAATATTTTATCAATTTTAATAACTTTTGCTATAATATTTTTAAATTATATATTAATTAATATTCATATCTATATTCATATAAATCTCTTATTTTATCTAAAAGAAGTATTAAAATATTATTATAAATATTTAAAATATAAAAATAAATGAAATTTTAAAACTTAAAACTATAAAAACACAATAATGTGATTTATTGTTGAAATAATCAATAAAATATCGTATATTTTTTCGAATCGGATAATCTAGTAAAAAACTGGATATCCGAATGTCGGATATCCTTTTGGACTAAAATCGGTTCGTATATCCGAAATATCGGATCGGATTTTCAGATTCTTGATTTTTTGCACAGCCCTAGTTATACTCCAACCATTTAGCTAAGAATTGATTATTGATATTTTAACTATAAATATTATATATATTAATTTTTAATATTTTTAAATTATGTTATAAATTTTTTTAATCATATTTAATATACTTGTTTATTTGGTTCTAGTTATATCAGTGACAAGTATAAAAATCTAACTAGCTATTTTTTTTTATTTTATTAATAATATATTTTGAAATTCAATAATTAATTTATAAACGAATATTTTTTTAGTGAAATTTATAAAATAACAATAATTTAAGATCATTAATTTTAAAATATACTACTCAAAATAAAATTTTAGTTGAACAAAAAGAATAATATCTAATTTTTAATAATAATATATTTTAAATAATAAAAAAATTTAAATCTATTATTATTATTAATATATGAATATATTATAAAATTAAATATCTAGCTCGACCACTCACCCTTTGAATTTTTTTCTTCTAGTCGAGGAGTGACTTTCGAGAAAGCTGATAATACTTGCGTCTATTTTGAGGATGTTTTTAAGTATTTGGACAGGAAGGGGAAACTTGGAGCATTTGAATTGACAAGAAATGGATGCACCTGGACAATTGTCATGAAAACGTGCCCACGTAGAAAACGTTCTTCTCGAGCGTGATGGTACACTGTCAAGTGTCATCAGTATTTATTGGAAAGTTAGGGGCAAGCTCAGACCTCAACCGATGCGTTAGGACTTAGGATAAGCCCACTCCATTTTAATTCCTAGATTTTCTTTCTTTCTTTCTTTTTCATTTTTCCTATAATAACATAATAAAATATTTTTTTGTGCTTCTCCTAGAATTTTTTTATATTTGTACTAATTTACTGTTTTAGTGATCTTCTATTATTATGGTAAGGAACCTTCTTAATTTGGCATTATAGATCATTGAAATATAATTAGAAAATAAAATAAATTATATAATCAATCTGAGAGAAAGACAATTAGTAAGATCCTCTTTATTTTGTGCCATCATCAGCATCAAATGTTTAACAATAAAAACAAATGACTTACCTCTTACGTGGTATGGAGAAACAAAAAACAAAATTTGAAATGATGACCCGTACAATAAATATTAAAATAATACAACAAAAAATACTCTGCGTACTGAGGCATTCAAA
The DNA here is from genome assembly GCA_030549775.1 of Tamarix chinensis. NCBI lineage: Eukaryota > Viridiplantae > Streptophyta > Magnoliopsida > Caryophyllales > Tamaricaceae > Tamarix > Tamarix chinensis. Next base: position 12,003,333 of record CM060176.1, read on the forward strand.
CGCCAACAAAGCTCCGAAAAGGACGTGATTGCCCCAGCTACTGCAATCCAAATTTCTTAGTACAATAACAAACAGAGAGTAGTACTTGCAAGGCAATTTCATAATTTTTTCATCATAAAAGGACGAAATCAACGGAGAGCGTCACCAATACGTGCACAAGGAGTCGATGAAGACCCTGAAAGTGGTGTATGACCTACGCATGAATTGGCACCCCATCAAAACAAGAAGACAATCATATAAGTATGTAACTTGCTCCAAATTATCTAATTAAGAGTATATCTCCGGTATGTTTCCTAAATAAAATATGTGCAAGGACTAAATAAATTTTTATTCATAGGATACTATTATAAGCCTCGAGATTTCAAAGAATCAACATGGACTTACAAATATTGCATCGTCATTTGATTTGTCTCAAAATCATCCACTCACTAAGTACATAATCAATGTTGTGTGTACTCATAGTTTCTTCGTTTTATAAGTTTAGGCTAGGTAAATGCTATGCTATCCAAATAGAACTAATAATAAATAAAAATTCATAACATCTAAAATAAACAAATAAAGAGCAAGGTCGGTCTTAGATATTTTAGGACTCTAGACGAATATGTCAAATGAGGCCTTTTCAAATAATAATAAAAATTATATAGAAAAAAACTATTTAAACATAATTTTTCTTGCCTTTTTTTTATGCAAATTCATTGATTTGAGGTTGAAAATCAATTTTTGACACCAAATCTTCTTCAATCGATATAATAGCTAATTCATTTAGTCTCTCTTGACACATAATTGACCACAAAAATTTTTTTATTAAATTTAACTTTGAAAATTTTCTTTCTACTGATGCAACTGTAATAGGAATAGTTAATAACACTCTATATGCAATAAAGGTATTTAGAAATGAGTTTAACTTTTGTATGGAATTAATAATGTCTAATGGGCATGTTGCATCATCCTAAAAAAACTTCTTTAAACACCTGTAGTTCAAAAAATAAATTCAAACCGTCAAAATTTGAAATTATATCATGTTTCAAACAAAAAAATCTAGATTAAGACAATATGTTTTCAAACTCTCATCATCTAATGATTTTAACTTATTTAGATCATATAAGAAACCAAAAACTTCTTCATATAGTTTAAATTTCTCAAACCTACTTTCAAAAGAATAATTAGCTTGACCAACCACATAATAAAAATAATTAATTTTAAATGATTCTTTTGGAGAATGTGCAACATCATTGGTATTATTTTCATCAAACTATTTCAAAATTAAAATAAGACCTTTCAAATGCTTTATAGCAACATCAATTTGTATGTCTTTGACTTGTAAGGTCTTACTAACTATATTAACGGCAAATAATAAATCATACCAAATTACAATGCCGACAAAAAATTCAAAATTTTCATGTTCATTTGTAACCAAACAATAAGCTTTACTTTTTGTCTTAGGATCATTCTAGTTTCTACTAACTCAAATAAGACATCTCTTATTTTTGAAACTTGAAATATAACTACTTTAACACTTTCAATGTGACTTTCCCAACAGGTTTGTGATAGTGGATTCAAAGGTAAAGAAGGAACATGTTTTTTCATAATTTTCTTACTTTTAGTAGAAGAAGAAATATTGAATAAATACGTTGCAACACTCTTAAAAAATGTAACAGCTTTTGAACAACAACTAGCCGTATTAGAAAGCAATAAATTAAGACTATAACAACCATAAGGAGTATAAAATTATCAAGAATTTATATCTAATAACCTCTGTTTAAAACCTTGATGTTTTCCTTTTATATTAGAGTCATTATTGTACCATTGTCCTCTCACATCACTAATATCCAGGCCAAGGTTGTTTAATGCATTTTTAAGTTCATGAAAAGTCATTGACCTGATGTATCATTAACATTAAAAAATTATACAAAGTATTCTTGTATTTTTATGAGAAGCGATGAAATATTTGTACATCTTAATACAAGGGACATTTGTTCTTCGTGACTTACATCAGTAGTGCAATCAAGTATGATAGAAAAATACTTTGATGCTTTAACTTTTCTCGCACTGGTCATTTCATTTCATTTGCCAACAAATCAATAATTTAATTTTATATCCTATGACCAAGATCATGATCATAAATTTCACATGATCAAATATGTCTAAAATGTTCTTGCATTATAGGATCAAACTCTACAATCATTTCAACAAGACTTAAAAAATTTCCATTGTTATCTTCATAATTTTTTTCATTTGTTCCTCTAAATACCAAGTTATTTTTTGCTAGAGTTTTCACTACACCAATAATTCTCAACAATACATTTCATTAATGTTCTTTTTCTTTATTTATATGATCTTATAGCCTATTATCAATTATTTTTTCCATTTTGTAATCTTACATTCGCATTGATCTAAGAAGTCATATTAATGATGTGTTCATTGCTTCTTTCATGTTCCTTAAGCTTAGCACCAAGAGATTTCCAATCTTTGCAATCGTCATATGCTAGTTGAAAATTAAAATTTGACTTTGAAAACAATTTACAAAAAAAAGAAAAATATTCTATCTAATTTCTTAGAGTAAACTAACCATGTTCAATCATTTATTTCTCTATTTCTTAATTTTATATTGTAATGTATTATGGAAAAATGTCTTAAGTTATCATCTTTTAAAAATTCTTGATTGTCATATCTAATAGGCCCCTTCTCTACTATCAAATTTCTCAAATTATTACTAATATTTCTCCAATTTATAGGATAATAAATATCAACATCTACATGTGAATCCATTCTATCTATACATTCATTTTTCTCCTCACATCCTTTAACTTTTTCATTATATTCCAAAGTAATACTAATATTATCATCACTAATAGGTGGTTCATTTTCAAGATTTTCATTTGTATCTTTCGAAGTATTTTTGATTGCTAGTGCTAATAAATCTACCAAGCATACCTTTTTGAGATTGAATAAATTCTTCAATTTCCTCGTTTTCTTACATTTTTCTTATCAAGATTCATACTTCCTAGTAGACATTAGTAAATATGGAAATAGGTAACACAAATTAACACAAATAAGAAATTTTAAAATAAGATAATGAAATAGAAATTGGAGAGTAACACCTAATCTTTGTCTTGGAATAACTACAGTTTGTAGATTGTTATATTGTTGTTATGATGCCTACACAAAAACAAAGTAGGGGGGACAAAGGAATATTAGTAATACAAATGAAAATAGAGACTATGCCAAAAATACTAGAAATCTACCTCCTAGACTATAATTTACAAAAATAAAATACTAAATTATAATTAAAAAAAGAAAATTACTGAAATACACAAATTGGTTAATATAGAGTCAGCCATTGGTTGGATTTTGAAACAAGTTGAATGAGGGAAGATGTTTGTCAATTTCACAAATCAAAACAAACAATTAAGCTACAATCATTAATTCCACAAAATACCAGTCTAGCAAAGCTACAATTGCAAAGGAGGTGAGAGTTGGACTTGATCACTTGGGACGTGAGAGACTCACCCTGAGCTACAGTAGGAAATGGGCGATAGAGCCAAATGCAGCAAGGATTCAATATTCAAGGAATAAAATTAAATATGATGAAGATTAAAGAGTTAATCTACCCAACACCAAAGCTTCCCAAAGCAAGCAACAATGAGAATAAAATTTTCCAACTTCTCTAGTTCTCTTTCCATCAAGATGAATAAGAAAGCCTAAAAATTGTGATTTTGTGAATAAAAAATTAAAAATATAATTAAAATTGCAAATTTTTAAATCAAAGTTTAGGGTTTTTTTTCATTTTTGACAGAGTCGGCCTTGATGGCAATTGTGAAGGGTGTGAGTTGAAACACAGATTTATGTTAAATACTTAAATAAAAATGTTTTTTTCCTGTTGATGATAGATACATTTATGCTAAAATTAACAAGAAAAATAAGAAGAATTTACTTATTGATTTTCTTGCAAAATTTTATTTGAATCCCAATCGACAAAAAAGAGAACGACATGTGGTTCACCATTTTTGTTTTTTTATCCCATATTTGAGTTGAATCATGATGTTGTTGCCCAATACTGATTGAGTCAAAATCTAAATCTATCATCATCAGAATTTCTTCTTCTTCTTCTTTTTATCTATTTCATTTTCTTTCTTCTTTTGTGTTTCATCTTTGCTTTTCATCAACTAAGGCTACCACAACCAGTCAACTTTTGCTCTACGACTTCTGTCCAACTTACTACTAAGTATTAACTGTGTCATACTTTGATTTTTGAGGCCTGATACTTCTCTCCTCTGTCTATTCTCAAAACAGGTTGGCTGCACAATTTTTTATTTTATAATATACATATATATATTTACACTCTAATTATATATATATGCCCCTATTTTTTTGTGGCCCTAGACCTAAACCTAGTTGACCTAGCCCAGAGGCCAAGCTTAATGAAGAGATGGACTATGTAGAATCGATTAAAGAAACCCTAATGGCAAATTTTGGAAATATCTTGTTAGATTACCCAAATTAAGTATGATTTCCACCAACGACTAAGTGTTAATCTTTGCAATAAAAAAATATTCAAGCTCTAGTACTAGTTGCATATAAGAGGATGGAAGTCAAAGAGGATCATGGGAATTAGCTAAGGAAAGGGCTACATAAATCAACCCGATCAACGCATGCTATCTAAGTTGGTGAGGAGAAAAGGTTAAGCTCGATTCTACTCCTTCCTTTTGTTGCCAACAACATGATAAGTAGGATGTTTTGGCTATTGATTACCATAAAATTAGAGACTTAGTCACTTAAATAAGGGCCAAGTTGTGTAGAGTAGGATGGATAGCATGGCTAGATGTTGAGTTTGGAAATCAAACAACACAACAAAGTACAGGGTGGTAGCTACATGGGGGGTTTGGGGTGAATTTTAGTTAGTGCGTCATAAGTTTATGCTTACAGTTTTCTTATAGAAAGATAAGTGGGAGGGATAGGCTTAGGTGTAATCATTACCTTTATTTATTTATCTATTTTTTTAATTACACGTTATTCATAAATGATTAGTAAGTGTGACTAATTATTATGATTGTTAATATTAATACGAACATTATTCTTGATATTATTACTATTATTGCTACAATTAGCATTCTTGTTTTTATCATTGTTATTAATTAATTTTTCTTACTCATAATTAATTATATTATCACTACTCTTGTTATTCTTATTAGTTAGTAGTAGTACTCTCTCTCTCTCTCTCTGTGTGTGTGGGGGGGTATATGTAGTACCCCAAAACTTTATTTTAGTATTTAATAATAATAAAAGAAATTAATGAATAAGATTTAATTATATGTACCATTTTTAATAAAATTATTATTATTATTATGGCAATAAAGGAAGAAAAATGATGTAGGGACATAATTAGTGGAGACTAAATTTATTAACTAACCTAAAATATATTATAAATAAATTATGATAATTTCTAAATTAATAAAATTTATTTATTATTATTATTATTAAATTTTATTATCCCTAAAACTCTAAAAAAAACTGAAACACCCTACCACCCTTTTTTTTCTCTTTTTCTTCCCTCTTTTTCTTTCTTTTCTTTCTTCTTTTCTTCCTTTTCCTTTTTTCTTCTTTTCCCTCTCCTTCGGCGGGTTGGGCTACGCCCAATGGCAGCCCAACACACCCCTCCCCCTATTTTCTTTCCTTTTCTCCCTTCCCCAACCCAATTATTTTTTTTCTTTCCCCTTAATCGACCCAACCTCACTATACCTCCTCCTTTCCTTTTCTCTCCCTCTCTTTTTCTTTTATTTCCCCTTCTACCCCTTCCTTCTTCTTCCTTGACCTACGCGATCCTGCACATGGCTGCCTTCGCAGCTCTCCCCTACCCTATCTCCCCCCTCTTTCCCCTTTTGGCCCTACAAGGCATGCGGTAGGCACGATCTTGCATGGTCTCCCTCTCTCCTCAAGCCCCTCACCTACTCCTCTTGACCATGTGAAACATGCCACTTGTCCCCTGCCTACGCAGCTACTCTGGCCTGCACGTTAATCGACAACCACCAACCCCCTCCCCTTGTCTTATTCCCCTTCTTGTCAACTTCCCCCAACCCCCGCACTTATAAATACCCCTCCCCACTCCCCTTTTCCCCCTCTTTCTCTCTGTCGATCCACTCCCCAGCCCCTTACTTGCACCACCCAAACAGACGTCACTGTTACCACTCCCTCCCTTCCTCTTCCCTACATCACCCTATACCTAATGAGCCACTCCCCTTCCCTTCCTTCCCCTTCCTCTTCTCTCCCCACCTGTGCAAAGTGGGTAGCTCGAGCTACCCTTTTGCGCCTTCCTCCACCACCAACACCGCCCTACACTGCCACCACCACTGCTACCACCACCCTCCCTTCCTACAAAAAAAAACTTCCTACCTTACCACACCACCACTTCTCCCTTTCTTCCCTTTCCTTTTCTCTCTATCTTGGTCACCGCCATTTCCACCATCACGCCGTCATCGTGAGGCCACCACCACTCACCGCCACCGCCCTCCTCACCCGCAGTCCTTTCTGGTTATACCCTTCTCCTTCCTACTTACTTAGTATATTTTATTTTAATTGCTTGTTATTATTAACATCATCATCATCATCATCATCATCATCATCATTATTATTATTATTATTATTATTATTATTATTATTATTATTATTATTTGGTTAAGAAAATAAAGAAAAAGGAAAAAGAAGCAGGAAGAAGGTGAAGTGACCTAGTGATACTCTCTTTATAAGTTTTGCACAAACATCTCTCCGTGAGGAGGCGTAGCATTCGTGCTTCAAGTCCATAGCCCAAATAGGAAAGGATATAGTTAAGACTTTGGGTTATGTTATGAATCTTGTGTGTATGGTTGTATTGGTGTGTTATGTGGAAATATATGTGAATGTGAACTAAACATGTGTGTGGTGCAGCTTGGCTTCCAAGGAACTAAGGTACGGTGAGCATGATTTTTATTATGTGTTGTATGTGTGGTTATAAATTGTTATGTATGGGCATGTTCTTATGTATGGTTGAAATATTATGATATATATGTATAGATGCCTTAAGTGGGTTTTGAGTAGTTATGGGATATAAAAATAAAGAGGGTGGAGTGATTGAGGTGATATGTGGAGAAGGTCCTAAGTGTCTCATGAAATATGGTAGAGGAAATAAAAGGAAAAAAATAATAAAATGAGGGGTTAGGGTAAAATCTTGCATGGGAAGTGTGAGCCTTGCATGGGAAAAAGATTTATGTAGGAAAGTCTAGCTTGAGGGTTGACCATGGAGAGAAAAGTGTGTTTTGGGTGGTTGGTACACTAGGGAAAGATTTAGTGCGTGGGTTGATGGAAAGGTGTATGGGAGTCTAAACTAGGGTTTTCAAGGGAAAAACCCTAAGGATAGGAGTATTATGGGGAAATGTTGAGGAGGTTGGTTGGACATTGGTATTGTGATAAGGGGTGTCACACGGAGTATGAGTCAAGTCAAATGGAGGGTATAGTTGTGTTCGAGAAGAGCATGTGGAAGAAAAAGGAAAACATTAGGGTTTTCGAGGGTGACCAACTAGGGTATCATTATCACATGTGGAAGTTGAGGACTTATGTTGTGAGGTTTGGAGTCGGATTGAGTATGGTGATGGTGTTGGAATCAAGGGAGAATATGGGCTGAGTATGCAGAGGAGAGGCTAGGGCCATATAGGCTAAATTAGGGTTTTAAGGGAAACATTAATGGGCGATGGTGAGTATAGGTGGAGAAATGGGGAAGTGGGCATTTGTAATACCTCATTTTTAAAAACCTTAATTATAAATTAATAATCGTATGATTAGTTATAATTATTATTTTAGGATCTTTAATATTAAAAGTGTTATTATTATTCGTATTATTACGACGGTTTAGATATCAATTTAATCAAGTTAAAATTTTGATAGAAATTGGACTATTAAATTTAATCCTAGTTTATACCCTTAAATCTTAGCCTAATTATTTTATTAACAACCCTTGACCTGTAACCCAAAATAAATGACTAAAATTTATCCCTGACTGTTTTATCTTTTTCCGTTCTATTAAACCTATCTTTATCCAGATTATTTTATGTACCCAAACAAAATCTAAAATAAAAATATATATATATATATATATATATATATATATATATATATATATACACTCTATCCTACCTCTACCGTCTACTTTCCCTGTTTCCCGCTTACCTCACTCAACCTATCTGTATACACACACGCATACCCTCAGTTACACTCAACCCATCACCATCAGCAACCATCCCCCCTCAACCAAACTTCTTCCTTCCCTCTCTATTCTTATTCGACTACTAACCTTCCCCAACAGTCCTCCTCTACAAACATAACACACGCATACACACACCACACCACCAAGCCCCAGCCACCTTCTCCACTTCTGCGCCGCCCAACCAATCCCAACACTCCAGCCCATCCTCACCACCTCGGTCCCCCAGCCCCTTACTCCCCTCTGCTTTCGTCCGCCTACTAGTGCGCCACCACACAAACCAACTCTAATAGCCCTCCATTACCCATCTCCCTCTCTTTGTTTTATTTGGATTTCCCAGCCCCGACCAACCTTCCTAGCTCGTTGTGCATCACCTCCAGCCCACCACAACCCCCTACTTTCATCCCTCGCACAACAAGTTATCACCACCAAGCGACACCATAACCAGCCACACTACCACAACCCCATCTTTTCTCCTCTCTTTGAGTCACCACCGAACCCAGTCCAGCCACTCCACCGCCACTTTGTAGCCACCACAGCTCGCCAACCACAACTGCCACTCTTCAACCGAGCCACCTTGTGGCTAGAACCATCCAGCACCACCTCTCTGCCACCATCTTCTCCTCCTCCCTTCCTACAGCCAGCCACCAGCTCCCCACCAAGTCACCTCGTCAACCGCCGGTCATCACCATCACCACCAGCCTCCTCCACCCCAGTCATCACCCACAACCTTACAAACCAACCCAACCCAACCTTCCCACAACACAACACTCCCCCATTTTGCATGAGACTCACGCTGCATGCGTAGTGTGAGAAATGTTTGGGCTTTATAAATTTTGGTACCCATATCAAATGTAAAGGTATTTTGGTAGTTTTTTAAAAATAAATATTTTATTATCATAATTATTATTTTACCTGATATATAGTAATTTGGTAATTGCAATATTATTTTTAGGTACAAAAGGTTGATTAGCGGGATCCGATAACTTTAGTAGGATACCGCTATTTTTGTATTTTTGCTGGAATTCAGGTACTCGTTCTACTCTACTAAAATGATATATATTGCGTGATAGCATATTAGGTTTTTTATGTGTGAAATGTGTTAAGTATGATTCATTATGATATAATTATGTATTATTAATTGTTATCATGAAAATCAGAAAAAAAATGAGCATGTTATCTGATATAAAATATATCAAGTACGAATGTGTGATCAAAATGATTATTATATCAGAAAAATATTTCATATAATAGGTATGTATAAAAAAATAAGTTGAGCATGCTTGAACATAATTCTAGAATAATTATTACAAATAAGTGCCCAAGAGGTAATTTAGTCATTTTCAGTGTGTTATGATTTTTATCCCAAAAAAACATGTTTAATGTGTATTAGCTATTGTTGAGTATGTGAGCATGTATTTTGGATGGATTAAAGGTGCGAAAAAGGATTTTATGTGCAAATTTATGTATAAGGGAAAATGGTCATTTGGCATATATGATAATTTAAATCACGTAAGAAATAATTTATTTATGGTGTTTTAGCCTTTTAATGACAAGTTAATAAATAAAATGGAATCGTTATTTAAATAGATGATAATCTGGGAATTTTGATCTCAGGGGTATTTTGGTCATTTTCAACCTAAAGTGTCCAGATATGAATAATTAAGCCTAGGATGACCTTAATATATTTTCATGTTGGCCTCGATATTGACCTTAATTATGGTTGTCTCGGATGATTGAAAATAAGCAAAAACGATTAAGTATGGAAATTGGATTTATCTGTGTTGTATGCGATTCCATGGTCACCTTAATAAAATACTAATACTTAAATTGAAAGATCTTGAGATTGGGAATGGTGGCTCCTTAGGGGTCATTACCCTAAGGACATGGTTTAGCCCATAGTTGATATTATGGATTTTTGTTAGTGTGCCTTAGTACCCCAGTCAGACCCTACATCTTACTTTATTCTATTATGCGAACTAATAGGGGGTATGCATACTTATAGATTAGGTGTCCTTGTCGGTAGGGTACTGTGTTACCTTCGTGTATCTATGCAATCAGGGTATCTTTGCGTCCTTGGGTTGATAGTCGGTAGGATATTGTGTTGCCGTGGTGCACCGGTATGAATGGAGTATCTTTGCATCTCCAGGTTGATTGATCTCCCCTCGAGAAAATAAATAAAAATAGAAATGATATGACTTGATTGAAATAATGATTATTGGATTATTAGATTATTTGGTAGTAGGCTAGCAGCCTTTATGCCTACCTATGGTTTCGGTAGCAACCTTCGTGCATACCTATGGTTTTTGTAGTAGCATTTGTGCATACCCGTGGTTTTATTAGCAGCCTTTGTGCCTATCTGTGGTTTTGATAGGAGCTTTTATATCTACCTGTGGTTTTGGTAGCAGCCTTCGTGCCTACCTGTGTTGGTATTATGTTTGTGAACATACCTGTGATGTTATAGATTTTATTATATTATACCTGTAAGTATACCTGTAATGTTATGGATTTTATTATGTTGTATCTGTCAGTATACTTGTGACGTTATGGATTTTATTATGTTGTACCTGTCAGTATACTTGTGACGTTATGGATTTTATTATATTGTACATGTAAGTATACTTGTAATGTTATGGATCTTAGTATATTATACCTATGATGTATATAATTGGTTAGGATTTATGCTGAGACATGAATTATGTTGTGAGGGTTAAAATTGTGGTGTAGAGTTGAGTTTTGACTATTGCTTTAGAGAGTATCTCTAGGATGTTCATTGGTAAGTTCAGTTGTTTCAGATGAATGAATATGAGTAGTATGTGACTTTGATGGAATTTGATTATCTAAATGATTATTGTATCTCAATCCTCATATGTGTATGTATAGGTCTTATACTATGTTAGTTGTATGCCTTGCATGTGTTCCGTGTTGTTTTATCATATTAGTTTGATATAAAGGGTTGCTCAATATCGTAATACTGAAGGTTTCATCCTCGTGAGTCCCTACTTATTTAATGGGCAGTGGAATTTGCAGGTCAACCTCCGAGTTCAATCAAATGCTGGTAGTTCGAATTTGAAAGTGTAGGACTATCCGGTGTCTCTGTTGCTATCTTATTTTTTGTTGTATTTGGACCCTTATATCCTCCTGTAATTTCTCTCTTGATTTTGTAAACTGCTGATGTTGTTTTTAATTAGTACGATACTTATCTAATGTTCTCTTTATTCCAATTTTTATACTCATGTTATTAACCTAAACAGAGTAATGATTTTAGCCTTAGCACTTTGAATGAGAATGGTAGAAACCGGACTTGAACCAAATGTGGCTGTAATACCCTTCGTTTTTATTATTTTAGCTTTCGCACTTAACTATGCAAATGAAATTTTTCAGTAGTAGATTTTGGGGTGTTATAGTCTTGACCCATATATGTAAGATTTCTAAGTTAGTTGTGATGATGGTGGAAAGTGTATGGGGATCCTAGAGTCTTAGAGGATGTAGAGGTCCCTGATTAAGGGATAGGGTATTTCAGGGAGTCCAGGTTGATAGAGTGGTAATGAGTCGGAGTGCCCATTGGGATGGGTGTGCATGTCTAGATGGGTGTTACTTGTTGAATAAGACATGAATAAAATAATAATTACTTAAAGTGGAAGATCATTGAGTAGGGCCCAGACTTCGGATGTTGTCGTTCCACTAGCTATAATAGTGGCCAAGCGCTTTTTCCCTTAGAGTAGCATTCCTGTTTCACCGGTTATAATAGTGGGGGTTCCAAGCTCAATAAGTTAAACTCTTGGATGATAATAACTTATGAAAAAGACACTAATTACTTACAGTGAAACATCATGTGGGTCAGGACTAAACTTAGGATGTTTACCGTTCTACCGGTTATAATAGTAGCTAGAAGCATTTTACCATGGGGATGTTCATAATGATTGTTCCGCCGACTATAATAGTGGTCAAGCGCGTTCTACCCTAAAGTAGTTATTTCCGTTCCACTAGCCATAATAGTGGGGTTTCCGTACCCACATGGATATAATTCGAGAGATGTGTAAAAATCGTACTAATGGCTTAAATTCTGATAGTGGTAATTAATCTAATAAAACCTATTGCTTGCATATTATCTATATTTTGTGTAATGTGCCATGTTTTAGCTATATTGTTACCTTACTTAATACGTAGAGTATTGATCACCCCTATCATGGGTGCTGCTCATTCTCACGAGCAGTGGCCCCTCCTAAGTTTGCGCGGGTAGGTGATGAGGCCCTTGAGGATTTTGATGCTTACAATGAGCTGGTCGGAGCAGAGTGATGTTTTGATGTCCCGAGGTTGGGGTCAGAGAGAGTATTCTCCGAACTACTTACTTCTTATGTTTTCTGTTGTTTTTATTCCCCTGTAGTGGGACTTCATCTTGTATTTCATTTTACTAATGTATTAGCTTTAACATTTACGCACTCTGGTATTTTCTGTATTTAATGTTGAACTCCTTATGTTTGTATTATCTTCTGTTACTATCCCTTGTTATCTTTTAGCCTTATGATTAGTATGAGACTAATCAGGGGCCAGACTTGTACTAATCACGATAGTAGCACCTCCTTATTTGGTATACAATTCTCCATAACAAATGAAAATTTTCAACTGTAAATTTTAAGGGTATATATGTGTGTGTGTGTGTGTGTGTGTGTGTGTGTGTGTGTGTGTGTGTGTGATCATATTAAAATTAACTTCAATGTTATCACTATTATTATTTCTATTAAGAATCACCATTGCTAGCAATATTTATTAATCTGAGCCATTTCTTTATTATTTCTACTATCATTGTTTCTTACCAATGTTTCTTATTACCTTTACTTATTATTATTATTATTATTATTATTATGTTCATCATAATAATTTTATTTTTGTTCGCAACCATTATTCTTATAACAATTTTTGGTATTCCTGAAGGTTACTTGCAAAGATAAGTCTTAGGGATCGAAGTTATCCGGTGTTAAAACTCTTATACGAAACATTTTATATTCCTCTTATCTAATTAAGATAAAATCTTACAAAACTTTTCTAAGGTGACAAGGGGGCTAGTCCTTGGGCTTCATAAACGAAACTCCTAATAAGCTTTATATGTTGCTTAAATTAGACTACATCGAGGTTAAAATAGAGCTAAAACAAATACTAGTAAATAACTTGTACCTATTCTATTAAAAACATGCTTTTAAAAAATTGATTTGCTAATGAAAATAAAAAGTTCAAGTAACATTTATTTGATACGGATAATATTTATAAAATCAAATTAAATAAATGTAAGGTAGTAAAATATATAATAAGGCTTATAAAAGTAATATTGTAAAAATAGTTTTCGAAAACATATTTCTAATATTGAAAATATATTATATTGATCAGAGAAAGCAAATTATCTCATACAAATAATAGAAATTAACATTTAAAAATTACTTCTTAAGAAAATAATATGATAAATTTTATTTAGATACCTTGACATTTGACTTTATACTTTTTAGGTACCTTGTGTTTTACATAATTACACTTAGGCATATTCATATTTGAGTACTTAAGTAGTGAAAACAATCATATTTTTAATTTTATATAGGCAAGGATAAAGCCAGAACTTCTAATAATAATAATAATAATAATAACTACTGTTCACCAAGCAATTTAGTTATGATAAATACGACAGTCGGCTCCGTCCATGCATGTAGGTACCCATTTAGAAAGTGGGTTTGTTGTATTACTCTTATCTTAGAGTTGGATTCGGGCAATGGGCTGAGATATAAATGTTTATTTGGTGCTCTAGTGGACGTTGTCCGTCCGTGCTGCAATGAAGGCGATTTCGTATGGTGATGTTAGAATTGTCGTGAGCGAAACGGCTTGGCCTTCTAAAGTGGATGATAAGAAAGAGGTTGGAGTGGGAACATTATAACTTATATACCAGGTACAGAAACTGTATGGTGTTTTTTTTCTTTTTTTTTTTTTTTTTTTTGTACTTAATGACATTATACTCATGTTTATCCGATTTATATAGATCTTAAATCATTCAATTCAGGATAACTGTGTGTGACAGCAGTCGCGAACTCTCGCCAAGGCTGATGCTGAAATCTAGCATGAAAGAAAGACAGAAGCCGGCTTCAAAGCATGGGATGTATAATCGAAGGGAGCTCAAAGGAAGATAGTAATAAATACCACATGTGTGTGTGTATGCGCGTGTCAAAACTGCGTATCATTCCTGTTAATGATACGTTCTTGATTCCGACGGGCAAAAAATTACAAAGGTGAAGCCAGATCCTATGAATATTAATTAGAACATTATTACAACTAGTCTCTAGCAACCAACAGAATTTGGCAGTCGAACAGCGTGGCGTTGAGGCTGAGCAGAATATTTGCCGAAGATCCATATCAACACAAACCATCATCATAATCGTTGTATCCTTCATCTTCGTTATCATAATATGAGTAACTTTGGTACTGATCTCCATCATTATTATAATTATCATCCATCGGCCCACAACCGATGCCATCTTCCTCACTGGCTTGTGATATCACGCTTTCAGGATGTGAATGTGTTTCGATCTTATTTTTCTTGGGCGCTACCACCTAGAACATCAAGAGGTAGTAGAACTGTTTTCAAAATAGATGCGAGGAAGCCGTTTGAGGCACAATGAATGACCTCTCTTGGACACACAGTAAGCGGAACTCAAGAAAGCATGGATTAGGTCATCTTGCAATTTATCGTGGGCAAAGAAAAAACAGCAATTCAAGGGTCCACGTACACTACTTTATGTAATATCAAGGTAATGGGTAGCCAGTACCCATTTTTTTTTACCTAAGGAACTTTTTTTTTTCTCCACCTCATTTAAGGACGCACGCAGGAAGAAACTCGATTAATTGAACTATGTGAAACTTAGAAACTGCAGCCTTTTTGGAAAGATCTGACAAAAACTTGAAAAACTCAAAAGAGGAAAGAAAGGAAGGGAAGGGGAGAGAAGAGAATACTCACCGGTTCGTCGAATATCTCCTTCAGTACATCATAGTTGATTTTCGTACTAAACCTCTGAAATGATCAGTAGAATCGCGTTGTCATCAATCAGAAAGAAAATAATACGTACGGATATTGAAGACCAAATCGATTTGATTCAAAACATAATTGAAGATCCCAGAAAACTCATGCTCCAAAATTTGGCACATGGTTTGGTATACTAGCATTCTACATTGACAACATAAATTGCATTAAAGAAAATACCAAGGCACGGTAAAAATTACAAGAGCTACGAAACAAAGACAATTTTATTTGAAGATCAAAGACAGTATCAGCATGATTTTTATCCAGAGCACAAGTATGAAATAACATCCTTCCCGAACAATATACGCTCCAAATTGTGACAAATGCTGGGATATACCCAAAATAACACAGAATATGAACTACATACAAACTTAGATTGAGCCTATCGCCATGCTAACATAGTAAAAAAAAAAAAAACAATTCAACTACTTCTGTTTATCTTTCTTGCTGTTAGACACAGATTTACCTCAGAGTCTAACAGGCTGTAATTACTTACTATTAAGGACATGATAAGATCCAATTGTCTTTAGCAAAGAGGGCGTGCACTATCAAGCTAAATATTCGATCTATTAGTAAGTTTTTTTTTTCAATAAGTAAGAAATTGATTACTTTCGAAAATGAGGAATTACAACCAAGAACATCAGCAAACCATACAATCTACCAAACCAACCCACTTTTGGAATTTAGCCTTATAATGTGGGTGCACTAACCGTCTAACTACAGCCATGACAATAGCTCGACTAATACTAGCAACATCCCTACTACGGTTCTCAAAAATTCCCAAGTTTCTCTCATACCAAACATTAGCAATATAAGATGAAAAAATAGCTCCCAGGATCTGCTTTTTCTGACTATTTTGCCTAAGACCTTTTCAACAAAGTCTGAACCTCATGCTGCCAACCTTGGATAAACAATTCTTCTAGCAATTCTTCGAATTTTCCTCCATATTTCAGTTGTAATGGGGCAGTGGATAAACAAATGATCCCGAGTTTCAAGACCATGCTGACAGAACACGCACCGATCCGACACACCCATGCCAATCTCCAGAAGCCTAGCCTTAGTCGTCAACCTGTCTCTAAAAGCCAGCCATAAAAGAAAAATGTATCTTGGAAACTTGAGCAAGTCCCACACAAGCTTGGACCACCTTTGGTTAGCCTGTCTAGGTCTCACAACATCATAAACAGCTTTGATACTATACTCAAGGTCCCACCACTACCCCTACTGCTCTCCCACAACCATTGTCCGCCACTCTATCATCATTGCCAACACCCCCATCGCTGCCACACCAATTCCAAGCCACAGCAAGGGTGTTGGCCATGTCACCAACCTCCTAACGCCCCCTAGATCATTCCCCTGACCCTTCCACCACAATTGCAGCCCCCACAAACCCTAACTCCCCCACCACTGCTTGCACCACCACAAAAACCATCCCCTCTACTTTGTTCACCCCAATCGCACCCTCACCACCCTACATTCACTGGTGAACCCCCAAAACCCCCCACAGCCCCTTCGCACACCACCAGATCCACCCCAACACACCTGCACACCCTTCACTGCCACTGTTACAACCACCAGCGACCTCAATCACCACTTCCACTCTTGCTCTCTACTCAACATCCCTGTAGCCCAGCAACACCAAATACCAGTCATTGCATCCTACTGGAAGCAACAACAAACCATATTTGGCAACCACCCATAGCCACGAGCACGATACTCTCATTGTTGGAGTTCGTATGCCTCCCGACATAGCCTACTACAAATCTGAATATCCCCACAGTTTCAGGCTCGATTGCAAACTCCTCTGGACAGTGCAGGCCCTTTTTGGGAGCACAAATTCACTACTAGCCCATTGGCGAGCCCAAAACATCACTCTTGGATTTTCAGCTATTAGCCATACCAGTTAGTGGAGCGTAGCCATGGAATAGAATATTGACCAATACACTAATATATCCTAATAAATATCAGATTTTTGGCCTGCCGGAGAGAAAAATGTCCAATACGCGATGTAGAAATGAAACCACATACAACTATATATCCCAATATTTTATTGACATTTGTCAATATTCAAATATTTTTACTAATATTTGTTGTGAAAAATATAAAACTAAAACACACATCGTGACAATTGTAACATATAAAATATCCTCCACAACATCATAATCGAGATCACAATAGCAAGCGCAGCCCTCCTAGAAGCCCAGTACCTAACCCTCTATGTTTAGTCCGATGGCATCTACAAGTTTACAAAAAGTCCAATTATATTGGCAATTGTTCAGTCAAAGAGACTCAGTAATCCAATAAGCCTAAAGAGTCTAGAGGAATGAACCTAATGTGACCTATCCCACAAAATCTTCTGGATGGGACATCATGACTAAGGTATGGATATCTTCCTATGGGTTATGATGGGACAACCAACAGCAGCCACAAGTATGGAGACATTGTCTGGTCTCACAGTTCATCAAAAGAAGATGACCCTTTTGAAGAAAAGACTAAGCCCATTGACGTTAAGACTATCTCAACTTTCAAAGGATCCCAAGCTCCATACATTCTAGGATATATGTTGGACATGGAGGTCATCCCATCTCTTACCACACAACATACGTTGGACCAGCCCTTATCATTAGAGAACTTGCCTCTATTGCGGGTTGGGTTGTACCAATCCACGTCAAAGCTGCTAGACCCTTTAGTTATCAATACCTAAAGCTTTTCGCCTTCCGGTCACTCCAAGCCAACGCCTAAGCATCTCCACAAAGACCGACATGTGGCAACCCTCACTCTACATTTGTGAAGGCGACCATATCAATATTGATGTATCGATCTAGATCACAGACCTTTATATAGTTCCAGGGGCAGGGTTGTTAGTTGTTTTGGAATACGCTTGGGTTGATTCTCATGAAGTCTCCTTCCTAGGTGAACTTGTGATGAGCACTTGCACATGGGCAAGCTAGAGCTACTAGTTGGATCCCTTCTATTCTTAAATGCCAAAGTTGGCTTTTATGTGAAAATACCCCGCCTTCAAGCTCAAGGACAAGCTCAATCTAGAGGAGGGGAGTAATGACATGGTCCAATTGCCTCAAGCCAAGGGCCCTCATTCACAAGTTTTGATTTTATAAGTTAATGAATTTTCAGTACTTAGCAGCATTTTTAATATTCAAGCAGTTACATTATATTAGGAAAGATACTAGTGAGGCAATATTAAGGTAAAGAATTTGTCTGGTAACATTCCTTTTAGGCATGTGGGAGAAAATTTTCCTGAGCAAATTAGGGCTTTTGGACGCCAACTTGTAAGTATGAATAAGTCTTCCAGCATCACTTAATGGACAAGTTGGTAAATTAGTACATTGCTAATTCCCTGACTCTTCTCCTCCCCTAGCCAATTCTCTCTCTCTATCTCTCACCCCTACCCACACACACACACCCATACTCACATACTCATCTTCAATCCACTATAATTCAATTAATCCTAATCAGATACGATATAATTACAATTGAGATTTAAGCATAGCATCAATAAGTTGGGCCACAAGTCTAAGAGATCCCAATCCTGTTAGAATAAAGGACTTAAAGCTGCTACTAGATCCTCCAATCAGGACTGTAGCAGGAGTGCAGGACACGTGCATCAGCTATGTAACTTCAGACTGCTCCATATCAGCATCTTCAAAAAGAAAGTCGAAAGCAAGGACCAAAGATAAGCAAGTTCCTTGGGACAGCGAATTCTTTAGTTGTAGTCTTCCCTGTCAATAGCTTTGTTTTCAAATATAACCAAATGGCAATATAACTATCAATTTGCAAAGATTCAGTATTTCTACATTTCAGGAGATTACTACCAAATGAAACAGTTCCCAGTAACTATAACTAGAAGGAAAAGAAATCGTGTGTCAATATCATTGGAAAGTGGGTAAATGATAAACATTTGAGGGTCTCTACCTTCTTGGTCAACATTTGATGAGTTGCTTCTGCAGCTGTCTGTGGGTTCACTGCTTCTGCAGCTCTTTTCTGCTGCCGTTCCTGCAAATATCAAGTGTACAATATCAAGAATTCAATACATAACAACCAAGGCCATAAGATCTATGTTATGGATGCATTCACCGGAAAATATTATGTGAGACAAAGGAAAACAGAGAAGGGCTATGAAAAAAGCACTAACAGAGGTCGATTTTACTGGTGGTTAATTTAGAAAGAATATTCAAGATTGTGGAAGATTCTGTTATCCAGGATTGTAGCAGATTCTGTTACCAAGAAAATAAAAGGGATAATAATATTAATTCCTTAATTATAGGATTTAATTTAGTAAAAGAATAAAAGAATATTGATTGTTATTTTGTTACCTTAGTTACAGGATTTATTAACTTTAGTAAACGAATGGATTTACTTTAGTAAAAGAATAAGAGAAGATTGATGAGTATTTTGTTTAGTCATAGGATTTATTTTAGTAAGCAACATATCAGCTAGTCTTTTCCTATTGCGTCACTGTATAATCTCTACTTACGAGACCATTCTAGTAATGAATAAACACATCTAATTTACATCATCAATTCAAGAGGATTAAGGGTCTCTCTTAATGAGTCTAAGGTTAGGAGCTTCCTTTGATGAGTTTCACTAAAGTCTGTCACCACAGGATCCTCTAGAGGTAAGAAACACAGCAACGGCAAGAATAAACAGAAAAAAGTTCAAGATTTGCCCGTTCACTGCCCGGTAACCCAAACCAAGAGTAGAACTCATAACAATTTGGTATCAAAGCCTGCCACCATGGACAAACCTATCTCTCAAGATGAATTAGCAACCCTAATTCAAGAGGTTCAATCAGAAAATCAGACACAACAACCACAGATGAGTGAGCTGCTAGCACTAATTGTCAAGCAATTACAGCAACTTTCACAAACAACATCCAAGGCCACTCAGGAGGCCAGCCATAACCATGGCAGGGAGTCAGAAGGTGAACGAATCAGTGTGGCTCCTAGTGGCATCCACCCACCTAGATTAACCATACAAGTAGAACCTCCGGATGATCACAGAATCTTACCACGCTAGAAAAAAATTGAATTTCCTACTTTTGATGGCAGCGGTGATCCCTTAATGTGGCTATATCGATGTGAGAAATTTTTTGCTCATCAAATAACACTTTTGATAGGACTAGCAGCGTTTCATTTACTTAGTAATGCTCAATTATGATTCTATCAAACAGAGAAGGAAGAGCCCAGCCTAGTTTGAGCAGCCTTCAAAGAACTGTGTAAGCTGCAATTTGACCCTCCCTTATGAAGCAATCGCTTGGATGAGTTGGTTATTATGAAACAATCAGGAACTGTGGAAGAGTATCAACAACAATTTCAAGAGTTGTTGGCCATGGCCTTGACAGTAAGAATCGGCCAGGGCCCTACACTTTTGGGCACCAATGCAATAAGTTTTCCTGATTGGAAGCTAAAGAACCAGATTCCGAATTAATCGCAGCAAAAAATACAGAACCTAAAATTTCCTTACATGCAATCACTGGCAAACAGGGCGTGAGAACAATGCAGCTACAGGCAAGGCTTTCAGACCAGCCAGTATTATGCTTGGTCAATTCAGAGTGTACACATAATTTCACTAGTGCCACTACAGCTCATCGTCTTCACTTGCCTATTCAATCCCAACCTTGTATAAATGTATCTGTTTTCAATGGGGACAAATTCTGCAGCACAAGTATATGCAAAAATACATTATTTCATAGTGGAAAACACTCATTTTCCTCCAATTTTTTAATAGTGCCTCTTGCTAGTCTTGATATTATCCTCGGTATTCAGTGGCTTAAGTCATTGGGTCCAATTCTCTTGCATTTCACTTCTCTTATCATGAATTTAGAGTTGGAAGGAGTGGCTATTACCTTGTATGGCCAGCAAGCTTAACCTAGTCCTCATGCCAACTCCCTTCAATGTTCTATGACTCCTAGTCACACCATGGAGCCATTACTTGAAGCCTTTAGCAGCATATTCAGAGAACCAACTGGTCTGCCCCCTACTCGTAATTGTGATCACCACATTTACCTAATACCCAATACTGGCCCTGTAGTTGCCGGGCCTTATCGCTACCCACATCTGCAGAAAGATGAGATTGAAAAACAATGTGAGCAGATGCTCCAACAAGTGATCATTCAACCCATTCGATCTCCATTCTCTTTGCCCATACTCCTCGTCCAAAAGCAGGATGGCAAATGGCGATTTTGTGTCAACTATAGGGAACTCAATGCCAAAATAGTAAAGGAAAAATATCCTAAACCCGTGGTGGAGTTGTTATAAGAGCTTCATGGCATGCAGTACTTTATCAAGTTGGATCTTCATTCTGGATATCATCAAGTTCGTATCCACCCTGTATATGTGGAGAAAACAGCCTTTCACACTCATCATGGGCATCATGAATTACTTGTTATGCCTTTCAAGTTTCAGCTTGACTAATGCACCGTCAACTTTTCTGGCCTTGATGAACGAGGTTTCCCATAAGTTTTTGCACCACTTTGTTTTGGTATTTTTTGATGATATATTAATTTACAGTCGTACATGGGATGATCAGCTTCAAAATGTTCAAATGGAATTTGAGCTCTTATGTGCCCATGTTTACCTAAAGTAATCTAAGTGCTCCTTTGGGAACACTCAAGTTGCTTACTTGGGCCACATTATTTCAACTAAGGGGATATGCTAGTAAAATTCAAGCTATTTGGTCACAACCTCATTCAATTACTGCCCTACAAGGATTTTTGGGTTTGGCAAATTATTGCAGAAAATTAATCTTTAACAATGGGGTCATCACTGCTCTCCCCTGACAAGTATGCTTAATTACAATTCCTTCCGGTGGCTGACTACAGCACTTGAGTCTGTCCATGCACTAAACAGGCTCTTGCCTCTGCTCCAGTTTTACATCTGCCAGATTTTTAAAAAGACTTTGTAGTTGAATGTGATGTATCAGGCAGCAGCTTTGGGGCGGTTCTCCGACAATGTAGTCATCCTTCTACAGTCATAAGTTCGCTGATAGACACTAAATTGCCAGCTTATGAATGTGAACTCATTGGCTTGGCAAAGGCTCTGCAACATTGGCATCTATATATATGAGGTAGATCATTTTTTATTCGTACAGATCATTTTAGCCTCAAATACTTGTTGGAACTGAGAATTACCATACCGCCACAGCAACATTGGCTCAATAAGATTATGGGCATTAATTTTCAAGTGGATTCTAGAGCAGGAAAATTGAATCGAGTTTCTGACACACTATAGCATTGCTCAGATAACACCGGTTAGTTGTATGTTCTTACCCAACCACACCTTACCTTCTTGGATGACATACGAGTGGATGTCAGCTCATCTAGCTCGTTGCAAAAATTAGTTCGACATATTACTGGAGGAGATGCTGGGGATTCTTGGACAGTTAGGGATGGTCTAATCCTTTACAAAAACAGGATTTATTTGCATGCTACATCCCCCCTAATTTCTGCAATTTTATCAGACATACATGATCGTACACATGAACGGGTCCAGAAAAAACTACGTCGAGTCTGCACTGACTTTTTCTGGAAGGGCATGAAGCACACTATTAGCGGCTATGTTACTAATTGTCAAGTCTGTCAACGTAATAAAGCTGAGCATTTGAGCCCTGCAGGCCTCCTCAGTCCTCTTCAATTACCCAATAAAGTATGGACTTCATTGATAGGCTGCCCAAAACATGGGAAAAAACTGTTTTTGTTTCAAATTTTACCCACTCCATTCCTACGGCAGATCCATACACAACTGTTAGCATAGCTCGTATTTTCTCTGACCAAATTGTTCGTTTGCATGGGATTCCAGAATCTATTGTTTGTGATAGGGATGTGGTTTTTACTTCCAATTTTTGAAAGGAACTATTTCGCCCCCAAGGCACCCAACCAGCTTTTCCCTCAGCCTACCATCCTCAAAGTGAGAGTCAAACTGAAGTGAAGTGGTCAACCATACGATAGAAATCTATTTACGTTGCTTTGTTGGGGGCCTTCCCACTCATGGGCGAAGTATTCTCATAATGCTTCGTTCCACACGACTCTCAACACCACTCCCTTTAAGGTGGTATATGGTCGAGACTCCCCACGGTTATTGTTCTATCAAACTGGCTCTTCCCGGGTCGATGTAGTGGATCAAGCTTAGATGGACAGAGATGCTATTGTGGCCTAGGTTTACTCTAAACTACAGCAGGCTCAACATCATATGAAAACCCAATATGATAACTGTCATAGGGATGTGGAATATGTTGTCGGTGATCTTGTTTGGCTGCACTTACATCCCCATCGATAGCAGAG
Source organism: Tamarix chinensis (assembly GCA_030549775.1). Taxonomy (NCBI): domain Eukaryota; kingdom Viridiplantae; phylum Streptophyta; class Magnoliopsida; order Caryophyllales; family Tamaricaceae; genus Tamarix; species Tamarix chinensis. Next base: position 12,026,913 of record CM060176.1, read on the forward strand.
TGTGACTACTCGACTTTGTCCTAAGCTTACTCCTAAGTTTTATGGTCCATATTCTATTTTTCATCGGATAGGATCAGTGTCCTATCAGCTGAAACCCCGTCAGAGTCTAAAATTCGTAATGCTTTTCATATTTCCTTACTCAAGCCTTACCGTGGCCCACTACCAACTACTACTACTTCTCAGCCACCCCTATCTGATGGTTACTCAGCTCCTATTCCTTCTACTGTAGTGCGGGAAACTCTGAACAACGGTACTTGGGAAATCCTAGTGGAATGGTCCAACACTCATCCTGCTGATGCCACTTGGGAATCCCTCACTCACTTTCGTGACACCTATCCCAATTTCGAGCTTGAGGACAAGCTCTTTGTCCACGAAGTAAGTAATGTTCGAAAAATATTATTTGAGACAAGGAAAACAGAGAACGACTGCGATAACAGCAGTAACAAAGGTCAATTTTGCTGGTGATTAATTGAGAAAGAATATTCCAGATTGTGGCAGATTTTGATACCATGAGAATAAAAGGTGGAATAATATTAATTCTATAATTATAGGATTCACTTTAGTAAAAGAATAAAAGAACATTGATTGTTATTTTTTTAACTTACTTACAAGATTTATCAACTTTAATAAAAGAATGGATTTACTATAGTAAAAGAATAAAAGAAGATTGACCGTTATTTTGTTACCTTAGTTATAGGATTTATTTTAGTGAACTAAGTATCAGCTAGTATTTGCTTATTGCAACACTATGTAATCTCTATTTAAGAGACCTATACTTTCCATCATCAGTTCAAGAGTTTTAAGGCTCTCTCTTAATGAGTCTAAGGTTAGGAGCTCCCTTGGATGAGTATCGCTGAAGTATGTCACCATAGGATCTTCTAGGGATCAGAAACACGGCAACCTCAAGAATAAGTAGAAAACAGGTGGAAGAATATTTGCCCGTTCTCCGCCCAGTGACACAATCCTAGAGTAGGACTCATAACAAACTATTACAGTGATACCATGACCATATAACTATCAATACTATTTTTCTACAGAAGCACCCTCTGGTTTAACATTGATAAACACCTTACAGCCCGACTATATGCGCCATCACTCCTTTACTCTTACTCCCAATTCCCAAAGAAGAGAGAAATTAAAAGATCTTAATAAAATTTCATGAAACTCAATGGGAAATTAATTTACTGAGGTGAAACGAAATAATGTATATTAACATTTTTGGATATGCGTTTTAATCTTATTTAACTATTGAGAGAATATTGTTATATAATATAGGGTAATGGGCCTCAAAAGCTGAATGAATGATTGATTAATTTGATTACCAAATGGTGCCTTTGTGATGTAGGGTAGAAAATAAGAGAAGAAAAATGCAAAATGGGAAGGGAATCAGAAAATGAATAAACACAACAATCAATATTCAAATTCATTCATTCAAGAAGAATAACATAAGCCCAAGGCCAAAGGACTAAAGATAACACCAAATCCTAATACAATGAAGCTAAATCTTAAATGATGAAATTGATTTTAATATATCATAAAATTGTATTCTAATTCTAGAATGATAACAACAAAAAACATATATTTATCAAGTAAGAAGCTGCTTTTTATTATTCTTATCCTACATCAATTGTTCTCATTTCTATCATCAAATGAAGGAAAATATGGTATCGGAAAATGTAGCTTTCGGATAAACATGCTTCTAACCATTTACTAAAGCCAATCAATTAACTAGCTAAGTAGATGAATCCATAACTTAAGATGACGATAAAAGCTGCTCTTTTACCAAAAAAAGAAATCTTTTAAAAAAAAAATCCTACCAGAAACTCCATGGCAGATATGTGCAGCAGTAACATACATTACACTGTCCTCACAAATATTCAGTGCTTTACTATACTATGATAACGAACAAGATTCAAGAAAAGAACTGAAAGTATAAGGGCCAAAAAGATATGAAAGCAAGGATTTCATTCTCCATTGCTTAGGATGCCATGCATTATCAAGCACATAAATCCATTAGCATAAACTTGAAACCATGTAAGACTAAGGATAGAAGAAGGGAGTTCATGCAGGTCATGCTTCTAAAGAGAATACACAACAGTAAGTGATCTAAAAGTCCAATAAAGGTATGAGACCCAGAGAATTTTTAACTCAACAATATTAGTGCTCACATTCTTTCAATGTCAAAAAGGGTGCTTCCCTTAACTGCAATAATCCATGACAATGTTTGATGAGGGCCAAAAGATATTCCAGGATTTGGTGAACAGAAGCAATCAAGAGAATAATTGAATTATCAATCTTAGATAATTCTGCACGACTGTGAATTTCACACATTTTATAAACTAAAAAAGATACAGAAACAACTTGTTGAATGCACATGCCAATTGAACAAGACACCAAAAACTTGTGAGCAGAGTAACAAATAGAAAAACAATGCAGTGAATTCATTAGTAAGATAGGAACACCTTCTTTGACTTCGTGACCTTTGCAGCAACAGTTGCAGCAAATTCTTTTGCAGCAAGCACATCTGCAGAACAATTTTCAAAATTGACCTTATTAGATTCCCTGGCAGCTGCGGCCGCAGCTTCTTTATTTGCTTGTTCCTACATATAGAGAAAGACCATTTTTAGATGTTTAGTAACTATCCAAAATAGAGAAAACATAGACTGTTCTGGTTGGACGTGCCATGGTAATGATAAACAAATGAATAATAGAAAGTTATTTTACACTAACAAGAGTCTTGACAACTTTCAAAGCAGATCCTTGGCAATCACTTCAAGGAACGAACAAAGTAGCATATGATCAACTGTAATGGAGTTCTTTCCCTCTAGCACCTTCTCAAACAGAGAGTATAAAGAAGGCTACTATAAGCTTCAGGTGAAGTTTCGTGGAGACTCAATGTAGGCTACACAGCAGGAATTTCACAACAGGAGTCCAAAATGACATATAACCCTAGAATTATAAATTATAATCATTACATCAAAATAAACGGTTGAAAACACGCAAAAATAAGTATCCTAAAAAAAATTCCAAAAAAAATAAATAAATATTACCCACTCCATCCATCAAAAGGAATATTTTAATTGTAAACTAATTTGAAGTATCAAGGTGCCTAAGCGGAATTATTAAAAACATGAGGTACCTGAAAATATTAGGTAAAATGTCAATGTACCAAAACGGAATTTATCTTATAATTTTTTATTTTCGATTTATCAGTTACAATTTAAAAAAGTGCCAAAAAGGATACTTAAATTGAACAAAAAAAAAGGTAATATATTTCAATATTTAGGTACTCATGTGAAATTAAATTGCTATGCGAAAGTACCTAAATAGAATGATCAAAAACAGTACTTGAAAAATATTAAATCACATCCAAGTCGAATCTAGCTTAAATTATAACATTAAATCATAATAAGTACTCCTTAACGACAATGTAATTTAAAAAAAAATAATCATAATTATATGTGAAAGATAAGTCATAATTGTAAACAAATTTATAAAATAAAACCATAACATGCTTTCACATGCCATATCTTATCAAAACCAGTTTCAACATGATCATTTAACTCTCAGTTAACACAATCATGCCTTAAAACAGAATCAAGCATTATGCATCATGCTCAAATTCATCGAACATTCATATTTGGTCACATATTGACCTTTCATACAACTTTACGTGAAAACTTATGCAGTCATCCTTATACCACTTAAAATGATATGAAATCATTTTAATCATGACATTAAAATACCATATCATGAAAGAACAAGCTTGTCAACTCAACTCATGGAATCATGATTTCTAAAATTGCTTGAAATGCATGGTCTAAAATTCTCAAAACATGCTTTTGAATACCCCTTGTTTGGCAGGGTTTGAAATTCGTCAAATTAATAAAAACATCATTAACTACAATACCATATCATTAGCTTTACAATTATATTCTTTATTTACCTTTGTTCCAGATGAATTTGTAAATTGAAACTTGAATAATGTGTAAATATCCTTAATAAATAAGGGCATATAAAAGAAAAAAACATATTTAATAAGTTATAAATAGAAATCATGCAAATATTTTGAAACATATTTAAAAAGGCCTAACTTGCAAATATTCTGGGATGAACTGAGTATATTGAAAAACTTAGACAAGTATGGAGCAATGTTTGAAAAGGTCTAAGGCTCACCTTGGTGATAGGGGTCCTAGAGCTTAGGCGCTAGACGCAAGGCGAAGGTATGCACTTTTTCCCAAAATATACTGCTTTTAATACTGGTATAATACTTCTTTTTATGTTCCCAAAATATATAATATTTTCTCTTCAAAATCATGTTTATTGGTCTTTACGCAACCATTTTTCCTCTCCCTTTCCTTCCCAATATGTTAGCTAGTTATTGTCTTTATGAAAATAATGCTTCAAAATAGCTAATCAGAGTTTATTTCTCTCCATTAAATGCATTTCTTTTCTATCCCATTCAAAAAAAATTATGTCTATTGGTCTTCCTATGACCTTTTTCCATCCTCCCTTTCTATTCCAATTGATAGCAGATTTTCTTGAATGAAATTAAAACCTAAAAGTAGCTAATTTTTTGTAAGACAGTATGCCTTAGAGCCTTGTACGTCTCTGCACCTTGCCAATATCGCCTCGCCTAGGATGAAAAAAAAAATCAAACCCTTACGCCTTGCGCCTTACCACTTTTCAAACACAGGTATGAAGAAAAGTATATCCATGTTTAATAACCTTCCATTGTTCCAATTGAAGACTTGGGGCTATAATTATGTTCAAATGAGTAAGAAATATATCAAATATCAAAAACATAAGGTGCTTCTTTCAAAGGCCTACAAGAAGTATGGAATGAAGTATATCCATGATGACATGAGTTACATGACCTTCATTCCCATATCAAGTTATGAAGTTGGGGTAATATTAACTATGAGTCCTATGAACAAATATAATTCAACCATGCTTGGTCATCATAAAATCTCCTATATATCATTCATCTCCAGGCTACTCCAATAGTCAAAAAATTAATATTTTCTTTTTCCTTTTAGGTTCCCCTTCAGCTCTTCAAAGGCTTTGAATCAAGTTGTGGTCGTAGAAACTTCTACTACACCTTGACCTTCCCAACAAGCAAACAAAGTATAAACCTTAAAGAACCACTCGAAAAATTCTTCACAAGCTCCTATCATTATCAAAATCAGGAAAAACAATCTTTACACTATTGTTTGGAGCAAAGTATGTTTCATGAGGCTAAATAGGAGCATTATAGTATGGCAGTAAATCTGGTAGAACTAGCACTAGGACCAGAATCTCAAGACCTTTCTCCCTATTCTGATTTTGAATGAGAGCAACAAACTCCTTTAACTCATTCACGCGACCATTTGATGATCAAGTTTGGCAAATAAGCTTCAATAGCTACAACAAAAGCATCAAATTTTTAATACAAGAACCCAATATGAATCTCCTTAAAATATAAAAATAAAAAAACAATATGAATCTTGTCAACCAACAATCTATGAAAATCTGATAGTACGCAATCTCACCTCTACTAGGTTGTGGCCTGACTTGCAGAATTAATTTTAAAGAAACGTTGTATTGGAAGACAAAAATCTAGTAGATGTACATGTAGATAAAGAGCAAGAGTAGTAATAGTATCAACAATGGAAATTCTTTTCTTTTCTCAAGTAACAAATAAATAATAATAATAACAATAATAATATATTTGAATAAGATAAATAGATAAGAATACAGAAAAGTAAATATACAATGATGATAATAATAATAATAATAATAATAATAAATTATACATAAAATAATTGCCCAAGGCTTTTTCTGTACGGTTTTCAATTCTTTTTAAGAACTACTGTTTCTGAAAATTTGTTTTTAATTTTCAAAATGTGTTTTCATTTGAATCACTGCCATCGGAACAACAACAATAATAAAATTATCAAAAACAATAATAATAACAACATTAACAATAACAACAATAATAATATGAGAAACTACACCTTGTTAGTTTCAACTATCATCTAAAGTCGCCTACAACCTCAGGGATTTCAATAAAAACCCAAAACTCTATTATCTCTTAAAATTTGTAATAATTTTGAATACATAAACAATATAAAAGAAAAAATACATCTAAATTTCCCACTTTAAGATTAATTCTTTATTGAATTAAATATCAAATAGACTTCAATGTCTTCTAACGCTGAGAGAAGCATGAAATGAATTATATCCACATATGACTACAACTCCTATGACTATGATATACAAAAATAAGTCTGCATGAACTAGATGCAAACATGATCCAACTCATGCAATTCAAGTAAACATATCCAATAACAATCCTATGCCCAGCGTCTATTAACAAAAAATAAATAAATAAATAAAATAAAATCACTTCTCTTGTTGACCCACTTATCCTGCCAAACACAAGCAAATTTGCATCTAAATTTAGGCGTACTTCAGATCAAACCTGTGAGATTGGTTGCCTTTTAAACCACAGTCCCACTGGTGAGGACCCAGCCAAAATTTGATCTAATCCATGCACAAAAGTCTAGATCAGACAAGTATATCAAGTAGTCCAGACAGAGATTACCAGTATTCCTTATGCTGAAGACTTATTAGTACTTGCAAATTATTTTTTTTTAAATGTCAAGTTGCAACCCAGCTCCATATTTGAAAAAAATAGAGGAAGTTCACTTTCTTCATTTCTACGGTACTCTATCTCATCGTATCACCCATGTGACAAAATATCTACCTTCTACAGAGAATTGATTCAAAACACATTGAATTTCTAGTGGTAGACCCATAATCAAAAATATGCTTGTGATTGTTCCAAAATAAATGAAACAAAAAATAGCGTAGCAAATATAAATCAGCTCACTGCAAACATTTAACATCTGATGACAACTCCAGAGAAAAGTAGATTACCACAAGATACTCGCGGTTCATTTCCTCCCATATGATCTTCTTATAGTGCTTCTCTTCCTCATTATGTAAGTAGCCATCAACCTGCAAAAACCTTAAATAAAAAGGCCACTATGGAAGAGGAATATCACCAATATTGGGAATGCTAACGAAAAGCTTCAACCTTGAAACAACAATGATGACTTATGAACAGGCAATACATGTCAAGGTGCCACGAATGATATTTTATATGTCACGGCGTGAATTTTCTTTATTTTTCACAAAAAATATCAGCAATATATTGATAAATATCAGTCAGTATTGGCAAATGAATTTTCAAAATCCGAGACGTCTCGGCCAATATTTTGTTGTATGCTTATAAAGCCATAGTTGTTCTAACTTAATTAATTCTAATCATAGTCAATTTTCCACAACTAAATACAAGAGAACCAAATGATAAATAACACAAATCTTTATAAGAAACAAAAAGACACTTCATTGGTCAGGATATGCATAATGAATAATGATAGCCTACCATTACCACGATTAATCACCAGATTTCTCCAACACTGCCACTGCAACAATCTTCAAAGGCATAAACAGTCAACAGAGTAATATGACAACTTGTACGTGAAGGCTAACCCATTCACATTTGCCAAATATGTATGGCCTGTACAGGTCCGCCTGTCATATATAGAGAAGCTTTGCCAGTCATAAATACGACCTTTTTACAGCTCTTCCACTGCAATGGCTTGAAAGCTATTGCCGGAAAAGAGTTCTACCCTGGAAGCCAGAAATCTATATTTTTGTGGTTGACACAATTTTTTTCAAAGGAGAGTAAAAGCTATTGCTGGAAAAGAGTTCTACCCTGGAAGCCAGAAATCTATAATCTTGTGGTTGACACAATTTTTTTCATAGGGGATGATCTATCATCTACCCTGGAAGCCTAGGCTTTTCAAAAACAGCTGCCATTTTGATAAACCCCTAATTAAATACACTTATGCTAGGAGAAAGAATAAGACTAATGGAGATAGGCGTGCGGGGACACATGGGGATAAATGTGGCTGAGCTCCATGTTGCTGAGTATTATAATTCTGTTATTTCTTGAATAATCTATTGGAGTATGTTAGGGGGAATAATAGATTCTCTCTATTTCTTTTAACTTTTCTTATTTAAGCTGGGCAGCTAGTTAAGTGTCATTAAGGGGAGGGGGGCGGGAATCGTCAATATATATATACATGTCATCAGGGAGGAAAGGGAAGAGGAGAGATTCTGGATAGGAGGTACCAGGCTCTCAGATAACCTAGAGTATTCGATTATCAATTCTAATATCAGAAAAATTCCCGTCACTGGCATTTCCACCTCTTAACTTGTCAACTGGTATTAGAGCTCCCTTCGATTCCAAACCAAACCATGGCTCCCAGCAAGGTCGAGGCGTTGTAAGAGAAGTTTGTCAAGCTACAAGAGGAATTGGTAGGTGAAAGGAGGGAATCCCCGAGTGAGAATATGAAGGTGGGGGAAAGAATCGGGTCGATAGAGAAATGGATGGAGAACTAGCAGGGAGGCTAGACCAAAGCATTGCAAACCTAGGGACTCTAGCTCATTCATCAAGGACACCGGAAAACAGAAGGAGATGGAGGTTGTGCACACCTTTATGCTACCAGCAGGCCTGCCAAACTAAGAATGGAAATTTGACCTCCTCGCCAGTTGGAGTTTCCGCTCTTCGATGGATCAGACCCAGATGGTTGGATTTTCAAGGTGGAGCGGTATTTTGCCATGAATCAGGTGGGCGATGAGGAAAAACTAGAGACAATGGCCATGGTCATGGAAGGGAAAGCGCTAACCTGGTTCCAGTACGTAGAGGATAGTCAACGTTTTGACTCATGACAAGGCTTCAAGGATACACTTCTGACCAGATTTAGGTTGCGCCATGAAGGCTTGCTCTGCAAGAAATTTCTAGCGTTAAGGCAAACTGAGTTGGTGGACACTTATATTGAGCAGTTCGAACTGTTAACATCACCGCTTTGAGTCGATTGACCCTAGAGGTTTTGGAAAGTACTTTTCTCAACGGTTTGCAACCCCAAATTCAGGTAGAGGTGAGGATGATGCAATCGAGAGGACTGAATGAGCTCATGAAAGCTGCTCAAATGGTGAAACACAAGAATAGGGTGATATCGAATTATAGTTAAGGAGGACTAGGAAGCAGAGGAAATCGAGCCAGGGCTATCAGCAACCCCGGTCAGCAAGCATTGCCAATGCAGACTGGAAAGAGGCCCAATGGACTCGTAGTAACTGGGCGAGGCCCAAACTGGGTGGCTCCAATAAAGACGAGCAGTGAACAGGTGGTTAGAAGGCACCTTAACACACGAAGACCAAGTGATGAAGAGCTGTAACGAAGGCATGAGAAGGGACTGTACTTCAAATGCGAAGAGAGGTTCGCACCATGCCATGTATGTAGGAATCGACTACTTCAAGTGCTGTTGGTGGAAACCGAGGAAGAAATGGGGCAAGGCGCAGTCTCAGGTGAGGAGCGGGAGCTCAGGGAAGAAGAGTCAAAGGAGGTCGAAGGGGCAGTGGAGCTCTCACTGAACTAAGTGGTCGGAATCAGTACACCCATACCATGAAACTACATGGACAGATTCAAGAAGAAAGGGTGGTGGTTCTAATCGACTATGGAGCCACCCACAACTTCATCTCTAGGGAGATGGTAAGGAAACTCTCGCTCCTGGTGTCCCCTACAACCCCATATGGAGTTCTACTAGGAACTGGGAACTCGATCACTACCAACGGGGTCTATAAGGGAGTTCAAGTGTTGCTCCCGAAAGTCAAGATGATAGAGGATTTTTTGCCTTTGGAGTTGGGCAGTACAAAGGTAATATTAGGAATGTAATGGTTGGAGAAGCTGGGATTGATGCAGGTGAACTAGAAAACTTTAGTGATGAAGTTTACATCGGGCTCGACACCAGTGAGCTTAAGGGGGAAACCCAGCCTCTGTTGTGCCCAAGTTTCTCTCAAGTCCATGCTCCGAACCCTAACCAAGGAAAAGCAAGGGGCCTTCCTGGAGTGTTGCACAGTAGAGGTATCGAAGGAACAAGTCGCAAGGCAAGCAGCTTCAGAGGGAATTATGGAGTTGGTCAAGGAGTTCTCAGATATATTGGCCAAACCTACAAGCCTTCCACCCGCAATGGAATTAGATCACCAGATTACCCTACAGCCAGGGACAATCTCGGTAAGTGTCCAGCCTTACAGGTACCCTCATGATCAAAAAAATAAGATTGAAAAACTGGTAGGGGAAATGTTAGAGACAAGGCTAATACAGCCTAGCAGGAGCCCCTTTTCAAGCCCTATGCTATTGGTGAAGAAGAAAGACAGGGGGTGGTAGGTCTACGTGGACTATAGGGCGTTGAATAAGGCTGCCATCCTTGATAAGTTTCTAATACCAATGATTGATGAATTGCTAGATGAACTTCATGGGGCATTAATCTTATCGAAGCTGGATCTTTGTTCTAGTTATCACCAAATCAGCGTAGACCAGCAAACATACCCAATAAATTTCGGGTCATGCCATTTGGATTGACCAACGCCCTAGCAACTTTCCAGGCTCAGATGAATCAGGTATTTAAACCTTATTCTCGGAAATTTATGCTGGTGTTTTTTGATGACATCCTAGTATTCAGTTCCTTTGAAAGTGAGCATAGGCAGCACCTACGAAGGGTCTTTGAAATACTGAGACAACATAAGTTGTTTGTAAATGGTAAGAAATGTGTCTGGGATAAGCCCGAATTAAATAACTGGGACATATAATTTCGGGGGAAGGGGTGGCAACCGACTCAGGGAAGGTCAAAGTGACAAGGGAATGGCCTGTTCCCTGAAACCTCAAGGAGCTGAGGGGGTTTCTCGGGCTGACAGTATACTATCAAAAATTCATGCGGGGATATGGTCAAGTCGCAGCAACCCTACAGACCAACTCAAGAAAGATAATTTTGGGTGGAACCCTCAAGCACAACAGGCCTTTGAGTCGCTGAAAACAACCATGTCCTCAATATTGGTGTTAGCCCTTCTTGATTTCTCAAAAAAAAATGTCATTGAGACTGTTGCCCCGTGGGTAGGGATAGGGGTTGTCCTAATGCAAGAGCGACGGCCCATTGCTTATTATAGCCAAGTATTGGGGCAGAGGGCGCGCCTTAAGTCAGTCTACAAACGAGGCACTACCTCTTGGGGAAGAGGTTTATGGTCTAAATTGATCAGAGGAACCTGAAATACCTGCTGGAGCAGAGGCAATTGCCTGAGGAACAACAAAAATGGGTTGCTAAGCTTTAGAGTTATCAGTTTGATAGTGAGTACCATCCTGGTATCACAAATAGGGTTACAAATGCTCTATCAAGGCTAGAAGGGGACAGTGCGGTGCTCGCATTATCAATGACCTGGAAAGGGAATTGGGATGGGTTGTCTGAAGAGATTGATAGAGACCCATACTTAGGGCAGCTGAAGAGAGATTTGATGAAAATTCCAAGAGGGAAGGAAGGCTTCGGTGTACATCAAGAACAATTGTTCTTTAAGGGACGGTTAGTGTTACCAGCAGGGTCCAAGTACATTCCACTGATTCTCTTAGAATTTCATGGGGGAAAAGTTGGGGGTCATTTAGGGGTACTCAAGACATATCAGCGTATAGCAAGGGAAGTTTATTGGCAAGGAATGAAGAAGCAAATTCAGCAGTATGTCACAAAATGCCCGGTCTACTAGTAAAATAAAACTTCTACCCTTTCCCATGCTAGACAACTACACCCTCTCCCTATACCTGAGAGGATTTAGGAAGATATAGCCATAGATTTCATTGAAGGACTATCCAAGTCTGAGGGCTATAAGGTCGTGGATCACCTAAGCAAATATGCTCACTTTATCCCACTAAGGCATCCTTTCTCAGCTCCCACCATCGCCATTCGCCACCATATTTGTGAAAGAAGTGGTCTAACTCCATGGGATGCCTCGTTCTATTATATCTGATAGAAACAATGTTTTCATTAGCAATTTTTGGGCAGAAATATTCAGGCTACAGGGTATAACTTTGAAGAATTATTCAACCTATCATCCTCAAACAAACAGACAATCAGAGGTGTTTTGTAGGGATGCAACCCAAACAGTGGGTAAGGTGGGTACCTTGGGCAGAATACTAGTACAATACTTCGTACCATACTACTATCCACACCACTCCATTCACAGTTGTATATAAACAAGAACCACCACCTCTAATCAGATACGATTGGGGTGTTGCTTCAGTTGCAATTGTGGATGAGGATTTGAAGGCACGAGGCTTGATTCTAGAGGAACTCAGGGGTTACTTGAAAAAATCCCAACAGAAGATGAAGGCTACAACAGATAGGAAGAGGCGGGATATAGAGCTTGCAACTGGGGAGTGGGTGTACGTGAAGCTTAGGCCTTATAGGCTGAAGTCACTGGCCAAACATGGTAATGAGAAACTATCTCCTAGGTATTTTGGGCCTTATCAGGTGAAATCCAGAATGGGTAGTGTGGCTTACTGTCTGGATCTACCAACTTCTGGCATAATCCATCCAGTCTTCCAAGTCTCTATGTTGAAACAGGCTCTAGGACTAGGTCACCAAGCCCGGCCTATTTCTGACATTCTCACAGAAGAGCTAGAGTAGAGGGTCCAGCCATAGGCAGCCCAAGGACTACAACACAACTCTTAAGGCGCAGCTGGAGGTTCTGATTCAGTGGCAAGGGTTACCCACCTTTGAATAATCATGGGAAGGGTTTGAGGCTATCAATGAGCAATTCCCTGAACTTTACCTTGAGGACAAGGTGAAACTTTGGGAGGGGAATGTTGATAAACCCCTAATTAAATACACTTAAGCTAAGAGGAAGAATAAGACTAATGGAGATAGGTGTGTGGGGACACATGGGGACAAGTGTGGCTGAGCTCCAAGTTGCTGATTATTATATTTCTGTTATTTCTTGAAGAATTTGTTCAAGTCTGTTAAGGGGAATAATAGATTCTCTCTATTTCTTTTAACTTTTCTTATTTTAGCTGTGCAGTTAGTTAAGTCTCGTTAGGGGGAGGCGGAATTGTCAATATATATATACATGTGATCAGGGAGGAAAGGGAGGAGGAGAGATTCTGGACAGGAGGTACTAGGCCGTCAGATAACCTGGAGTATTCGATTATCAATTCTAATATCAGAAAAATTCCCCTGTTACCAGCATTTTCACCTCTTAACTTGTCACATTTCCAGTGTTGAAGTGAAAGATTCAAAGCCTTCCACATTAGTGCTGGTCTTTATTACTCAGCATTAGAACAGGTATAATGACACAACAGAAATCTAGAAAGGGAGACACATTGCCGGAGTAAAGCTGGCCAACATTGAGTCGATACAAAGTAGACAAAGCATCAGACACACCTCAGCATCATCAATATCAGAGAGACTTTCTGATTCATCACCACTTTTAGTACTTGTATCAGCTTCATGCGACTTATTATGGGCATTATCAGAACCTTCATGTTCATTAAGTACAGCTGCATTTTGTCATATTAAAAAAAAATGACTTGGAATTTTGCTGGATGTCATAACCAGAGAGATAGAGAGAGTAGAAAAATAAAATTATCAGAGACAACCTCCAGGTTCTAAGGTTTTTGATCTTTCAATTCCACCAGTTTCCAGGTTCCTTATTTCGTTCTCACCCTGTCATACGAATATTATGAAAAGAAATGGCATCAGACCAAAGACATTGAGCGAAGCTATCTTGATAATCAAATGGAAGAACATTTAATCTCTCTAAGTATCAAGCACAGCAAAGTGATTAGAGCCTTAATCTTATGCAACAAGCAATTCACAAGAAAGGCAAAATAAGAAAGAAGTTGACAAACTACATTCAATGTGAAATTTCCATCAACTGTGGATTAGTGATTAGAGCCAAACACGTAGAAAGATTTTGCAGGTAAAAACCCTTCCAAGCCATACACTAAGATGCCATTCACTGACTGCTTAATTTGAGTTGCATGTCAAAATAATATCCTTCTATTAGCCACTATTCATAGACTCCCTACAAACTTGCAAGTAAAAGCCGTCAAGTGTACATTTTATGCTTCTCAATCTGCTAATATTGGAAAAAACTCCTAAATCACCCCCACTGGCTCCTTATAGGTCCTATTTTCAGCTCATCAAACTGGCCTCCAGAAATTAATAACAAATCGGCAAACAATTTGTCCTCAAGGGAAGTAAAAGAACTGATTGACAAGTAAATCCATGGCTATTTATAGTTTGTTGGTTACCATGATTGACTCTGTCACGTTATCCTCACATGCTTTAGCCATTCTGTCTCGCTCAGCACGCTGGAAGGCTGGGGGCTCCGAATCCCCATCAAGACCTCCAGAAATTTTGACAAACTGCATTATTCAATACCAGAATAAAAATTCAATCCAACAAAAGATCATCAGAAAAACAGAAATCAAGCAGAGAGGAAAACTAGCCTCATCATAACATCTTTCACAGAGCCCATGCGCAAAATGACTAGCCTCACTGCCCTTGTGTTCACAAAGCAATTCGCCTTTGGTGGCTGAAGCACTTGTAAGTTTAGTTGATTTGTAGCTTTTTTCTAGTTCCTCAGCCTTTTGGTTGAGTTCCTCAATCTGAAATGCAAAGATTATGATGATAAAAATTATGGCATATAAAGAGTAAAAGAGATTCCATACTGATGCAAGTTGATGGGGGTGAGAGGGAGGAAAGAGCGAGAGAGAGAGAGAGAGAGAGAGAGATTCAAATCCAAGATAAGACCTCTAAGAAATATCAGGTTCATGGAAGGAACTTTCCAAGGGTTGTGCTAAAAAATGAATGGTATGCTATAGGACAAGTATGGTTGATGAAATTGTATGGCTCTTTGGAGACTTGTCTATGATGCTCAAGTCTCAGTAAGAATACCAACAGGGTAAAGATTGGACTTTATATATGTCACATCACATAACAAGATTTATTAGCTAGCGATCAATAAAGAACATAACCAAAAGAAATTATTACATCCACAATAATCCTTTTACATATGGAGAAAAAATGAAAAAACATAATTGTTCAGACTGGCAAAATAAATAACACTATTATCCTTGGAAGATTCCTCTGTTTTTTTTTCCTTCTCTTTTTCTATGGCAGCTGGACATGAAAAAAGATAACTATGGGTCAAATAGACTCATGAGTACTATTTCAAAAGCCAGCTCGTTTGGGATATCCCAATTACCAGCAAGTTTTCTTGGGGGATACAAAAGATTTTGGGTTTGAGATTTGCAATCCTTCCCATCTTTGACACAGATCTGCAACTTATGTACAGGGAAGGCAAATACAGCATTTCCACATGTTATGAGAAACTAAGACATTGTCATTCTAAGGTAGCATGGAGAATGGCAGATTGGTATCCATTACACATAGCTTAACATCAGTTTGTTCTTTGGATAGCAGCTCATGAATCTTTAGTTGCTGCAAATTGGATTCCAAATAGATCTCAATCATGTTCTCTGTCAGTCTGGCCAAGAATTCCTAACCCATATGTTCTGCTCTTACATTCTCAATATATGGAAGAGGATCTTGAATATTTTCAGTCCAATCCATCAACCGACAGAGTGGCAGTTAGAATTGAAGCGGCTTGCTCAACAATGCAGAAGACTTAAAGAGAACAGTGTAGCTCTGAAGTTGTTACTGGCTTCTATAGTATACTTGGTTTAGCAAGAACGCAATACAATAATTTTTCAGAACTGTCAGCGCACAGCCTCAACTATACTCAAGCAAATTGTCAGGCATAGCTAGTAGAGTCCCTTTCATACAAAGTTGTATACGTTTTGACTCTCTAGCTCACTTGACAGATGGTATTTAAATGTACAATGTGAAAGCATGAAAGATGCACTTACATGATTATGGTAGTAATGAAATCTGTACATTACTTACGCAAAAAATAAATAAATAAATAACACCACTATAGCATCAATGCTAATATGAGGAGAGATTTCCGAGTGGTAGGGGAATCAAACATGGTATCGCAATGACATACCGTTAGGCTCCCTGACTCAGTATCCTCAAACTCAATCAATCTCTTGGTCAATGTTGCTTCACAAATATGTACAATCTTTATCTGGTTATGACATGGAATGTCAATCACAGAAACATGAGAAAAAAAATAAGATCAAGTTACAAATAATATAAACATATGAGAATCGATTAACTGGTGAGAATTATTAAATCAGATTATTCACCTCGTAAGGATATACCAAAGTAAGCAAACAAACCATAAACTGTTAAAGAATACTTACTTGAACCCTTCTACTATATAAATTAGTATCTTTCATTACTTACTAATTAATCACTTGTTGATAATATCTCATCGGTTATTTAATCAGTTACTACTAATTGGAGATTTAAACTCCCTCGGGATTAGTTTTGTCTTATAAAGTAAATATCTTCATTAGATTTGGCGTGAGGGGATTATCCTTTTTGGTGCGTGAGAAGGTAGTCAATAAATTTGGGCTTAAGCCTAGTAGCTTGCCATCAACTATAAATAAGGCTTCTAGGCCACAATAATAAACCAGCTAATTCCCTAACACTTTAAGCTCTCTCCTCTCTTTAATCTCTCACTAACCCTAAACCCAACTGTCAGCCTCCCCTGATCCAAGAGAGTCAGCGGCCCTTCCACCCCAGCTCTCTCTTGCTCTTCCACCATAGGGAAGAGTAAGAACCCCAATTCTAATCACCCAACATCCTCAAATAATCCCCACCATAGTCCATAACTCAATAAAACCACAGTTGCATTGTTGTAATATTGGATATTGGGGAGTTACAAATGATATTTTATATGTTGCAGCATGATTTTTTAATTATTTTTTACAACAAATATCAGTAAATATCGGAAATATCAGGAATATATCACCAAATTCCAGCCGATAACCAATATATCGCTAATAAGTATGTAAAATTCTAATGCAGTCATGCATCGACAATTTCGCATATCAGGTGACCCCAAATCCAATGAATATTGGTTGATATTTCATACCACGACTGATATTTAATTGTATACCTAAAACAGTAACAAATTGGTATCACTGCCAAGAAATTATGGGGATAGTTTGCAAGTAAAGGTGGATATGCTGCCTGCAACCTTTTGAAATCAACAAAAAGAGGTAGACTTAACAGAAAGCAGAACCCCAGGAGGCAATCGGAGAGGCTCAGGCATATCTAACAAAAGAGATGACTTAGTTGACAAGAATCAAAGGCAGGATGTAAACCACCATGTCATGCGGCAGCAGGGAAGGCAGTGACATGCCCTAAAGACCAACTGTGACCATTGGTCAAGCAGTGAACAGTCACACACACCCACCACTACTGCATAAGACATCACCCCCTAGGCCCACTTATGGCCACCAACAACAGCTCCATAACTACCACCATCCTTACGAACACCACAACCAACCTCTCTACCACCATATTAACACTTAGTACAACAATTGACAGCCTTATCACTACCCTAAGCCTCACCCCACATCCTTGAAGCCGCCACACCAACCCACAAGCATCACCCAGCACCCAACAAAAACAAATAGCCAACAAACACAACCCAACCCTCACTGACCCCTACTCCTACCTGGCACCACTGACCACAACCAACCATTGGAACCCAAAACCCTAACCAATAATCCCAACACCTTCGCCAGCACTCCACCGATAGCCCCAACCCCTGCACGTCTACAACACCAAACCCCATAACCCACACCCCTGCACCTATGCCAAAACTTAGCACACTTCTCAGCAGTGGCATCACCTTTCACAACTCTCCAAACTCCTAAGCCCCTTGTGTTCCATCACCCATCACCCAACCCCTACACCTATCCTTGCTCAAGCGACCACACTCAAACTCACACCACACAACCGTTGAGAGCTTGAGCTCCTAAAAATCCTTCATCGTCCAACTCATTGCCCCAACCAGTTGTACTGGATCCATATGTTGGTTCCATCTTTCGGACCACATTTCCTTTAATCACATCCAACTCGCGAACTTAACTAGAGATATCTTGTATCATAGGTGGGAGGAACTTTCTGGCTAGGTCCCCTTGATCTGGCAGATAATTTTTCCCCTCCATAGATCTGAATTACAATCTATCCCCAGAATTAATGGAAGGTATTCCGGTCGAGCACTCATGGATTAACACTACAAATTTGTGGCTCCTACTCTAACTTCAAGCTTGTAATGTTACAAGCCATAATTTTCAAATGTCCAAGAAGGCTCACTTGATCCCTTCCAGTATCTTATTTATTAGCATCTTTCATTAGTTAGTCTTAACTCTCATATAGCAATTACCTTATTTGTTATTTAGTTATTTACCATTAGTTGGAGATTCAATTTTTATTCCTTTAGGATAAAATAAATCTTATAAGTTAGATTCAACTATTCCAATAGCAATCACGGTGTTGCGATATCGGGGTATCGCGAATGATATTTTATATGACGCAATTGTCGCAGCATAAAATATCGATCGGCCGATATATCCTCGTAAATATGTGAAATTTTGAAACAGTTACGTATCACCAATTACACATATTGACTAACCCAAAATATAATAAATATCAACCAATATTGTGTATCAGAAGTGATATTTAATTGTATGATTAATTGAAAAGCAAGCATTACCAAACACTTTTGCTTCAATGAACTATTTGTGCCGAACAAAGCTTAAGTGTAGCCACTTGGCTACACCAACTAACCAATCATGTAATCTATGATGGCTTAAACATTTTTTACTCTATAATACCCCGAACCCTAATTCCTAGGTGATTAGTCTCATAATCACTTCTTTAACATTTAAGCCTTATGCAAACACTTTATCAATACCTCTCGAAACCCTCATTTTACCTTCCTACCCTTCAAAACCTTAATTTTTAATTTAGCTAACCGGTGCTTGATTGGGTCTTGCCTTTTGTCGACCGGCCAACAGCGTTCCAAATCTTATCGTCAAGGTCCTCAGGCAATCGACCACCAAATTTTTCCGATCAGCCATAGCAGGCCGATTTTCACTATTATTTTTTTATTTAATTTCTTTTGACCTCAAATCAATTCTTATGTCCAATATTTTTATATATTTGGATTTCTAATTCAATTCCTACATTTTCCTAATTTTTTGCAATTTTTGAAAACTATTTGAGTATTTTTTCCATTTTTAACCATTTATTAGACTTTCTACCTTATTTAAACTACTTTTAATCATTGTTGACTTTCTTGGACGTGAGAGATTCAAATTTCTAACCTTCTTACACCTCATAATCAAATTCCATATGGTCCGTGCTCATTCAACCAAAAATCTAACCTTAATCACCTCAATTACTTTTTACCAAATCTATTACACTCTCTCACCTATGTCAATCAAGCAACCTCCCACCTGAATTCTCTCCCTCTTTCCTACCTTGGTTGACATCCATAAGGGGGTGATTACCCTTTTGATCATTTTCACACTAAGCCAATTTTCTACACCATACAATGAAATATCGGTACAGCAATTGCTTATCGGCTGCAATTTTGCGGTTTTTGGGTCAGGCGCAATGCGAAATTCCGAAAATGCGGTTGTTTTAGAAAATTACATATTTATCGCCACGATATCGGCCGATACTTCACTGATATTGGTCGATATTAGCCGATATTTACCGACATTAGCCGATATTTGTTGTTTAAAAGAATTAAAAAATCACACCGTGACAACCGCGACATATAAAATATCATTCGCGACACCCCGATACCGCGATCGCAACCGCAATCACGACCGTAACCGCGGTTTTATTGCTTGTTCTACACTTCTATTATGCTCTATTCTCTTTCTTCTTGCTCTTGGGTTCTTGTGGCCTTTGGCTTCTCCTCCCTACACTAATTGCTTCCCCTCCTTTTCTTCTTATTTCTTTTTCATTCCTCACATCTAAAGCTTTAAATTTTAGTTTATTAGTATTTGTTAACAAGCAAAAGTGGATTAAAATTGTAAGTTGTGAAGTATTCCTAACTTTGGTACGTCAAGCTATTTTTGAAACTGTGAGTGTTCATTCTTACCATTTTTAACTTTTCTCTTCCCTTCTACTCCTCTCTATTTTTTCCTTTTAACAAATTCTTGTATTTTTATTGTATTTTAGGTGATCAAAAGGAGGAAAAGGATACTTAGGAGTATTTTTGTGCATAGAGACTGAAATAGCTTTGGTAAGGAATATATATCTCTAGATTTTCATATTTTATGCTAGAAAGCATATGCAAGTTTTACTTTCATGCATATGCATGAATTACATGTTAAAATACATGATTTTATAAATTTTGTGAATTTATGAGAAGTTGCTATATCTTGTACCTTGCCAGGCTTGGTCATAAAATCCCAAACATGATAGTATATTATGTTATGTTTTTGGGTATATGGTTGAGTATGTTAAATTATGTCTAGGCCATTGGAATAATATGTTGAGCTTAAATAACTTGGGGGTTTTATGCTTGGGGAAGGTCTCGACCATATGGTCTGAGGAGTTGTGGGTTGTTTTGATTTTATTAAATTATATTTTTGAGATGTAATTAATGTAAGGGTGGTTGTGTGCAAAATTGGTAAAATTTGGAGATTTGTAGAATTTTGTAAATTATGGGGAGAGTCTCAACCGGTCAACCCTAACGGTAAATTTGTTTCCTTGTGAATTTTTGTAGAAAATAAGAATGTCATTGTTTTCATTAAGGTTTTTACAATAAGTTTGATATATAATATGTTAGGACTTGGATAAGGATGACTTTAAGTTATAAACATAATAAATTTGAAGATGTTTAGATGAACTAAGAGCATTTTGGTCCTTTAAGGATCAATTTGAAATTTTAGTGGTGTACAAGTATTATGTGAACTAAAATATGATAATTATGAATTGTGAAGTATTTTGGTAAATTATCAATATAAAGTATGATTTTATGAAAATTGCCTAATTTGAGAATAATAACTAATAAGGGTAGCATCGGTATTTTCTATGTCAAAAGTTGGAGTTAGGATATGGTATTTTTTTAATATTTTGGGTTAGTGTGCACTTGTGACATTATGATTTTATAAGAGTACCGATCATTTACTTTGTGAAATGTCCCTTTAATCACTTAATTGTTCTTATGCCATACCTTTACTCCATGTAGATAGAGCTTGTTCAAGGACTTATAACCATGATGTATCTTAAGTATTTCTATCATTAACAATTGTTGGAATAAATTCACATTGGTACCTTACATAACCAAGATAAAAAAATAATCCACGTGATATTTAAAGTGGAAAAACAAGTGAGTCATGACCAATTTGTATCTATCTCTTCCATCAGACAAGAATAGCAGCCAAGTGCATTTTACATCAGAAGTTACACCAGTCCGTTCCACTGAATGAGAATAGTAAGGTACCTAAACTCAACGTGATTAAAAAATTGAGAATAATTGGCTATCTGATAAGGAAACCTCGCACCTGGAATAATGTTCGTATTAGTTTTCTCTCATTTCCTTTATGTGTTGCATGCCTTAACCTAATGATATGTATTTGTTACCTTACTCCATATGTAAGTATCTTCTTATTCCCACGAGTAGACGATCATAACTGCAGGTTTTTTATGACCATCTTGGGTACTTTGTTGAGTTCAATAAACTTCCTAAAAAGGAGTGACTGTATTTATTGGGTTAGACATAGAGTCTAAGTTATCCGTTAGTTAGTGTTTTTATTTGAATAATTTATGGGCTCTTAGATCTATAGTACCTTTTTGTTGTACTTTAAATTTGTATTGCACTTGGAGTTCATCTCCAAAACTTTTATCTATGTTTACAAAATTTCTCTTACTATCTTGTTATCTTATTTAAATTTGTCCACGTTTTTGCCTTATAACCAATATGAAAATGGTACGAAAACCGAACTCGTATTAAGTACAGCGGTAGTAACACCCGTTTATCTTATATTTAACTTTTGCAAAAATCAAAATTTCAATAGTAAATTTTAGGGTGTAACAAACTCATTTTTGGAAGCTCTTATCAAGCAAGAAACAGCATGGCACAATAAAATCGCTTACAATATCATTCTTAGAGAACTTGAGCCCATGGGAGAGTGCTGAAATGTACAATGCCGCACCACATAGTCCACTAGGTTTTCTTCCAGTCTGCAAATATAGGACCCTCAGATACACAACTAAATTAAGATAGTTTCAGTTTGAGAAAATGGTGGTGAGCAACAAAATTTACACTACCGAGAAAATAGAGTTGTAAATATAGATAAAATATAAAAGGCGTAACTACCTGCATCCAATTTCTTTTCATGCTAGCAAGAATGTGCAATGCAGTTTTCTGGACACTGTGATTCATCTCACCCAGCAAAACTGAAGACCAATGGAGATAGTTAGAGCACTAGGTGTACATGCTTCCTTGCAACGCATAAAAAAGCATTATAATACAACTCCATATCACTAACTAGATATCATTTATTCTCTTTCCTTTTGTCTCAATGAAAGACATTCATCATCATCATTGTGAAGAACTTTATCCCAAATCTATAACTAGTTATCCCTTTGCTCATTCTTCTTTTGTGGACTAAATAAAATAACACAAGATGTGCGATCTTTGCATAGATCATTTACTGTCCTGTAAACTCCAAACCCTATTACTGTTAACCATAGTCAGATAATTCTTTATCAATCATGCACTAACTCATTCACAATACACATCTCAAAACAATACTTATGCCCTTTCCTCAGTTTGTTGGACAGTGATTCAGACATTGCTGAGCACACCACTAGGTCTGCAGCAGCTGCTGCCTCAGATTGCCTTTATATTTTTTGCAACATCTCATGTGATACAAACAAGCCCATTCTACTCGGGCAACATAACTTTATTGACCTATGCAAAGTGCAAAATCCAGGATCCTCAAATATTTCAGATTGATTACAAAAGTGTTCTCAATATTAATCCAATGTTTAAAATTGATGATGTACAGATACACTATAGCAATAAATGGAACAATGTTTACTATATGGAAGCTCGTAAATTCGTCCAGCAGATAGTGCACACCCCCCCCCCATTTCAAAACAACTCAATTATTCCCTTTGGTGCCTGGGCCAAAATTTTTTAGGCAAGGCTTATAATTTGTGAACTAGGCATGAAAATAGACCTTATAAAAATATCCTTAAATCACAAAGAAACTAAGACAACCAAATGCATACTAGCAAACAACATAATTGGCATCATAGATTCAAACCATATTATTAAGAATATGTTTTTGAGGCATACCATTTGTAAACCGATGGATAAATAGGCTTGGATCAACTGGTTTTTGGACAATGGGGTGTTCATCAAGGCATAAAACTTTACAAAGCTGCAAAAATACAGCACCTAGCACATAGCTGCAGTATGGAAATCAGAAGGCATGTTAAACTCAACAGAGACACGGGATAAAGAGTCCTCTTCTGTATTAAAAAGGTGAACACGTGTGAATGCACATGAAAATGCAGAAACAAATATATACAATCTCCCAACCTTACACACAACCAGAAGAAAAAAGAGAATGGATTTCCATAGCAGAATAAGCATCCTCACACATTAACTCATACAAAATAAGAAAAGGGTCAATATGTATGCACGCATGAAGAGGCAAAAACAAGTATATACAATCATCCAACCTTACAAGAACTGCAAAGCAAGAATGCAAAAAGCCTTTATAGCAGAATAAGAATTCTTACACATTAACTCGTAAAAATTCTGCAAATTCAATGAGAAGGAATGGCTTATTGCTTTCCCTGCAAAAATAAGACTCAGATGTATCATCAGTAGCTTCTAGATGAATAAATAGGCTTCATCAGCAGAACTGACGGCAGAGCAAGCATTATATGATAAAAATACATCTCCAAAAGAGGTGTTTCATGAAAGGAGATGAGTACTTCTGGTCATGGGATACAGCATCTTACTCAAAGCAAGGCAAAGAAGAAAGTAACCATTTCCTATCCATTTCACAATTAAAAATATAACTATAAATAAATGTCCATTCTGTTATCAGGGAAACCTCTAGGCAGGCAGAAAGCAGCAGGTTACACAATGCAGCACACTAAAGTCTTAGCCAGGTAGATATGTAATGCAGAGACTTCAAAATCAATATAATTAAAATGTAGGCCCAGATCATTTTACATGCCAATATTTCAGGGAAGAAAAATCAGGATGCAGAATCAGGTTAGATTCTATGAAAGTATGCCATTCTGCTATACTCTGACATGCATCTTTAATCAAATTTCTAAATTTAAAGACCGAAGGAGGCCTTGCTTCTGACAAGCCTTCCTGTTCTGTTACTCAATTTCTCTTATTCTATATTGCACCAACCATGTGGCTTTTGTGGAGGATATGTTGCTATCCTCACCTCTCACATAAGTCTTTTCTGCTATCTCAAGCAAGCATAAGAAAATTATATTATAGAGAAAAGTTAGATATGCAGATATTTTCAGATATCTAGACTTATGGCTTCAAAGAAAACAAAACCAAACCAAATCTCATCCCACCAGGTCGCCATGGCTTGAAAAAACTGAGCGGTTATTAATATTGAAGAAGAAACCAGCATCATAGATGATGTACAAAGGGCCAGCAACTTCATCAAAGAAAGACAAAAATACCATGCCCATACTCTGTGGTCCTGTTTCAAATATAGTGCAAAGCCCACTAGTACGTTTATGATACTTCTCTTAGCAGCACAATCTCTGATGCAGTCTACGTCTCGCCACACCATAGGACTCATAGTTTTCCAACAAAGGAGGCCCACATCCACATGAATAAACCTCCTTTTGTAGGACCCGCAAGACCATAAGATGTAGGAGTCTTACTTAGAATCTTAGTTTATTTTATTTTATATTGGTATTATTTTATTTAGATTTGATTTATGTGATCTTTTAGAATTAGCTTAGCCTGCATCTATGGTCTTAAGTTGTAACATTGAAATCAATGTTGAGTTTAATAAGATTTGAGTGATGTTTTATGTGAAAAACATGGGCCAAACTCATATGGTCTTAAGTTGTAATATTAAAATCGAAATTGAGTTCGATAAATTTGAGTAGGTTTTAAGTGAAAAGCATAGGCTAAAAATTTATCCCACATTAATTTGATATCGAAGCTGAATTGATCTATGCGTCAATGTTGGCGTACCTAAACATTCTTTCCCATTGAAACTAAATAATAATGAACAAATACAAAAGTTATGTTCGATTTCATGAAACTAGACACCAAAAAACAAAGGCCACAACCCAAACCGTAACTCTAATCTCAAAGTTATTGGCCAACAACCAACATTACTACCAATCCAAACCGACTACACCGCCACATGTGCCCATCCCAATCGCGGCACCTGCCAAACCCCATGCACCCCTGACCACCATCAAACACAACTTGTGCTCAACCTAGCAATTGGCGTCGTGCCAGCGCACACTTCGCATAGCTAGCAAGACCATCTTCAATTCCGGCCATCACCTTCTCGATGCTCGCCATCACCGGTTGAAGCCATCGTTCATCTCCTTCACGCTTGATGCCTCCCGCAAATGCAAACCGTAGCCTCCAACAGCAATGCAACCAATGCTCAGCATCACCCAAAGCCATAAAAAATTTCATGGTTTGTGCATTCACAATCCTCGTTGTCCTGCTCTAACAACTTTGTCATTCAAGCCCCCCTTGATTATTAGATATGCTTACCATCATCCCATCATTACAAAGGAGCAGTTGGTTCTCCAACGTCTACATCTCGATTATGTAAAATGACTCGAAAATTTGTTATTAGTTATATCACCAAAAAAAAAACTTTAAAAAATAAGAAGCCTTTGAAAAATGCAAGTTTGAAAAAAAAAAAAGGAAAACAGAAGGGAGAAATGTTATTTTCATTTGGCTCCTTGTCCTCATTTTATCATAGTCAACAACGAAGGTTGTCGACTTTGCAATGAAAGGTTGAAAAGTTAGTTAAAGTTAGTAATATATTAATACTAGAGTCGATGCAATAGAAGAGGTTCACAAATACTCAATTTAAAGAACTTCGATGAGCTCCAAGAGCCGACTTCGATAAATTAGTGTCAAGTCAAGCAATTGAAGAGGTTGAAAAGTTAGTTAAAGTTAGGAATATACTAATGCTAGAGTCAATGCAATCAAAGAGGTTCACGAATTATAACACCATAAGTTGATACGACCACGCGGAGACTACCCTAAAGTGCTTTCAGATTAATCGGCTTATCCCACAGATCAAGACGAGTCCTTTCGGCGCACCTTATCCTCACTCACGCATTTCTCAAGAAATTTTTCATAAAATTTCTAAAACTTCCTAGGAGGGTCATTCATCCTAAAAATTATTCCATGGCCAGCACGCTTAACTATGGAGTTTTTAGGACGGAATCACCAAAAGGATGGTATAACATGTTGATATAAGTAGTCAGATCAATCCTTATAACACTCCGCATAATTTGGGGTATTACATTCATCCCCACTCAAAGAACGCAATGTCATCGCTGCGCCTAAACCATTAACTATGTCAATACAGTTTTTATCCCAAGAATTGTCCCGCTATGCGACTGACTAGCTCATCCAAGTTGAACTCGCAGTTGCAGTTTCGCTCTGATATTATTTGTAACATTTCGAGTCGATACGACCACGCAGAGGCTACCCTAAAGTGCTTTTAGATTGATCGGTGGACGCCACAGATCAACACAAGTCATTTCATCGCGCTTTATCCTCACTCACACTACCCGAGAATTTTTTTATAAAATTTCTAAAACTTCACAGGAGGGTCACCCATTCTAAAAATTGCTCCACGGCCAACACGTTTAACTATGGAGCTCTTAGGATGGAATCACCAAAAGGATGATATACCATGTTAATATAAGTAGCTAAATCAATCATTATAACACTCCGCTTAATTTGGGATATTACATTCATACCCACTCAAAAAACGCAATGTCCTCGTTGCGCCTCAACCACTATCTCAAAACAAATTTTATCCCAAGAATCGTCCCGCTAGGCGGATGAGTGGCTCATCCAAATTCAGCTCGTAGTCGTGGTTTCGCTCTGATACCATTTAACACCCCGAGTCAATACGACCAAGCGGGGGCTACCCTGTAGTGCTTTTGGATTGATCAGCTAACCATACAAATCAACACAAGTCCTTTCAGCGCGCTTTGTCCTCACTCATGCGCTTCCGAAGAAATTTTTCAAAAAATTTCTAAAACTTTCCGGGGGGGTCACCATCCTAAAAATTGTTCCACGGCTACCACGCTTAACTATGGAATTCTTAGGACGGATCGCCAACAGGATGGTATACCCTGTTGATATAAGTAGTCAGACCAATCCTTATAACACTCTACTTAATTTGGGATATTACACGAATGCTCAATTTAAAGAACTTTGATGAGCTCCAAGAGCCAACTTCCATAAATTGGTGTCAAGTCAAGCAAAGGGATCCAAATGAGCCTAGTCCTATTCTTCTAGCTATTGCACCTGGGTTGCAATCATCCATTGCTTCAGTTCAGCCTACTTAGTTGACACAACCTCCTAACTATAGTGTAAAGATTAACCTTCTTGATTATGACAGGAAGAAAGACTCTAGAAGTTGTGGGAGCAGTTCAACATGGTTGTAAATGTGTTTTCTTATTGGAAGGACCGGGATGAGGAAGAAATTCTGATGGCTACCCTCAACTAGCAGTGTCATTTTCAGCTACTCATTCTAGTGGTTCAGTGCAACATGCTATGTCAACCGAAGGTTGATAAGTCCACTCCCATCAACTATTAGCAAGATTTATTGCCGATTTTGTAAGCCATCAGTGGGCACTTGTGATGTTGATAATTGTAATCAAGAATTTTAAAAGCTAGTCGTGTGTATTTGTAGAAAACCCAAACCATTATCTAATATATTGGTGGTCTCCATGAAGACACCCAATATGAGCTAAAAGATCACGGAATGTAAAACTTGCTTTTTGTGCCAATCTTTTAGAAAGACTTATGGTAGTCCAACTACTCAACCTAAGTCTTTCCAAGGCAAGTGGTTCTAAGATTAAGTGCTTCAATCATAACCAAACTAGTCATCTACATAAGAACTAACAAGAACTCCATGTGCTTGCACATGTTGGTATGTTTCATCCTACCAAGGGAGAAGTGTAGATTGGTTGTTATCTATTGTTAAAAGTTCAAGATTGGACATTTTCCTAGTGGAGAGAATGAAGCAATCTACGTCCCACCTCATTGGAGGGTTGGAAGTCTTAGCCCAAACTATACCCACATGGACATGCCTACTTCCATGGGACTCACAAGACCAAAAGATTTAGCTAATTTTATTTTGTTGTGATCTGATCTTATATTGGTATTATTTTATTTAAATTTTATTTGATTATGTATCCTTTTGGAAATAGCCTCAGCCATATGTGTGTCTATATATACATATATATTACTTTACATTATATTAGTAGAATCAGAGTAGAGTTGAATAAGATTTTAGTGTGCAAAGAAACCTAGGCTAAGATTGCTTCTCACTGTGGACAAATCTGAGTTACTACAGATATATATTGAACTAGACCATAAGTTTTAAAAGTATTATTTAGAATATTAGTTTATTTTATTTTGTATTGGTATTATGTAGTTCCTATAGACCTATACTCAGCTAGAACCTGCCTATATGGATGAGATGTTACATGGCTACCAGCTAGCTCCATCTATCGGCCAGATACATTGTTTTAACTTTTATCTGGACATGAAACTCTTTCAGCAATGCATAAGTTAACAATGATTACCTAGGTGTAACTTACCGGCATGCTATGTAAAGACAAGCTGCAGCAACTAGGTCTGCTCTGCGCCCACGAGTGAAATTCCGTTCTAGAGCCATCTTCAGAAAGAAAGGAGGAAACCTAGTGATGCAACCTATTACATGAATGTGGATACACATCTATTTACATGATCCATAGAACTTACTCTATAGAATGACACAGCCGGATTAGCAATCTGATCTCCACCTCCAATACCCAAGTTGGCAGCAATAGTATTAATGGCATATTTTGCTGCAAGAGAGGACAATATAACCAAATTTCAAAAAGAACACTCTTTTGCTATATACCATAATTTACATATACATGCCAATGGTGGATAACACACAAGACCCAAACATTATATCTCATCTGAAAAATCATAAGCAAACTCATCTCCAACAAGGCAGCATCATATAAGGCAGGGTGGAGACCTCAAGTCCCTCATGAGTAAAACAACATTTTGCTCTTATGTCAAATGAAGGCTCCCACACAAATGGAGAAGTTCAAAAAGCTGCAGACTCAGCAAAACCAAGACTGAGCATTAGTCAGCTTATTTCACCTGCACCCACAACTCAGCCTGCTTCAGAACTATTTTGCACACCGATGCCGTAGCCTTTTTTATTTTTATTTTTGGAGGGGAGGGGGAGCATTCATGGACCAAGAGGGTTACAGAATCCTGACATGTTCCACACAATAAATGACGGCAGGAGTATGTGGATCAGTATTTTACATACTTATTTCCCACTTATGAGTGGTATGCAAAATTTGTCCCACATGAAGATGAATCATTGAAAAGGGTACCTCTCAATACCTTATTACAGTTTCTGAAATGTGTGTATATGCATGCATGCATGCAGAAAGAGGGAAAAGAAAAAAAGATATTGTGAAAAACAAGATGCATGCTAATAGAAACCTTAAAAGCTTCCACATACTTACCATGTGTTATCCAAAATTCAATGGCAGGATACCCACTAATTTAAGTAGATATGCATGGAGTTTTTCTTGGGAGAAAAATCCCTAAGCAAGCTCTCCTAGCCATAATAGTTCTTCATATATGTAATTTAAGCTGTACATAATTTGCCAACCATATCCAAAGTTGAGCTTAAAACACAAACACCATCCTCATAACTGAGATGAAAATAATGCTAATACAGGTGGTTATGATCAGGTACCTTACCTAACTTACAAACAAAACCACATTAGTTATGGAGCAACTAGCAATATGGTAAGATGCACAACTATCATCCATGCCAAGCACTCATGCTGTGGCTGACTTTTGGACTATACTTGCACAAGATGAATAATTAGTAAAGAGAGTGACAACTCGGATTAAGCTTTAATGTTGTGTTTCTATTCTAAAGCAAGACAAATCCAATAATTTTTAAAAAAAAGATTTGATTGTCAACAGGGAGTAAGAGAAACAAACAATCTAACAGGCAAAACACTTCACTGTTAGCTTGCTCACCATTATCCAGTGTCCTTTCACGTGAAACCGAAATGTCACCTTGCACAGTCTTCACATAATTTCCTGCCAATTGGCTCTGCAAAACATAGTTTGCATAGAATAATACATACAAGGAACAAATTAGTATCAAAGACTGTAACACATATCAGCTTACCAATTTGCCATCCACAAAAATAGTAACCCTAGATTATACACATGGAACTGATGACATCAAAGAGCAGATTCCACATTCTAGAATCCACAATCTACAAAATGAAGCCTAAAATCCAACACATTGGACAGTCCCTTTAATCATCTACCCAATGACATATTAGGAATGAGGATACCAAATGGAAGTTTAGTATCATAAATATCAATTGAAATTATCAAACACCTCCTCCCCCCAAAAACGAAACCAAGAAAAAAGAAAAGGTCAACATAACATAGGAGTAAAAAGGTGAAAGGTCACAAAGCTAATACAATATCCAAGTAGACATCATTGGAGTAGGCACAACAAGCTACTTGTTTCACGTAACAAAACCATACCTGCCCTGCAGCGTTTTTAACAAATGTAGGCTCACTCGAAAAAAGATCTTCATCCACAATTTTCCCACAGGAGGTACAACATCTAAAGGAAAGTACAACAAATCTCAAAAAAATTGCGTAAAGACATGCATGCTTAGTTTAATTTCAGGGAGGGAAACAATAACAGCACAAAGATACTTACAGTAAACCTGAATCAGAGTTGTCGACTGTTTGGTATTTTGTGCAGTTAGAGCACCATCCCTTTCGCGCCATCACCTAATCTGTATGAAAGTCATATAGATAAGATCGAATTTGCATTTATCATCTATCAAGCAACCAAAATAGAACACAATAACAAGACTCGTTACTCAGGAATATTTAAACTACGCAAAGAATGGAGCAAAGATGGTAAATTTACAATCATCTGAAATTAACACGCTAATACCGACATAGTAATTTATCCACTTCAGAGGATCTGTATATTCACAGGATTCAGCTGAATAACGGAATAGTTGGAAGGAAATTACAGAATAAAGGTGAGGTGAATAAACAAGGAGAAAGGGGAAGAATGACGAAAGCCGCATGAGATAGCAACGGGCAGGCATGAACTGGGTTAGGGTTGGGCTCATTTTGGGTCAGATTGGGGTTAGACAAGGCCAGCCTAAAGAAAAATTAGATGGGTTTAAATGGAGATTCGACTTGGAAAATGTGCTTACTTCATTTCTTATATGTTCTACCCCATAAGTACCTCCGTATATTGATGAGTAGGATTCGACGAATGGGATTGATCCTGTGTATATCCAGAGTCGGATTAGATCAGGTCACCCATGAGGTCACATAACAGCCTCAGTAAAATAAAAATTCACCTTTACGCAAGCCAGTTCCAACCACCTCCGGGTGTGTGTACAAGACTTCAACTCGCTCGTATTCAAATGAAAAATAAAGAAGATTTCTACAAGGGCAGTACTAACCAATAGCACCTAAAGCATTATTTATAAAACAATTAAGCAACGAGACCGACTCATACTCAAAACAATCAAAAAATAATTGCTACGATAATAAAAATATGCCGTCACAAAATTCACAATTAAAAAGTAGTAGGAGGGTCACAAAAACTTAAATATGCAGCTTGATTTCACGAGAGAATGTTCAAAGGGAACAGAAATTACAATTTCTGAAAAGAAGGGCCACAACTTCCCCGAGAGAAAACACAATGACAGCTTCAATTGTTGTGCAGAGTTAATTCAGATGATGATTAACTTTCATATAATAAAATGCAAAAAGTATAGATAACTTAGAAACGATTCAGCACCAAATATCAAATTCTGAATCCATAAAGGTAAAGTACCCTAGATAGGTTAAGGAAAAAAAGGGGCAGAGGTAGAAGGAAAACTTGAAAAGAAAAAGAAATGAGTGATAAGACTGTTTTGCATGTAAATTGCAATTTACATGCAAAACGTGTGATACACATGATGCACTGATTTCTCAAAGGGTTATGATCTATAGCAAAAGATAAGTTCCATTGTTATATGTAGCTAATATCAAACATACAGTCCTGCTTCATTATGTATATTTAAAGTGAAAAGAAAAGGAAGCCCGTCGGCTCAAATCAGTCCTGTCAACATTTTCATACTTCCTAATTAGACTAGTCGCCATCCGTTGTATGTTGATCATATTAAATTTTTTTCAATCATTCATCAAACATGCTTCCCTCTTATAGATAATACTATTCACTCTTGGACCCTTGGACCCTTCTTTTGAAAAATTTGGGGCTCCATCAAGTTGCAGGCATTCACATAACTGTTCATATATGTTAATTTAATTAATTAAAATGTTATATGTGTTAACAATTGTTTATATATGGTAGCTCATGAAGCCTAGCTAATCATCTTCTAACATGTATTTTATTAATTAATTAATTTTAGTTGATTGTAATATTGGAGCTGGGTCCAGAGGATACCAGCAAGAACATAGTGGAGAACTGGAGATAATATTTCAATTGAGCTGGTTAAAGAAACAAACTCCAGACAGAATCCTTAAAGTCCAGAACACCCAGATAAGCTACAAGCCTTGACATATTTACGACATCCCAAGCAAGAACATAGTGGAGAACTGGAGATAATATTTCAATTGAGCTGGTTAAAGAAACAAACTCCAGACAGAATCCTTAAAGTCCAGAACGCCCAAATAAGCCATTAGCGTAGACATATTTATGACATCCCCTCTCCTCTCATCTCTCCTGGTGTTAGTCTCCTCCCACAGAGAAACATTTATAATTCATATACTAGTAGCCAAAAACACCCGGCCAATCAACGAAAATAAAACCAAAATTAGTTATTAATTATCCACCAAATTAGCATAGTTACCATCAAATATTAGGTTATTATAATATACTTAGGTATCAATGTGCAAAAGACTACAAAAATTTATAAATGATACGATTAATCCCTAATAATCATAAAAGATCATAGCAGGGCACAAATTAGATAAGCTTTTTTCAATCAAATGAATTAAACAAACAGAAAGAAAGATCTTCTGGCTAAAGATTGCCCTCTTTTTTCTTCATGCCTGAGGGATTATGATGCTGAATTTTTCATACTGTAAATCCAGGATTGTTAATTATGTTTTTCTGACTGGAGACAGATGGCTAGTGTATGCAACTAATGCAGGAAATTTGCAAATTCATTAGATTCAGTGCTCAGAAGAAAGCTTGAACTTGGTAAAATAAATGAAAAATAAAAAATAAAGAAGCTGACACTATTCTGACAACTAAATGATCTGAAATATCAGATCATCAAACCTAAAACAACTCAACCCAAAGCCAATGTGGCCTACTCGTTTGTCACCGATTGAATCTTCCAAACATGCTAAGATAGTCCTAAAACACATAGCTACTACATCATTGCCAATTAAATCCATGGTTCAGTGTTGAAAACTTGAAATACTACTACTTTCGTATTATTAGTTATCAAGTGCATCATATGGCTTGGTAAAAACATTATCTGAACAGAGACATTAGGTGTCGATAGTAAAGCTACATTATAATCCAAATTAAGAACTAAAAAAAACTGTGAGCCCGGGAGCGGCTTTGACATAACTGATTGTATGTTATAGATGATTAAAGGTTAAGGATCAGAAGAGCACAAAACTTTGAAGACAAATTCAACTACAATAGAAATAGACAACCAAATCCAAAACAATATAAAATGAAAACTAAAACACATAGATTTAATCAAGAAAAGAAAGCAAAAAATTGCAAACAATTACCTGGCAATACGCACCGGAAGAAAGAGAAGAAGATAAACAGACGTTTGGCGGAGACCTGGAACAAGCAAAGCAACAGAAAGCTGAGCAAATGACAACGAAGAAGAACAGAAGGGAACCAGCAGAGGAAGGCGTAGAATAGTCGAAGAAAAGAACAACACACATCAGGCAAATAAAAAAAAGGTGGCACCACAAATACAATTTACATAAATGACTTCTTTTTTAATGTAGCGGAGTGCACAACTACCATATTTTCCAGGAACTCAAGCAAAAGCACCAAACGTGAAGAATACTGAAACCGAGGATACTACAACTGTGAGTTAAATTACTATTTCAGTTAACATGGAATGTAAATTTTGTTATTTTGATCCCTAAAAAATTAATCATTTTAAAACTAGCCCCTCAACCCCTTATTAGAGTACTATCGCAGACCAATCTCTCCTCTCTTCTGGTCACCCCATTTAATTACTAATCCTCTAGTTACCTTAATTATACTATTAGATTATTAGATTTAAAATAAATTAAAAAAACACTAGTTGAAAAGAATGTGGAACACTCTTGTTCTTCGTCCTTGGCCACAGCTTGATTCATCAAAATCCTGGTGTTGTCACTCCAACTTCCGCGGCCTGCCTCTCCGCAATGCGATAGATGACAGCGACAACCAATAGCAAATAGCTACCACTTCCCCAACATACACTCCATCTTATTCTTCTTCACACTCATTCACCTTCCTTAACAATTTCACTGGTTAGTCAACTCTCCAAATATCAAACTGGCTTTTATTGATGATTGAACAAATAACAAGGTGCTTCAATTGGAAATGGAATTATAAAGATTCAGTAAAATAAAAGAGCTTAGAAGTTTGGAAAGCTTACCAAAACCGCTGGCAATAAGAAAGAGGAAAAAGAAGGGTACCCCAAGAATTGATGATTAGTAGGAAGCAGCAACTAGTACTAGTGGATAGATTAGATTAAGGGAGAAGAAATGATCTGATTGACCAAGTATGGAGTAAAGGATGGCAAGACCTACTCAAAGCCAAAACAGGAAAAAGTAAGAAGGGGACTAGAATGAGGAAAGAAGAGAGGGATCTACTCCTTATGTTACCATTTGAATAAAGAGAAATGTAAAGCGATATGTGTTGCTTGCATGGTTGCATCTAATTCATCTTTGTCACTATGGGGAAAAATGATTGGGTGAGAAAAAACAAGCTATGAAGTAGAAACCTAGTTAATAGTGGTATACAACAACTAGGTATTTTTTTGCCCCCTCCCTTAATTGGTGGTTTCATATGTTCATGATAATGTTCACCTTGAAATGAATCCCCCCTTGTAACTAATTAATGCTTATTAGGTTCTTTTTATTGTAGAAGAGGAGGGAACTTTGAAGAGCAAGAGATTTCAACAACCAAAGATAATTTGTAGGATTTATTTATACCTTTGTGGGTTGCATTGTTGTTATTTATGTTTTTTATTATCTTTTAATTTTATGTATTGTAATTTCTACTTTTATCAAATACCTAGTACAAATAGTTGATCTAATGTAATTTAATGCTCGGATTAGATCAAATCTATAAATCGAATCGGATATTATTTATTGCATTGGATAGTTTGCTAATTGATGTTGGCATTTTATATTTGAAATATTTATCAGATAGTTCCAGATTATTTGTGATCGGATCCGAAACATCAAATATCGAGGTTTCAGATCAAATCACAAATACAAGTTTTCAGATATCCAAAGCAATATAAATTCACTCCATAAGCACCCCAATTATATACAACTTATTCATAACTTATTATTTCTTAATAAGTAGCTCCTACTAATTCAACTAAATACCAAAACAACCTTATACTATTTATTACAAAATACCCTTTATTGATCAAACCCCACCAATTCCACCAACATGTGTAAAATTATTATTTTACATCAATTTATTTTATTTCAAATAAGATATCAACCACTATTATAACTCTGGCCACTTTAATTCACAAAAGAATGTGTTGTTGTAGAACTATGCCATTATGGGAGAATATCATGGAAGATAATAAAATTCATGAATTATGGTTAAATTTGAGTTACACGCTCACAAGGAATCTCATGGCATGATATACCTAGTAAATCATGGATAACATAAAGATTCACATAAGAATATGATATGACATAAGAACATAAAAGGCCACAAAAGAATATAGAAACATGCGTTCCTAGAAAATCATGATGTCATGATAAAAGTGGAAGAATAAAGGAAACATTATTCACATAAATCATGATTAATTTACTTAAAATAACTATTCACTCTATTTATAATTATTCATAATATGTATAACTATTTGAGCAAAACACTTAGAATCATATGGAGCACATAGAATGCAATACTAAACATAAAAATAATAGAATATGCCATAATCCTCATTTTAGAGGGAACAATAATAAAGTTGAAGCGCTAAAGGCTATGGCATCAATCCAAAGCACTGTCGGCTAAGAAAGCATTCTGAGCCATTAAAAAACACTCTAACCTTAAGCATTGATACCTCTTGTAGGAACTGTAGGTTACTTATAGAGTAAAAAGAGGCATCGTTCACATGCTAACAATGTTAACACAGCCACATAATAACAAGGAGCGCATCCACTGCAAACCCCACCTCGAAGGCCATCCCAAGGCTACTCACCTAAATTCCAATCTCAATCTTATGCTTAAACCATTATAAAATTTCAGAATATTTATATAAATGACCTCATAATCTCATTACATCAACACTTGATAATACACAACCGCCACCATTTAAATAAGCCACAAGGGCTATCGAATCACTTATCAAGATTCCACATATATCATACTCATTACAACTCACTACACCAAACACAATTCATGTTCAACACATGTTCTTGGTCAACTATTGCAATTACATTTTAAAACTAACATGCATCCTTCTATTATAGAAAAAGAGGAAAGAATCATGTTAACACACAATTTTCTATCTATTAGGTATTGAAGCGATTTTACCTATTATCCCAAACTTAAGAAAAAAGAGGAAAGAATGAAGAATCGCTAGATGCGAGAATCCTCCAAACACTATCCTAGATCGCCAGCGGAAAACGTAAGGAGTAGATTAAAAACAAATGAAGCAGAGGAAATTAAATAGAAAACAAGTAAATTTTATCAAAATAACTTAAACAATTAGGGTTTAAAATTCAAAATGTCAAACCAATTAATTTCAAAGGATTGATCCAAATCGATAAGTTAGAAGCGTAACCTAATTGAATTTAAATCAAAAATAATAATCAACAAGTAAAAAATAAATAAACAGCATGTAATTTCAAACACTGTTCCTCAAAAATTAGGGTTTTAAAGCCCGAATAACAAATTCGGACAATTCAAATCAATTAATCCAAAATGAAAGTATTAAAATGCAATTAAGGTAATTTCAAACAATTCTATAAAATTGATTTTAGAAGAAACAACTATAAAAACAATCAAATTTCATATTTTTATTTTGAAAGTTAGAATTTTAGGCCCAAAAATGCAATTTGGTCAAATCTTATTAATTTCTTCAAGTTAAAAGTTTAGACTTGCAATTACGCCTAATTTATAACATATTGTATAATCAATTGTTTAAAAACAATAAAGGACATTTCTAATTTAACACAATTAGAGCTTATGAGCACGTATAATCAAATATTGCTAAAACATTTAAATTGGTAGTTCATAAATGAAATTAAGCATATTCTAATAAAATTGAATAATCAATTTAATAAAATAATTCATAGATCAATCCAATCCGCATGACTTTTGACCTAAAAATCTAATTCCGATTGATTTCTCATAAATTTATCAAATTAGAAATTCCAAAATAATTTAATACATTTTAAAAGATATTGTATAATCAATTTATAAGAGATAACCGGTTTAAAAATCAAATTTTCACAACACAACCACAAACACCACAATAAACCTATCCAAATCAATCATACAACAGATGCATACTCAATCCAACAATCAGTTTAGTTTAATTAGAGCTATAATTGGTTAAAAATTAATCAAAGCAAAAGTTAGAGTTTGGGGTAATTTATACAGGATGAAACACTGCAATTTCGAACGGGTGGGGACTGGTGGAGCTTTCCGGAATTCGGGGATCGTTCAACGGTGGCGTACGTCGCTGGAGGTGGCCGGACGGAGGAGCGACCCGCTGCCGTTGCTGCTCTATTGCTGTGTTGCCGCAGCTGTTGCTCGCCCTGGAGGATGGAGCTTCAGCGGTAGCGATTGTTTGCGGGCGTTGGAGGAGCGGCGCTGAGGCTGGAGTGGCTGGTGGCGGAGCTGAGGCGGCGTGGTGGTGCTGAAGATCGCAGGCAGAGAAGAGGAGGGAGCAGGGAGACAGGTCGGGGTCGGGGGTTATGGGACTGGGTTTTCACGTATCAAAAAAATTAGAAAGATACCAAAAAAAAAAGAAAGGGGCTTATTCGGTCGATGGGATTTCCATTTTAACAAATTATCTAAATGTAGGTAAATCAAATAGTTTTTCGACTAAGGTACATTTTAATGAAAATATCTACATACATATTTTTTCTTAAAATAAAAGTTTGTTCAATTAAATACTATTATTTCAAATAGATTAAAATAGAAATATAATTTTAATAAAATATTTAAAATATATTAAAAAGTATTTTTTTATATAAAATTTTGAGTCACTTTAACTAATTTAAACTATTTTTAAAAAAGTCTTCCATAATTCAAGATATAAAAAAGGAAGAAAATTAATTTTAAAAATAAAATTATAAAAATCTTTTTAATTTAATTTTTTATAAGAGCTTATTGACCTTGTAAAAGAAAAATGATAGAAATCAAAACTAAAATATTTGCTACAAATAAAATTTATTAAAATAGTTTTGCTACTTTAAAAAATCATAATTTAAAATAATTTATTTTTATTAATGAAATATAATCATAAAATAACATCATAATTACGCGACTAAAGTATAATTATAAATGAATTAAAATATTAAAATCAAAACACACAATTGAAACAAAAATATATTAACATTGCTAAGCTACTAGACAATTCTTCCATTATTGGTAGGGTTGTAAATGAGCTGAGTCAGTTCGGTATTCGGCTCGGCTCGGCTCGTTAAAAGCTCGGTTCGGCTCGTTCGTTTAGTTAAACGAGCCTAAAAGTGAAGATCGGGCTCGGCTCGGTTCATTTTTTGGCTTTGGCTCGTGAGTTCAGCTCGGTTCGGCTCGTTAAAAGCTCGGTTCGGCTCTTTCGTTTAGTTAAACGAGCCGAGCCCAAATATCATTTTAGGCTCGTTTAGTTAAATGAGCTGAGCCCAAGCCTAGGGATATTCGGATCGGCTCGTTTACAGCCCTAATTATTGGTGCATACAATTAATACTACCAATCATACCAGAAAAGCTACATTATCTTTAGATTTATAAGGAGATCCATAAAGGTAAGTACAAATCAGCATAAAAAGTGGCGGTACTATAAAGGTATTACAATACCGAGAAAGGGAAAGTGGAGATTCAAACTCGAAACATTTAGTACCTAAAAACTAGTATTTACCACTAGATCAAACATCATCTAGTAGGAAAGCTACTGTAATACCTGAAAAAATTTGTTTAACCTAATCCCACATCATTAGCCCTAATTTGATTCTAATCCCAAGAAATATTATTGTTAGCCTTAACTAAATTTCTTAATCTCGAAACCTTATTTTGATTAAACCGAAACCCGCTAAAATTTTTGCTAATCTAAATTATTTGGCTGATCCTAAAATTTCTAATCTAATCCTAAATTTCTAACATTTATCTCTTTTTCCTTTTATTTCTCCTTTTCTTCCTTTTTCTTTTCTTTTCCTTTCTCTTCTTCTCTACGCCGAATTTTGTGGCATGAGAGTTTTTGATTCCTCTACACCACCACCATCCACTTGCCTCCCACATGCACCATCACCAGCCCTGCCAGCCTTGCCACTCCCTCGTGCTGCTTCTTCCTCCTCTTCTCATCTTCCTGTTGTCGCTCTGTTTTTGCAGCCCCATCACGTCCTTACCACCCTTCTTTCTTATTATCCCTACCTTCTCCTCCCGTGCACGTTTACTCCTTCATCATCATCTCCCTCGTGCCTCTGCCTGACTCATATCCCTCTCAACCATCACCACACCCCTATCATTTTCTTTCTTCTTTCTTTTTCTTCTCGGCATAATGGTCGTCGTCGTCTTCACCCTACCATTTTTCTCCTCCAAAGCACGCCACCCTACTAGTATAAATAACCCTCCGGCCCTCCATTTTATTATCATCCATCAGCTCCTCGACCTTCTCTTATTCTTCCTTCTCCTTTCTCCTTCTTCTTCCTCCTTCTTCCTTATTTTGGTGTTCGAAACACCCAATCCACCACCGAGCACCACCCAAGCCACCACTAACCACCCTTTGGCCGGTGGACCAACCACCAAGGTTGCCCCAACTTCCCCCTCGCCGTCGTCGGCCATCGCCACCAACCACCGCCTCTTTTCCCTTCTCCTTTCCCTCGATGGTTGCAGAATTTCAGAGTGCACGGCCTGTGCACGGCCATACAAACACTCATATACCCTACTACATAGTCGTGTAACCCTTACACCATCTGGCCATGCATCTTTTTTTCTCTTGGCCAGTGCTCCACAGCCGTGCAATTCTTACACCGCCTGGTCGTGCGCCTTCTCTTCCTTCAAACTTGTTGTGCAATTTCTGCACAATCGTGCAACTTTTGCACCGTCTGGTCGTGCAACTTCCCATTTTAGTCGTGCAACCTTATTTTCACCCCAAATCTTGTCCAAACACCACCAAATTTTAACCATAGCTCCACCACACACTCTTCTACACTCCCATACAATTCAAGTTTCCATTTGAATCCTGTAAACTATATTTTTACCCTTCTCTACCATAATCTCCTTCTTAATTTCTAACCTCTGATCCTCTGATCCTTCTTAATTTTTCGGTGATCTCAGATGAGGTATAGGATTTACGTGCATAGTATCTGGTGTCCTTATTGGTAATGATTAGGGCTGTAAATGAGTTGAGCCAGTTCGGTATTCGGCTCGGCTCGGCTTGTTAAAAGCTCGGTTCGGCTCGTTCGTTTAATTAAATGAGCCTCAAAGTGAGGCTCGGGCTCGACTCGTTTAATAAACGAGCCGAGCTCAAACTCGAAAAAGCCCGGCTCGGTTCATTTTTTGGTTTTGGCTCGTGAGCTCGGCTCGGTTCGGCTCGTTAAAAGCTCGGTTCGGTTCGTTCGTTTAGTTAAACGAGCCGAGCCCAAACAACATTTTAGGCTCGTTTAGTTAAATGAGCCGAACCCAAACCTAGGGGTATTCGGCTCGGCTCGGCTCGTTTATAGCCCTAGTAATGATACATGTCGTAGCTAGAGATTTATGTGATACTTGTATTGTTGATATATACTTTTGTGTTGAATATCTTGTATTAAGTAATTTAATTATGCAAATGCTATAAAATGATATTCTTGGAAGTAATGAAATTACGTAAGTTCGTATTTGGGTATAATATTGGATACAAGATATCTATGGAAAACTAAGGATATGTACTTCGAATAATGATTGGAAATGTATATGCTTTGGGTTTTATAAAGATTTGGGAGAATACGACTGTCTTGCCTACCTTACAGGTATTATAATCATTTGAGGATAATTATGTAGTCGTACTTATGTGTTTAATTATATATCTTGAGTTCGGCATGATAATATACAATCAATTGTGAATAAGATACTAATCATGTAAAGTGAAATATCACTTGAGTTGGGCTGAGGTGTTTGTATGGCTCCGTTCCACCGGATATGGGAGGCTCAAAAATGGCAAGATGAAGCCGGGAGGGAAGAAGAAAAAGGAGAGGGAGAGAAAAGGAGGGGATAGGGGGCTTGGTAGGGTGGCGACAGGGTGGTAGGAGTATGGAAGTTGTAGGGAGAAGGAAGGAAAGGAGGGGCATAGGCAAGGAGAGAGAGAGGTGTTGGGGTCGAGATGGGGCAGGAAAAATAGCGAGAGAGAGATAGAGATAGGGAGAGTAGTAGGGGGGAGGAGGGTTGAAGGTAGGGCAGTTAGAGATGGCAGAGGTGGTCGGATATGGCGTCGGGGAAAAGGAAGAAGAAGAAAGAAAGAAGGGGGTGATGCGTGCAGGCCGGGCGAAGGGGAGTGGGTTGGCCAGGTCGGGGAGAAGGGGAAGAAAAGAAAGAAGGGTGGACGGGCCGGGCTCGCGCAGGGGAGGAAGGAAGAAAAGAAAAAGAGGGGGTCTAGGCCGGACGACGCGGGCAAGGGAGTTAAGGAAGGAAATGGGCTAGCGGCCCAGGGGTGAGGAAGGCGGGGCATGCCGGGGTGCCCATGGCCCAAGGGAAGGAAAAGGGAAAAAGAAAGAAAGGAAAAAAAAGGAAAATTAGGGAAATAAAATAATTTAATTTATAAAATAATAAAATGTAATATTTTTGGGTAATAAATTTATTTAATAATTTAATTTAATTTAATTTAATATATGGGTTTAAAAAGGATAATTTTAGTAAAATAATGGTTTGAAAATTTATTTAAATAAAAAGAGTATGATAAAATAACAAAATATTTATTTTAATTTATTAAATATTTATATCCAGTTTTATATACTTAAAAATCCATAAAATAATTAAATTAAATAAATTTAAGAGCTAATTAATCCCAATTAAAAATTATTTATTAAATTATAGGCTTTTAAAATTTTAGGATATTACAGTGTATATGTGTAAAGATGGCTTATGTTCTTCCTTTTCTGCGCTCGACTGGTGGAAGGAAAATACTTTGAAGTTTCCTATACTATCTCAAGTGGCATGTGCTATTTTGTCGATTCCTATCACATCAGTTGCTTCAAAGGCTGCTTTTAGTGCTAGTGGAAGGGTAATTGATACATATCAGGCCTCTTTAGATCCCAAAATTGTTGAAGTTTTACTTTGCGCTGGTGATTGGGTTCGTAATAATGACTTGTCTAAGAAAAAGGTAATTATTTTACTATTATTTAAATTTAGTTAGTTAATCTATGTTCCTAATTTAAGTGCAGTTACTAATATTTTTTATTGGCTTCCTTTTTATATATAAAAAAATAGACACACATAAAATAGTATGAAGCTATGCAGGAAATTGATTTTCCATAATTTAGTTGGTAATATTCTAATATAAGGTACTTGGCTTTATGATAACTCCAATTTTATTAATTTGTTGATTTGTACATACTAATTAATGATATTTTTATTAAATAGGACCATTTTAAGTCGTTGAAGGTTGTGGATCGTGCCTTTTTTTGTTGGGCACCGTAGCTTAGAGTCTAGTTATGATTTTTTTTTTTGTATATTTTCTAAAACTAGCTAATTGGTGTTGTTGAGTGTGCTTTGGTGTCATTCAAAATATTCTACTTCTAAGTTTATATATAGAGTTTTTGTTCAACATTGTAAATATTATGCTTCCAAGCTTTGCTAATATTTTTTTATACTTTTAATCTGATGCAGGTTATTTTGCAGTTTTCACAATGAAGTGGTAGATAATTTCACTTAATGTTAATGGATGTGGATAATGGAGCAATTTGTCATGGAAATTTTGAAGCCACTTTGTTTATGTGTATTGATGTATCTGCATCTCTCTTTGAATTTATTTTTTATGGATTTGTTGTAATATTATACAAGCTTTAGGGGAAACAATTTGCACCCAAATTTTTGTGTAAGGGGTGTATGAGGCAAAAAAATATTATCTTTTTGAAACAAGTTAATATTGGTTTAGGTTATAATTGAGATAAATTATTCCTAAATTAAGTCAAATATTGAATTATTAAGGAGCTCTATGTCAGCTTTAAATGAGCCTTAATGAGATGTAAAAAAACTCTAAACAAACCTTTAACAAGCTTTACACAAGCCTAAACGAGCTTTTAACGAGCCTACACAAGCTGTCAACGAGCCTGAAACGAGCCTTAAATGAGTTATTTCGACTCGCCAAAAGGCTCGATTAATATATACAAGCCAAGCCGAATAGTTCACGAA
Source organism: Tamarix chinensis (assembly GCA_030549775.1). Taxonomy (NCBI): domain Eukaryota; kingdom Viridiplantae; phylum Streptophyta; class Magnoliopsida; order Caryophyllales; family Tamaricaceae; genus Tamarix; species Tamarix chinensis. The sequence goes on from CM060176.1 coordinate 12,070,869, forward strand.
TCATAAATGAATCCGACCTGAACTCGAGCTTAAAAAAAATTTAGAGGAGCTGAATCAGAGCTTAGGGGTATTTGGCTCGATTCGGCTCATTCGCAGCCCTAGTCGTGGGAATAGGAAGAGGACAAAGGAAGAAGAGGATAAGGGAGTAGGAGGGGCAGGGGCTAGGGATGTAAATGGGGTGGGTTTTATCTGATACCTGACGGATAAAACCCAATGGATATATAAATGGATATGGGTATACGAATACATGGAATGAAGAAAAAAATCTATCAGGTTCGGGTACGGATACGAGTAATAGGTCTCTATATCCGTACCCACATCCATAGCCGTATCCGTACCCGTCAGATAAAACCTAATATAAAATTACATTTTTACCCTTCATATATATAACATAATTAATATATTCATTAAGGTTATAATAGTAATTAAGTTAAATTTCTAATACTTTATTAAATCTAAATTAGATAATTAGATTAAATTATTTTTAATAATATTTTTTAATACTTTGAAAAGATTTGTATAATTAAAATTTTAGATTTTCATTTCTGAATTATGATTTCCACAATTCCCCGACCCCGACTCCTCTATTCTACATTTTTAATTTTCAGTTTGTGACTCTCTACTATAAGTTTTAAGTCTGATGTGTTGTGTTGACCCCCTGTCTAGCTATCCCCCTCACCCCTACACTCATTCCTGTTTCAGAATAAATTGAGAGATACCTCGACGGCCACTAGTGATGCCTAGACCTCAAGTTCACTCAACCTCAACTGCGATGCCTCTACTTACCGCCGCCCACTAGCCTACAAGCGATGGTGAGACATACAACCACTTCGCTTGACCTCAACGGGTTAACCTCCTCCCAGACTCCCATCCTACTTTGCTCAAGGCTCGACCAACCGCCTGCAACTCTACAACCTAGGCACCACCGTCACCCTGTCGCCCCTCCTCGCTAGAGTCTTGGAGTCCTTGACGGGCTCAACCTGTGTGGCTCTGTGTGGCTCATTGCAGTGTTGTTGTGTTGCTTTTGATGTCCTCGTCATCTGTTCTTTTTTCTTCCTCTATTGTAGACCGACCCCGTCGTTGTCTCGTTGCAAGCTCCTTCAACTGATCATGCTCACAACGTCACTGGCTCCAACTGTTGCTCCTCAAACTCAATCACAGGTTGTTAGTCCTCTCATCACCCTTCTCCGTTTCTCTATCTATTGCAGTGTTGTGTAACTTGTTGTGTTGCAGCCTTATAGGTGGTAGTTGCGGCCCTTCTCCCATTTGTCCTCTGCCTTGCATTTGGTAACAATTATATGCCCTATACCCTATTGCCCTTTCGGGAGCCACAAGCTAGCCAGCCGGCAGCCAGAAGTGTTGCTAAAAGTTTTTCCATTTTCATGAATGGCTTTGCTTGATTAGCTAATCTTATTAGGTTTTAATTATCTTATTATGGCTTTGTTTAAAATTTTTGCCATTTTCATGAATCGTGTATCTAAAATGGCTTATGTATAGTTGTTTTTGGCTACTAATTACTGATTAGGTTATGAAATTCTGATTAGCTTATGGTTTGACTGTATACTTGTAGTTTGTGTGTGTAATTAATTTTCTGGTTGTTTTGGTTGTACTAATATTTATCTGAAATGGTTGTGGGATGTGATTATATTATGAGATTTGAACTATTTGAGATAATTAGGTAATTAGATTATGAGATTTAAATTGAAAATGAATATATATAGTATTTGAGAATTGAGATCTATAAATCAAATTATTCAAACCAAGAAAAAAAATTACAAGTTACATAGGTTGTTATATTTATTTAATGTTGTGAGATCTGAACTATTTGAGATAATTAGGTAAATAGGTTCTGAGATTTGAACTGAAAATAAAATATCTGGTATTTGAGAATTGAGATCTAGAAATCAAATTATTCAAACCAGAAAAAAAATTACAAGTTACGTAGGTTGTTATATTTGTTTAATGTTGTGAGATTTAAACTATTTGAGATCTAGGTAATTAGGTTCTTTATTATAATACCTTTTACAATAACTAACTAAGAGTAAGTAAATATAAATAAGTAAGAGTAAGTAAATATTATGTTTTCTTGTTGTGCAGCGTTTGTGATTATTAATTAGTTTGATGGCATCAAGTAGCCAACCTAATATTGATTCACAAAGTCTACCACCATATTCTTCGAGCACAGCTAGTAATCCTACACCTAGTGAACCATCAACCAATGAGGAGGTAGAAGAAGTGAATCCATTTTCTTTAGTGAAAAAAAGAAAGAAAACTTTAGTTGTTTAGGATTACTTTAACGTGGCAGAAATTAATGGTTTGAAAAAAACAATTTGTAAAGGTTATAATAAGAGTTTGAGCGGTGATCCAAAAATGGTACTTTTCATTTCCATACAATCACATGAAGAAATATGTGTGTTTAAGGCCTATACAAGGGGTGGGACAAACTAAGTTGAGTTTTGATCAGAAGGGAGAAGGAAAATGAAAGCTTATGGTTGCGGAATTTAATCAAGAAGTTGCAAGGCGTAAGCTATGTAATATGGTAGTTATGCATGAGTATCCACTTTGTATAGTGGAACATGAAGGCTTTAGAAGATATTCAGCAACTCTTCAACCATCATTTAAAATGATTTCAAGGAACATTCTGAGAAGCAATATTTTTAAGTTGTTTGAATATAAAAAAGACAAAAAAATGTCCTTGTTGAGTAGTAACAAGAGTCAAGTTTCAATCACAACAGATATGCGGACATCTTATAATCAAAAAAAGGGTTTCATGGCTATCATGGCTCATTATATTGATATTGGACCTTGCAAAGTCGAATAATCAGGTATACTAAATTCATATTCATTTGTAGTTCTAAAATATTAATATTATGTAATTATATGTTGTTATTTGGTTTATTTGTTGTATCATTGTATTTTGTTGAAGGTTTGTCTATGTTCCAAGTCCACATACATCTGAGGTTCTATATGATGTTTTGATCAATTGTTTGATGGAATGGAATATTAATTCAAAACTTATTACATTGACCGTCGATAATTGTACCACCAATGATGCTTTGATCGGAGATTTGAAAAATAGATTTGAGTCCTAGTGTTTTTTTATTGCGTGGGAGATATTTCATATGTGTTGTGCTTATCTTGTGCCTATTATTATTGTTAGCTATGGTATGGAGATCATTCAAAAAGCTATTGAGAACATACGTGAGAGTGTGATGTATTGGAAAGCCACACTAAAAAGGCTAGAAAAGTTTATGGAGGTTTGTCCTCAAAAAGAAATTCTCTATAGTAGAGCCTTAACACATGATTGTAGGACAAGATGTAAATCTACATTTTTTATGCTTGATGTTGCTCTAATGTATGAAGATGTTTTTGCTCATTTGGCAAGGTTGGAATCTAATTTTAATTGTTGTCCTACAAGTGATCAATGGAATTTGGCTTGATCTATTTGTGAGAGATTGTCACTATTTTATAATGTCACTTTGATATTTTTTGGGAGTAGATATCCTACTGTCAATTTATACTTTCCTAAGGTTTGTGAAGTTAGAATATCCTTGATTGAATGGTCTCTTGATAAAGATGAAATTATTAGTGGTATGACAACAAAAATGATAGAAAAGTTTGAAAAAATATTGGAGCATGATTCATGAAATGATGGTTGTGGCAACTATTTTGAATTCAAGGTATAAATTGAAGTTGGTAGAGTGTTATTATTCTATCATTAATGGGAGCACCTATGATGAAGAGGTAGATAATGTTCCTAAAATATGTTATGAATTATTTTGTGAGTATGAGGAAAAGTATAAGCGTAGGGAGAGAAGTTCATCAATATTGCATGATCCTAGTGTTAGTAGTCTAAGTTGTGGTTCAAGTGTTAGCAGTGTGACTTTGGGTTCTAGAGTCTCTCGTAAGATTAATTATAATCAATGGTTGGCAAATCAAGACATGACTAGTGCGCCATAGAAGATCGAGTTAGATTGTTATTTGGAGGAGTTTGTGATGCCACATATGAATGATTTTGATGTGCTATCATGGTGGAAGACAATTACCAAGTATCCGATTTTGCAACGAATGGCTAAGGACATACTTGTCATCCCTATTTATATAGTTGCTTCTGTGTCAGCTTTTAGCACAAGTGGGAGAATTGTAAGTCTTCATCGCAACCGATTACACTCAAAGACTCTAAAAGCCTTAATGTGTTGTAGAGATTATATGTGGGCTACTATAAGGAATGAAGGTAATATTTACTTTTATACATTTAATGTTTAAATGATTATAATATATATTGTTATATTTGTTTAATTCTAATGTTCAATTTTTTTTATTTTTGTTAGATAATGATTGTACTGCAAACTCAACTTATAGTAGGTTTACCTTGCAAAATGAGGAATGTGACTCAGATGTTAGTGAATGTGAGGTAAAACTTGTTACAAATATTATTAGTGATTAAAATATTTGATTATACTTAATTACTTAAAATATTTATGTTTTTTCTTTATTTGTTAGATGAATGCATAAGCCATAAGATATGGAGGGCGAAGAGGGAAAGACAAATTAGTGATATGGAATTTTTGGAGCTCAACACGAACAAATTCTTCTTGATGCTATTTTTAGCTAATCAAAGTTATATTATTATGATTTAGTAGTTATTGATTTCAATTTTATTTGTGGAAGTATTATATTTATACAAACTAATATTATTGACTATGGTGTTTTTGAACTAAACTTGTATTATTATTGATTGTTTCATTGTTTGATAGTTTGGTGAATGGTGATATTGATAATATGGATTTGTTGGAGCAAGTTGAAAATTTGAACTTGTTGGAGCAGGTTGAAAATTTTATCTTAAAATGACAGATTGTTTGATTGAAATTGTAAATTTTATGTATGATAGGTTAAGTAAAAATTTAAACTGGTAATGGATTTATCCGTTGGATAATATCTATTAGGTAATTTAAATGGGTAACTAATTATTTATCGGGTAACGGATATCCGACGGATACGAATACAGATATATTAATGGATATCCATTCGTATACAGATATGGATTCGGGTATAAAATACTTATCAGGTATTGGGTACGGGTATGGGGGTACCCACCACGAACCCGCCCCATTTTCATCCCTAACAGGGGCTCGCTAGCCGGCGGTGGTAGGCCGGTATGAGCCTGCGGATGGCATGGGTGCAGGGTTGCAGATGGAGAGAATGGGAAGGGAAAGGCCTACAAGGGAGGCAGTAAGAGGCTAGTTTGGGCTTGAAATGGAAAGGAAAGGGACAGGGGAGAGAGAGGAGAGTAGGTCGAGACGGTATAATGGCAGGGGAGGACGATTGATGGCAGGTTGCAGGCGTGACCTGTAGTGCAAAGGAAGGAGAGGGGAGGAGGAAGAAGAAGATGGGTGGGTCAGTCGGTTGGGGGAAAAGAAAGAAAGAAAAGAAAAAGGGGGCGAACCGGTAGGGCAAGGAAAAAAAAAAGGAGAGACGGGCTGGGCTCGCGCGAGCAAGGCCCAACCAGGGAGAAGAAAGAAAAGAAGAAAGAAAAGAAAAGAAAAAGGAAAGGAAGAAAAGTGGGAAGAAAAAAAAGAAAAAGAAAAATAAGGTGGTTGGGGTATTTAGGGTCTTTTTGTATTTTTGAATTTATTTTTAATTTATTAAATACTCCTATCCAAATTTATATACTCAAAAATCCATAAAATAATTAAATTAAATAATTTTAAAAGCTAATTTATTTCAAATAAAGCTATTTATTAAATTATAGGTTTTCTAAAATTTTGGGGGACTACATCCAACCACACCACAACACCCCCTTTGATTCCCACCACCGAACATTAGCTTCCTTGATCAGCCTCCACTCTCGCTGCACCTTCCCTGGCAACAATAGGTTGTGTCGTTGCTCACCCACCATTCCCACGGTAGCTCACCATTTCCCCCTTTGCTCGGTTAAGCAAGTTTCTCCCAAACACTACCCTTTTTGGTTAGTTTTTCTTCCTTCTTTCACCCTTCCATTTCCTTAAACATCTCCTTACTTATGTGTTTTAATCCTAATGTTATTTTATTATCATTTTCTTAGGTAATTTCCCTGTAGTTTTGGAAGAGGCAGAATAGGATTTGTGTGTTTAGAGACCGGAGTCTTTTTTATAAGGATACTTGTTGTAGTCTAGTATTTTAATTTTCTAAGTGTTATACATGATTTTTAGTTGTACCATGTTATTGTTATTATGTAAATTACTATATGATTGTTGATATTATGATAAGCGGTTGATATTATATAATATAAAATGAATAAGTAAAGAGCATGTAGTATTATTATTTTATGTGGAAAAGCCCTCGGTGTGAAATATGGATGTATCATAGACTTGTTAATGGTATGATGGATGTGAAATTATTATGATAAGGTCTATGGAGAAAATGTGGATTTGGAAATAATGCTACTAAACACATAAGATTAGCATGAAATAAGGGTTTTTTAACCGATAAGGGTATTTTGGTCTATGTGCGTTAGATATGAGAATTATGTTATTTTAAGATGTTACATCATCCGACATGTGCTAAGGAACTTATATTAAGTGTTGGGAGTAATTGTGAATGACTTAAGAGTGACAACGTATGAAAATGGGTTGTTTTAGGAATAGTAACCCTAAAATAATGAGGCTTTTATACATTTATGAAACAGTAAAGTTAGACCACGAAATTCAAATATGTTGTTAACCTTAGTGTTTTGGGGATTTATATTGAATATGATAAGTGTTTGAGCCACACATGAAAATTTATGATCGATTTGTAAAATTAGGGTTTATAAGCCTTGGGAATAGTAACTTTTAAGATAGGGTTATTATCACATGTGCAAGACCTTAGATTTAGGCATTGAAATTAGAGGATGTTGATAATAAGAATAATAATATTTGAGGAAGAGGTACTAATTTTGGTGATTAAAAGAGTAACTGAAGAATAATTGTGATAAAAGTGTGAAATTAGGATTTCGTAGACATAGGGATCTTAACTCTAAAGAACGTCATTGTGATCTTCTTAAGGTGTTTACCTACTTAAAATGTGTTATATACCTTTGAATAAATTATGAATAAGACCTTAATCATTTAAAGTAAAAGGTCACGCGAGTCAGGCTAAGGTGTTTTTAGATATATTCCACCGGTAATAATAGTGACTCAAGAGCATTTTGTCTTGAGAGGTGTTTTATGGATCCATTCCACCGGATGATAATAGTAGCTTGGATGTGTTCTCCCTAAAAGGTATTTTAGTCCATTCCACCAGATTAATAATAATAGGGCCTTATACTCATCATGAACAAGAATATGAGTTAAGATAAGTAACTTAATAGATAAGATTTTAATAATTTAAAGTGGAAGAGTACGTGAGCCGGGACCAATCTGTCAGATCTATTCCATTGGATAATAATAGTGGCTTAGGTCTGTTGTCCCTCAAATGTACTTCAAACCCTTATATCGGTTTAAGAATAGTGGCTCAGAAGCATTCTTTTCTAGGAGGCATTAGATCCCTTCCATCAAATAATTATAGTGGCTATGGTGTGTTGTCCCTAAGAGGTGCTTAATATCATTTCATTGATTTAAGAATAGTGGAGTCCCTAAACTCAAAATAAATAAAAGAATAAAAATGGTTATATTTAATAAAGAGGCCTGGGTCAGTATTTACTATGTGAGACTTTACGTAATTTGTATGTGTACTTATCATCTACTATGAATGTATGTATTTATTTGTATCCCTGATTCGATAGTATTGTTACATTTCTCGGTACGCATCTTACTAACCATTCTTTTCATTGGTGTTGCTCATTCTCACGAGCGGATAATCCGAATGCTTTGGTACAAGTTTTTGAGGATCAATTAGATGATTTTGCAGCCTTTGATGCACTGTATAGGGAGGAGTGAATTTCCCTATATTAGATTTCTCGGTGAAAATTTATGTTATTTGGATGATTTTTTTTACTCGGATACCTTTTTAAATCTTTGATCCATGGCATCCCTTTGTTTGTATTTTGTTATTATATCCTATAGTTAATCTCCAAACTCATATTTACATTTATAAAGTTTCTCTCATTTTGATTACTCTATCTCTACTTTTAATGATTTTTAGATTTGTGAATGATGTGAGGATGGTATGGTAAACCAGACTTGCATCAACTATAGCAGTAACAATTGATATTTTGGTTATAAGCTTTCGCTATGTAACAAAATTTTTTAGTAGTAAAAATTAAGTTGTTATAATTACAACCTCTAGGTGATATTCTGGTGGTATTGGAGGAGGAATCATAGGTATTTCGTACTTAGAAACTGGAGTCACTTTAGTAAGGATATATGTCATAGCCAGGACTTTCATGTGCGACATGTGTATATTTTTATGTGATATTGTACATGGAATTGTTGTAAGTAAAATACTATTATGATAATGATGTTATAATATATGTAGTGTTGTATGCTGTAAAAAGTGATAAAGTTATGAAAAGTATGAATTATGTATATTTTTGGTTGGTATAACTTAGAACATGTGAAATCTTTTTCTTTATCTTTATCTATCTATCTATCTGTCTATTTGTTCGTCCATCTACCTACCTGCCTATCTATCTATCTATCTATCTATCTATCTATCTATCTATCTATCTATATATGTCTGTGTGTGTGTGTTTATGGATTTTTATGACAATAGTATGTATTAGAGGTTGCAAATCCTTTATATTGGGACTTAGAAGAATTTTATGGAAAAATGGGTACTTTGTGTATCGAGGGCATTTTAGTCATTACGGGTTAAAAATGGAATGTTGAGTATTTTATGGGAATAGTTGGTACGAAAAAATGTTAAGTATAGTATGTGTAAGGTTCGGGGCATATATGAATGGTCTCAGACCAATAAGCTAGAAAAGTACCTTTAAGTAGGAATAGTAATCCTAGGGATGGAATTATTATCACATTTGTGGAATATTGAATTTTAGCCTTGATTTGTGGATATGTTGCTAATGTTGATATTTTAGGAATGTATATTAAATTTGGGATTCATATGGGTCTCATGGAAAAAGTTATAATTAATTTGTAAAATTATGGTTTTGTGGATAAAAGTTAATAGTAACCCTAAATGTAGGCTATTATTGTGTGTGTAAGATTTGATATTTTTACCTTTATTTTTGGATATGCTATCAATAATACTATTTTAAAGATGATTATTGAATTTGGTGATAAAATAAATACTGGATGAGAATTTATACTTGAATTATGAAATTAGAATTTTTTTCAGGGGGAACATGACTTGTCCTTGGAAGGATACGGAGGATCAGACGCCTTGCATGTCTATATGTCTTTACACGATGGCCTCAAAATAAATAACCATGGATAAGATATGAATCATTTATAATGAAAGATCTTATGAATCGGGACTAGTACATTTTCATTCCACCGAACGAAAATAATGGTCAAGGGCATTTTTTCCCAAGGGTTGTACCTATCCATTTCGTGGGATGACAATAGTAGTCTAGAGCTTTATACCCTGAGGTTGTATATTATCAAAATCATTCAATTGGTTGATAATAGTGGGGTTTTCGAACTCAAATTTAAATAAATCAATGGAATGATCATAATCATTTATAAGATATTTGTTGCAGAAATAACATAGATTTAGAGAGATCCCAACCAAATCAAAATTAACAAGAATATGAACAATTGAAAATTCAAACACAAAACATAACAATTGAGGACAAAAAATATAGATCTTTATTCATGCTCTTGTGTAATTACAAGATGATTAAACTAATCAACCAATCAATTACACAAGCTACAATTCTCTTTGAATGAATAATTCTATGGAGAAGAAGAAAAAGTTGTGATGCACGACTCTCAACAACTAGGGTTTGAACATGTCTCCTTTTATAGAAGAAAAAAATCATATGGGACAAAATAGTGTGTTTCAGAAATAAGGAAAAATATGGTCTATGTTTAGGAAACACTAAACCTCCATGTTTATTTCATTACTTTCGACTTTTGCCCATAACACATCAAAAGTTTTTTTCAGAAACACGAATCGTGTTTATTAACACAATACCCCCATGTTTCTTACATAAAACTCCATACTACAACAAACTTCTCCAATACATGTACGAACCAACATAATATTATGTTGTACTCAAATACCTGGTTAAAACTCATAATTCTCCACCTTTATGCAATATTTGTGACGCATGACATTTAAAGACCTCTACAAAAAATCCTGGCCCAACAAAGGACCTCATAGCCTATGAACACCAATCAAGTATGAGAAATACTCGAACTTACCCACGGTCAATGGCTTTATTAGTATATCATATGGATTATTCAAAGTATCCACTTTTTTCAACATAATTTTTCCTACACCAACAATACCTCGGATAAAGTGATATCCAATTTCAGTGTGCTTCATTCAATGATGAAAAAAATTATGATTCTTTGCTAAACAAATAGCACTCTAACTCTCACCACGAACAGCTGGAGCACCATGACCAAACCCCAATTCTCATACTAAACCACCAAGCCATAAGGTTTCTTGAAAAACTTTTGTCATATTGATATACTCTACCTCAGTAGTGGAAAAGGTCATCATATCCCGCAAGGAAGACTTTTAGCTAATAGCTGAGCCACCAAGGTAGAAAACATATCCACTGGTAGATCTCCTTTTATCAAGATCTCTACCATAATATAAGTCCATGAACCTAACCAGCAAATAATTTAATCTCCCATACTCAATACAATTTGATGTCGTTCCTTTCAAGTACCCAAGGATCCACTTCCCTTCTTGCCAATAAGCCTTTATCGGATATATTAACTCATAACTCTAGCAGCTTGAGTAATATTAGGCCGGTCATAGACCATATTGTACATGATACAACCAACAACATTAGAATATGGAGTAGTCGCCATGATCTCCTCTTCCTCTTTGGATTTGGGATAATCCAAAGCAAAAAAATTGAAGTGAGTAACCAATGGAGCACTCACTGTCTTAGCATCCATCAAATGAAATCTCTCTATCACCATGTTCACATAGGACTCCTATGACAAGAACAAAAGCTTTTAATCGTGGTTTCTAATGATCTCCATGCTATGAATCCTCTTTGCAGCTCCAATATCCCTTACCTCAAACTCACTCTTCAACATTGCCTTCATCTTATCAACATCAAACATATTTTTTGCTACTACAAGCATGCCATCAATGTATAGCAAAGGATACATAAAAGAGACACCCTCCATCTCCTTCAAGTACACACATCTATCATACTCACTCATGGAGATTCCATGCTCAAGAATAAACTGATTAAATTGCTTATACCATTGTCTGAGAGACTTCTTCAAACCATATCGTGACCACTTCAACATGCACACATGATCATGTGTCCCCTCAACCACAAACTCATCATGTTGTCGCATATAAATTTACTCCTCGAGCTCACCATGAAAAAATGTAGTATTAACATCCAACTGATCCAACTAAAATCATGTATAGCCACAAGTGCAAATACGGTACAAATAGAAGAATGTCTAACCATAATAGAAAGTACCTCCTTATAGTCCATGACTGGAATATGATTGAATCCACATACAACTAAACGAGTATTGTACCTTAGTCTCTCAACCCCAAGAGCTCATTGTTTGAAATTTTACACCCACTTGCAATCAATAATATTTTGTTATTCCTTAGTGCCTTCACAAATTCCTATGTCCAATTCTTCAATAAGGACTCCATCTCCTCCTCTATAGCGGCACCCCAATTAGTAGAATTAGTACTCTCAATAACCTCTAAGAATGATGTTGGTTCATACACATCAACAACAATCTCTACACTAGATAAAGCATATCCAGCTAATTCTTTATAACCGTACCTAACCAGAGGCTTGATAATACTCCATCCTCTTCTTAGAGAAATGCCTCTTTGATCCACCTACTACCTAGATCCACCCACTTTAGGAACAGTGGGTCTATTAGAAGGGTATTTGTCATCCAACTTAACTTTAACCTCCACCTGGCTTGAAGCACTCTCCTTAGTGGCACCATCACAAGACTTTGTCTTTTGGAGGAACACAGAATTATTAAAATAACATCCATGTTGGTCAAGAACTTGGATGCAACTGGGTCCCATACCTGTACCCTTTTACTTCAGATGTAAGGTTAAGAAACATACACTTCGTGGTTTTAAGCTCAAGTTTACCATCATTCACATAAACATAAGTAGGGTAACCAAATACATGCAAATTAGAGCAATCGGCTGGTTTACTCGACCACAAATCCTCAAGTGTCTTCAAATCAATGAGCCGATTTGTTGTCTGATTCACCAGGTATGTTGTCATATGAATCGCTTCAGCCCAAAAGTCTATGTCTAGTCCTCCCTATGATAACATATATCGAGCCTTCTCCCATAAGGTTTTATTCATCTGCTCAACAAATCCATTCTATTGTGGTCTTCCAACACAGGTATGGTGTCTCTATATCCCATGATCTTGGTAGAAATTAGTGAAACTCTACCCAATAAACTCAAGACCATTATCTGTCCCAATACTCCTAACCTTCTTCCCTGTTTGCTTCTCTATCAAGTTCTTTTAGCATTTAAAAACACCAAACACATCATTCTTAAACTTTAAGAAATAAATCCATACATTTCAAGAGAAGTAATCAATGGATGTGAACAAGTACCTCGAATTTCCTTTGGATACCACTCTCGTTGGACCTACAAATCTGAATGGATATACTCAATATGCCCTCTTGTATAATACTTAGTTGTTGAAAAACTAACCCTCTTCTACTTGTTAAATACACAGTGCTCATAGAAGTCCACGGTACATGTACTCCGTCCACACACCAACCCTCTCTTAAAGAGCTCAACCAGACTCTTAACACTCTTGTGTCATAGTCTCACATGATAAAGTCTCATCACATATGAGTATGACAACCTCGATGATGTCACAACAGCTATCCCCACAATAGTGGAACCCACTAACTCACACAATGTCCTGACTTTCTTTCCCTTCATTGCCACCATAGATCGTTTTGTAATACTCAGGGTACTATCCTCTATAACACATTGGTACCCATTACAATCCAAGGAACTTATAGAGATGAGGATATTGTTCATATCCGAGACATGTCTCACATTGGACAGTGTCCTGACCACACCATCATGCATCATCACCTTCACCATCCCCATCCCAATAACTTTATAAGTAACATCGTTTCCCATCAAGACAACTCTACCCCGAGTCACCTCAAACATTTGAAAGCAACTCCAGTTGGGACATATATGGTAAGGTCACCTAGAAAACAAGATCCATCTATAAATGATATTGTTCTATCTATCAGTGGCTGACAACACATCTCCATCACTATCACTATAGGCAATTGCAACATCATCCTTTGTATTAGATGACGCACCAGACATAGTACCGGGCTTTCTGTTAGAACACAATTTCCTAACATGCCCTTTCTTGTGACACGGTGACACCCATAACATGTCATATTCTTCTGTCAACTATTCTACTTAGATATGGACTTCTTATGGTCACTAGAAATCCGCTCCTATGTCCTCCCTTGGTTACCAATCCCTCACTATGGGAGTCCTTAAAGTATCGTTGTCGGTCAACTGACTATCAATCAACTCCCGTTGTAGCAGGGTGGATTTCATATCCTCAAGAACTAACTCATCATTTCCATACAAAATAATCTCACTAAAATGTTTAAAACTTATAGGAAAATAGCATAACAACATAATAGCCAAATCTTCATAATCTAATTTAACATCTATATTATATAAATCCATAACTATGGAGTCAAATTCATCCAAGTGGCTTTTCAAACATTGACCCTCACCTAATTTCAGGTCATAAAGCCGACTCTTCAATAGTAGCCAGATTGTTATTGTTTTTATTATATAAAATGACCCCAGCTTCAACTATAAGATAGTTGCTATTGATTCTTTTACCACTTCCCACAATACCTTGTTCAACAAACACAATTGTATGGTAGAGAGTGCCTTCAAATCTAACTCTTCATCTCTCTCATCTGTCATCGATTCTGGCTTCTTCAAACGGTCAAATAAAGCTTTTTCCAATCCATGCTAAATTAGAATCACCCACATCTTCTATTTTCATAATTAAAAACTGATAGATAGATTAAAATTCTTAATATCAAATCTTGTACCCATCTCAATAATTGGATCTCTTCAACAACGTAGCTATGATACCAAATTATTGTGGAATTAGCGAGAGTTAAAGAGATCCCAACCAAATCAAAATTAATAAGAATATGAACAATTCAAAATTCAAACACAAAACAAAACAATTCATGAAAAAAAATATAGCTGTTTATTCATACTCATATGTAATTATAGGATGAATAAACTAATCAATCAATCCATTATACAAATCTATAATTCTCTTTAAATGAATAATTCTATGGAGAATAAGAAGAAGTTGGGATGCATGACTCTTAATGGCTAGGGTTTCAACATGTCTCATTTTATAGAAGAAAAAAATCCTACGGGGAAAAATAATGTATTTTAGTAATAAGGAAAAACATGGTTCGTGTATAGGAAACACGGGACCCCCTCATTTATTTCCTTACTTTTGACTTTTACCCAAAACACATCAAAAGTTTTTCTCATAAACATGGAATGCCTTTATTAAAACGGTACCCTCATGTTTCTTACATAAAAATCCATACTACACTAAACTTCTCCAACACATGCATGAACCCACACAATGTTATGTTTTTCTCAAATACCCAATTGAAACTTATAATATTAATCACTTAAAGTGAAATACCACATGAGTCGGGAATGGTTTTACCTGTCCGTTTCACTAGACGATAATAGTGACCAAGAGCTTTATGCCTTGTGTAATACCCCATATTTTATCTAATCTTAATCCTAAATAATTAACATCTTAACCCAAATTTTAATCTCAAAAAATTTATATTTCTGCCTAATCCTAATTTCTCAATCCTAAAACCTAATCCTAATCTTCACATTGGATCATTAATATTTTTAACCTAAACCTAACTTCAGATGGTTGATAATTAATTTTACCCTAATTCTCTAATCTAAATTATTTTAACCAAGTCCTATTCCTAATCCTCAGACTTATTTTCTCTTTCTCATTTCCTTTTTTTTTTCTCCATCTATTTTTCTTTTCCCTTTTCTTTATCCTCCTTTTCGATGTCCTTTTCTTCTTCCTCATCTTCCTACACATTTCATTATCTCCCTACTAGCTTCCTTTTGTCATTCTTAATTCCCAAACCTACCTATGATCTCATCCTTATCAAAACCATAAACTTCCACATACCAAGGGATGTGTTCAGTTGAAAATTTTACCCCAAAACCCCTTACTCGATCATGTCTGTGTGCATTTCATTGCTTAACTTCTTTGACAATAACCATGCAAACTATATATACATACCTTAAACCCTCTCCGTGCTCACTTTATTTTATTTCCTCACCTAACTCCCTTCCTTCCTCCATTACTGCTGAGCACCCCAAACCCACGACAAACACACCCATTTCGTGTTGCACAACTGGGTGTTCTTGTAAATCTAAACAACCTGATGCATATGATAAACAAGTTGGCACATGCTTAATGGAAAATGGTGGCTTATGGGATAATTGACCATTGAAAGTTAAAATGAAGAAAAGATATGAGTAGCATAATCATATTTGATCTGAGGTAGCCCAAGATCAAACACTCACAACTACCACTTGAGGTTTCAACACCTGAGATAAAAATTATGAGATTTTTCACTCAAAATAAAATTTTCACCCAACTTTGTAGAGGGGGAAAATAGGGAGCTTGAAATTTTGATTTGTAATTCAAGGGGGTAGTGTGTTGCATTGTATTGATGCTAACCATATTTATAGTGGCAACTATGGTCACAAAAAGTCCATTATACCCTTCCTCCTTACCTACCAAGTTACATTTCAACTATTATTTGTTATCTAGTTATCTAATACAAGTTAACAACTAGTTGGATGAAAACTCAAATGAGGTTAGCCCATGTGTGGTATTTTTACAGCCATACCACAACATAAAGCCCCTTATATGCTGAAAAGGTAGGTAATAAATAAAACTACAAATCACTCAATTATCCCCCATACCTAATCAATCATCTCTCATTCTTAGTCAATTAAAACAATCTGATTTGTTGACTTGGCTGACTCTCCTCACCTACTCCACCATCCACTTGTCTTCCTTTTTTCTTTTTCTCTTTTTTATTTTATTTTATTTTTTGAAATCAACCTTAGGCTTGGGCTGATTTGCCTTCTTAGGTGGCATAATACTTGGAAATAACAATAAAATAGCTGGTTGGCCTTAGGCTTGATGTACCACCATAGTTGGTTGGGCTTGGGCTGGATATGCTACCACAATTGGTTGTGCTTGGGCCGAACGTGCCACCATACATGCATGGACTGGTATGTCAACTTATTTTCTCATATTTAGCTAAATAATTTCATCTAACTTAAGAGTATTTTGTGATCCCCTAACTTAGAAAAATTAATTAGTGAAATACTATTATGAGATGCTCCTACATCACCACCACCACCACTATCACCTACCTTTGTCTCCAACCTTAGCAATGGCTTCCACTTCTACTCCTCCCTCCATAGCTATAGCATCTACCACTGTTGCACCCCTCACCTTCAGCAACAACCACTATCGCCTTATCCTTGATTCAATCATTCCCCCCTTTCACCCACCTACCTTTGTCCACTCCCACTATTTATCCCCATACTTACCTTCAATCATAAATTCCATTCCCCCCTCCTTAGCAATGACAACTAGTTTCGTTGCTCCCTCCTTTGCTACGACATTAGTTTTAGTTCCCCCTTAGTTATACAAGTTTTTTCCATTACAACTTAAAGCCTTATGATTTGGTTTTTGCTCCATTTTTTCATCCTCCCTTGCCTTATCATTTATTTGTTTACATCCTTAAGTTATAATTTTATTTTATTCCACTTTCTTATGTGATTTCTTGGTAAATATACAAGTCGTAGTTAGGGATTGTATGCTAAATATTATGTATGATTGTGTGAATTAACATGTTATTATTCTTATTTTGTTAATTTTATTATGTGATAATGTGGTATCATATGATGAAAAGTGAGTAAGATGAAAAAGCATACGCTTATACGATATTGTTGTGATAATTCTTATGTTGTAAAACGTAAGAGAATTAGAATGACATGTAGTATTGTATGTGGGTTTTAATAAGCATGGTAAGTGGAAAATGTGTATGATTAAGATGTGGTGATGAAATAAATTTAGAATTGGAAAATAATTATATCGAACATATAAGGTTTTTGTGAGATAAGGGTGTCTAGCTATCCTTAAGGGTATCTTGGTCAATATGGGTTTAATATGAAAAATTTAGAATTTTAATGTGTTAGATGTTTTATAATATGATAAGAAAATCATTTGAAATGTTTGAAGTAGTTATGAATTTTATAAGTCCATATAAAATGATAACATAACTTAAATTGGGAATCGTAACCTTAGATATAGTGTTGTTATCGCATGTGTAAGATGTTGGAGTTAAACTATAATTTTTGAATATGTTGTTTATATTAGAACTTTAGGATATTATATTAAATTTGGTGATTTTATGAGTCTTAAGGGAAAATTTATACCTAACTTGTGAAATTAGAGTTTCATAAGGATTATGAATAGTAATTCTAGGGATAAGATTATTATCGTATGTGTAATAAGTCAAAGTTAGAACTTGATTTCTAAACATGTTAATAATAATAATATTTGAGAAAGATATGCTAAAATTGGTGGATATATGATCAATATGGAAGAAGTAATGCTTATATTGTGAAATTAGGGTTTTCTTAGGAAAATTATGACATTTTTCCTTGGAGAATGTTTCAATCTTCATGTGGTTTATATTTATGCATTTTGGATAATTATGTTGAGCTATATAACGTGCCTTGCATATTTATACCTATGTCTGCATGATAGCCTTGAGATAAATGGCAATAAATAAGACATTAATTACTTAAAGTGAAAGATCAAGTGAGTCAGGACTGAGGTGTAGAGTTTGTTCTACTAGATTAATAATAGTGGTTAGGAGAATTTTGCCCTGTGAGGTTCTTAAGACTGTTTCACCAGTTTAAGAATAGTGTCCATGGGCGTTTTGCTTGGGGAGGTATAGAGTATGTTCTACATACTTAATAATAGTGGTCAAACGTGTTTTACCTTGGAAGATATTTTAGTTCTTTCCACTGGATTAATAATAGTGGTGTTCTGAGCTTGACATAAATAATAAATTGGTTGATGCTGCTATCTAATGATGGAAATATGGGTTAAGTTATTCTCTTGTAGTGTACCATGTTTAATATTTTTGCCTAATGAGTTATTTATGTGATCTTATTTAATTGTATTATTTATTGACCGTTTTGTCACCTTACTTATTACGTGGCATATTGGTCATCATTTTCCATGGGTAATACTCATTTCCACAAATAGATAACCCATTAGATGATTTTATTGCTTATAATGCTTTACGTATGGAGTGACTTTTATGTGTCGAGGTTAGGCATAAAGTCATGTTATCCAATTGCTCACTTTTGATATGGATATCATTTGTGATTCTTAGTTTCCAATGCATCCCTTTTATGTGTTTTGATATTATAGTAGGAGTTGATATCCAAGCTTGTATTTAAGTTATGAAGGTTCTCTAATTTTCTATTTATCATATTTTATGTTCTAATTATTTTTCCTTGAAATTGATTTAAGGATGGTAAAGTAAGATAAACTTATGTTAAATACAGCGGTAACACCCAAGTATTTTGATATTATGCTTTTGCTAAAATAAAAATTTTCATTAGTAAAATTTGGGGTGAAATGCCCCGAAAATTTTAATTTTAAAAATTATAGTTAAATAAGTTTTATTATAAAAATTAATTAAATGAATTTTTTTATTAAAATAAAAAGGAATTTATTAGGGCAAATCAAGAAGAAATTTATAAGTATTTTAATTAGGAGAAATTTGGGTATTTTAGCCAAATAAGTATTTTTATTTTGGAAATTAATTAAATAAACAATTTTATTTAAAATAAGAAAGAGAAATTAGTTTCAAATTAATAGTAATTTTATAAATAATTTAATTGGAGAAAATTAGGATTTTTTGCTAATTAAAATGGAATTTATGAAAAATCTTTCAAAAATCCTAATTTAGCCTAAAAAGGGATTTAAATGTTATTTTATTTAAATTTTATTATTTTTAAATATCCTAAATATTTTAATTAATTTAATTAACCTAACCCATTACTTTTCATTTTTCCCCTTTTCCTTTTCTTTCTTCCTTTTTCTTTCTTCTTCTTTTCTTTTTCTTTTCCTCCTCCTCGACCTGGGCCAGCCCAGTGGCCCAATCCCCCTTTCCTTCGGCGCGACCCAGCCCGCGCAGCCGATCCCCTCCCTTCTCCCTCGCCGCACGACACTTCCCTTCATTTGCCGTTGAAACACGGCGTTTCATAAAAAAAAAATTCACCGCGCCGCCCAGCCGGTTCTTCCCCTTTTTCCTTTCTTTCTTTTTCTTTTGGACCGCCGATCCAGCCCTTTCTTCCTCCTTTCTTCTTCCTTTGCACCTGCCCAACCCTACCACCGACCTACAACATCGCTGCCGCCCGTCCGAGAAATTCGCCGCAGATCTCGCCCGTTTTAACCGGCCGTTTTCCTTCCTCTCTCTTCCCCTGGCTCGCCGGCCCTTTTGACCCAACCAAATCTCCATTTCTCGTGCAATATTCCTTCTTTTTCTGTGCACAACCCTGCCACGTTGCTCTTAAATTTCGCCGTCAACCATCGCCGCCGTCGACCAAAACCTTACTTTCATTACCCCCTAACCGACCTACAGAACCCTACCCTCTCTTCTTTTCTTTATAAATACCCTCGTAAGCTGCCTTGTATCGAGCTTTTAACTCCTACCTAGAATTTTCCGACCTTGCCACCGCCGCCCCTTTAGACGCCTCATCCGCCGCCTCCTGCCAACTTCTCCGCCATCTCTGGCCACCAAACTCTCCCTTGCACGCCCTCTAGCTAACCAAATGTCCCATATCCCTCGATTCTTCCTGCATGAGCCACCTCGGCTGTGCGAAGTAGCCTTCCCGATCAACCCTATTTTCTATCTCCACCGTCCTTTAAACCGCCTTCCGCCGCCGCCGCCGTTTCTTTCACCTCCCATTCTCTTCTGCAGACCACCCTATACCTTCCCCTACTTCTCTTTTCCTCATTCATCCTCTCCTCCTCTCTCTCTCTTCTTCTCCTTCATTCGGCCACCACCGCCGCTGTCGTGCACCGCCACCTTTGGCTGCGCCACTACCCTCATTATGTCACTCTCCTTCTATACAACTCTAAATACACCATCTCCCACCTCTATTCTGCCTCTTCTTTTCCCAGCATTTAACTTTTCCCTTTTTCTTCTCTTTTCCGGCCACCGTCAGTGCCGCCCATCCCTGCCAGTCTAAGGTTGAACCCTAGACCTTCTCAACCCTTTTCCCTATTTTTACAAGCCTTAATTTTTATTATTATTATTATTTCTATTTTTAATATGTATTATTATTTTTAGTATTAATGTTTTTATTATTATTTCTATTAAGGGCCAAAGCACTATTATATTTTTAATTTGATTTTATTATTATTGTTATTATCTTTATTATTAATATTAATATGTTGAACATTTATTGTAGTTTGGGGATTGTTACTTTTTTGTTAATGGTTGAGATGGATTGTACTACTATGTGTTGATGCATGGTGTTATACCTATGTGTTATATGGTTATGCAAACATGTCATTTGTCATGAGTTAGATGCGTTTACTTAATACTTAGGGATGGCAACGGGGCGGGTCGGGATTGGGGATCCCATCCCCATCCCCGAACCCGATAAGAAAAATAATCCCAAACCCAACCCGATTCCCGATTTTTTTATCGAGAATTCTCCGACCCGATTTCCACGGGGATCAAATCCCCATACCAGACCCGATCCCCGATCTATTTCCCATCCTCGATTTATTCCCCGACCTTAAAACCCGATCCGATCCCCGAAATCCGATTCTTTACCCAATCTCCGAACCTATCCCAAACCTTATTTTTATATTATACTTTTAATTTATATTTTATAAAAAAATATTTATATATTACATATATATAATTATATAAAAATATATAAAAAAAAATTATTCGGGGCGGATTCGGGGATGGGGACCCCAAACCCATCCCCGCACTGTCCCCGAAAAAATTCCTGTTAAGAATCTCCGAACCCAATCCCTGAACCCGAATGGGGAATCTCCGACGAGACCCCAAATCCACGAGAAAAATTGTCATCCCTATTAATACTTTTGTATTAAATGTATTATTTTTATTGTTTTTTGTGTAGGTATTTGCTTGTTTGAGTTTGAGTGAAAAAGTATGGGTTCTAGTTTTTTATTTTGAGTTAGGGTTTTCGGTTTTGATTATTGTCGCTTGTTCCACTTATAAAATCATTGTTTGAGATTTTATAATATAAAGAGTTATACTTCACATAATGAGTCTTCTTTTATGGTTTAAGCTTCATACTCAACATTAAATCTTCGTGAATTAATACTTTTTTTTTCGTAATAGATATAGTTGCATTAGTGCTTTTTTTAGCTTCCAAATTGTATTTCAAAACCAAACTTTTTTGTTTGAAAAAAAAATAAAGGTGTCATAAATACATTTAAATATTAGTGGATGAAACACATTAAATATATATTTTTATTTTAATATACCATCATCTATAATTATAAATAATTATAGTTGCGGAAAACGTGATAGATATTTTAAAATGTACAAGCAAGAAAATCGACGTAAATATCTTTGCATATCCTATGAAATGCCTCTTTTTTATATTCTTATTTAATGTTATTAATGCAACTCCACGTCTTCTTATCTTCCCCCCTCCTTCAACTCTCACAGAATGATGTACAAGGATACACATGTAGATAAATTAGAACCAGAACTCCATCTTGTCATTTCTTCGATTGTTTTAACAATGGATCAAATTTTTTCAGGATAATATCCTCTTGAGTTCGAATTTTATGTATCGACCAAAATCAAAATTCATTACAGTGATTTCACCCAATTAATAACGAGACACAGCTTTCAATGGCACCTCACCAACCCCGAAAAATAAAAACCGGAAACCCAATGTTACCCACCGAGTCTGCTAAAAACACAGACCACAGCTGGCTACGCGCAGAAGTCATTCAGGAGAGGATGTAAGGCTAGTTCCGTCAATCGCCACTTTACAATTCCTACCATCGAAAGAAAAGATCGACTATATATTTTTATTTTATTTTATATTAAAAAAGAAGCGAAGGAAAAGACGAAAGGATGTCATGGCGGTCGGTCTGTGGGGACGCGAAAGGAAGGAAAAAAAGCTAAGAGAAATCGTAAAAACAAATCAAAATCAATTTGCTCTATTTCCTCCCCTCACACCGTCCATCCCTTTGACCACCCAGAGACGGGCCACACTTCTCCTTCACAACCAATTCTTCCCCCTTATTCTCTTTCTATCCCGTTCTCCGAGAGGAGAGAATATCGAGGAAAATCCAGAGTTAGAGAAATGGAGAGATAGGAGGGGAGGAGGAAGAAGAAGCACATTTTTTGTGTTTGTCCATTATTAATTGCACAAAACTATGTCAATCCATTCCTTCAAGTTGACATAACGCTGCTCTTTCCTCCATCCATTTCCTCCATCTGTCCCTTCCGCTCTCTCTTGTTCGTCTTTTCTCTTGTTTTTACAATCCCCCCCCCCCCGTCACGCTTCAGCCTTTCCTTCTATCTCTCTCTTACAACTTTCATTATCCCTTCAGGCTTGTCGAGGATCCATCTAAATCCGTTCCGATTATGCGGAGGGGAAGAACATCCGGTGCCGGAGCAACAGCCGCGGCCCAAGCCAACGACCATGGATCCGACCGCCAAATCAAATTCCGTGGCGTTAGAAAGAGACCATGGGGAAGATTTGCAGCCGAGATCCGTGATCCATGGAAGAAAGCCCGAGTATGGCTTGGCACCTTCGATTCAGCAGAAGAAGCAGCCAGAGCATACGATGACGCTGCTAGAAGCCTCCGTGGACCAAAAGCCAAAACCAATTTTCCAATCTCATCTTCACCACCCCCATTAAATCATCCTACCTATAACCCTTTCGGTTATCCTCGTGTACAGATCCATAGAAACGACGCGGTCGTAGACCCTTACAACAACAACAACGTGATACATGGCGGTGGTTGCTTAGATCATCAGTATTGTGGTGAAGACAGCAGTAGTGCCGGGGTTTATATTAATAGACCGGCGTCAAGTAGTATGAGCAGTACGGTTGAATCTTACAGCGGGCCGAGGACGGTAGTTTTACCGACGAAGACCACGGCGGCAACGGCAGGTCAGGGAAGAAGACAACCTAGATCGCCGCCGATGGTGCCGGAAGATTGTCGTAGCGATTGTGATTCGTCGTCGTCGGTGATTGATGATGACGGTGAAGATATTGCTTCGTCTACGGTCAAGAAACCTTTGCTGTTTGATTTGAATCTAGCTCCGCCGTCTGTTGATGATGTAGATCTAAGTATGGAGGATATACAGGCGACCGCGTTGCATCTCTGACTGATGTTCGATGATGGTGATTCGATTTGTAATGATAATGAAAGAACTAATGTCTAATTTTTCATTCCTTTCTCTTATTTTAATTTTACACCGCGGAACATCGATTTGAAGACGGAGATCGATGAAAGTCAGATGATAATATTATCATGTTGTAAGAGACCGAGTTTATAATATTTGCTTTTTTCTGGAGGAAAAATGCTACCGTCAGGAGTAAAAGAAGAAGATAGGGATGGAGAGATTAGGGTGTCTGATGTCTGTGATGGGTGTCTGCGTTCTTGACTTCTCGTTGTATGATTTAACGCGAGTATAAGGGAAACGTTACATCTTCAGGGCGCAGATGTTATTTATATGATTAATTTTTTGTTTTTTTTGGGTAAGATGATGTTTCAAGGTATCTTCATTCTTCATCATCCATCTATCTTACTTTGGAGAAGAAACGGTGGGGGGGGGGGAACTCGGGAATTAAATTGCGTTTTTTCATTTCAGCATATTTTGACTCGTGTTCAGTATTCGAGTAATCAAATGGATTCATACGATACATGTACACATATTGGCATGGAGATGAGATAGCATCTTTTTTGCGTGAAATTGATCCTATTGATAAGGTTTTGGGATAAGATCCGATTCATTGCACCAGAACTACATCGGTACATAAATTATTATATTTAAGAATGAGATGACTGAATTGTATTCAGGGTATTGTTATGCACATATTAAGTATTTATCTTGTGAAAAATATATTTCCAAATTGCATAACGTGCACTAGCGTCCCGTGTTGTGTTCTTTTCCAACCTCTGCCAGTGTCTACTGCCATTACCCCAACCCCAAGGGTATAGCCGTATAGCTCCATTGCCTCCGCCCCGACATTTAGCATCGTTGCCTCCTCTACCAATCCCTAGCCCAGCGTAGTTGTCCGATTGTTGTTGGTAATGATTCTTCGCTGCAATTATTAACATAGACAAGTATAGATAACTGTAATATTCTAAAATTTTATTTTAGAATTTAATAATAAAATAAAAAATTATTGAATAAAATCTAATTATATGTATTATTTCTAATAATAATATAATAATAATAATTATTATTATTATTATGGTAATAAAAGAAGAAAAATGATATAGGAATCTAATTAGTAGATACTAAATTTATTTACTAACCTAAGGTCGATTATAAATGAATCATAATAATTTCTAAATTAATAAAAATTATTTTTTTTATCATTATTACTAATTTTTATTATTTCTAAGATTCCAAAAAAAATTTCAAATATCTTCCCATCCCACTTCTCCCTTTTCTTCCCTCCTTTTTATTTCTTTTCTTTCTTTTCTTTTTTTTCCTTCCTTCCCTCTTCTTCGACTAGCTGGGC
Source organism: Tamarix chinensis (assembly GCA_030549775.1). NCBI lineage: Eukaryota > Viridiplantae > Streptophyta > Magnoliopsida > Caryophyllales > Tamaricaceae > Tamarix > Tamarix chinensis. The sequence goes on from CM060176.1 coordinate 12,095,871, forward strand.
TATGCCTAGTGGCGACCTAGCTCCCCCTCCCCCTCCTTTCTCTCTTTCCTCCCTTCCCCTTGCCTAGTTTTTTTTTCCTTTTTGCTCCTTGAGCGGCCCAAGCCCGCGCATAACCCCCTCTTTTCCTTTTCTCCCCCTCTCCTTTTCTCTTCTTCCCTCTTTATCCCCTATCTCTTTCTTCTTCCCCGATCAGCACAACTATGTATGGTTGCTTCGCAGCTCTCCCTCCTCTTTTCCCCATTTAGCCCTGCAGGGTGTGCAACAAGCACAACCCTGCATGGTCCCCTCCCTCCTGCAACCCCCACAACCCTTCACCTACTCCCTCAACCTTGCGAACCTGCCCCTATCTCCCCTACTGCACTGCTACTCTAGCCTGCACGCCGGTCGGCAACCACCCACCCCTCCCCTTGTCTTCTTTCCTCTCTTGTCCATTTTCCCCGATCCCTACACCTATAAATACCCTTCCCCGCTAATGTTATCAAAATCGCGAGCTGGATCAATTGTAAAATTGGAATGATTGTAGGATCATTTAGGATAGTAGGATTAGTAGAATCGCGATCCCATAACCGATTCTATCGATCCCATTATACATCTTTTTTCACTAAAAAAAATTAATTAACCCGTTTGTTTCATTCATATTTCATGAATTCATGTGCCCGTCCCTCTCATTTTACTTTCTACTACATTTCTCCACTTCTTCTCCCTCGTCATGCTCTAACCCCTAAGCCCCTGCCTTTGTCTATTTCATCACTCCGCTCGCACAAGCAAGCGGCATCAACGGCGAGACCAACTAAAGTCACCGATGAACTCTCGTGTGGCTATAGAAGTCCAATTCTCCCGGAGATGATGGTGCGTTAGGTGAGTCGAACGGTTCTCTAGTAGTAGTGGTGTGATGCATTTGGCGAGTTCTCTAGATCTCTAGTCCAGCATTGCCAATTAGTTATTGAGTTCAATTTTTTAGGCTATTGCTGCAAATATCCATCAAGTTCATCCTCTAGCGTCGCTAATCAGGTAATAAGTTCAAGTTTTTTCATTTCACCCTAAGCCCCTGCCTTCGTCTATTTCATCACTCCGCTCGCACAAGCAAGCATCATCAATGGCGAGACCAACTAAAGTCACCGATGAACTCTAGTGTGGCTATAGAAGTCCAATTCTCCCGGAGATGATGATGCGTTAGGCTAGTCGAACGGTTCTCTAGTAGTAGTGGTGCGATGCATTTGGCGAGTTCTCCAGATCTCTAGTCCAGCATTGTCAATTAGTTATTGAGTTCAATTTTTTAGGCTATTGCTACAAATATCCATCAAGTCCATCCTCTAGCGTCGCTAATCAGGTAATAAGTTCAAGTTTTTTCATTTCACAAATTAGAATAAGCTATTTTCATGTTTTTGTTCATTGGATATGGATTTGAATCAAAATTAACCCTATATAATTTTGAATCAATTAAGTGTTAGATTGCTCATTGCTCTAATGGTAATAATCGACTAACTTCCAGATTTGTAAGTGTTCCCTGCTATATGATGAATTGAATGAAATTTTTATTTCACAGGTTATTATTCTGTTATATATCATTTTCAGATACAATTATGTTACTAAAATAATTGAATGATTCGATCTTATATAGTTACATTTTTCTTTGTTTCTTTTATTTCATTTTATAGATGAGACTATTGAAGTCTATGAACTAAGCGATAACTAAGTTGCAGCAACATGTATTGTTTATAATGGAGGTGATAATTTAGATGATTTTGATACAGGTGTTCGTGATGATGATGATACTATAGGGACAACCACTACTAGTAGAAACATTAAATTTGGAAGTGTGGACGTAGATGATATGGAGGTTTATGATGCTTATGAATGATTATGCCTTTATCATGTTAATCTAATTTGGACTTCCTTTTGTGTTTTCGTTGTCTATGTTGTTGAATTATGATAAAATTGTTAATTTGCAAGACTATTTTGGTAATTTGGGAAGCTTCCATGTTGTTAGAACTAAATTCAGACTATTTTGGAGCTTAACTAGTAGTTTTTAGTGTTATTTAGTTTCAAATATGAATAATTTATAACATACAGGTATCGCACGATGATATTTTTGCGATTTACGTAGGATCATACGATCCTTTGATCCAATCCTATGGCCTCAAATTGATCATATGTAGGATCTCAATCCTAACAACATTGCTCCCCACTCCCTACTTTCTTCTCTTTCTCTCTGCCGATCCACTCTCCCTAGCCTTACTGCCACCGTCCAAACAATCATCGCTACTACCACCACTAGGCTGCACCGCCATCGCCACACCCTCCCTTCATGTTCCCTGCATCACCCCGCACCCATTGGACTACTCCTCTACCCCTCCTTCCCCTTCCTCTTCTCTCCCCACCTGTGCAAAGTGGGCATCTCTTTTGCACCTTCTTTTACCATATGCGTCGCCACCATTGCGGCTACCACCACCCTCCCTGCCTAGAAACACTCCCCTACCTTACCACACCACCACTTCCCTCTTTCTCCCTTTTCCTTTCTTCTCTTTTCTTTCCTCTCTCAGCCACCGTCGCTACCACCATCGCGCCGCCGCCGTGAGATCACCACCACCACAAACCCCCGACCTAGGGAACCCTACCACTTAGGAAACCCTACCTCCCCTCCTCTTTTCCAACCCCAACATCCCTCTTTTGCATCATCCTCCACCATCACCGTGCGTTGCCGCTTCCCCCTCACCTACTGTCCCTTTTGGTTGTGCCCTTCTCCCTCATACTTACTTATTTTATTTTATTTTAATAATTTATTATTATTAACATTATTATTATTATTATCATTAATATTTGATTAAGGAAATAGTGATACTCTTTTTATAGGTTTTGAGCAAATCCTTCCCCATGAGGAGGCATAGGAGTGTGCTTCAAGCCTGGAGTCCAACTAGGCAAAGATATAGTTAAAGCTTGGGTTTTATTGTAAATCTTGTATGTATGGGTGTATTAGTATGTTATATGTGAATATATGTAAATGTGAACTAAGTATGTGTGTGGTGCATCTTTGTTTGCAAGGAGCTAAGGTATAGCGAACATGATTTGTATTATATGAAATATGTGTGATATAACTTATTATGGATGACATGTTCTTACGTATGGTTGAAATGTTATGACTTGTATGCTTAGAGGCCTTAGGTGGGTTTGAGTGGCTATGGGGGACTAAAGAAAGTAAAGATGGTGGAGTGAGTGAGGAGATTTGGGGGGACCCTAAGTGTATTATGAAACATGGTTGAGAAAAATAAAGGGAGAAAATAATAAAATGAAGTGTTAGGGTAAAATCTTGCATGAGGAGTGTGAGCTTTATATGGGATATATGTTCTTTGCATGGGGAAAAAATTACATGGGGAAATCTAGTTTGAGGGTTGACCATGGGGAGGAAAGGGTATTTTGGGTGATTGGTATACTTGGGAAAGAGTTAGTATGTGGATTGGTGGAAATATGCATGGGAGCACAACTAGGGTTTCTGGGGAAAAACCCTAAGGATAGGGGTATTATGGGAGAGGTTAAGGAGGTTGGTTGGACATTAGGTTGTGATGAGGGATGTGCCACATAGAAGGTATGAGTCAAGTCAAATGGAGGGTAGAGTTGTGTATGATAAGAGGGTATGGAGAAAAACGGAAAATAATAGGGTTTTTAGGGGTGACCAACTAGGATGTAGTTATCACATGTGGGAGTTGAGGAGTCGGGCTATGAGGTTTGGAGTGGGTTGAGTATGGTAATGGTGTTGAATGAAGGGGGGATGTGGGCTGAGTAAAAGAGGAGAGGCTAGGGTCACATAGGCCAGATTAGGGTTTCAAGGGAACCCTAGCGGGCTTTGGTGAGTATGAGGGGAGAAGTGGAGAAGTGATCCTTGACCCATATATGTGGGGGTTCTAAATTTGTTAGTAAGGATGGTGGAAGGTGTATGGGGGTCCTAGGATATTGGAGAATGTAGAGGTCCCAGGTTAAGGGATATGGTAATTTAGGAAGTCTAGGTTGGAAGAGTGGTAATGAGTCGGGGAAGCCCATTAGGGTGTGCATGCATGTGTGGGGGTTACTTGTTGAATAAGATATGAATAAAATACTAATCACTTAAATTGAAAGATCATTGAGCCATCCGCATACTTAGAATGTTTATGGCGGTTCCACCGGCTATAATAATGGCCAGACGCATTTTATCCTAGAGTAGTATTCTCGTTCCACAGATTATAATAGTGGGGGCTCTGAGCTCAATAAACTAAATCTTGGATGATAATAATTCATGAAAAAGACACTAATTACCTACAGTAGAACACCACATCGTTCATGACTAGACTTAGGATGTTATCCTTCCACCGATTATAATAGTGGCCAGGAGTGTCTTACCCCGGAGATGTTCATGACTACCATTCCACCAGCTATAATAGTGGACAGGTGTGTTCTGCCCTATAGTAGTTATTTTCATTCCACTAGCCATAATAGTGGGGTATTCGTACTCATGTGGATATAATTCGAGAGATGTGTGAAGATGGTACTAATAGCTTAAATTTCAATAGTGGTGATTAATATAATAAACTTACTACTTGCAATATTTGTATTTCATGTGATATGTTTTGTCTTAACTATATGGTTACCTTACTCAGTACGTAGCGTACTGATCACCCCTATCATGGGTTATGCTCATTTCCACGAGCAGTGATCCCTCCTGAGTTTGTGCAGGTAGGTGATGATGCCCTTGCGAATTTTGATTCCTATGATGAGTTAGTTGGGGTAGAGTAACGTTTTGATATCCCAAAGATGGGACTAGAGAGGGTGTTCTCTGGACTGTTTATCTTTCTATATATATTTTTTGTTTTTATTTCCCCGTAGGGGGCATTGTATTGTATTTCATTTCACTCATGCATTAACCTTAACTTTTGCGCACTCTAGTTTTTGTATTTAAGGTTGAACAACTTATGTTTTTAATTATCTCTAGTTATTGTTCATTTTATCTTTTAGCCTTGTGGTTGGCATGAGGTTGGCTAATGGTTAGTCTTGTACTGATCACAACGGTATCACCCCCAATTTTGGTGTGTGATTTTCTTAACAAACGAAAATTCAACTCTAAATTTTGGGAGCGTTACAATAAAGCTGTGGTGTTAGCTCATTTGCAACAAATAATTGAGTTATGTGTAATAAATAAATACATAAAGTTGAATTCTGCTCAAGTATGGGTAGCAAATAAAGACATAATACTTGGTCGTAAACCAATACTCTCCTCCATTATTCGTGTGGTGGGAATGTCTATTTAAACTTATTCAATTTTTAGTTGTCAAACAAAAAACATCAATGAATAACTTCCAATTCAAAATTTTCTAAAAACAACTTCACTCAATCTTAGTCGTCCAACAATATAATAGCTTCTGATTTAAAGTTTTTAAAAATCAACAGACATCAATATAAGAGTATTCACAATGGACACTGAATTCGTAAGCCTGATAAGTTATATTGAGTTTGGAACCCCAACAAGTTACGACAAGTTCAAAACCCTAACAAAATACGATTATGGGTTTAGAATTTTGACAAACTACGATGATGGGTTCAGAACTTTGACAACATATGGTCACACGGAGGATATATAAACAGATTCTATAAGCATTAATTAAAACTTAGATGAAGAGGTAAAATAAGTTTTTTATTATTATAAATTGCGTTGAAAGTAGTAAGAATGGTTAGTAAAACATAGATTTGGTTTGATGAAATTAACACTTCTCCTGATCATATTATTATGCTCAACTCTTTTTGTAGTAATGAAATGTATAAATACATGCTTTAGGACACAAAATTATTAGAGATTTTTTTATGATAGATCAAATATTCTCTGATCGTGAATAACTTGTAGCATGGGGTAAACAAGTGGATAGAAGTCATATGATGATTTTAATTATAAAAGGTTCTAGAAAAGAAAATAGTATAGGAGTAGGTAGAATCTCTATAAGATGTGAAAGAGGTGGAATGTACGTGTGTACTAGAACTATGGATAGCTAAGAAGATTGATTGTCTCTTTTTGATTTTTGGAGTTGAAAACTATAATGGAGGATGATAGGTGGTAGTTAAGAACGAGACACACAATCACAAATTGGCAGATTATGAACAATGACATGTTGTTCTAGGTAAGTTGATAGAAAATGAAGTAAAATTTATTGATGAACTTATTATTGGTAACGTGAAGCCACAAAAAATTATACCGCTTCTTCAGACAGAGTTTGAAGGGAATGTAAGTATGAAAAGGTATATTTATAATTCTCAACAAAAGCTTAGGTCCAAAGAAATGGATGGTCAGACAATGATACAACATGTTATGAGTTTGTTGATTGAAAATCATTATTTTCAGTACCATCAAAGTGAGATGGAATCAAATGTAATAAGCGGGTATTTATTTTCATATCCTACATATGTTATTTTAAGTGCATTTCCTTTTGTTTCACAAATAGATTATACGTATAAGACAAACATATATTGGATGTATTTACTTGAAATTGTTGGACTAACACCAACACAATTGAATTTCAACGTTGTGTGTGCATATATATCATCTGAAAAGGGAGAGAATTATTTATGGGCACTCAAGAGGTTGAAGACCTTAATGGATCCATCTATACTTCCAACCATAATTATTATTGACCAAAAACTTGCTCTCATTTTAGCTGTTGAACATATTTTTCCCACTTCAAAATGCTTATATTATGTAGGTTTCATATAAATAAGAATGTGGAGGATATGTATAAGAGAGTCTCTAGTCATTCATCACTTGCATGCAGATTTATGTCTCGATGGAAAAATGTGATAGATGCCACTGAGGAAGAAACATACAAGGGATGACTCTTATCCAATCATTGGAGGAAGATTATATAAACATACCTAGCCTAAATTCGTATCTAAAGATGAATGGGATAAAACCATATAAAAAAAATCGTTTCTTCTTTATTTAGTGCCGTATTTCATATTCATCATATCACAACAAACATGTATGATTTATAGTTTATCTCCTAGAATAATTTTTTTACTTCTTTCGACTAATAAAATAATATACCAATTTTTTTCAACAAGTTTAAAGGTGCTCATGGATCTTTGAACAGGTTTTTAAGAAATCACAATTCACAAGGTAGATTTAACACTGTATTAAAACAAGTGCACACATTACTGGAATTGCAACATGTTGAGATCAAATCATCGCTAGAGAATTCTCGGTTCAATATTCCTCATTTAGCTATGAGTGTGCTTTATGTTAATTTGAGAGCTCATGTCTCTTTATACGAAAATAGAGTTGGTTAGCAAAGAGTGTAAAATAAGTAGTAATATAGGTACTAATGATGAGTTATGTGGATGTTATATGTAGTGCATGCACAAGATACCATGTACACATGAGATTAATACATATATTCATAGCTTCATGTCAATCCCTCTATTAGTTATTCATCCGTTATAGAAGAAACTTGACACAGACGTGTCCATCAATCCACCAACACTTCAAGAACTAATAAAGGTCGGACCTCATTTACTCTATATTTCTATGGATAATTTTAGAGCTAGCTACAAGTGATACAAAATTAGTTGACAAGAGAAATATATAATATTGTTGCACCCAAATAACACCTCTCAAGGAGCCACCAATATGTGAGCATAGAGGTTTCCCATGGAACTCCACTAAAATGGAATAATCTAGTTGATAGTACATAAAACAATAATTTTCAAGTCATTTGGGATCAACAAAAGTTCTGGGTAAGTCATTTCCAAGTCAAGATCAGGGCCAAGCTAGGGCTCAAGCACGACAATAAGCATTTATGTCATTGGGCCAATTATAATTTTCATATGTGAGTTGAATTAATTGACATATAGTTTCGTATATTAGTACCTTCTATAGTGTGTTAGGAGATGGAAAATGTGGTTTTAGAACATTGACATATATTATGCTAGGAGATGAGGATTGGTGGGTTCGAATCCACACTAACTTATATCACGAGATATTGGCTAGACGAAATTTGTATGAGAATGTGTTTGTTTATAAGACCGTTGATCAAGTTCTCAATACTATTTCTCATTGTGAAGGGTTAACTTTGATGGAACACTAGATGAAAATGACATATTTTGGTCATGTCATTATAACCCATTATTGTGTATTGTTTGCATACTAGTCATTAAATGTGTGTAATTTATTCATACCTTTAGTGGCACAACATGGGATTCAATATCTTGAAAATGAAGTAACTATATGGTTTTTGCAAGACATGAGTCATTACATATTGATATATGGATGTTTTATGTTTTTTTTTCATATCAATATTATATCGATGCTACTTTATAATAATTTTTTGACAGATATATCACTTGGACAATTTTTCACTTCCACTATTGCATACAAATTGGAACATATACTGTGATAGAAGATTTTCAACATATAATACACTATATTCTTCAACATTCCAACAATGGGGCTCTTTGGTACATGATGACATGCATGAACCACTTCCTTTATCTTCAGACTCAACTTTTATCTAAAATTATTGTAAATTTTTATCAATTTATTTGTATTTGACCTTTTAAACATCTATATGATGTATTTTCGTTGATTTTTGTTTATTTTTCTATTACCATGCCATCATAGCTTAGATATACGCTCTTTCAGGGATATTTTTTTCAGCAAATTCACCACTTTTATCATATACTAACCCGATATCAATGTAACTTCCAAAGAAGATTGGCTACACCAAATAGCTTCTCTCGTTTGCTATATGAGGTAGTTATAATTGTATGCTCACTATTCTTTTTGATGCATCTAGATCTACGATAGTCAAAATTGTATGTATATTGTTGATAACTTGATATTAAGTATCTTGGTGTTCGATGTGGGTTGGATGATAGTTTTTTATTCCCGTTGGATTGATTCAAGCTTCTCACTACTTTAAAACCATACAAAAAACTATATTATATAATTTTAAACTACATATTTAAAATCAAAGTACACAACAAACAATAATAAATCAAGCACTATGCAAACACTCACACCCATGCTCGGCTATAGTAACTCCTAAATCATTCACAATAATTTCAATGTATACAACTAGCTGCTAGTAATTTGGAGTTGGATCACCCCTCTAATAGAATTGAAGAAGAAATTTACGTACTTCATTAAGGCACTTTTCAAATGGAATTTCATGTTCATTATTTGGATGTTCAACTAGATATTCCTTTATTATTTCAAACACATATATATGAGTTCTAAAAACATACCAATCCATATAGTTAGAAGCCATATCCCATGGGTATTGAGCTGATAGTCGAAAAAAAATCTTGTCATTGTACGGGGTTTACATATCAATAACTATTGGGTAAGCATTTGTGTATAATGAAGTTTGTGTTTCTTCAAGGAATGTCTTCTATACGTGTTCTTAGTTGGCTTAATAGGCTCTTTAGGGATCACTTGCCCATATCCGAACTGGCAGGTCACTCGATCTGATGTATGAGGTTCCACTTTTTTCAAAAAGTGTAAACAACCTTGAAATAATGCCATGGGGAAATGCATATACCGATCAACTACTCTATATGGATTCCAAATGACTTGTGATAAAATACTTAAACTAAATACGAATATTACCATAATAAATATAGTATGATAATTTGATTATACGTTTGTGATGAGTTCATATTTTGACACATTTTATACCCTTATAATCTTAGTTTTTGGTAGTTTATTTAGCTAATATAGAGAAATAATTATTGTTTTATGCTTAAGTGGTAAAAATTGCATAAATTTTATTATTTGAGCTAAAATGATATAAATTAAGTATATTTAGAGTAAAATATTATTTATTAATATTTATTGAATTTTATTTTGCAGGTTTTATTTTTAATAAAAGAAAATTAAAAAAAAAGATTTCGACCTTTGAACCAACGGCCCAAGGCCGAAGGCCCAAAGGCCAGGGAAAACCGGAACAAACAAGACGAAGCCAAACGAGCCACCAATAACGCAGCGCACGATGAAGAAAAGTCAACCGCAATAAGGGCTGACGTGGAAGAGGCCTTCTGATGGAAATAAAAGGAGTAGGAGAGGCTCGACAGAAAAAAAAAACGGCAGAGAGCCTCAAAGGCTCGACGCTGAGGAAGGTGTGAGGCGGCGCATGATAGGACAGAAGGAGAGCCTTTATTGGCTAGGGAAAAGCAGAGAACAGAGAGAGAGAGCCTTCCTTCTTCACAGGCTCGGGCGAACAAAGAGGAGGCTCGGCCAGGCAGACCGCGACGCAGCAGCACGGAAACCGAAGCCTCAGCGACGCACGGAACCAGGCAGAGCAACCCACTTTAGTGTCAGCCGAAGGAAAAGAAAAAGAAAAAGAAATTATTGCACGAAAATTAAAGGCGAGAGAAGAAGAAAATTAGGGGAAGAATTTATACCGGTAGAATTTATTTAAGATAAAATTAATTTTCATCTGAATAAATTCTAAATCTTTTAATTCAAAATTAATTCCGGTTATTTCTTTCTCTTATTTTTAATTTATATTTTAGATATATATTTCTGTGTAATTAATTCTTTAATTATGACTGGCTGATTATTTATTGTTAGGGAATAATTTGAAACCCTAGATTATGGTTTGACTTATAATTTTATTTTCTTTGTTTCGTGAGATTGTTTCTTGACTCTATGTTAATTGCTATCGTTTATATGTATAATTCTATCAAGTATAGTTTATTTGGTGCATGCCTTGTTCTGGTTCCTCATAAGTGACAGTATGTAGGATTATTTTCCTACGAGGTGGCCATCTAAATATACTAGAATTTATATGTATAAATTGCAGCTAGGTTAGATAACAATTCACCTAATCGTTTTGTGATTCTAACCGAAGTAGTAAAACGTTTCGATACGTGCGGGTCAAGGAAAGGAAATACAGCTAGACATACTTTTTGTACTAGTATGGGTACTTAGATTGACAGCCTTCCACTTACACTTAATGCATTAAATCTAGTTAAATATAGGAGCCGCTTGTTGCTGCTATACTAGTTAAATTATTTGCTACAACTTGAGAGCATCTCCAATTTATTGTCGAAATTATTTGCACAAAACCACCTCATACGACGAGGTTGGTAAATATCATAATAAGATCGTTCCACTCCAAACCTAGGAAAGTATTCGTATATCCAAGTTTGTTATAATATTTATTTGTTAGAATTACAACTAATGAATCAAAGCATGTACTATATCAATAATAGTTAAATTTTACTTACGATAGAGTGACACATCCCGACATCTGAGTAGTGTAAGCTCTAGATGACATACCAAGTTTTATATATAAAAAACTAATTGTAGCTGCACCCCATGTATAACATTTAACACCGCTAAGATCCTTGAGAAGAAGTAGATAGTATGAATTGACTTTATTAGCCAACTTATCAACAAATAACGATAGGTCGATCAACCATAATAGGTACCCAATAGCTTTTGCCTCGTCCCCTAACCAGTATGATTGACATACATCACCCATTCGAGTCAATTCATTCACTTGCTCCTATTCTATACCGAATAAGGCACTAAATACACCTATCACATGCCCACATGCGTCGACTGTTATCTCTAATTGTAATAGATCTCTATCAACTTATAGCCCTAGTATACGATGTATAGTAAAAGGGTGATTGTCATCTCACCCCATGAATAATGAAAGATATTGGTATCTGGCTGCCATCTCTCACTAAAGGCATATATAAGCGACACATTAATGTACTGATATGTGTAGACGGGAAGGTGTGACAATTCAGTATCATGAATAAGAGCGGCCATCCGACGACCAATGTTTCCTACAAAGTATTCAACACTTCATATCTAGTGTGGATCTTTGGACAACCATAATCCTAAATAACAAAAAAAGTTAATAAATATTTGATAATTTATATAGGAAATAATAAATAAATTCATAGATGTGCCAAGATTAACCTTCTCGAACCATAAATCTAAAGTGGCTTGACTACAAAAGCTTGGAATCAAATCAGGGATCATTTGAACTCTAAGACATGACTCAAGAAATTACCATTCATCATTCAATTGCATGCCCAAATCATCTTCACCAACATCATCATCACCACCACCACCCTCACAACCACCACCACCACCATCATCATGCCTTACATATGTCAAGGAGGATGGTTGATTAGTCATGTGGGTTAAGTGATATATAATCCTTAGAATGACAGGTGATATACTTGTTGTAAATCCAAGGGTGTTGTCAATTATAATTAACTAAATGAATGAAAAATAAATGGTCATGATATAGAAAAAAAGTAAACACATAGGTCTGAGTTATATAATCCTTAGATATTATGGTAATAACCCATATTATGATAGTCAAAGTGATATATATAACCAACTCTATAACTAAAAATGTTATTGGTCTATTACATTTTACACATATTTTTACATCAACATTCCATTTATTTTATAAGTGTATCAAAAAATGTTCCAAGATTTAAGAAAAGTTGTAAAATCTCATAAACAAAACCTCTATTTATATTAATTAAAATAACAACTAGACATTCATAGAGTAAAGATACATTAACATTAACTACTACTCAAGGTTAGACATAATAAAATATAAAAAATAGTATAATATAACAAACTCAACAATAATTATAAATAACCGTTGTCATAAAAAATCCTATTATCTATGAAATAATCCTATATAAATAGTGATTCTTAATAAACTTAATAAACCAAATAAAACAAGTTGATATCAGCTATGGCCCAACATAGATACTTAACACCTAACAAACCTAATAAACCAAATAAACCCGTATGATCTTGTCCATAACACAACACAAATATATAACACAAACCAGACTAAATAATGGCAATGATTGCCACTCCCATAAGGTAGCAGTGATAAAATGTGTTGTTCCCATGGGAATAACATCGCAATAATGTGTCGTTCTATGGGGATTAGCTATGACCATTAGCACTAGAAGAGAGACGGGGTAACAACACCTAAATTAGTTCCCCATGCTCTCCACCAATTTATTTTGCCTTTCTCTATTGTGCTTGGAAAAAAAATTAATACATTTTGGGCTTGATTTTTGGATGTTTGGAAATAAGGAGGATATGAGGAAGATAGATATTGGCTAAATAAGCCTAATAAACCAAATAAAATAAATCTCTTGACTATAATGCAACACAATAAAACAAATACTCCAGGCTTATCTCAGCCATAACATAGTACAAACATATATTGGCTAAATAATGACATTGATTGTTGCTCCATTGGGTAGAAATGGTAGCATGCATCGATCCCATTGGGGTAGCAACGACATAAAGTACTGCTCTCATAGGGATATCACAGGTAGAATGTGTCATTCTATGGGGAGAAGCTACGACAGTTAGCACTAAAAGAGAGATGAGGTAACAATGCCCAACGTCATCCCCCATGTTTCCCACCTATTTGTTTTATCATCTAGTGCTTAAGAAAACAAAATTAATACCCTCAGTTGCACCTATTTTTCTAATGTTTTGAAAGGAAGAGATCCAAGGAAGGAAGATATTGAAGGAGAGAAGAATGAGGATGGAAGGGAGATAGATCTACAAAGTGAAAGGAAGAGAAAGGAAGGAGAAGTAGTTCAAAATGGAAAGAAACTAGTGGAAGTGGTGACGAGTAGGAGTGGTTTAGTTAGGTTAGTGTAAGGATATATTTGGTAATGAGCAGTAAATGTTTTGTAATACCCCAAATTTTACCTACACCTAATATTGATTAATTAATGCCATAACCTAATTCTAATCTTAAAAAATTAATATTTTTACTTTACTTTATCTCCTTAATCTTAATTCTTAACTTAACCCTAAATTTTATTTCAGGTTATTAATATTTATTTTTAACCTAAACCTAACCCCAAAAGTTGTTAATTATGTTATCCTAATACCCTAACTTCAATTATTTTAACCTAAATCTAATTCTAAACCCACACTTATTTTCCTCCCTCATTCCCCCCTGCCCGATTGATTTCCTTTTCTTTATTTTCCCTCTTCTTCCTGCATGAATTCTACCTTGGCCATACCCTCCACCATGATCTCTTCCAAGACTTCACCTACACCCTACCCCATCAGCACATCATCCCCCATACCCCTTCGCTGTTGGGTTTTGTTGAAAATCTTAACCCATCACCTATCTCCTTCACTCTCTGCTTGTGCATGTGTGTGTGCAACACATTTAATGCCTGAGACAATATCTCCTCTCCCCCTATTTTTTTTAAATTAGCACCACCGAATGAAGCCTTATTTCCTTTCTCTACCTCATTTTGGTCGTCGCCAAACACACCCCATAAACCATCATCAGCAGCCTTTATCTTGCCTCACCCATTAGCACCGACCCATTACATTTTTTCCCCTCCCCCACCTTCGACCTTCTTTTCCATTCCCCTACCAATAGCAATGGCAACTTGTGCCATTTCCACCCCTTATTTTCGGCACTTGTTGCCTTTCTTTCCTCTTTTGTTGTGCAAATTTTACCGACCACACCTTAAAGCCTTGTTTCTATTTTTCTCAAATCCTTTCACTCTTTATCGCCTTATTTTTTTCTTAATCATACCATTAACTTATAATGGTGTTTTATTATTGTCTCTTAGGTGATTTTCTAGAGAGTCTAGAGGAGGCGAGATACGATAAGTGCTTAGAGACCGGTTCTTATTTCAGTAAGGATACTAGTCATAGTTAGGGTTTTGTGCTAAATGTATAATATGATTTTGTGCATTATTTTTCTGTTCTTCTTATGTTTTTAATTTCATGTTGATCAATATTATGATGTGGTGATATTATATTAAATGATAAAAAGTGAGTAATTTGAGAATCATGCAATAACTTCTATACTGAAAACCATAAGAGAATGTATATGATATAGGGTAATGTCATATGGATTTGATCTAGTATGATAAGTGTAAAATGAGTATATTTAAGGTGTACGATGATAAATGGAGTATTTGAAAATGTTGATACCAAGCATATAAGGTTTTTGTGAAATAAGGGATATTGGTCAACATGGGTCTAATATGGTAATTCTAGTATTTTAATGTGTTATATAGTTTAAAAATTTTGCATAAATAAAAATGGTATAGGTTCCACAAAATGAGAAAATAACTTAATTTGGGAATACTAACCCTAAAATGATGATATTATTATTGCATGTGCAAAACGTTAGATTTAGACCACAATTTTTAGATATGTTGTTAATAATGGTATTTTAGGCATGTATATTGATTTTTTCAGTCATAGGAGTATTATGATAAAAGTTATGGCGTACTTGTGAAATTAGGGTTTTGTAAACCTCGTAAATAGTAACACTTAGGATAGGGTTGTTATCGCACTTATAATATATTAGAGTTAGGTATTTATTTTTAGCTATTTTAATAATAATAATATTTGAGGAAAAGATACTAATTTTGGAGTATAAAAGAGCAATAGAGAAGAAGTTATGCCTAAAATGTAAAATTTGAGTTTCTTAGGAAGTATATGGATCTAAGTCCTTTCGAACAACCTCGATATCTATATTGTTATGCTTTACTTGGTTCAATTATGTTTTGTACCTATTGTACCAATCATGAATAAGATATTAATCATTTAAAGTGGAAGATCACATGAGTTGGCCTGAGGTATTTTATAGGTTTGTTCCAGCAGACGATAATTGTGACTCAGGTGTGTTTTTTTCCTGAGAGGTGCATCCATCCATTCTACCGAAATAAAAATAGTGAGGCCCTAAGCTCAATGTGAATGAGAAAATGAATTGATATAATTTAACTAATGAATAAAACATTAATTATTTAAAGTGAAAGATTACGTGATTCAAGACTGATATGTTGTGTCTGTTCCATTGAATGATAATAGTGGGTCAAGTGTATACTTCCCCGATGGGTTTTTTAGACCGTTCCACTAGTTAAGAATAGTGGTCAAGAGCATGTTTCTCTGGTTTATATTAAGTCCATTTCACTAGATAAAAATAGTGGATTAGGTGTGTTGTTCGTGAGAGGTGCTTAAGTCCGTTCATCCGGATTAATAATAGTGGTGCCCCTGAACTCAACATAAGTGTAAGAATGAAATATGTTATATCTAATAATGAGAGATGGAACAATAAATACCTTGCATTATTTTATGTATTTCACATGCATACTTATCTCTTTGTTGTGAATTCATGTAATTATATGTATCTCTTACTCGACTTTATTGTCACATTGTTCAATATGTAGTGTACCAACCTTTCTTTTCATAGGTGTTACTCATTCTCACTAAGAGATGATTTGGATGTCTATGTGTAGGTCGATGAGGACCCACTGGATGATTTTGTAGCCTATGATATTTTATGTGGGTTAGAGTGACTTGGCATTAGGGTTTTTGGGCGTATACTTATATTATCTAGATGAAAGTCTTACCCATATATCTTTTTGAACTCTTAGATCCTTAGTACCCCTTTATCTATTTTTTGGATATTGTAATCAGAGTTAATCTTCAACTTATTTTCATATTTATGAATTTTCTCTCATTTTATGTTTATCATGTTTTACATTCAAAATTGACATAAAGATGGTTTGGTAAGCTAGCCTTGTGTTAATTACAGTGGTAACACCTAAATATTTTGGTATTATGCTTCCGTTGTAAATGAAATTTGTTAGTAGTAAAATTTGGGGGTGTTACATATTTTTTGTGTAGTAATTTTTTATTTTCTAAATAACAACTACGTATATTTATTTTCCACAGATTTGACAGTATAGATTGTTCATTTTTTTTTTCTTTTTTGAAAGCCATAACAAGATAATGTTACCTTTTTTTGTTCATAAGGGCACGCAATGATGATTATAAATAACCATATAGATGCTTTGGCTAATAAATTATAACCTCACCAATGATTACTATTATTTTATTGATAAGTGGAGTCTAGTTTTATCATACAATATATGTATGAATAATTTCAATTGGAAGACAACTTATTCCAAAGGGTATATTGAATTAGATCATCGGATACCACATTTTATTTAGTATAGTTTGATATACATAGGAGGATGGGGGAAAATCTTAAACAAGGGAGGGGTAACATAGGTGTTCGAAAGTGGGACTAAATTGCTAACCACCAAGTAGATAAAAATCAAACTAGAAATCAACACAATGTAGGGCCAATCTACAATCCAACTGTTGTTCAATTGCAAGTTTGTTTGATTTGATAATTTTTTAGCTTTAACTTGGCATGACTTAGTCTGACTGGTTCGACCTTCGGTCCAACCAAAAGTGAATTTTATGCAAATAGTTGAATGGCGATGTTTTAATTTGTACTAGGATAAAACTAGTTTCACCAATTTTTACATTTTTTTAATTTTTTCACAGTTGATATGTGAATTCAAATATCGAGTATTTTAATACCCAAGGACCTTTTGGTACCCGATAGAATTAGTTGAACTAGCCAATTAATTTTTTTATTCCATGGTGTTCACCTACTATTTAGAGCCCTAGGGCACTTCTCCATTGTGCCATATAGATAATCTTAAATGATTTGTTAGACTTCAAAATATTTCTACATTTCTCAATGATGTGTCTTAACTTCAAAGGGTAATTGTGGTTTCATCATTAACCAAATTAGTTTTGCACTTGTGTGTTGTATAGGGTAACTTAATGTTATAATTATGATTCTTTATATGATACATAACCAAAGTTTGGTGTATTAATCATAAATCATATAAAGTAAATATTGTAATGCTCGCAAATCATAAAAAAGATATATAATAAAAAAATGAGGGAAATTCTTATAACTCATCAAAACTTGCAAAATTTATGATACTATTTTTAAGAGTCAATTAAATATTATGTTTTTTTATATTTCTTTTCCAATTATGTTAATCATATATTTTTTGGTATCAATTAGGCCAATTTTTAAATTTAACATTTCTATTATATCGTTTTTGCCATAACGAACTTTGTTCACAACCTTATTTTAAGGAAAGTTATTAGATCAAAATTTAAGTAAGATCATATAAAGATTGGATATAAGTGGAAAGTTAAAGTTAAAAACTAACCTAATAGATGCAAATAGATACGAGCAACCTAATTGGGAAAACAAAAGTCTAATTGAACCTAATATGCTATATTTCTTATGGTATAATATTGTATATTTTTTTAAAAAAATATTAAGACAAAATATTATAGAAACAAGTAAAACTTAATATAAAAATAGTTCTTAGAATAAATTATGCTAATAAGAATGTGAAAAATAGATATGAAATCATAAAATATACATGTTCAACATTTGAACATAAGGTTTCTTATATGGATTAATTTTTTTTATCTTGTCATACACATTTTTTAATTCTAAAAATATGCATTATCAGTGTGAACATCGATAAAACTTAAAGTTAAACAAAAAATATTACAAAATTGTAACTGATAACCAAAGCAACATATAATATGTACCATGATATGTATGGCAACGTTAGAGATGCATGCGTATAACTATACGCTCCCTCCCTCCCTCCCTTCCTCCCTCTCTCTCTCTCTCTATATATATATATATTTCACTCATAACTAAGAAAATGTAAATTATTGCAAAGTTTTAATTATTGTTTTTAAAGAAGAGATTTTGTGTAGTATTATGGTTGGTAAGTATATTTTCAAAAAATATGAATTGGTCCAAAAAAGTTTTAAATAACTAAAGACAAAAATATTTAAGAATTGTTCCAATAAAGTACACAGTCAGTTAATAAAATTGTTCATATATAAACAACTAATGCCAAACCTTATACCTAACGGAAAAGCTAGGACTTTACTATAGTGTCACAAGATACCATGCGATTCCAGATTATAGGAATCTACTTGGTAGAGTGGAGAACATCCTAGTAATTGTGTCATAATCTGTAGCACAAAATGTTTTTTAATTGGGCCTAAAATTATAATAGCCATCATGCCATCATGAGAATTCAAAACCCACAACCACCACGATATATCTTACACGCCTCGATCGTTAGTCTAAGAGTTGATTTTTTGATATTTTATTACATACATGTAGTATATACCCTAAATTATTTTAATCCTTACATCTTAATCATAATTAATGCACTTATTTATTTAGCTCTAGTTATGTTAGTAGCAAATATAAGAATATAATTAGCTAATTTTATTTATTTATTTATAATGTTACTAATAATACATTATGACATTGTATGATTAATTAATGAACAAATGATTTTTTGGTGAGATTTTTAAAATAATAATAACTCGATATCATTAATCATGAAAACTATAAATCAAAACAAAATATTGGTTGAAAAAAAAGAGATGGTATATTGGTTTGAATGGTAAATATATAATATATAATAATAATAATAGCTAATAATAAATTATTATTATTATCATTATTATTATTATATGGACACCATGGATTTAAATATCTAGCTGCACCATTAATTATACCTATTGATATACAATTATGCTTACTAATATTTAGCTAACAGACTAATTGACTATGCATAATTTAAATTCCTATGCTTTTATTTATTATTTACCATTTATTGTATCATTTTTTTTCATTTTTCTTTATTAAAATCTTCGTTTTATTTTTTTTATAATTATTATTTTCACTCTATTAATAAAAAAAATTATTATATGCCTTAAATTTAAAATCATACACTATTATTTTATATTGAGTAATTGTAGTAATGAATTTTATTATATTTCCATGTTTCTTTATTAAATTTTTTCTTTTTCATTTAATTTCTCATTATTATTTGTAATTTGTTAATATCCAACATTTGTTATATTAGAGATTTATGGAAATTAATTAATGTATCGTTATTCACCATTTTTGTAATCACTATATAGTATATCTACTCCATCCAATTTAAAATATATGTCACCACATATTTCAATGACAATTTTAGATTATTAATTTTTAATATATATATAGGCAATAATTATAAAAATAATGATATTTTGATAGTATAATTCCATGTGAATATAATATTTATATTTTTATATTGTAATAGATTATAGTTTGACAAGCATTAATGGTCAAAGGTTATTATTTTTTTTTCTTTCTTGAAATAAAGTGTGACATGTATTTTGATTCGGACCATTCTTTCTTGAAATAAAGTGTGACATGCATTTCGATTCGGACCAAGTGTATGTATTTTAAAAAGTTGAGTTCATATGCCTACATTTAATACGACTTTTTGAACTCAATTTAATAAATATGCAATCGACATTAGATAGTAAAATCCATCAATTTGTACATACCTGCGTCCATATTATTTGATTATAGTCATCTCGTATTACCATTGTCCATTAAACATTTTACGTATTAATTTAATGTCTCAGCAATCTAATAATTCGGCATAGTAATAATGGTGATGATTGAGCAGGAAAGTATTGGTACATACATACATACATACACACATACATATATATGTAGATCAATTGCTCATTTGCAATCATTCTCCAAAATAATCAAAGTTAAATTCTTCTCTCGAGCCAATTGCAAACAAATTTAGCAAGCACAAACCTCATCACATATGACAATATCCGATAGTTGAACCTTAAATTTAAATTTAGAGATAAGTAATTAGATTGTCCTTGAGTCATCAAGAGCCACAATTCCAAGCCCAACTAAATTGTTAGAGAAAGCAACATCAACATTAATCTTCATCACATCGCATGGGGGCTTCAACCATTTGTTGGACACAATCTGAGTTGAAGTATCACAATTTTGAAGAATTTAAGCTAATGAGTTAACCTAGTCTCACAAATCAAAAATGAAGAAAATATTTGACTTCCGTAATATCTTGAAAGCATCTAAGGTTTGTTCTTGAACACCACCTTGTGGTTTTGGCTATCATATAGCCCATTAGATGGAAATACCCCATCTCATTTTATGATCCAATTAACAAATTAATGGAAGAAATTGGTGAAGAGTTCATTGCTAAATTGTATGATGATTCTAAAATAAAGATTCTTAGAAGAGAGCCAAACCATATCAGTTGAGCAAAGCTGCATTTTAAGAATAAGTAAGTGCAATCTTCATCTTCTTCTCTACATAAAGGATAAAGATTGTCTACAAATTGTAGTTTATTAGCCACAAAGGATATAGTTTTAAGGGAATGACTCAAAACTCTCAAAAGGAAGAGATGAGTTCTAGGGTTTGATCCTGTATGGTTCCAATATTTTCCCAAGTGATCGAAATCAATTCTATAAGTCATAGAGGAGGTGGAAGTAGAAGGTGATAAATTAACTATTATGGTATAGGCTAGTTTGGCATAAAAGGCTCTATTAGTATAGAGTCTCCATATTAGGAAATCATCTAACATGGAGTTGGAGGGGTTGAGGAGTGTGAGACATATGTGACAGACTTACTCTTCTAAAAAAACAATATTAGATGATGTTAATATTCCACTAAAAAGTGTCAATTAAGATAAGATTTAAGACCATGAAAATGAGATTTTTAGTATGGGCAAGCCATTGACTTTAAAGTTGGGAATGGTTAGTATCCATGAGTCTTTCCAAACATCAACCAATCTACTAGAATTTATATATCAATAGATAATAGGTTTTATGAAATATCTGATAATGAGAGTAGGTTTCTAGGTTGGGGACGATCAGTGTTAGGTTTAGCATCCCAAAATCCTTCATAAAAGCAATTTTTAGATTTCAAGATTCTAACCGATGATTAATTGGGAAGAGTGAGAAAATGAGTTCAGTAGTAAACAATATGTCAACAAATTATGCTAAAACCCTTTTTATTCTTAGGTTAGCATAATAAATCCTAGGATGTAGGTGTAAAATGCCTTTTATCATCATCATGATTCCACTAAAAGTCACATTGATTCTTTTCTAAAGAGTTAGAGATAGATTTGGAAAAAAAGATAAGCATATATATGATAGATTGGGAGAGAAGATAGGGTAAATTTAATAAGGGTCAAATGACTAACATGAGACAATATGTACTTTTCCATCCTGCCAATATATTTTTGTTGATGTTAAGCATATGTTCAAAAAACTCATGATTTTTTTAGACTTAAGTAAGAACCGTCCTAAGTATTAATCCTTTTCCTTCATAGGTTGAAGATACAAAATATCCCCCGGTAACCTCTAATATTCATTAGGGATGTATTTACCAAACAAAATAGGAGATTTATGGTAGTTATTCTCCTGCACATACTACGTGGAGTAAACTTGGAGGGTCTCCTTGATAGTAGACAAAATGTCAATGTTGGCATAAATAAATAAAAGGAGATCATCAACAATTTTAAGGTGACTGATAGTTTGTGTCCTTCTAATCAACCTATATACTTGAAATAAATCATCTTTCCCATAACAATAAAGGATTCTAGAAAGAGAGGGAACAAATAATGAATAAATAAGGGAATTGAGGATAACCGTGTCTACAAACTTTTTCCTTATTAAAGTGACCATAAGGATAACCATTAATAATGGCTGAAAAGGATGTAGTACTCACACGTCACATAATATGTTTGAGGGAGTGGTTAGTAACACAAAAGACATGAAAGAATTCTAGAAAGAAATTACTAGTCAACTATATTATGCACTTGAGAGCTACCTACTTTGAGCATTAAGTCACTCTGTTTGCCTCTAAAGTTTCCTTATAGAATGAACAATTTCTTAGATAATGAAAAAATTATCTATAATTTGTCTCCTCGTTACAAGGGCATTATGGGAATCATAAACAAGATAATGAATGAAAGGTTGTCTAGCAGTAAGGATTTTAGTGATGATTTTGTAGAGAACATTATATTGGGAAATGGATTTAAAGCAGTTCAATCTTAGGAATGAGGGAGCTATAATTATGGTAGATGGTAGTACACTATGGTTGAAGATTTATTGTACCAGTTGTCAAACATCGTTCCTATTATGATCCAACAAGATTGGTAGAAAAGTGGAGGACTCGATAATGTTATGCATAAAGGAGCGCATATTCCAATGTTAAATATAAATACTAATTAAGCAACATTAATCAAAATATTTAAAAATCAATAATACCCAACATAAGTGGTTCATAAAAGGAGATTGAATCCAATCAAATTATCCAAACTCGGATACAAACCAAACTGAGTGGGGTTTATTACCAATATGAGATTTAGATTAACTCCCTTTGGTTTTAGTTTTAGGCTCCGTTTGGATTTGAATCGAGGTAGGGTAAACATTAAAAATTAACCTAGGTGAAGGGAATGGAGGTGAATCGGGGTGAATATTTTAAAATTCTGTTTGGATGATATTAACCTAACCTGGGTGAATCGGGGTGAATGTTTTAAGATTTTCGTTTAAATCGAGATGAATAAAGATTATAATAATAAAATAAATGATATTTATACCCTTATATTAAATAAATAAGTCATATTGAGGGTATTTTGGTCCTATCAAGTCAAAAATTTACTTATTCTTTCACCTTCACCTCCGTTACCCCCGAAATCGGAGGTTAATAAAAACGAGGTTGATCGAGGTGAATGGAGGTGAAACATTAACCTCGATTCACCCAGGTAAAATTATTAACCTGATACCCAAACGGGGTGAATCAATTCATTCACCTCCATTAACCTCCTTCCACCCCAAAACAAACAGACCATTAGTTTTAGAATTAGATTTAGATTAATTTTTCTAGTAACATATATTTTATCTGGGAATTTCTATGACTTGTAATTAATTTGAAATCCTTCTACTCCATTTGGTTTATAAGATCTTTTAAATTCAATCTTTAGTTTGAAATATCAGAATTTACATTCAATTGTCAATTTGCAATCTATCGGAAGCGTCCTTCGACAATGATATCTTTGAAATCCATTTTGAATTCAAGATTTCTCCTAATAAAGAACTCCTCTACAACCACCTCCTCCAACTAAAAACATACTTTTGTTAGATTGTTTGGTTCAGAGCTTGTTAGATTCAAGAAAATGGGTAAATGAATGACGACGGTAGAAGGGTGAGAAATATGAAACTATCGCCTAGCCTCTGGAGTTTTCTGATTTTGCTTCTGTTTGGTTTTGGTTTCTCTTTGTTCCTACTACAACCTCTTTTAAAATTATAGAATGAAGTGTAAAAGGGGTTGATTAGCTCACTAAATTACGTTGATATTCAATTGAGCTATGTTTTTCGATCTGTTAGCTTCTTTGTTTAACTGCATACCTAAATTGAGAGGTCACCTAGCAGCGGTATTCGTTCTCTACAGCATTGTTCAAAACAGGAGAAATTCTTGTTTTTATAGATTTGTTGACACGTTTCAATTTAATAAGTGATGGGAATGGAATTTATGTTCTTCTGGGTATTTTCTTAAGCTATTGTTTCTACCCGCGGTCAAGTAATGCTAGTGAAAAATAGAGAAAGCAAAATTATGCCCAACTTTATTTCTATCCAATTTCTCAACGTTCCAGTTAAATGATTTGGTAAGCTCTAAAATTATACTTGATTTCAAATTTATTACTAAAAGAGGTTATGAATTTTATTGTTCCCTGCTTTGAATTTTGAAGGTTCCATGAACACTAAAACTTAAACATATGATATCAGAATTGTGAAGAACCTAATCTTTACAGGGTTGATGTTGGAAGGAACGAGCATCTTTCGGGCTCTACGGCAGCTGTGATGACTGATGAGGCGCTTTTTCTGATGTTGCTCGCCCAAAATCACTCCTTGACTTCAGCCAGTTACTAACCAATCCAACAACACCGACCTGCCAAACTTACCGCATGTCCGACCGCAAAATAGCGTCGATAAAAGCCATCGTCATTGATTTCCACCGGGCTTTGGATTTGAGAGTCATCGCTCGATGCTCATCAGCAAGACCATCACAGAACAAAACCCTAATTTTTACATGTCACATGACATGTTAACAATCTCATCAATACTTCATGTCATTTCATAGCTTCTCAATCGAAGCTTAATTAAATTGACATGCTTGACCCTTAAAAGCAGCGATGAGCGTCCGTTGTTTCCACCGCCAATTCTCTCTCTCTTCCCAACCTCTCTGCCATGTACCACTGCCATCATCACCAATGTACGGCTCTCACCTTCTCAATATAAGAATTTGTATCGCTATCCTTTATCAATCGATTGTTTGTCGAAACTCTTATTGCAGGGAAGTGCATTTCTGGTATATAATTCCAGATGAAGTGAAGAGCGGCTCATTATTGAATCGATATTTGGAAGAAATTCTTTTGCCTTGTGAGAGAAAGAGTGTTCTTAGTTTGAGGGATGATAAGATTCGAAAACAAGCATTGCTAGCTCGGGCTCTTGTCCGTACTACCATTGCTAGATGTATGTGTCTTTTTCGCACTTCCCAATTTTCTTTTTCGTTCATTTACCCATTTATGCTGTAGATTTTACTACGATATATATGTTGATTTGAATTATACATTATTAGTCAAACCCAGTGTTGCTTTTCATTGATACTGAGAATTATGTTCTTCCTTGGTCTGGGAAGATGTGGTCTTCCTTTTCAAGTTTATGTGATCCTGACTGTGTATGCTAACTTTATGGAGTCTTGAGAAATTTATTATGTGCAATAAGGAGTTCATAAGTCTTCTATTTGTGGGTAGTTCGGGAACATCGAAAATTCATATGGCTTCTAAAACAATGTTTTTGCTGTTAGATCATATAAATGCCCAGGTTGGGCCGAAGTCATTCAAGTTCAAGAGAAACTTACATGGGAAACCTGAGGTTAGCTTATGGATTTTTTGTTGTTGCCCCAAGTCTAACTCGTTGTAGTCCTGCCCGATATACCGAGTTCGATTTATCATGCCATATTCCACAAATTTAGGTTGAATGGCCACATGGTGATTGGACTCCACCACCATTACATTTCAACTTATCACACACTTCATCCCTTGTTGCGTGTGGAGTTGCAATGAATTCTCAGGTGACATAATTCTTCGTCTATCATGTCTGCTACTTCCTTCAGCTTGCATTATGCTTTTTAATGGGATAGTCTTGTGTATAGATCGGTATCGATGTAGAGGAAAAGAATCGAACAATGAAGCATGATGTTGTGTCATTTGCAAAACGGTTTTTCTGTCCTCGTGAAGTCGAACACTTGGCAGCTATATTGAACCCTGACAAACAGCATCAGGAGTTTATAAAGTTATGGACACTAAAGGTATGCAAAGGCCTCTTTGTGATATAGCATTGTCAAGCATTAACCACTAAACACTGGGCACTAAAAGTTTTTGCCCTGTTGTTCATCAGGAAGCATATGTTAAAGCCTTGGGAAGAGGCTTCTCTGGTGCTCCATTTAAGACCTTCACAATACTTAATAGGGATCCCCCTACTAGAGGCGAGTTTCCAATTTTGCGGGATGCTGATTTGGAGGTATACAAGGACTTGGAGGCCGTGTTTCTCTAATTGTGCTAAAATGTGTAGTTTAGTTATTTCCCTGCTTGGGGACGGTATGATTTTATAGTGTTATTGTATTGAACTGTTCTGCTGGTCATAACTTCAGTTTGATTTTTGGAGCCAAGCTTCTTTATGATATTGTTCTGTCCGGTGTTGAAAGTATGAGTTTTTACAGGAATATATGCTACTTGATTTTCAACTGTGCCAATGATTTCCGAGCCTTACACTGGTTTCTAGTTTTTTCTGTACAGCCTTCTATAAAATAGCCATTCTAATACGGTTTGTTGTTGGACACTCAAATATGTCACTCCTTTCTGTTATTTTTTTAGCTATTGGATCCTGTTTCTTAGTTGCTTTATTATCTATGGTGTCAGTCTGCCGAGGTAGTCGTGGAGCCTGTTGATGGCGCTAAGAATCTTACAAGCAACTGGCAATTTGCTCAGATGGAGTTGGTCGGTTCTCATTACGCTGCTATTTGCCTAGAGAAGGAAAATGGTCTTAGAGTCGGCACTCCAATGAGCCTGAAAGTGTGGAAGACCATTCCACTTTTAGAAGACAAGTACATGTCTGGGACTGATGCCATTGTTCCACTGTGTGCCATGGCGATTTCTGGTATTGAACGGGCGAAAATGTGTTGAATTTTATGTGATAATGTGGTAAAAAATGAAAATAAGATAATAGATAGCTGCTATTTACTTGTGCAGCAGCAATTTTATTTTCCGGTTCCTTCCATCTTCAATGTTCACCCCCTTATCGCGGTGTTCAACGCACAACTTGAATCTGCTTATTGGTTTTTGGGTGCTAAGTTGCGTTGAATTTGAAATTAGTATCAAACCTTTCCCGTAATATCTGCAATTTAAACCGCAGATCTGAGTGTACATTGCAAGGAGTATGCAGAAAAACACGTTCTTTTTCCCCCTGTAATTACAGTTATTTAGATAAATAAATCTTTTTTCGGTATGTTCCATTGCTCTTAAAAACATTTTTTTATTTATAGATATGACAACTTTAAAATGAATAATTTTTAATTTTGGTTATCGGATTTAGCAGTAAAGAGCTTATATTTTTTCAGCCATCACTCTTTTTGCTTGTTATTTTCTGTTGCAGGCGTATTTTCTCGGCTGACCTAGAGTGCCATTGGATCCTGGCCACAGCTATTGTTGTCGCTTATCACCGGTATTGATGACTATTTTTCTTGTCATCGTATCATGTTCTCTTTTGCTCCCTGTTGTCTGCACATTGATACCGTCTTGCGTATCACGATGTATGAGCGAGGTAAAACCCACAAGTTCTTACGCAAGTATAATAAAGGGAAATTAGGGCTGTTGATTTATAAGTGATGTGATCTTGGAGGTGCTGCGTCATTAAAAGATTATTTTGAAGGATACTTAACCCTTGTTTGGAACTGCTTTAAAAAAGTGGTTTTAGCTATGACCAACTTTTTTTTTTGAAAATTTTTAGGCTAAATTTTTTTTAAAGAGTAATTTTTTTTTTCAAAATTATCAAAATTTTCAGTTAGTACCAAACAAGGTATTAGTCTTCTTAGCTTGTTTGAAAATTGGTAGCATTTTGGTACTAATAGCGGAGCTTTTATTTAAATGGGAGGGATAACTTGTTCGTTTAGTTTTATACTCCAATAATATTGAGTGATATTTTATGGAGTATACAAGGATTCATAATCTTATGTGATTTTAAAATGTATCAAGTCACTTTTTTTTTATAAAAAATAATAATTAGTAATCGAATTGAATAAATACCTTACCAAAATCACATGGTCTTTTGATCATCCGCCATCTGCCATCCGCAATAACACAATGTACAAGTTTGAGAACACCAACTTCACATTAGAAAGCTCTTTGTTTAGATCACTCACTATTTAGATCCCCAACATAAGAAACAGATGTAAAATTAAACTCTTTAGCCAAACATTATACTCTTCTCTGTAATAACTCCCACAAATAATATTTATAGCCCTCTCTAGTGGAAAACACTCCATTGGAGGAAGATCACCAAGAGCCATATTTCAAGCACCGAGTTTGTATAGCATTGTCAAGAAATTCCTTGCAATCTACACTAGAAAATCTTGGTACTTGTCAGAAGAAATTTTGCATCAATCTAGGTCATGTGTTGGGGGCAACAGAGATAAGAATAGCCAAATAACATATATGGGTAAGATATGTGTCGTTGGGCTGAAGATATCACTTGGGGTTGCTTGCTACAAACTTTTGTGGTGACTTGTGAGGAAGGATGGAAAGGGTGTGTAGAAGGGCCGAAGGGAGGTTGAGTTAGTCGGGTGAGTTTTATATGCTCAGATACATATTTGGTGCATAAATTTTGTTGTGAAGTTCATATTAATGAAGCCTGGATAGGTTTCAAGAAGTTTCGCCGAATCGTGAATCGAGCGCGGGGTTTGACTACACGCGAGAATCAGCCTAAGGAGTTTAATCCAAAGGAAGATTAGTAAAACTCAGAGCACATTTATAATCAATGGCTACTAAAGTTGGATTAGTAGCAAGAGATTCGAGAAGAAGATCAAGGAAGAAGAAGATCGAGCGAATGAGTCAGTCACGAGAGAGAGAGAGAGAAGATTCTAGAGAGAAATACGATCGAGTATATATTCAGCCAAAAAGTGTTGTACAAACCTTCCTGTATACGCCTTATATATGGGCATATACAATACATACAATACAAGCCCTTATACGGATGATGGGCTCAATTACAAGACCCAACATATCAGCCCAATAACTCAACCGACCAACATAAACAAAACAAGTCGTTGGCGCTGGTTACAATAAATCAGCCCAAACTACAAAATACAAGTATACATTAATCCAAATAATGGATTTACAATTTAATTCCCATCAACTTATTTATTTAGCAAATTATGGTTATTAAGGGTTACATAATCCACAATCCTTCTAAGTTCTAACCCAGCAAATATGGGTCAGGTGGCGGATTATACGGCCAACTTAATTTCCACTAGCCAAGTCATGCCGGCGAATACATCATATGAGATAATCAACAATTTAATACAACAATTTCCTGTCAGCAACAACAACCAGCAGCATCTATACATAGCAGCCTCTTCATGATCCATCTCCCATAATCTAATTTACTTTCCTAATTAACCACACAATAAGAAAATTAATTATATGTGCAATGTAATTTACAACAATTAATAGAATTATTTAAATACAAATTATTGAGATACACATCACATATTTATTTACAATATTATTTATATGTGTCAACCTCCTATCCAATCTTGCCTCCTTTCATTGTTTAGTTCATTTGAGAATGAAAAAAAAATTACCTGGGTAATAGGCACAAAGGAAGATGCTCATAAACCTCAAAGGTCATTTAGAACACCTAGATCTATACTAATGATTGAATACTTTGTGTTATTTTAAGTTAAAATCCAAGCTCCTTAACATGTTTTGTTGTTGTTGCTGCATCAATTAATGTTTTGGGTATAAATAAGGAAAGCTAGTTGGTGCACTACCATTGTCTTTATGAGATTGTAACAACTAACTTTGACTGATCTCTTCCTTCTCATTAAATTTTAATAAGTTTTTGTGTATAATGTAGATGAGAGGAGAAGGTAGTAGCTATCCCTTTTGGTTGTGAAAGGTTGCTACACTAATGAGAGGTGTAGAAAATTTAAGGATATCAAACACATGCATGCATGTTTAGTTCACAAGCCAAATTGGATATGATCATATGAAGCCGAGTTAGTGAGGCTGTGTACTTTAATTGTTCTAAAGTTCCACATTTATGAAGTTGATAATTGTTTTGCTGTCACCATGATTATTTCTTTTCTCCTACTTTAGAGAAGATAAATAAATTTTTTAAAACAAAGACTAAAATATATCAAAGTTTTTAAAATAAAGACCTCTACCTCTTTTCAATTTTGGTGCTTGTGTGTGTTTGTGTTTTCTTTTTGGGTTAATTAGCAACAACCTTTATTTTTTTTCCTTTATCTCTTATGAAAATTTATAATCAAGAGAATATAAAATTGTAAAATGAAATATATTAGCGGAATACAAAAGAGATATCAAATTGTAAAATCATATTCATTGGCATATATACCTAGCTTTCTCCATCATCCTATAGTCGTTCATTCCTAGTCGAGTGTATAAAGCTATTTGAGCTACCTCGAATATTTATTTGGTCTAATTTACCTTCTAAGTAATACTACCTAACATTTTCCTAATTTATATTCTTTAATCTAGGCTTAAGAGCCCCAAGAAAAGAAACTAAATTACTATAGTTACCTCCATTTGGTAGATCATTTTATCTTTGATGATTGTAAACTATAATATCTCAAGAAAACAAAAACGATGCAAGTATGTCACATTTTATAGAAACCCATTCAATTATTCAAGGGACTCATTCGGTACGAGGAAAATAAGATAGAAAAAAAGGATCTTTTAAACACTCACAATTTTATGATCGTTTGGCATAATATAAAATATTCAGACAAATATAAAGCTATTCATTCATGATATTTTTATTTGAAGCATCTACATTTATAAAATGAAGGTACAACATACCGTGGGTTAAAAACAACTTGAGACAAATCAAATAGATAATCACCCAAGCTAGGAGCCATATACCCGAATAACTTAAATCAAAATGAATGTACAAGATAAATTATTAAACAAAAAAATTAAAATAAAAACTACCCATAGGCACACAAATATAACACACATAGAGATATCATTAAGCTTTATGTTTAGTAGTAATTCAAAATATACAGACATTATATACTTTTACATTGCTACACCCTATATAGACCACTATACATTAGACCACTACTTTAGAGTGTTATCAATAAAAAATAGTGTAAAAAGCATTGGCACTAGACCACATCTCTAAAAAATAAAATACATCTAAGGTTGGCGCTACCGCGAACTTGGTAGCAAATGCAAGATCATCAATCAAAAAATTATCTAAGGATAAAAAAAGGTAGTCAAATATTAATTTGTATGTTTTTATTCAACCTTCAAATTTTACTTGTAAAGTTGGGGTAGAGACAAGAAGAAGATAAAAATCAAGTGTTATTGACAACAATAATGAAAAGAAGGCTAAGAATAATATAGAAGAAATAAGTTTCCATTAATTTTTAATGGACAACCAACACTTAATATTTTCACTGATTAAATTGTATATATTCATTTAAGTGGCTAAATGATTTTAAGTTTTATAGTAATAATAGTCATTCCGATAATTAAGAGGTGAAGGAACGATAACAGAGAGAGTGTAGATGAATAACTTATAAAACTAGCAGATTTCTTGAACTATTGATAATTTATTTTTGGTTAGAATACCACATCGAATCATGAGCAATCATATTCTCCACCCGCTAGGCCATATCTAGACTTATTAAAAAAATTGACATAGTATCAAAGCAACTAAAGATCTAAGGGTGTTAAAGAGGTTAAAGATCTATGGTATTAGAGCGATTAATGACGGCTTTAAGATTTTTGCATTTTTATTAAGCTTTTCAATTTCACTTACACAAACATAAAAAAAAGATGAAGAAGTATTTTGCTAATAAAAGCAAGAAAAAGAAGAAGAATAGGAAAAAAGATAACAAAAAAGAAATAAGGTTCTGTTAATTTTTATTAAGGAATTAACACTTAATTTTTTCATTGTTTAAATTGTATATTCATTTGAATCACCAATTGAAGTTAACTTGTATACCTATATCAAAGAGAGGAAAATAAGAATGATAACATAGCGACAAAGAAAAAGATGAATAAAAAGAAGAACAAAAAGATTTAAGGTAATTTTAATTATTTCCATAGGTTAAGTTTCATATATTCCTTTGCATTTATTCTCTAGTAACTAATTGATCTTTGGTTATTTATATTACTATGCTAGATGTCATGGGCTAACTCTTCTTTAGAGAATTTTATGGCACTTGCTTTGTTACAAATACTTTGTGAGAATATGTCAAGTTATCTTAACTCTATTGATGGAAAACAAAGAGTGAGTAGAAGAGAACACTAAAGCAAAGAGAGAAGATTTTTTTTTTTTGTCTTTAGATAGATATTGTACAAGGTAAAGAGAGCATATATCTTTAAATTCGGAGAAATGTGTGAGAAAATGATTTGCTCCCCTTTATATAGGTGAGACATTCTACTCTCTAGATCCCCTATGAAATGTTGGAAGATAGATTTTTATATGGTCCACACTCTTCTGGGCTAGAACCTTTCCTTAAAACATCTCAATTTCCTTATCTTCTTCCATGTACATGATCACTCCAGATTAATCATGTTTCTTTTCCTTTATTCTATATTATTCAATGGGTATTTAGAACATTCTAAGACACACTAGAAAATTCTAGAGTGTACTAGATCCATGTTGTACCTTTGCTACCAAATTAAGTATCCCAAACACATTTATCTCAGTCTTAGTCCATCTTTGGGGGGGGGAGTTGCCACTACATTATATAGAACTAAAATTAGGCATGAGGTAGAGAAAAAGGAAGACATTTCTATGGCGGGGCTGAGTGTTTCTAGGCTATTCTACCTATTGTTTGCTTATTTATGAACTTGTTTTTGAGTTCCTATGTATAATCCTATGATTATTTTATTCTTTTTTGTCATTGAGTCATGAATTTTATCCTTGTATATTCAGCGCGATACTATGCTTCCCAATATTTCACGTTCTAAGGACCCCTTTATTGTTGACATGCATTAAGATCTTGTGATATAATTTAGACCAAACTAAGGTATAGAAGGCAATTTTCTCATCCAAAAATTAGGATAACTAAACAATATTAGGGAATTTTATTAGTCATGGTGTGGTGTCCTTTTGAAAATTCATGGAACAAGATCTATGATGACAAGTTCATTGCTAGGTCTAGGAGAAATAAGCTCGAATCCTATAGGTGGGTCTTTTTTATTCTTTATGAAATTGTGTAGGAGTTCAAGTGGTTATAAAGTGTCTTTTCCATGTTAGGAATGTTTGCTTACATGCTTTACTTATAATCTATACGCCATCTATCCCACTTTATTTGTCATGTTTTGACTTTTGAGGCCAATGATAATAAGTTTTTACCGCTGATTTCTTAAATAATTGATTTATTTCTAATATAAAAATAATTTTATTTAATATGTGCTAAATAATATGTTCAATCAATATTTCATATTTTTTTATATTAAAATATAATAATAGAAACTACATGTTAAATTTTTTTATTTTTTAATATGACAAATGATATATAAAACCATATGTACAATGATGAAGGATGGTTATGTCTAATTGTCAATTGCTATTGGTCGCATGTCATTTAATAATTATTGTTACACCTCTATTTTAAAGATCTTAAAATTTTGTTTTAAAAAGGTTTTACAAAAACCAAATAATAAACAATGGGCCTTTACTGCCACATTTAATATAGAGAAAGAATAGATAATATTTAAATTATGTCGAGTGTAAAGTTAAAAAGTAACTTATACCTTAAGATTAGGTGTATTTGACACCTAATATAAGATTTCTATAAGATTACAAAACAATTAGAATTAATATACAATTAAAGATCGACAAGAATATAACAAAGCAATATAAGGAGATATGTATACAAGCAGAATTATCAAAATATGATATAGCTCTAGATCAACACTAACAAAAATAAATACAGAGTATGACTTGGGTGCCAAAAATATGCTAAGAATATCCATTCTCGGATCCAAAACAAACACTCACAACGTGTAATTGGATGCCTTATTCTAAACTAACCCAATCAAATCACTATAAAGACCACATCCTTAGTCAGGACATCATCACTAAAAACTTATACATGAACATTTGAAGAGAAAGCATAATATGAGCATGACAATTGTATTGAGTAAATATAATCAATTAAAAGGGATAACATTCCTACACGATAGACATGCAAGAACATGATTAACGCCCTAAAAGCAACACAATAGGAAATCATACTAACATATGGATCATAGCCAAGCAACATAGTAAAAATAATAAAATGCAATAAAAGATAACTTAGGATATTACAAGTAGAACCATGGAATGACATACTATAATGGAGACAATATCTAAACATGATAAACACAAAAGGATTATGAAGCCATATAAAATCCATGAAATTAGAAAAAAAAACAAAGTCATAAAAATACCATGAGATCACAACTAAACACACTTAAATACAAGGCCAACTACTTATTCTATTTATTTCCTATGTTATCACAGAATTTAGTTCATTTATTTATATGAGAGAGAAAATCCTAAATTGAAGCACTACCAACTAAAACATGATTTAAAGTTATATCAACTATGGAAACCCTACTTTATAAAGGATACTCAAACATTAAGTATCACAAACCCTTTAGGGCCCATATATTACCTATAAAGTAGAGAGAGATCTTGTTGATGCACTATTGGCACAACACATACCATATAAATAGGAAATACATTTGTTGTATGAACCTACTTTAGTGGCCTAACCAAGGCTACTTAAATAACCCAAAATTAGTCTTTCATTTGAATTATTAATATTTTTTAGATATATTAAGTACTATAAAAACCAAATAAGGTTATATACTACTTTAAGAAAAGGTCATTGTTCACACAAGAACATTATTCATCACTGATATGGGTTTTTCCTTAACTAGTATTATATGATCTTGGAGTGTCAACCCAAAGGATAAGAGTTGGCCCAGAAATCTCCCAGGTGCACTCATCTTGCTCTTGGACTAGTCTTAGACTAGTAGCTCATATCATTCCCTTACTAGGCTTGTTCTTTACATAGGACATGACAACTTGTTTTCCTCTACCACAAAATATTTTTTCGTCTTCCTCCTCCTTCACTTTACTCATATATATATAGGTTTTTATATCCAATATAGGACATCTTAAATCATAATACAAATCTATCACTTTTTATCTCTCATCTCTCCTTTAAATTTTCCCATGGTACTCTCTCACTGCTTTGTACTATTATAATCTCCTAATGATCCCTTGGTTTGTAAAACACACACAATAATAGGCATCATCTGGAGGAATCTCTTACAAAAATCTACATCTCCCTTTCAACCTTTTGATTGACTTGATCCTGGTACTAGTAATCCTTTTAGGGAGGACCATATAGTTATTATCTCTCAGCTCTAATTTATTAATGTTGATCTGCAAGTATCTATTTAATAGATGGTCTCATATATGTTGGCTCTTCTTACACATACTCTCAGGCAGCTACCCCATCTTATAGATCAACATTGTCATGTTACACCTCAACAACCTACTCATCAATTAACTTTGGTGGAAGCTTTGGATCTTCCAGAAAAGGGATCTAAGAACTAGGTTTTGTAGCGGCGTCTTCCAAGAAGAAGAGGCAGAGTCTATGGAAGATGCTCAAGGTAAAAGGATTAGAAGTAATAAACAACAAGATTCCTTTTGTCCTCAGAGTTGAAGTAGGAAGGATAGGTATCAAATTCTAAGTAACGAGGAAGAAATGCATGGAGATGAATTAAACTCACGCCAAAACAAAAAGCATGATGCCTATCGGACTAATAGAGTTGAGGAAGAGAAGCAAATACAACATATATGTCAGACTATCAAAAGTGAAGAGGATTTGGTCAATAAAATGATTAATCAAAGAGTGTAGGAAGAACTAGAATCTATGAAAGGAAAGAAGGATAATACTGATGATTTTTGCTGGCATACACCTTTTATGAAATACATATTTGAAGTGTCAACACAAAGAATAATAATTTTAACTTTTGAATCATTTGATGGTTGTATTATTCCAGATAACCATTTAAATGTATTCAGGAATACTATATTGTCAGTTGAGGCACGGGAAAATACATTATGTAAAACATTCCCGAGCACTTTAAAAGAGGTAGTATTGAGATAATTTGGGAAATTAATAGCTAAATCGATAAATTCCTTCTAGTGGCTCGCGATGGATTTCGTGGAATAGTGTGATGCATATCAGCTCCCAAAAAATATCCTTCTTCCTTAATAAGATTTTCTCAATGACTGTCGGCATCTATTTCGTTATTTTTGAACCTATTTGATATAGAAGTACGAAAAATCAGTGAGCTAGACAATGGTATTGTCAATCTTCCCTCCTCAAAGGACTGAATGATAAAGAGTTAGTGAACCATTTGTACCTGGCCAAACATAATTATTGCACTTCTCTAAGAGTAGATGGGCATGAGAGGATAGAGGCTAGAGAAATGAGCAAGGCAATATAGTCGAAAACTAGTAGAGTTGAAATGACTTCAATGCCAAGATACAATTAGATAAGGAGATGTATAAGCTAAAAAGAGACCGATAGGGTTTTAGGATGACAATATACCTAATTTTACAATTATCCCCACTTGACAGATTTGACAAATAAACTCCATTGGTGGCCAGCCTAAATTTATATTCAACGTTGAAAATGTCTGGCATACATCAACGCCTTTTCTTATAAGATGTGAGATGAAATATAGAAATAATAGTTAGTGATGTGCCTATCATGAGGAATTTGAACACACTATAAAGGAATACCAATATTTAAATGATGTTATGGAAGAACTAGTGTGATGTGGTCATTAGAAATATTATTCAAAAACATTCTCAGACATACAATAAACAACTACTTCTCGAAAGTTTCCCCCACCTCCTCGGAGCAAAGAACCAAAAAATATTAATCATATTATTGCAAGGGGAGGTTGCTTAGCTGAAGCAAGTAATGTTACCTTAAAAACATTCGTTGGATTAGCTAGCTTCCATGAGACAAATAAGAGGGAAATAATGGGTGAATGGGAAATTAGTTTTATAGCAAAATATGAGGGGTCGAGTATGTTGGAGCATCTTAATGACCCTTTGGTTATTGAATTACATGTTACAAATTTTGTGATGAAAATGATCTTTGCAAACACAACCAACTCTATTGATGTTAGCTTCGAGGGATCTTATAATCAGTTAGAATTGCCAGAAAGACACTTGATAAATAGGAATTCACCCTTAGTGAGATTCACTAGTGATATAATAAAATAAAAGGAAATGGTGGATGTCACTTTGCTGGATGTTCGGTTGGGGGATATGAGGAGCATTAAGATAGACTTTGTAGTGGTTGCTTGCTTGTCAGCATATAACATGATTTTAGAATGGTCGTCCCTCAACAAACTCTAGACAAACATATTTATGGCTAGATTGTTAATGAGATTCCCAGTTAAGTGAGTATGGGGAGAAGTCCAAGATGACAGGAGAGTGGCGAGATAGTGCTATGCAATAGACATAAGGGGTGCTATGGGATAACCAAATGTCAATGAGCCACCATAAGGTTTTAGTGTGTGTTAACTTTTGAAGGTAAATTGATAAAGAAGAACTTTGTAGAATTTTAAAGTGTTTTCTTTATTGTTAGCATGGTGTGTGTTGTAACTTAAACATGGCAAGAGAGGCTAGGTTTTGGAATTTTTCTTCCTTGCTTGTATGAAAATAGAAAAAAAAATGATCAATGGCTTATTAAAATACAACTTTTTTTTGTTTCTTTGATGTTTAAATTCATGTAGTTGGTTAAATTCAAAATGATTAAGTGGGAAAATATGCTAAATCAAAGAGATGGAGGATGCAAGTGAAGAAGGTATCCTCACTAAGGTACAATGGACTTTATAGTTGATAAATATATTAATGAAGGGGTGCCAACGAGAGAGAATGATACATCTTGTATAAGCTATGCAAACATTAGAGCTCATGTAATGTTTTCATTACAATCACTGACTAGAGAAAGGTACCTAATGAGACAAAGGAGAAGCTATGGGATTATATATAGGTATAATTAACATTTATATACCAATATTATATCATCATTTAAGTTATATACTAATAATATTTATTATTATCATGCTATAGAGTGGTTTTGATTTGCCCAAATGATGCAAGAAGGTTATTTTTTTTAAAGTGTGCTAAATTTTGGAAAGACTTTAATTTTGATTTAGCATGTCCTTATATGGTTTCTAAAGATGGTTTTTACCTATCAAAAATATCAACAGATCATACCTCATCAGTGGACTAAGTTTGTTGAGTTAAGAAAGTCAGAAGAAGCTAAGGTTTGTAATATATAAATTAATTTTCTCTATAACTTGTATATTTTTGACAAAAAGAAGAGCCAAAAGGTAAAAGAAAATACCAAGAAAAATGTTTACCCTCACAAGAATTTATCTATAGGCATTAATGCCACAAGAAAGGAGTTAGTAATGAAATAAAGTATATCATTATATATTAATTATTGTTAGTTTCAAATGATAATAGCTATATTGATTTTTAACTTGATTATACAAGAGAAGGAGGTAGGGGACCTCACACACAAAAAAAATGAAGAAGAAAGGTAATCCATATATACCTCCTCCAAAAGTGGATGTTTGGGTGAGGGTTAGGGTAAATAAGAAAACAACGAAGGATACTAATGAACTCATCTAGCAAAATTTTAATAAAATTGTAAGGTTTTAGCATTATCTTCTTCTTAATATTATTTGCATATCATTTCTTACCTTTAACTATAATCATTTCTTTAATAGAAGGAGGTTTGGGAAATATGAGCACTGACAAGTGACCAAAATGATGTCCTCACTCAAGATTGAGGTACCAAGGAGAATGGTGGTCAGATTAGAGGGCTACCAACCATATGGTGCTACATTATCAAGAACTTTTGGATAACTTTCTACAGAAGTTAATTATAAAAAAAAACTAGTTAATTAATAATAATAAAAAACTAGTGATCCAAAATAGTTACTATTTTATAATATAAAAAAATAGGCCAAAAGCTTTAATAAAAGAAAAAAATTAACTCCTTCCTTCTCTATAAACAAATCATTTTAGTGATTTATACAAGTTTTTAGAAATTTAGCCTTAATATTCCAATTATACACTCCATGTATAGATGGACAACCTGACACACAACATAAATTCATCTGTTGTCGCAAGTACCTTTTGGATGAAGATCAGTTTGGAACAGCTACATAAAAATATTAATGGTACATAATAACTATGTACTATATAGTATATATTTTTTAACAATAATCATTCATGCTACGTACAATTAATTAAGCGTCTACCTCATGAAACCCCCAAATTAACTGTTTATTTGAACTTGGATAAGAAGTTTTTTGTCACATATCCGGCGATGATACTGTTCGTCTTCTCCGTAGGATGAAAAGAATCCCAGAAGACGTAGTCATTTGCATCCGTACACGTAAGAGGGTTAAATCTATCACACATATAGCTCATCTCAAATAGCCCCGTGGCACAACATGCTCTCGCTGCATTCCTGAATCCTGAAACAAATTATCAATAAATTAACAGTCCGTACTAGTTTAATTAATTACATTAGATTTAGTTTTATGAATATTAATGAATGGTAATTCATGCATGAAGCAATTAAGCAAAAGGGTTTATCATCAAAAAAATGCGGCCTTGCTATGTCAAGATACTTTAGTTAATTTTAAGGAAAGGAATCACATACCGAAATCAGACGGCCTTTCAATCATCTGCAAGAATACATCATACGAGTCCGCGAAAACCAACTCCACACGATCAGAAAGTTCTTTCTTCAGACCCCCCACCATAGCAGCCAATTTCAAATTAAACTCTTTAGCCACAACGTTATATTCCTCTCTACATTGGCTCCCGTACATGACGTTTGTAGTCCTTTCCAATGGCAGACACCCCATCGGAGGAAGACCGCCAAGAGATATCTTTCGAGCACCGAGTTTGTATAGCTCTGTTAAGAAATTCCTTGCAATCTGCACTAGAAAACCTTGGTACTTGCCCACGGCCATTTCTGATGATCTGGTTGTGGATGCGTAGTAGTTTTCGAGGAAATCGTTGGTACCTAAGCTTACTATGTATAATGATTCGTTTAGTACGTGCGTA
This sequence comes from Tamarix chinensis, assembly GCA_030549775.1. Taxonomy (NCBI): domain Eukaryota; kingdom Viridiplantae; phylum Streptophyta; class Magnoliopsida; order Caryophyllales; family Tamaricaceae; genus Tamarix; species Tamarix chinensis. The sequence continues at coordinate 12,136,114 of CM060176.1, forward strand.
GCTTCCCGAGTCCCAAGGTAGTGTTTTAATTGCTTTTGGTATGTCTTGTAGTATTCCAGCTGCTTCCATAAGGGGATCACAGACTGCAAACATTTTATAGGCACAAGCTAGTGAGATTATGACAGCTATTATAGAGTGTGGGGGATGAGAGTGAAACATGCCCATTCTCATGATAAATGCACATTTGATTTGATGCAAATGGGTATAGGAGAACATTCACATCCGTGTGTTAAACAAACTCCAGGGAACTTTGTAGTAATGATTAATTATGGTGCGGCCGGGAGTGCTTACTAGGATATCAGAGGTAGCGTTGTCGTATCCAGTTCCAGCAGAAGCGAAGCAAACACCAGTCGCAAAGTCCTTTATGGTATGCATCGGATCCAAGTACGCCGGTATTGGTTTCAATCCAAGACCCTGCGAAATGAAGTCCGTTGCCAGACGGCCGTTGGAGAACCTCCCGGTTGGTTTATGTCCGTAGAAATCTCGGCCGTATGGCTCGAAGTTGCTCTTCAGGATCGTGGACAGCTGATTGTTGTTTCCTGCATCGACGGAGGAGTCCCCGAAGACGATGGTTGCTGGAAGTTTGGCATCGGTCAGGATAACGTGCTGGAGCAATTGACAAAAGAAGAGCCAGATAATAGCAGCTGTGCGTAAGATAGGCATTGTTGGATATAGGGATGTGGCTATAATATGATCTGTTTGGTTTTGTTGTATGAGGAGGTTTCGGAGTGCATATTTTTGTTATATAGCCGAAGGCAGGCTAAGTTAGTCGGGGAGAGTTCTTGAAGTTGAATAAATTGAGACACTCTGTGTGTGCAAAATTTCTGCTGCGAAGTTCATATCCATCTACCATTGTATCATAGTTTAGTTGAGGACATTTATTACTTAGTGTTCAATGGATTGGATTAACCATATCTTATATAACCTAATCCATAAAAAATAGGTGTATAGGTTAGATGGATTATATTAGTATTTTACAAAAGTTCACTTGGGTTAAGTCACAAATTAAGATGGGTTAGTATTAGCTAGCTCATGAGTTGCCATGAGGAGTTGTGGGTTATTGGATATTATCTCTATTTTAGCAAAATTACCACTACTACAATACTATTTTAACTGGACTTCAGACGAACAATTTTTATTTAGGTCTCTTCAGACTCAACCGACTCCGCTTAACCTCGCCAACCATGTCCTACCCTAAAGTGACTCTACTCTGTCCCACCCTGACCGTGTACAATCACAACATAGTCTGACCCAACTACGGCCCACCATGACCCAACTCTACCCAAGCCCGCCCTACTAAGACCCAACATCACCTATGTCCATGATGACCCAACCTAACTTTTTCCACATCTCAAATCATTTGAGCTAGGTCGGCCCAAACCTAACCCGATCGGTCAAGTGAACCCAAAACTACCTGAACTCAAAACAACTAGAACTCAATCCAACCAAACAAATTAATCTGATTTGACTCGGATCTATAATGATCCAAAATCTACCTGACCAATAAAATAAGTTGAAATGATTTGACCTGACCCACAAAAAATATTCATAAACAACTCAAACCGGCCTACTTGATTGCTACATCTACGTAGAGGTAGTGATGAATTTGTTTGTTTATTAACCCACGGTAACTCATAGTCAACCACTCAACCCATCTAATTCGTGGGTTACAATGGGTTAACAATTATAATCATTCACTCCATTCTACCATAGATTAAACCATAGATCGCATGAGTTATACAGGTGAAGATATTATAGATTGTATAAAACCATGACAATCTGTTGGAACACTCCTTCGTAGTATAGGCTCAAAGGAAATGCCCACAAGCCCCAAAGGTTGTTTGTAACACCAAACTCCGTGCTCATGATTGAATACTCTGCCTGTCCTTTTTGAGTTAAAATCCAAGATTTAACGTGTTGCTGTTTCTGCTGCTGCAGCGTTAATTGTTTCAGGTCCAAATAAAGTAAGCTAGCTGGTCTCTTTAAGATGTCGTTACTAGCTTTGATTGATCTCTAGCATCCCTCCATCACTGTTCAATAAATGTGTAACGAGTAAGTTTTTGTGTACAATGCAGATAAAAGAGTAATAGTAGTGGTCCCTCTAGGTTGTTGTTGCAACAGAAATGCCAGTGGTTGAAAATCCGACTGACGAGATCAAACTCTTGCTTGTTCGCTTAACATGCCAAGCATGCACGCCTGTACTGTTTCATTGGTCCGCCCAGTGCATGATTCGTAGGTTGTGTTATATAAGCTCGGGTGTTTAAGGCTTTGTGTTTTAGGAGCGTCTTCTTTACTTTTGAAACAGAGACAGATATATATGTGTGTGTGTATATAATGTATTCTAATCTAATCGCATATATTTGCTTCTATATACGGTTAGCCGATGAATATATGCAAGGTTTTGTGAAAGGATGACTTACTGCTCCTCTTCACTTTCATTGTATTTGTGTTTTCTTCGGACGAACTAACAACAACAGTTTCTTATTTCAAATACAATTCTTAATCAAGAGAATATCAAACCGTCAAATGAAGCTTTTAGGCTGAATACTATAAGAGAGAACAGAGAAGATCGAAAAGCCTCAGATCAACCATAACCTCTTACCACATATAATGGGAATAGCTGAACAGACAGCAAACTCCGTCTAGGCCACTGCCCTAAGCTTCGTGCGAGAATTTATGCGGTGTTATTTTGGCTGTTTTGCAGCAGAATTCTGTCTCTTTTACAAGCAAATGAGAAAATCTTGAGCTAGTTTCAGTGTACAGATTCCTGAGATGGTACGGAAATCTCGTTTCCCAAAGAGCGATACTGGTACTTGTTCCCACATTGGAGACCTAAAGACAATATATGCACTTGATAAACCCACTTCCCACCCTTCAACTCGCCGAGCTGTGTGACGCCAGCTTGTAACTTAAGTAAGGGCTATAAAGTGTTGGGACTTGGTTCGGCGCCGCTTGATAGGATCAGCTGTTGCAATTATCTGGCCCGCCCGATCCAAGGTGAGAGTTGGGCTGCGTGACTTGAGCGAAGGCTCAGGTTAAACGGCCCTTAGAGAGGAGGGAACCGCGTTAGGCTGGCTTCACAGAGCAGCGTACACCTCCCGCTCTCTCCAGTGGATGGATAACGGGCCGGCGCACGCCTGGTTCAGTATTGTCTCGTGGGCCGAGTCCAACGGACCAACATTTTTTATTTTTCTCCTTAATTTAAGATTCTAAAATGACACTTGCTGGTTGCGATCTTAATATATTTTGCCATTATCAATATTTTGTTGTTCATTATATTATCATGTTGGTTTTTGAATGGCTTTGTGCTTAAGGGTGTCCTGGCCTTAGGGCTTTTGATGTAATTTTGGCTAAGTTAATTACATCACTATGTGTTTAATAATGCATGAGAGTTTGTGTATAATTTTGGTGAACTTTGGAATAGATTGAATTTTGGGTGATCATTAGTAAAGGGGTATAGTGGTAAAATTAGTTGGGTTTTGTGATATTCAAGTAAATTACTGTGTTTATTGGGGAATTTACTTAAAATATGATATATAATATGTTGAGGTTGGGTTAAGTTATGGATTTTGTAAGATTTGAGGCGTCTAAGTAAAATAGGGACATTTTGGTCTTTTGTTTTAATTTTAGAAATTTGGGCTGCATATGTGTTGTTTGGGTTAAAACCATAATAAGCATTATATACGATTTGTTTGGGTAAATTTTGATTAACATAAGAGTTAATATTATGTGAAAATAACTTTAAGTTAGACTTAGAAACTCTAGGGATATAATCAGTATTTTATGTACAAAATATTAAAGTTTAATTTGGGGGGTGTGATTAATATGATGTGGTTAAGGGTTGTATTAAGTTTGGTGATTTGATGAATCTTATAGGTGAAGCTATGAGTTATTGGACATTAGATTTTTATGATGGCGTCATGGTTTTTTCAATAATGGAACGTCTTCAATTATCCTTGTTTGGTTACCTTATTCTTTGATTATCATGTCCACGTGATTATGACATGCTTTATCTTTTCAACCATAGTTTAATTCTAAATACATGATAGATAAACAATTGTTGCAATGAATTCAGTAATGAGTGATAATCGTTATTTCATATAATAAGCGATCAGTGGTATTTCACGTAGATTGAATCATATGTAGTAATAAGTATGTCTATATTCACAACACTCCCCTTCTATTGTACACTACTTATACTACCTTATTAAAAACATTGTCAAGAAAAATCTAGTAGGATAAAAAAACATGGTGAAGGAAAATATGATGTTATACTCCCCTCCATCGAATTACCTTTTTCAGATATGTCGCACCCATATAAGTTGGCTAAACACCCTCAATGGTAAAGACATTATCAATAGGCTTGATAGATTCATATTAGAATAAATTGAATGAAGATTGACCTTGTCTTTCCTTTTTGATTCACGACTTTAGAAAATTTGGACGATATTTGCTTCTAATCTACATGATTCATGTGCGTGACATATCAAATATTGAAGCAACAAGCATTTGTATATTGTCTCATATAATACAATCAAATTTTTAGTTGTTAAAACAACATGTTAAAATACTTCTTTCTTGCTTAGTGAATCTAACTCTACTTGTATGTCTTCTTTCCAACTTTCATCATCCTTTCTATATATATCAACATTTCTCAATAGGTTGAGGGTTATTATCATATTCATCTATCATGTTAACAACAATATTATATACTGGAATATCATTGATGACAATCTTATTTTATACCACCCCATTCTGGAGTAACATAATTGATTCACATTTCTTAATTGTTATCAACTTTATCATCATGATAATTTGATGAAACCTCCTTGGATATTTTATCTTTATCGTTATTTGTCAACAAATCAATAATTTTATGAGTTATTGTAAATTCTTTTATCTTTTAGGGATTAGAATCTTTAAAACATCAAGTAGTCTATCATACTTCCATCATAGTTGGGGTACACTTACTATTGGTGTGGATGAAGTCATTATAGGGACCCCCTTTTTTTACAACATTTTCTTATGAATGTGGACACTCTAAACTGTCTAGTTAATGACCTTTCTAGGAAAAATCCTATGGGATAAAAAACATGGTTGAAGAAAAGAATACAATATATATGTATATTCAAACATCAAATATTGGAATTCTAGTATATATAAATCACACTTGTCAAGTATATACAATCAACTTTTATACATCAATTCCAACTCTACGACCGTACATGTAATTACATTCCAAAATGAAAAAATAATAATTCACTATTATCCATAATTAATTGAAAATATTTAGATAAAAATATATCCATGTCTATCATCTTACACTAATGTAAGAATTATTTTTAGATATTTTACGATTTCATTATTAACCAATAAGATCTCTGCAATACCATCTTACACTGGTTATTAAAATTTTGAAACAATTCTATGATCCAAAAATCACAAAATGATAAATGATCCTAGGTAGAATATTAAAGTAGTCGAATAGTTATAGAATCTTACAATCCTACAATATAATCTTATGATCATATGTAAAATTCTACAATTCTACATAATAACTATATATTTTTTTTAATCAATTTATCTCCAAATCTATTTCTCCTCTTATTCCACATATACTTCTTTCTTAATTATTTGATTTTCAATCGTATAGTATTTTCTAACATACCTTGAAAATGAGCTAAAATAAAGAAAATATGATCAAGATACCACTAATACAATGAAGTTGATTGTTGAAGTAGGATATTCACAAAGAATATAATTCCCATCTAAATGGTTAAATAAATATATTAAATTTCACAATATTACAAATTGTTAAATTCTATTGAACTAAAAATTAGTATTTTTTTTTTCATATTTTTTATGGTCAAATTAACTTCATAATACAAGCCAGCTTTAGTTTACAGTGCACACATGGTTCACATAGTAACTTAATGTGTGTGTGTGTGTATAACCAAAACTTCTTTTCTGATATTTTTATTATTATCTTGATTCATCAAAATTTTAAAAGCTAACATAATATTTTTGGGTCTTATTCTCTTAAATGATAAAAAATATTTTCATCTCATTGTTGCCATTATTATCATCTGTTTTATTCATTCTTTTTGTGTTTTTCTTAATGCTAACAATATTGCATATTATGAACACAATGCGTTGCATGTTACCTTTATCCAAAATCTCATTATAGTTTTTACTTTTTATTTCAAAATTTATTTTGATATTATTAATTTAATATAATTCCTAATATGTAAAATGACTTCAATAATTTATGATACTTGTAAGTTGATATAACTCAATCATCGACTATGTGTTGGCAAATAAGGGCTTACCTAGCTAAAAATAAATAAATAAAATCCTGGATCACACAAAAATAAATAAATAAATAAGAAAAATACTAATGGGGGTTATAAAATTAGAAAATAATAAAATAATGAAATAATAAATATAATATAATATAATAGTAATAAAAATAATGGATAACTGCAGGTATAATAAATATGTTAGGGAAATCGAAATCCTCTGCTAGATTAGGTTAAAATATAATATTAATTTCTAAGTCATATTTTAATCATGAGAAAGAGATCGACCAAGTTATACACCAAAAGCAGGTTCATACACTTTATATTACTTCCCTTAATTAATCAATATGACAAAGCGTCAATATTAATCCTATTAAATGCTAACAATATAGTAGCAACAAACGACTCCTATATTTAACTAGTTTTAATGCATTAATTATAATTGGAATAATGTCAATCTAAGTACCCAGACTAGTACACTAAGCATGTCTAGTTATATTTTCCTTCTTTGACCCACACGTATCTAAACGTTTTACTTCTTCGATTAGAATAAAAAAAACTATTAGGTGAATTGTTCTCTAACCTAGCTACAATTTATACAAATAAATTATAGTATATTTATATGGCCACCTGTCAGATAAATAATCATACATGCTGTCACTTATGAGGAATCCAGAACAAGGCATGCACCATATAAATTATACCTAACAGAAATATATATATAAACGATAGCAATTAAAATAGAGTCAATGAACAATCTCACGAAACAAAGAAAAATAAAATTATATCTCAAACCCTAATCTAGGATTTCAATCTATTCCCTAACAATAAATAATCATCTAGACATAATTATCAAATTAATTACACAGAAATATATATCCAAAATATAAATTAAAAATAGAGAAAAAAATAACTAAAATTAATTATGAATGAAAGATCAAGAATTTATTCAAATAAAAAATTAATTTCATTTGAAATAAATTCTACTGTTATACTTTTTTGTTCTTATTCCTCTTCGGCACATTTATTTCCATGCACCTTCTTATTTTTTTAGGCTTTCATGTGCTGAACTGCAGCCTCTGCTCCCTTGCCTCGCTTTTTGTGCTGCTGTCCTTGCTGCGTTGTCTTCTGTGTTGCACACCCTAAGTCCTTGTCTCTTATTTCGTGTGCCCGACTACTTTTCCTTTTTCTCTTTTTGTTTCTCTACCGCAACTGTCTTTTCTTTTTGCGCTTACTGCTCCATCTTTTGAATTTTGTGCCTCCCTCTCTTTAATTCTTTTCTTCCAGCCATATACGCTCACATGATCTCCTTTTTTCCTCTACCTCTTCTTCCACGTCGGCCCTGCTGACTTCTTCCTTCCTTCTATGCTTCGATTCCATTTTCTGGCTCTGTTTTTGTTTTTCGGCCCTTGGACCATTGGTCCAAAGGTCTTAGTTTTTTTATTTTAAAAACAATCCATGCAAAATAAAATTAATAAAAATTAATAAATAATATTATACTCTAATTTATTTAATTATTATTATTTTAACTCAAATAATAACATTTGTGTAATTATTATTATCTAAACATAAAATCATAATTATTTACCTATATTACTTAAATAAAATACTAAAAACTAATATTATAAGGATATACAATATGTCAAAATATGAACTTATCACCAAACTCATACGCTTCTGCCATATTAGTACCTTACTTGTTATCAACTTGAAAGAAATTATTATGGGACCTTTTATGTGAGTTATAACATTAGTCAATACATATGACTTTCATACTTTATTGGCATCAATGAACACGTATAGTAGATAATAGCTACATCAAGTAAGTGAATATTCCCATAAATATCAAGTGAACTTGATATGGTATTGGGTCCATAATCTTATGGAATACGTCTTCTACTCAATTATTTTATTTACAAATGATTCTCTTTTCTAATCCCCCTAAGCTTGAAAATGCTACAATTCTTAGTCTTCTTTGTGGCCTAATTGCATATCCATGGAGGAGTATGGACACATATATAACACATGCAAATTAATATTAGGTTTATTTCAAGAGACCTAATTTTATGGATAATGTGATATGTATTTGGTAAATTCTAAAAATAAAGTATTTGCGTGTATATTGACATATCACTTTTAGACTGTATTAATAAGGGTAAATAAATTGAATGCATATCTAATGACTCTACTGGGTCATTTTTCTGTCTACTGGAAGCAATGATAGTGTATTATTGTCCTAAATAGATGATCATTCAATGAATAATTTCACGCCAATCTTAAAAATGCAACATTCACGATTTTTAAATGTAACATGTGACCAGTTATATGGTGCGTCATTATATACCATGGTATAACCATATGGTCAACATGTGTCTCATTGATTCTATCAACACCCTAATTTAGTGGTGGATGATGGAATCTTAAAAGAATTTCAAATAACCCTAAAGGGGATGTAACATCCCAAAATTTACTACTAAAAATTTTCATTTTTGCGAAAGCTAATACATAAACTAAGCGGGTGTTACCGCCGCACTTAACATGAATCTAGTTCCTTACCATTCTCATATTAAGTACAAGGCTAATGAATATGATAACTTTAAATAGATGTAAAGATAAAACGAGATGATAACATAAATCAACAGAAATATAATGTTAGGAGGTATAATCCAAATACATATGTTCAAAATACAATAAAAGGGAATACGAGACCTAAGAGTCCAAAAAGGTTATCTGGATCCAAAACATTAGCACCGATAACGGTAACTCTACTCCCAAATCATAGAATAAGACCACTCAACTGCAGGTAAATAATCAAAAGGATCAACAATCTTATCATCAAGAGTCTCAGACACATGCGGGACATCACAAACAAATGCATCTACTCCCTCAAATCAACCGAGATCGTTATAGTGCCATAATCGGTGTCATTACGCAACATACTAGTAAGCTAAGTTATTCTACGAGCATAGCATTTACATGTTAAAACATGGTAAGCACAAAATAGACATGCGATAGGGTGATAGATCACATGTAACATAAGATAATAGCAATACTAAAATACTACCAATTATTATCTTTACTTTAGTGATCAAAAACATCATATTAATCACACTAAGTACTCAGGAGATGGATAGAACTGGCGTAAACGCGACCTTCTAGGGCACAATGTACCATGGAACCACATTTACATCCTGTGGAACGGAGACTGGCGTAAACACGACCTTTTAGGGCATAACGCTCCTAGGTACCACTAATACACCGCTAATCCTTAAGTATGCATACCCCCCATAAGCAGGTGGAATAGACACATATAGAGTAGACTAGGGCCACCATAGTTCCAAACAAACCAGGGAAATAATCGATAAATTATAGTAACGAACTCAATCTTGACTAATGAGATTCCTTCACTTTAATAATAAATGTATTATTCTTGAAGATAGTCAACACTCATCAATAAGAGGTCACACTTAGCACTTAGATGAATACATTCCAATCCTGTGTTATACCATAACACTTGATGATAAGGTTAAGATAAAGTTGATTAGTTCCTAATCCAATTATTTAAACAGATAGAGCACGTTGAATATGGATATAAGTTCTAAGTCACTTAGGTTACCACTTAAGACCATCAAGCACATAACTTAGGTTAATATTGCACAATTAGTTAAAGCTCTAAAAAATCCCTAATATAATTATTTAATTAACCATATTAATCAAATATTATGCTTAGAACATTAGTCAAGTCAACTTAAGGCCCTACCACACAAGGATGAAGCATAAAATACTTAGAACGTTTTAAGCATCCTTAAATGTCCTTTAACTTATTAATTTGGTTTTATCAATCAAATGAACTCATTAATAGCTCAAATTTTAAACATAAATTAATTAACTTCTTAATGACATTCTGTCCAGAAATCAAAACCCGACCTTATAGATTCGCACATAAAATGATGGATTTACCACTAGGGTTTTTCTATGGTTATTTTAACTCCGTAGTAGTTAACTTAAGTTATTAAGGGCTAAACCACCACAATCAAAGTTAAGAAAACTTCCCAAACATGACCCTACTTCCCCTGGACAGAAACAAACAGGGCCTTCTGACAGTGGTGACTGAAATTATCATTTTACCCCTTACTTTGCGTAAAGTGTGTCTAAACTTATTTTAATCATATCTCAAGTTATACAACTCTAAATTAAGGCTTATTATATAGAAAATTCTATGTAAAGGACCTAATGAACACAATAGTGATTTTATTTTTAATAGGTACCCACTGTAAAGGCTAAAATGCCTCTGGCAGAGAGCAAAGTCGATATTCCCAAATATGACCTAAACTCCAAATTCAACCAAAATTGTCCCAACACTTTAAATACTTATGGCACATATTAAAAAAATCTCAGAATAATTTTAAGCAACCAAGGACAAGAAAAACATGGCCTTGACCAAGGCACAATTAGGCGTTTTTATGCTCAAAACTCCATTTTTCACACTTAGATTCATAATCTCACAATAATGTAATATAACACATAATTAGAACATAACATATAAAATATCCACCTCACATAATAATGCATAATTTCATATTAAGTTCTAGCATGATTCTACTTAAGAAAAATCACATAGAAAGGGTACAACATTTAAGGCATATGAATAGCAAATAAATACTATGACACGCTAGGATATAAATTTATACCATAAAAGATAACATGCTTAGAACTAAAATATACAACATCATGCTCCACCATTTTTAGCATACTCAAAATAAGAATAGCACAATATTACAAAAAAAAAAGTACAACCTATAAGGCATGATAAGAAAACACCACATAACATTATATATAAATCTCTATGCTAAGAGAGTAAGCATAGCTTACTAACAAGCAAGTCTTATAGCTAAAATAATTCCTAAGTTTCTCCTTCACTTAGCACCTCTTGATCACCTATTACAAAATATAAGAAGAGTTAGGATTTTATGATATTAGATAAGGGAAAATAATAGAAAGGAAAGTAGAGAAGAGGAGTGAAAGACAAAACCAACACAAGAGTTGTTCTATGCTAGCTTTGGGAAGCCCCAAAAATAAGGGCAAAACCCCACCTAAATGACTTCCAAAGCAAAGAAAAATGATGCCAACATATATGGGTATGATGTATGATAATTTGGAGCAAGTAAATGAGGAGAAAAGTGAGGAAAAAGGGGTAAAATATGTAGCACACAACTGCAGTAGCTAAAGCAAGGTAGAGGTGGGAAAATGAGTAACTTTGATGCTGCAAACCATCACCAGCAATTAAGGTACCATGAGGTAATGTTAGGAGGTTGAAGTAGGATGATTATGGCATGTAAAAATGGAATAAAAAATGACTGAAAAATGGGGTAAAATGGCACAAGTTGGTGGGAGCAAGATTCTAAAGTTTGCAAGTGTGTGAGTGTGTTTAACTTATGTAAAATAATGTAATGTAAAGAAGTGAAGAGAGAGGGGAATTGGTGCCAGGTTTGAGGCAGAATGATATGATTCCAGATGTGCCATTGTGTGATAAAATAAAAAATGAGGTTGCTTAAAGCTCACTTGAAGGAAAGGCAAATGGTAGGTTTGCTTTAAGTACAACTATGTGATGATTAAGGTGTACTTTGAGTGAGAAATTTAGTTAACCCAATTCAACCTATGATATCAGATTTTTTGTTTATTTAGCCCTTAGTTAGGATCCAACTAGATGATTAGAGTGGTTAGTTAGATTAGTTTAAGATTAAAAGTGTAGAGAAAGCCTTAAGAATAGGCTTTTGCATGAAATAAATAGCAAATGGATTTTAAATATCACAAAAATATAATGGAAGGTTCGGAATAAATTTATGAACCCAAAGATATAAAAATATTTGGTGTCGAAGTTGGTTTGATGCGCGACGAAGGAAAAACGAGCGAAAATAGGCAAAATCGACAAATCGCGTAAACACGATTTTCTGCGAAATTGCAATATGAATGGAATAAAGGACAAATGGCTCAAAATTTAATATGAATAAATTAGAGAATAATATTATATTTTTTTAGATAGATTACAAGCCTAATTATGTAGTAATTAGGGTTATGAGATTTTAGGGTATTACATCGCTACCCCCTTAAAAGGGACTTCGTCCTTGAAGTCAAGAAGGAAATTGTGGACAAAAGGAATGTGGCGATGCAAGGAAGAGGTGATCATAAGAGTTAATGCTTAAAGAGTAAAGTGTGATAAAATACCGGGGTACTACCCCCTTAAAAAAGAGAGAGACCCCTCCTAAGCGAATACACACCTCTGTTAAAAAGCTTAAGGTAAAGCTCCTTCATGTCCTTCTTCACTTCCCAAGTAGCCTCTTCTGCTCTGTAGCGGCTCTAAATAATCTTCACAAGTGTCACTTAGCTCGTACAAGTTTGTCATATCTTAGTGTCAAGAATCTACAAGGGAACCTCCTTGTAGGTCAATGAGTCATCCAACTCAATCTGGTCAAGTATGATCACATATGAAGGATCGACAATGTACTTCCTTGGCTATGACACATGGAAGACATTGTGGACGCGAGCTAGCTTTAGCAATAGTGCTAGGCGCTAGGCAACCTCGCCAACTCGGTTGAGTACCTTGTAAGATCCAATGTATCTAGGGATTAGCTTGTCCTTCCTACCTAACCTCTACACCCCCTTAGTGGATGAAACTCTCAATAGGACTCTATCCCCTACCTCATGCCCATCACCGCACCTTCATGGATCTGCATAGCTCTTTTGTTGGTCTTGAGCTGCCCTCATCCTATCTTGTATTAACCTGACCATCTAAGTCATCTCCTCTATCAACTTTGGCCCTAGTACAACAGTCTCACTGATGTCGCTCCAACACAATGGTATCTAACACTTGCGACCATAAAGTGCCTCAAATGGAGCCATCCTGATGCTAGCGTGATAACTGTTGTTGTATGAAAACTCCACCAAAGGTAAACGATCCTCCCAACTGCCTCTAAAGTCCATAACATAGGCTCGTAAAATATCCTCAAGAGTCTAAATCGTCCTCTCGGTGTGCCATCTGTGGCTAGATGAAAGGCGGTACTCATCTTCAATGTCATTCCTATAGCCTCCTATAGCTTCCCCCAAAAGTGAGTGGAGAACTTCAAATCCCTGTCATATACTATTATTGTAGTTGTACCATACCGACTCACCACGTACTTCAAGTACGCATCGGCTAATTGACTCATGCTCCAAGTCAACTTCATCAGAACAAAGATTGCCAACTTAATAAACTAATACACAACGACCCATACTGTGTCACAACCACTGCATGTTAGGGATGTAAACGGGGCAGATACCCCCATACCCGTACCTGATACCCGATAAGTATTTTATACCCGAATCTGTATCCATACCCGAACGGATATCTGTTAATATATCCTTATCCGTATTCGTCAGATATCCGTTACCCGTTTAAATTTTTACTCAGCCTATCATAAACAAAATCTATAATTTCAATCAAAAAACCTATCATTTTAAGATAAAATTTTCAACTTGCTCCAACAAGTTCAAATTTTCAACCTGCTCCAACAAATCCTTGTTATCAATATCACCATTCATCAAACTATCAAACAATGAAACAATCAACAATAATATAAGTCTAGTTCACCATAGCCAATAATATTTGTTTGTACAAATATAATACTTCTTACAAATAAAATTGAAATCAATAACTACTAAAGCTTAATAATATAATTTTGATTAGCTAAAAATAGCATCAAGAAGAAGTTGGTCGTGTTGAGCTCCAAAAATTCCATATCACCAATTTGTCTTTCCATTTTCGACCTCAATATCTTATGGCTTATGCATTCATCTAACAAATAAAGAAAAAAAATATTTTCAATAATTAAACATAATTAAATATTTTAATCACTAATAATATTTATAACAAGTTTTACCTCACACTCACTAACATCTGAGTCGGATTCCTCATTTTGCAAGGTAAACCTACAATGAGTTGAATTCGTAGTACAATCATTATATAACAAAAAAAATAGAACATTAGAATTAAACAAATATAACAATAGATATATTATAATTATTTAAACATCAAATGTATAAAAGTAAATATTACCTTCATTCCTTATAGTAGCCCAAAGCTAATCTCTAAAACACATTAATGCTTCTAGAGTCTTTGGGTATAATCGATTCCAATGAGGACTTACAAATCTCCTACTTGTACTAAAAGCCGACTAAAAAAAAACTATAGAAATAGGGATGAAAAGTATGTCCCTGGCCATTCGTTGTAAATCGGATATTTGGTATTTGTCTTCCACCATGATAACACATCAAATTCGTCCATCGGTGGCATCACAGGCTCCTCCGAATAACAATCTAACTCAGTCTTCTGTGGCGCACTAGTCATGTCTTGGTTCGCGACCACTGATTATAATGAAGCTTAAGGGAAACTCTAAAACTCAAAGTCACACTACTAACACTTGAACCACAACTTTGACTACTAACACTGGAATCACGCGATATTGATGAACTTCTCTCCCTACGCTTATACTTCTCCTCATACTCACAAAACAATTCATAAAATATTTTACGAACATTATCTACCTCTTCACCATAGGTGCTCCCATAAATGATAGAATAATAACACTCTACCAACTTCAATTTATACCTTGGATCCAAAATAACAACCATCACTTCATGAATCACACTCCAATATTTTTCAAACTTTTCTATCATTTTTGTTGCCATACCACTAATAATTTCATCTTGATTAAGAGACCATTCAATCAAGTAAATTCTAGCTTCACAAACCTTGAGAAAATATAAATTGGTAGTAGGATATCTACTCCCAGAAAACATCAAAGTGACATCATAAAATAATGACAATCTCTCACAAATAAATTGAGCCAAATCCCATTCATCACTTGTAGGACACCAATTAAAAATAGATTCCAACCATGCCAAGCAAGCAAACACGTCTTCATACATTAGAGCAACATCAAGCATAAAAAATGTAGAATTCCATCTTGTCCTACAATCATGTGTTAAGGCTTTACTATACAGATTTTCTTTTTGACAACAAACCTCCATAAACTTTTCCAGCCTTTTTGGTGTGGCTTTCTAATACATCACACTCTCACGTATGTTTTTAATAGCTTTTTGAATGATCTCCATACCATAGCTAACAATAATATTAAGCACATGAGTAGCACAACACATATGAAAATATCTCCCACGTAATAAAAAATACTTCGACTCAAATCTATTTTTCAAATCTATGATCAAAGCATCATTGGTGGTACAATTATCGACAATCAATGTAGTAAGTTTTGAATCAATATTCCATTCCATCAAACAATTGACCAAAACATCACATAGAACCTCAGATGTCTGTGGACTTGGAACATAGACAAATCTCCAAAAAAATACAATGATACAACAAATAAACCAATGAACAACATATAATTACATAATATTAATATTTTAGAACTATAGATGAATGTGAATTTAGTATACCTGATTATTTGATTTTGCAAGGTCTAATGATTATCAATCCAGTGAGTTATGATAGCTATGAAACCCTTTTTTTGATTTTGAGATGTCCACATATTTATTGTGATTGAAACTCGACTCTTGTTACTACTCAAATACAACATTGTTTTGTCTTTTTTCATATTCAAACAACCTAAAAATATTACTTCGCAGAGTGTTCCTTAAAATAATTTTAAATGATGGTTGAAGAGCTGTTGAATATCTTCTAAAGCCTTCATGTTCCACTATAAAAAGTGGATACTCATGCATAACTACCATATTACATAGCTCACGCCTTGCAACTTCTTGATTAAATTCCACAACCATAAGCTTTCCTTTTCCTTCCCCCTTCTGATGAAAACTCAACTTAGTTTGTCCTACCCCTTGTATAGGCCTTAAATGTACACATTTCTCTATGTGATCATGCAAATGAGAAGTACCATTTTTTGGATCACCGCTCAAACTCTTATTATAACATTTACAAATTGCTTTTTTCAAACCATTAATTTTTTTCACGTTAAATTGATCCCAAACAACTGAAGTTTTCTTTCTTTTTTGTTCACTAAAGAAAATGGATTCACTTCTTCTACCTCCTCATTGGTTGATGGTTCACTAGGTGTAGGATTACTAGCTGCACCAGAAGAATATGGTGGTAGACTTTGCAAATCAGTATTAGGTTGGCTACTTGATACCATAAACTAATTAATAATCCCAAACACTACACAACAAGAAAACATAATATTTACTTACTCTTACTTATTTATATTTACTTACTCTTAGTTAGTTATTGTAAAAGGTATTATAATAAACAACCTACATAACTTGTAAGTTTTTTTTCCTGGTTTGAATCGTTTGATTTCTATATCTCAATTCTCAAATACCAGATATTTCATTTTCTATTCAAATCTCAGAACCTAATTACCTAATTATCTCAAATAGTTCAAATCTCATAACATAATCACACCCCACGACCATTTTAGATAAATATTAGTGTAACCAAAACAACTAGAAAATTAATTATACACACGAACTACAAGTATATAGTCAAACCGTAAGCTAATCAGAATTTCATAACCTAATAAGTAATCAACAACCAAACCCAACTATACATAAGCCATTTTAGATACACGATTCATGAAAATGGAAAAAGTTTTAAACAAAGCCATAATAAGCTAATTAAACCCTAATAAGATTAGCTAATCAAGCAAAGCCATCCATGAAAATGGTAAAGCTTTTAGCAACGCTTCTGGCTGGCTCGTGGCTCCCTAAAGGGTAATAGGGTATAGGGCATATACCTATTACTAAATGTAGGGCAGAAGATGAATGGCATGGGAGACTCATCAAACGGGAGAAGGACTGCAAGTCTGCAAATACCACCTGCAAAGCTGCAACACAACACAACACTACAATAAATAGAGAAATGGAGAAGGGCGAGGAGAGGACTAACAACCTACAATTGAGTTCGAGGAGCAACGGTTGGAGCCAGCGACGTTGGGAGCAAGATCAATTGATGGAGACAGCAACGAGCCAATGATGGGGCCAATCTGCAATAGAGAAAGAAAAAAGAACAAAAGACGAGGATAGTAAAAGCAACACAACAAAACTGCAACAAGCCACATAGGTCGAGCTCGTCGAGGACTCCAGGTAACTCAAGCGAGGAGGGGCGATTAGGCGACGGTGGTCCCTGGGTTGCAGACTCACAGGTGGCAGGTTGAGCCTCAAGAAAAGTGGGATGGGAGCCTAGGAGGAGGTTGAGCCGTTGAGATGGAGCGAAGTGGCCGTAGGTCACACCGTCAGTCGTAAGTCGGCGAGCAGCAGTAGGTCGAGGCGTTGCCAACGGCTGTCGAGGTCGAGTGAAGTAGGAATTTAGGAAATATCGAAATAGGAATGACGACCCGTTTGGTAAATGGGAATGGGAGTTTGGAAATTAAAGAGTGGGAATAGGAATGGAAATTAGGAAGTGGGAATTGGTTTATTTAGTCTCATTCCCATGTTTGGTATTTGATGGGATTAACTTGGGAATAGAAGTTTCCTATGTTTGGTACGTGGAAATGAGATTGGAAATATAGTCATAAATTTACAAAAATATCCTTCTTATATTTATAATATTTATAGTTATATATATATATATATAACCAATTATTATTATGTTTTTCCATTATTTAACTCTATTTTCTTTATAATAGATCATATAATATCATATCAGATCCGATCAATTTAGATCTGATTTGATACAATCAGATCAGATAATAGTAATTATTATTATTATTATTATTATTATTATTATATCAAATAATATTTATAATTATTATTATTATTATTATAATTATGATTATCTTTATTGTAATTATTATTATTATTACCATATTTATTATCTTTATTATAATTATAATTATAATTATAATTATTATCTTTATTATATTTTTAATTATAATTAATTATTATACTAATTAGAATTATTATACAGTACCATTTACAGGAAAAAGTTTGAATAGTACAAGGTAAAAGTATAAATAGTAAAAGTTAATCCTAGAAAAACTACAGTAATCCGCGTGATTGTCCTTTGCCGCAGATTCCTTCGTCGTCTTTCTCTTTTGCTTTTACTTTATTCTTTTACCATGGTGAATTGTCAATCGCCGAAAGTAGCCGAAAGTAGATTCCTACTTCTTTTAAGGACGACACTTTTGACTCTGACACAAACTTTTGGATGGCAGGAATATTCTTTGTCTGCCACGATCTTTGACGCATGTCGATGCGTAGTCCTCCTGGGGATACATGTATTTGTATTGTCTACCGGATAGGAGGTAGTATCCCGTAACAGTCGTCTTCGTTCTCGTTACCAAAATCTATCTCTAGAATGGTAAACGAGGCTTCAGACTTTCCATGTTTGGTTTGAGAGAGTACTTCGTTCATGATGGCGAGGTACTCATCTTCATTTTTTGCGGCTGTGAGCTTGGCTGCCGTGACTGATTTTTGAGCCAGGAATTTTGAATCTTCAGATCTGGCTAGGACCTTGTTTGTCGTGGAAGAGGCCGGTTAAGTGCTGATGAGCTGACGAACGGCCTGTTCCAAGACTTTCTCGAACGTTTGATACTTTGACCACCATTTGACTTTGAGGCGGCGGACCAAAGTAGGGATGCCTTCAATCTCTTGGATCTCCGCTATCCAGGCGAACACCCAAGGGCAAAACAGTTTGGAACAAAAGGCAAAGATAGGGGCAAAACCCTATCGTCTTTTGTGGGTTTGTATAGGCTTTTGAACAGGTCAAGGGACTTTGATACCTATTCCGACAGGATGTCTGGGATGGCGCCGAAGTCTCTCCACCATCTAATGAACCAGACTGGGTAATGTGTTTGGTTGAAGTTTTTGAAAAACAATAACCAGGAATGTGACTTTCTGGAATTTTCTGTGAAGAAAGTATTCCACCAAGCCTGTTGATAGTCCCAGTAATTGAAATTCAGTTTGGCGTTTGGGCTGAATTTGTACGAATCCGGGAGCCTTCGAGGCAATTCAAGGCTTTGACCCCAGTTCGCGGGAAGGATCACCCTGTGTAGTTGACAGGTTGAGTAGGCGGCTTCGTTTTTGGTTTGGGGAAGTTTAAAGGTTCGAAACGAAGCTGAGCCTGTATACTCTAAAATTGACTTATAATACGCATGGGGTGCAGTCACGTCCCATGGTTTGAAATCCCAACCAGAAAACATTTTCCGAAGGGCAACGAAGGGATCTAGTGATGGAATCCATCTTCGATGTTTGAAATGATTTGAAAATTCTGTTTTGTAAAATACTCAGCTTTTATCTCAAAAGCTGGTTTTATTTCCAAAACATTTTCGAGTCTGGAAATCCTCGATCTCAAGGCCGGAATTTTACAAATCTGTTTGTCAGAAGATATTTTTGAAATCGCTTTTGAAGGAGTCATAGGGATCAAAAGACCTCCTTCAGTTTTGTAAACCGAGTTTGAGGAACACGTACCTTTGTGTTTAGGTTGAGAACTCTGAACTTGTTCCAATAGGTTTTGGAGTGCTTTAATCATTTGGGGTGAGTGAGAAAGTGTCTCCACCCATTTTAGCACGTCTGGATTTGGATTTGGAGAAGCTTGTGCTTCTTGATTTGATGAAGCAGCTACTGCCGCTTCGTCTTCCATGGTCGCTTCATACCATGATTTGATTGGCTTTGCAACCAATATCTCTTGGACCTTTTCTTTTCCTTTCTTTCGAGGAGGCATGGTTTGGTAGAGAGCGTCCTTGAAGAAATTCTCTTGTGAGAAAATCCGGAAGTGAGTTGTCCTCACCTTTTAAGTACTCGATCTCGAAATCGAATACGGAAAGGATTGCTTGCCATCTGGCAAAGATCTGTTTGCTGGCGACGTTCTGTACGCCCTTCTTTAGGATCTGTTTGGCTGATTTGCAGTTGACGCGTAACAGGAATTTTTGGTTAAGCAAGTCAGACTGAAATTTGGTAACAAATTGGACTATCGCAAAGATTTCCTTTTTGACAGTCGAATAATTCTGTTGAGTTTGGGTCCAGTGTCCAGATGTGTATTGGATCACTGTTTTTGGTTTGGGTTGAGACTGTTTGGTTTGGGCCAAATACTGTGTAAGTGTTTGGGCTTGGGACTGTTTAAGGATACCGCCGTAACCTAATTCGGAGGCATCAGTCTCAACTATTCTGAAAAGATTTGGATTGGCCAAGGTCAGACATGGGATTGACTGGACTTGGGCTTTGATATGTTTGACGACATCGGTATGGGCTTGGGACCAAGGTTTTGGGTTCTTCCTAAGCCTGTCGTGGAGTGGTTTGGCAATTTGGTTCAAATTTGGGCAGAAGTCTAAGACATAGTTTAAACTTCCTAAGATTCTTTGAAGCTGGGTTTTGTCTAGGATTTGGTCTGGAAACTTAGACGCAAATTCTATGGACCTTTCAATGGGCCTAATGCTACCCGATTCTATGAAATGTCCTAAGAATCTAATTCTGGTTTGGGCTAATGCAATTTTGGGCTTAGATACTACTAGTCCATTACGCCTAGCGACACTAAGGAAAATCCTAAGATGTCGAAAAGGCTGATCAAGACTGTTAGAGTATACTAAGACATCATCAATATACACTAGACAAAAATTTGAATACGGATTAAAAATGTCATTCATTATTCTTTGGAATTCTGACGGAGCATTTTTTAATCCAAAGGGCATAACATTCCATTCGTATTGCCCGAAAGGTACCGTAAAGGCAGTTTTGTATCGGTCTTCTGGTTTGATTTGTATTTGCCAAAACCCCGATTTTAAATCAAACTTTGAAAAGATTAATGCTTGGTAAAGTCTTTGAAGCAAATATTTTTTATTTGGAATTGGGTACCTAATCCATTTGAGAGCGTCGTTTAGAGGTTTGTAATTAATTACTAACCTAGGGGTTCCACGCTCTATTTCGGAATTTTTGTTAACATAGAAGGCTTCACACGACCAGGGAGATCTAGACTTTGAAATTAATCCTTTTGTTTCTAAGTCTTTAACTTCCTGTTTGCAGAATTCTATTAATTCCAAATTCATTTGTATGGGTCTAGCTTTTGTCGGTATGTTTCTCTCATCAAATTTGTCCTCATACGGGAGATCTACCATGTGATTTTTTCTAGACCAAAAGGCGTTTGGGAGATCCGAGCAGATCTCCTTTTCGATTTGATTCCTAATCTGGTCAATTTTGTCTTTCACCAATTTTGTTTCTAATTGGTTTTGAATTCTAGACAGATTGACGTTTTGTTTTAGGAAATCTAAATCATTTTGTTTTCCTTTAATCAGAAGATTAATTTGATCTTCATAGATTAGGTTTGCCTTTAACAAATTTAGGTTTCTCGTCCTAGGGATTTCTAAAAAGGATAAATTGTTTTTTCGTCCTTTTGTTTTGAAAGAAATTCCTGACAAACCTACTTTGTAAGGAGTTATCAAATTAATGAAGGGAGTACCTAAGATAACTGATTGACTAATATCGGGAGTTATCAAATAGGTTGTTTTGATTTGTAAATTATTACAAATTAAATCCGCTTCACATTTGTATTTGATTTTGAGTCTGGAGCTGTTTGCAGCAGACAACTTCTCGTTTGATTTTGAGAGGTATCTTTTTGGAATGATTCCCTCTTTGATACAGTTTAAGTCGGCACCGGTATCAAATAGTGCGACTGTGTTTATTTGAAAACCATCTTCTAACCTAAGGGTTATACTGATGATGTATTTGCGGGAGGTTATTTCTTTTAAAACATGAAGAAATTCTCCTGAAACTAATTCGTTTAAGTCTTCACCAGTGTTTTGATCATCTTCAGATTTTTCATCACTACTGGATTCTGGAGATGGATTTTGAACTTGGTTAGACAGAATCATTTGAATGGTTTGGCTGTCAGATTCTTGTTTTAATTTTAACTCTTTTAATTCTTTTTTGACTTCTTTAATCTCATGTTGGAGTTCAGAAGTAGTCGAAGTTAAAAATTTTGATTTCTTTTGTTTGTTAAGAATCTTTGTCAAATCATAAGCATTTGCTGGTTTTGAAGGAATGTTTTGGATTAATGGTTTGGGTGGTTCATCTTTCTCAATTGACTCCATTAATTTTTCCAAGTATTCGGCTTGTTTTAATGGGTCTGGGATTAAGTGAACTATGTCTAAAACCATTTTTTGTTGTTTGGTCAAAACATTCATTTGATTTTCTACAAGCTCTTCTTCTGGGTCAGAAGAGCTGCTAGAAGAGGAAGATGACTCTGTTTGGAGTTCATCTAACTCTGGGTTTTCGTTATCATCCTCAGAAGATACTAGGAGGCTTTGAATCTTTTCCCTAGTTTCATCATCTAAGTCTAATTCACGAATTTGTTTGTTTGTTTTGCAGAATGTTTTGGTGTGTCCCATCTTACCACATTTGTAGCACTTATAGTTTCTAAATCTTTTTCCCCAATTTGGGTCTCTTGAAGATGAAACTGTAGTTTTGCTATTTTTGGGTTTTGACTTTTGGTAATAGGGTATCTGCTTTTGATTCTGCGGAGCAGGTAAATATTTTTATTTTGTCTTTTTGTGGTGACTAGGTCTGCAATTTCCATAACATTGTTTGCTTGTTATACCAAACCACGCCTCCTCGAAAGAAAGGAAAAGAGAAGGTCCAAGAGATATTGGCTGCAAAGCCAATCAAATCATGGTATGAAGCGACCATGGAAGACGAAGCGGCAGCAGCTGCTTCATCAAATCAAGAAGCACAAGCTTCTCCAAATCCAAATCCAGACGTGCTCAAATGGGTGGAGACACTTTCTCACTCACCCCAAATGATTAAAGCACTCCAAAACCTATCGGAACAAGTTCAGAGTTCTCAACCTGAACACAAAGGTACGTGTTCCTCAAACTCGGTTTACAAAACTGAAGGAGGTCTTTTGATCCCTATGACTCCTTCAAAAGCGATTTCAAAAATATCTTCTGACAAACAGATTTGTAAAATTCCGGCCTTGAGATCGAGGATTTCCAGACTCGAAAATGTTTTGGAAATAAAACCAACTTTTGAGATAAAAGCTGAGTATTTTACAAAACAGAATTTTCAAATCATTTCAAACATCGAAGATGGATTCCATCACCAGGATCCCTTCGTTGCCCTTCGGAAAATGTTTTCTGGTTGGGATTTCAAACCATGGGACGTGACTGTACCCCATGCGTATTATAAGTCAATTTTAGAGTATACAGGCTCAGCTTCGTTTTGAACCTTTAAACTTCCCCAAACCAAAAACGAAGCCGCCTACTCAACCTGTCAACTACACAGGGTGATCCTTCCCGCGGACTGGGGTCAAAGCCTCGAATTGCCTCGAAGGCTCCCAGATTCGTACAAATTCAGCCCAAACGCCAACCTGAATTTCAATTACTGGGACTATCAACAGGCTTGGTGGAATACTTTCTTCACGGAAAATTCCAGAAAGTCACATTCCTGGTTATTGGTTTTCAAAAACTTCAACCAAACACATTACCCAGTCTGGTTCATTAGATGGTGGAGAGACTTCGGCGCCATCCCAGACATCCTACCGGAACAGGTATCAAAGTCCCTTGACCTGTTCAAAAGCTTATACAAACCCACAAAAGACGATAGGGTTTTGCCCCCTATCTTTGCCTTTTGTTCCAAACTGTTTTGTCCTTGGGTGTTCGCCTGGATAGCGGAGATCCACGAGATTGAAGGCATCCCTACTTTGGTCCGCCGCCTCAAAGTCAAATGGTGGTCAAAGTATCAAACGTTTGAGAAAGTCTCGGAACAGGCCGTTCGTCAGCTCATCAGCACTCAATCGGCCTCTTCCACGACAAACAAGGTCCTAGCCAGATCTGAAGATTCAAAATTCCTGGCTCAAAAATCAGTCACGGCAGCCAAGCTCGTAGCCGCAAAAAATGAAGATGAGTACCTCGCCATCATGAACGAAGTACTCTCTCAAACCGAACATGGAAAGTCTGAAGCCTCGTTTACCATTCCAGAGATAGATTTTGGTAACGAGAACGAAGATGAATGTTACGGGATACTACCTCCTATCCGGTAGACAGTACAAATACATGTATCCCCAAGAGGACTACGCATCGACATGCGTCAAAGATCGTGGCAGACAAAGAATATTCCTGCCAGACAAAAGTTTGTGTCAGAGTTAAAAGTGTCGTCCTCAAAAGAAGTAGGAATCTACTTTCGGCTACTTTCGGCGATTGACAATTCACCATGGTAAAAGAATAAAGTAAAAGCAAAAGAGAAAGACGACGATGGAATCTGCGGCAAAGGACAATCACGCGAATTACTGTAGTTTTTCTAGGATTAACTTTTACTATTTGTACTTTTACCTTGTACTATTCAAACTTTTTCCTGTAAATGGTACTGTAGACAGTACAAATTTTACTGTTTACTTTTTACTGTTTACTTTTCGGTGGATTCCCGAATCCACTTTTCAAATTTGTAAGTACCTGACCCCTTCTTCGATATCAGGGGCCTTAGGAATTCATTGTTCGGGGTCGGCATTTGGAGAGGCAAATCCACCCTTAGCAAATATCCTCTGTACTCAGTTTGAGTGTTCAAATAAAATTTCAAACTTCTATCTATCCATTTCCCTTTCTTTCTTTATTTATTTTCGCTGTTTCCTAACTATCTATCTATCCTTCCCTGCTTTCTTCTTTATATTCTTCAGGTTGCCCGTCTGCATCCCGAGATCCTTGGCGTCCATGGTATCAAAGCCTAGCGGGATTAGCTCTTGAGAGGGGTAAGTGTATCTGGTCATTTTCCTTATTTGTTTGTAGGCCGTGAGGTAAGCTCCTTTATCTGGTCGTTGTAAGTCCTGTAATTCCCGAGGTTAGGCAAGGCAGTAGACATTTAGGAGGGTGAAAGCCGTTTACAAACAAATAGGATAGGGACATGCATTTATTTCGCTCTTCTAGTTCTTCTAGTTCTTCTGGTTCTAGGTATGACATAGGACCTAGAGACTCAAACAGACAAACTGAAGAATATGAATTTGAAAACTTTGAAGGATCCATAGATACGTGGAAACTTCGCAAACTTCAAAAGGAAATGGTATATAGAAGTTCAAACTGGCATATTCTCCCGACAAACTACATAATCAAAACGAAGAACATGACCTTCAAATTAGCAAACCTCTAGAAACAATTCAACTCTTGTCACAAAAATCCTTAAACAAACATATCAAAAAAGGATTTAACTACATCCACTTAGGATTAGTTCAAGTTGGATTCAAATCGTTAACTAGAGAAGGCCTAAACACATCTATCTTAGCTGTACTTAGAGACGCTAGGATGTTAGACTTTACGGATTCCCTCATAGGAACTGTAGAATCTAGTTTGTGTTCTGGTCCGATATTTTTTAATTGCTTTCCAAACTTTGCTCCTTCGCTTACTGATCCTAATATCCTGCATGCTTTAACTTTACAAATTAAAACGCATGGATATCAAATGTTGCCTGGATCTGTTCCTGTAGTTGTTATCTATAGGATTTATTATAAGGTAGCAAAAACATCCTTCGGGACTGAAGCAATTAGGAAAATTGAGAACGGAGAAACCTTAGTCTTGCAAACAGATATAACAAGATCAAACACGGTTACTCCCAAAACAATCAAATGGAATGAAATAGAACTCCCTGAGGAATGGACCTTAGATAAGGCACAACCAGCCCAGGAAGAAATTGAAAAAATTGAGATTCCAAAACCAAACACGAATCTTAACAAAATAACCCAGTTCGATGACGGAACTGTCAAACTTAGTTTTAGGAGGAATCCTAGCCTTAGAATTAAGGACGATGCCTCGACCTCTTCCACAATTAGTTTAGGAAACGTTTCGAACCTTCCTAAAAACATAAATCTGGAAGATAAAACTCAAAAGAATAGGAATTCTGTAGACGAAACTCCTAGACATTCGTTTAGGACTGCAAACTACCAAACTAGAATTCTAAGGCAAACTACCAAAAACAGAAAGAAAAGGAATCGGAACAAATTAGTGATGATGAATTAGAATCACCTCCGCATTCTCCTGGACTTTCTGACATAACCGAAAATCAATTAAACGTCCTAGAAAAGGAATTTGTGATAGATAGAGAATTCTATAGAGCCGACTTCTATTCTGAAAAGAATACTGCAAAACGCAACTGGTTCATAAAAACCCTAGCCAGTGAAAGTCGCAAACTTCAAGAAGAATTCTACAAATTTATCGCTGACCACAAATGCAAAATAATGTTTTTTGAACATGGTATAATTATTATACTAATTAGAATTATAATAAAGATAATAATTATAATGATAATTATAATATAGTTATAATTATTATAAAGATAATCATCATCATCATTATTATTATTATAATTAATATTATTAATACAATATTATACATAATATAAGGTTATTTTGGTCTTTTTATTTTCTACCCCAATTCCCACCCTTCTAATACCATACCCCCCCAGGGAATAAATTAGTGGGAATAGACATCCCCAAATCCCATTCCCAATCCCATTTTAATTTCCATTCCCTCAAAAGAAACAATAACGACCCGTTTGGTAAATGGTAATGGGAGTTTGGGAATTAAAGAGTGGGAATGAGAATGGGAATTAAGAAGTGGGAATTAGTTTATTTAGTCTCATTCCCATGTTTGGTATTTGATGGGATTAACTTGAGAATAACTCGGGAATAAAAGTTTTTTGTGTTTGGTATGTGGGAATGAGATTGGAAATATAATTATAAATTTACAAAAATATCCTTCTTATATTTATAATATTTATAGTTTTGTGTGTGTGTGTGTGTGTGTGTGTGTATAACCAATTATTATTATATTTTTCTATTATTCGACCTTATTTTTCTCATAATAGTTCATATAACATCATATCAAATTTGATCAGGTTAGATCCGATCCGATCCGATCATATTAGATAATAGTAATTATTATTATTATTATTATTATTATTATTATTATTATATCAAATAATATTTACAATAATTATTATTATTATAATTATGATTATCTTTATTATAATTATAATAATTATTATATTTTTAATTATAATTAATTATTATAATAATTAGAATTATAATAAAGATAATAATTATAATACAATTATAACTGTCCGTTTGGTAAATGGGAATGAGAGAATTTTAAAATTAAAGTTATTATAAAGATAGTCATCATCATCATCATCATAATTAATATTATTAATATAATTTTATATATACTAATATAAGGTCATTTTGGTAATTTTATCTTCTATTCCCATTCCCATCCTTTTAATACCACCTCCCCCCTAGGAATAAATTGATGGGAATTGGCACCTCTAAATCCCATTCCTAATCCCATTTTAATTCCCACTCCCTCAAAACAAACAATAGAATATTTAAATCCCTCCTCTAATTCCCATTCCCACAATTTTATTCCCTCCAACCAAACATGTTGTATCATATTTAAATCCCTCATTAAATTCTCATTCCTACCATTTTAATCCCATCAACCAAACTAGCTGTGAGGGAAGGGGCCAGGGGGACAGCCGAATAGGGGGTCAACACAACAGACTGAATGGGTGGCCAGGCGGGATTAGTAGAAAATTAGAAATGTAGAATAGAGGAGTCGGGGTCGGGGAATTGGGGAAATCATAATTCAAAAATGAAAATTTAAAATTTTAATTATACAAATCTTTTTAAAGTATTAAAAATATATTATTAAAAATAATTTTATCTAATTATCTAATTTAGATTTAATAGAGTATTAGGATTTTAACTTAATTACTATTATAACCTTAATTAATATCTTAACTATGTTATATATATAAAGGGTAAAAAGGTAATTTTATATTGGATTTTATCCAACGGGTACGGATACAGATATGGATGCGAGTACGGATATAGAGACCTGTTACCAGTATCTGTATCCAAACCCGACAGATTTTTTTCCTCCTTCCTTGTCTCTATACCCGTATCCATTTACCCATATATGTTTATATATCCTCCGGGTTTTATCCGTCGGATGTCGGATAAAATCCACCCCATTTACATCCTTACTGCGTGCCCTCGGTAAGCCACAAACAAAGTCCATCGAGATATAATCCCACTTCCATCTAGAAACATCAAATGGTTGTACCAACCCTATTGGTCTGTGATGTTCTATCTTGACCTTCTGACAGTTTAGACATTTTAACACAAACTCTAATACATCTCGCTTCATACGAGGCCACCAGTAAATCTGTCTAAGGTCCTTGTACAACTTAACTCCTCTAGGGTGGACGAAGTACGGCATACAATGAACCTCCTCTAGAATCCAATGCTTCAAATCAGCACAACTCTGAAGGGCCACTATATCGTATGCTACCATCATCATGTATCTGAAAACCTTGGCTATACCCTCCTACATCTTACGGCATATGTGCTCAAGCTTGATGTCACCAGCTATCTGACTCGGATATCATCAAATTCATTTGGAGTGATAGTTAAAGCACAAATTTGGGACTCCAAATCCCCATGCTGTAACAACTGAATTCCCATCTCTCCCAGCTCCTCTAGCAACCAGCTTACAACAACCAATGATATCAAAGAGTGCATCGTCTTCTGACTCAAAGTGTCTTCTACAACATTGGCCTTACCCTCGTGGTAGGTCCTTAATATTATAGTCCTTTACTGACTCTATCCATCTCCTCTGGTGCATGTTCGAATCTCGCTGAGTGAAGATGTACATCAAGTTCCTATGGTCGGTGTAGAACTTGCACTATGTAACATACAAATAATGACGCTAGATCTTCAATGCAAAGACATTTACTACCAACACCAAATCATATGTTGGATAATTCTGCTCATGCTACTTCAACTGATGAGAAACATAAGTGACTACCCTCCCTTGCTGCATCAAAACGCAACCAAGCCCATACTTAGAAGCATCACTATAGACCTCAAACTCATCTTATTCTGAAGGCAAGATCAGTAACGGTGCAGTAGTCAAATGGCACTTTAACTCCTGGAATACCCCTTCACAGTTGTCATCTCACTGAAACCTTGTAGTATTCTTCAGAAGGTTCATCAATGGACGTGCAACCCTTGGGAAGTCTCAGACAAACCGTTTGTAGTACCCTGCTAGACCCAGAAAGCTGTGGACCTCTATCACGTTGGTAGGTGCCTACCGATCTAAAACAACTGTGATCTTTGACTATTCAACGACAACTCCACTGGCAGATACAACATGTCCTAAAAAGGAAACCGCTCATGACCAAAACTTTCACTTAGAAAGCTTAGCATAGAGCTTATGCTTCTTAAGGGGTAACAAAACTATCCTGAGGTGCTGCTCGTGATCCTTAGAACTCCGTGAGTAGATCATGATATCATCAATGAATTCCACTACAAACTGATTGAGGTACCACCTAAAGATCTGATTCATCAAATCCATGAATATGATTGGTGCGTCAGTGAGTCCAAATGGCATCACTGTAAATTCATAATGTCCATAACGCATCCTAAAAGCCATCTTCATAATGTCGGACTCTGTGATGCAAAGATGATGGTACCCTGACCTTAAATCAATCTTTGAGAGGACCCCGAGCCCATAAAGTTGATCAAATAAGTCATCAATCATCGATAGCGGGAAACAGTTCTTCACCGCCAACTGGTTCAACCCTCGGTAGTTGATGCATAGACGAAGGCTCTCGTCCTTCTTCTTCACAAAGAGGACTGGCTCTCCCCATGGAGATATACTCGGATGGATGTACCCATGAGCGTACAACTCTTCGAGCTGAGACTTTAGCTCATTCAACTCCACCAATGCCATCCGATAAGGTGATCTAGATACGGGCTCCGCCCCTGGGACAAAGTCTATCTTGCGTAGTGGCGGCATCCCCGGTATCTCCTCTGGAAAGACCCCAACAGATCAATGTAATACCCCAAATTAAACAGAGTGTTATAAGGATTGATCTGTCTACTTATATTAGCATGGTATACCATCCTTTTGATGATTCCATCCTAAGAACTCCACAGTTAAACATGCTATCCATTGAACAATTTTTAGGATGGGTGACCCTCCTAGGAAGTTTTGAAAATTTTCTAAAAAGTTATCTAGAAGTGCGTGAGTGAGGATAATGCACGCTAGAAGGACTCGCGTTGATTTGTAGGGCTAGCGATCAATCTAAAAGCCCTCCAAGATAGCCCCCGTATGGTTATATCGACTCAGAATATTAAAAATACTATCAGAGTGAAACCACGACCGTGAACTAAACTTGGATGAGTCAGTTAGCCACCTAGCGGGACGATTCTTGGGATAAACTGTATTAAGATAGTTAGTGGTTGAGGCACAACGAAAAGTTTCATTCTTTGAGTGGGGGTGAATATAATATCCCAAATTGAGTGGAGTGTTATAAGGATTGATTTGGTTACTTATATGAACATGGTACACCATCCTTTTGGTGATTTCATCCTAAGAACTCCATAGTTAAGTATGATAGCTATGGAGCAATTTTTAGGATGGATGAATCTCCTAGAAAGTTTTAAAAATTATCTGAAAATTTCTCGAGAACTGTGTGAGTGAGGACAAAGCATGCTAAAATGACTCGTGTTGATCTGTAGGAATAGCCGATCAATCCGAAAGCCCTGTAAGGTAGCCCCCACATGGTCGTATCGACTCAGGGTGGTACAAAAGATGAATAGGGTAATGAAATGGAGATGAATGGAAAAAAATTACGCACAATGTAAAGTGGTTCAAGAGCAAATTACTCTCTACATCCACTACCAAAAGATTATCTCTTTTGGATTTTACAATAGTGACGTGTTTTTATTGATAATCAATCTTTTCTTAGCTTATGAGCCTTACAATCTCAGTGACTCTCTAAGAGATGATTTACAACTTGTCCTATTTATCTTCTCTAGATTCTCTACAAGAATCTCTCAAGAATGATAGGAAAACACTCACTAATCCCTTTTTAATGAATTTTGTAAGGTGGTTGTGATTACAATTGATTATCACCAAGAATACAATATATGAAAGCATAGAAATTTAGATGAGATGTAATCTAGCTTGATGTAACAAAAGATATTATTGTTGAAGACCAATTCTACTTAAGAAAAGTGATCAATGAAAACTATAAATTTGAAAGTTGAGAGAGTTTTAATGTGCAATTTAATGATTTAAGAATAGATGTTTATTTACACAATCAGTGTAGTAGAAAAGTTGTTGTAATAAATGTAGAGGGAAATTTTTTTATAAGGCCCACTCTCGTCGTATAACCGTTAGGCACAAAATATCCACAAAGTTGTATAGTCCAACAGGTAGAAAATGAACATTAAATGCTCACCAGTCGATCAATCTAGCTGAATTAGTCGATCAGTTATATAGTTAGTCGATCAATCTGGCTGAATTAGTTAATCAGTTGTACAACTAGTTGATCGATGGTTCAAACTAGTTGATGTATTCATGTCACCAATCAATCAATTACAAACCAATCGATTGGTTTGGAGAATCCAGTTGATGAGTTTAACCAGAGATGGATGAGTTTTTGTAGGAGTGAAATCTATGGATTGGTTGGTCAAACTAGTCACTTGATTTCCTCAAATTAGTTGATTGGTTTGGCAAAATCAGTCGATGAGTTTAAATATAAATGAATAGGTTTCTACATTAGTGAAACCCATGCACTGGTTGGTCAAGCTAGTCGATTAGTTTGGAGAAACTAGATGATTGGTTTAAATAAAGACGAATGGGTTTCTGGAGAAATGAAAACCATAGACTAGTTGGTCAAACTAATTGATCATTTTATTCAAATGAATCAATCAGTTTGGTAAAATCAATTGATCGATTTGTTGCGCCAGTCAATCCATCTGAGCTTAACTCATTTCATGCTATTTGATTAAATTGAACCAGTCAATCAATCTTGAGACCCATCAACTGGTTCTGACTGGAACCAACTAATGAGTTTAAAACACTTTGAAAGATTTAAAAATCAAGATCAACCATGAATTCTTATGAATTGAATTCAAAGTGTTTTAACTCCTTTTTTTAAAGAGTTTTGATCAAAATGTGAACTTTATCAACCTAACTCTCTACAAGAAACCCAAGACATTAAAAATATATTCCTTAAGCCTTAAATATTGGTTATATTCATACGATATTCTCTTTTGTTTCAAAACTTTTTTGTTATTTTAAATTGCACATTTAGAGAGATAATTTGAGTAAGTGTATTCTAAATCTCTTTATTTGTCAATCATAGTACATGCACACTTAATCAAACACATTACTTATCAAGACCCATTTTTTATCATCAAAACAAAGATAATGACATTATTTGCCATATGCAATCAACAAAATTGATATGATTACCTATATTAATAAGGTATACCTTCTTTTTGGGAAACCTATTATATTTAAGTGTTTTTGACTTGTAGCAATTTAAAGATGGGTAACTTATTGAAATTTTTTTTCGAGATGTGTGTAAGTTGGTAAAAAATACATTAAAAATGAATCGTGTTGATATGTGAAACTGGTCATTAATCTCGAAAGTACTTTAGAGTAACTATCCACAACCTTATTGAGAGGTTAGGTTGTTGCATTCTTAATTAGTGCTCATGTGAATATCTAATGATTCGATTGTCATGGATTCACATATATGACCTCACTTATCATTCCAAAAAAAATTATTATCTACTAAATTTTGGTTTGTGACATTATTTAACTGTTTATATATGTCAAATGTACAATTTGTTCATTTCCTTTTAGGCTTACCTCTAGCCACTCTAGATGATAGTCATGATATCAATTTCTCTTACACTATAGTTAGGGAATATTGCACTATTATTTGATGTCAAACATTCCTTCTGGAAATGAGATATAGGTTATCAAAAACTTTGATTAACTAATAACGTTGTATATAGTGTGTGTAATGGTCTCAAGTAGAATAAATCGATATTCTAGATCATGTTCAAGTGCATACGATGTGAGGCTTTGACTCTCAACCTTTTGATTACTTATAAGATGGAAAAATTCAAACTTTAACCATCAAACTATTAATAAAATTGGAAGCTTCTATCTTCAACCATAAAGTTCCTTTAATAAGGTTACTATAAAGACGTGACTTACTGCAGTGGTAAAGGAAACCTACTATTGATAGGTTTTAATATGTGCTTAGTCTTATAAGTAATATAGCTAGTAAATTTTTCACAAAGCCAACTTCACTATTTCCTATGTCAAACATATATTATATATAACCTTAAAAAGTATAAACTACAAAAATTACATTATTAACACTCAATAACACAAGTAAAAATGCATAAATGTAAAATGTGAAAAATGAAATAAGTGCTTAGATCTTCAATACCCCCAAAAGATTCAATCTTTTAGATCAAACTACACTTGAGATAATAAATACATTTAAACTAATCGATATTATAGATCAACTTTTCATAAGGTGCATATGATATTTGATCTTCTAAGATACTTATTGTCTTTAAATCATTTAATATTGGGGATCAAATTATACATAAGTTTGTAGCAGTTCTAAAATTGTTTGATTTTTTCTAGATCAAATTATTTATAAGGTCTTCAAGACCTTACAAATTTATTGATACACTATATTGAATGGGTTTGAGGATTTTCTTACAATTCAAAATTTTTTATTAATTAATTTGTATTTGGGGTATTAAAAATCTTCATATTGATCTACTAGATTGAAAGATCATTGTTATGGATAGTACAATGTGAAACAATCAATACCTTTTAGATACAAATAATTGAGTAAGAACTTCAAGTTTCTAACTTTGTTGTATACTTGCTCTTCTTGTGTTACAAGTATGAAGAAAAATATTAGGCCACTTTAGGTGTCTCTCTAATCACTTCAAGTAATGGAGGTTATAAAATAGTGATAAATTTAAAGAAATTAAGTTAAAAAATTAAATGTCATTGTATAAAATAAAAGGCATAATGAAAAATTAAATTAAATGTGCAACCAAATTCCCTCTTCCGCATTGAGTTGCACATAAAGTTTTAGGACCTTAAGTTTGACTTTCATGATAGAATTGGATACATATCTTCAAGACCTTAAATCAATCTTAGTGATTGAGTTGTATATGGGTCTTCAAGATCTTATATTCAATCATCGGTATTGAATTGTATATATGCCTTGGGGACTTTTGATTTATTCAATCTTATATATTGAATTATGCATAGTTCTTTAATATCTTAAATTAAATCTTTATGTTTGAATTATATATATATTGAGACCCTTAATTAATTTGATCTTCTAAATTATATTATATGCAAGTATTTAGGACTTCAATTAAATCTTTATGATTGAATTATATATAGGCAATGAGGCTCTCAAACTCATTCTTCAATATTGAATCTTAAGCGATCTAATTTTCTAGATTGAATGATATATACGTGTTTAGGAACTTTCATTCTATATTTAGAATTGACTTGCATATGAGTTATCTGGACCTCAAATTCAATCTATAAAATTGAATTGTATATAAATCCTAAGAGTTTTGAATTTAGTTTTCAAGATTGAAATGTATATAAGTTTTAAGGATTGTTCAATCTTTAGGACTTGATTATATATAATTCGTGTAGGACCTTTAATTTAATGTAGTAGATTGAATTATATATAGGCCACGATGAACCATTCAATCTTCATAATTGAATTATATACAAGTCATTTAGAAACTTTAATTCAATATTCAAGATTGAATTGTATTGTATATAACTCCTGACAAACTCCAATTTAATATCTAGGATTAAATTGTACATAGAAATTTTAATTCAATATTTATTATTAAGTTATATATAGGTTTTTGGGAACATTTAATCTTCGGGATTGAGTTATATAATAGGTTTTTTAAGACTCTTAATTCAATCTCTAGGATTGAATTATATACATATCCTAAGAGTTTTTAATTCAATCTTTATGATTAAATTATATATATCGATCTTTAAAATATTAACTTAAATATTTAAGATTGAATTATATATAGATTTTGAAGATCTTGAATTTAATATCAAGCAATTGTCATGCTAATAACATATTATAACATGAAAAAAATAATTGAAAATATGTTATAATATTAAAAGATGTCTTATATATATATATATATAACCTTATATGAATACAGTTGGATACATTACACTAGGATAGGGATGACAATGGATCGGGTTTGAGTCGGATTCGGTTAGACCCAGATTTATCAAGTCTAGTGGATAAATAAGTCCTAAACGTATCTTAAATGGATCCAACTGTTTTTGAATTTTTTTTAATAATCTATGTAAATATAAATATATTTACATTTTATATAACTTAATATGTATTTTTTGTTAAAAAATTCTTCGAGTAAAAAGATAAATATTTTAAAATAATTACTTTAACTTTTTCAATGATATTTTAATATTTTTTGAATAAAATATTATAAATAATGTCTATAAAATTAATACAAAGAATAAAATTAAAAAAAAAAAGAATATCAAACATAACTATGCCACATATGATATACATATTATTTGTGTGTATATATATACACTAAACAAATTTGAATCGAGTTTACATTTAAAACTACTAAATTCATATTCAAACTTATTTAAATATATATTAACTTAGATCGGCTTAAATCCGTTTAATCCAAAAAGTATTATTCTAAATTCTGTAAAAATAAAATAGATCGAACATATCTGAATTGGTCCAAGCCCTGCACTAGGGTAGTCTATATTCGTAACAAACTCTTCTGTTTCTTTGACAGATTTCCCGAACCTTCAGCCTTGTCAAACAGTGCCGTCGCTTATAGAGTTGGACAATAAAGCGACGTCGCTTCACTTTATAAACCTCTATACGGCAGCGTTTGTAGGGCTTGAGGCTCCGTGAAGAATAGCTACTAACTTCCCTCTCTGTTGTTTCTTCTCCTCCAAGCGGTTCCTTTCTCACTACAAACATCTCCTTCCACCTCTGTGGCAATATACTCGCCGCCTTCGCGTCTATCTCTATCTTTCTATATTTCTCTATCATTGTTTGATTTTCTGGCCTGATTAGATTTCAATTTGAAGAAGATGTCGGTAACTAGAGTGCTAGGGAGAGCATCGAGAATGTTATTTGTCCAGTGCAGCAGTTCCGCACTCTCATCTCCTTCACAGCAGCAGCTCAATTATGTAACTCCTCTTCTCCTAAATCGCTCCTGCTCTTATGGAACTTCTTTTACCAAGGTACCTCTTTAACCGTGGACTCTATTTCCTGATCGACTAGGGTTTTGCTAGGGTTTTAATACTTTACTGTTAATTTATTTTACTTGGTTTTCGCGCCGTGTAGTGTTGTTGTATTTGATGGAATTAGTTCTCCAAGCTATTTGAATCTAATTAAAAGCTAGTTCATTATTTGATAATCACTTATTTATTTATTATCTATAAATTAACAGAAAGAAGTGATTATCAATATTTACAAAACTACTGATTTTAGTAAGTTCGTAATGTCTTTTGTTGTTATCATTATTCCTATTTATGTAAAGTGAAAATGGTTCTGATTTAGTGGAGGGTGATTTTGATTTGCATGCTTTGTTGCTGAAAACCAAATGTCATTTTATCTGTTCTCGTAAAAAAATATTTCTTTTCTCTT
This sequence comes from Tamarix chinensis, assembly GCA_030549775.1. Classification (NCBI taxonomy): domain Eukaryota; kingdom Viridiplantae; phylum Streptophyta; class Magnoliopsida; order Caryophyllales; family Tamaricaceae; genus Tamarix; species Tamarix chinensis. The sequence goes on from CM060176.1 coordinate 12,172,983, forward strand.
TTTCTTATCTTTTCTTTTCTTTTTTTGGCTGAAAACCAAATGTCACTTCCACTTTTCAGCCAATTATCATCTGCATATTCCCGGAGCTTTTTTTTTGTTTTGCCGTTTCTCAGTATCGGTCGTGTGTGATTATTACAGGCCAAGTCTACTTTGTAGGGGGAGGGGTGTGCTATGATTTGTATTTTATCTATGATTGCAGGAAGTCCAGATTTGTTTGATAATTGATGTTACAGGCCAAGAAGTCTGCCTTTGATTCTGAATTTGGAAATTTTATGTTATCAGTGTTGTGTGTATATATATGTATATTATCACCTAGTTTGTGGGGAAATGGGGATGGAAAATGGGGTTATGGTAATGAATTGAAATGTTAGCAACTTCTGAAATGTGATTGGAACCAGAATGCTGGGACACTTCTGAGGAAAAAAATGTCTATGCATGTGATCATATAATCATACTGTGATTAAACTGAAAATTCAATTAATTGGGAATGAAAACATTTTTAGATTCAAATGATGAAAAGAAACGTTGATGAATTACTGGTCGACTTGATGTTTCATATTGACCATGACCAATCATGACTATTTTGAGCAAGAGTGCAGTGGGGATAAACATAAGATTTTAAGGGGATAGAGAGAATTTTGATACTTAAAAACAAAAAATTATGCATTAGATATGGAAAGACAGGGTCAGAACTCAAAAACCATGAGTATCTTCAAGGAGTACAGGTTTCCATGATGTCTTTGAAAGTGGAAACTGTAACCTTGGTGAAGTATTATCATGGGTATTGTTTACTATTTTTATTTCCATAGTATCATGTTCTCTTTTGTGTTATTTGCATATTGATACTGTCTAGTGGATCATGGTGTAGGAATGAGGTAAAGCATGCTAGTGCTTATGAAAGTATCATATATGGAATACACAACTGTTGCTTCATAGGCTATGTGATCATGGAGGTGCTGTGTCATTAACAGATTATTATTACGGACACCTTTCTCCTTTGTTTGTTTGAGTAGTATTTTGTTAATGATAGGGGGCTGTTAAATAAGAGAAATAACTGCGAGTGTTATCATCACTGTGGATAAATTTGAATCAGAATTGCTTTCATATGTGGGAATCATCCATCTCTTTTGCATAATTTTAGGACCCTGAGGGATGTGTTTACTGCAGGTCATTTCTTGCGAGAGCTAAGAAATTCTCATATATGTTGCAAACTTCTTTATATTTGGCCAGGCATCCATGCTGCAACAACTACTTTATAGTGGCTCATCATCCCAAAGGTTTGGATTCTCCTCATCCGCGTCTCCTGAAAATCATGAGAAGGAAGGTGGACAGTCAGGACAAGAACAGGATAATAATACGGATGTCAAAACAGAAGATGGCAGTGCTGCTGGAGATGCTGAAGCAGCTGCACAGATGCACGGAACAGGTTCAAGTTCAGAATCTCAATCTGTGTCTGAATCTGTCAAAAGACGGGGAAGAGGCACTAAACGAACTGCATTTTCTGATTCAGATTCAGAGCAAGACATCAATGACTTCACCAAGGACGATCTATGGAAAATAGCAAATGAGAAGGAGCAGCAGCTCACTCAAGCACAGAAAGAGGTTGCTGCCTCAAAGGATACAATACTGCGTACTTATGCAGAAATGGAGAATGTGAGAGAAAGGATGAAACGTGAGGCAGAAAATGCAAAGAAGTTTGCTATACAGGTTTATCTCTAAATTCTACTATGTTTATCACCTGCTTTCTTCTTCTTCTTCTTTTTTTATGCTTTTTGCTTTTTTTGCTTCTTTTTTTTTTTGGGTGGGAGTGGTGGTGGTGTCATTGCAGATGATGTGATTTCTCGTTTATAGCATATTGTTTTCAAAACTATTCTCATATCTATTTTGTTGATTTCTTATGCAGAATTTCGCAAAAAGTTTGTTGGATGTTGCAGACAATCTGGGTAGAGCTTCTTCAGTAGCACAAGATAGTTTCAGCAAAATTGATACATCTAAGGACACCACTGGAGCTGTTCCTCTTTTAAAAACACTGCTCGAAGGTGTGGCGATGACAGAGAAGCAGCTTGCGGAGGTGAGGCAAACCCTGTTTCTTCATTTCTTTCTTCCCATGTTTTGCATTGTTTCTCCTTCTTTTCCTCTTTAAGAGAAGGGTCAGTACTCAGTAGGGCTGTACGGGTGACTTAGGAATGTTATGCATATTACTCTCTGGTTTATTTTATCGACTTATTTGTATTTCTTCTTTTTCTTCCCTTTTTCAACCGCATGGCAATGTCCAGTGTTCATTTTTCTAGTATAAGCTGGTTGGGCTTATATCATCATGCCACCACAGTAATGAAATATCTACTGATGTAGTGTTAGGCGCTAGTCTTACTATTTTTCATCAGCTTCTGCATTTCTCAAGGATCCACTAAGTAGCATGTCAATTTTGATGGCTATAGCCTATATCCTCTGTTGCTAAAAAGTGTTATTACTTTCAGGTTTTTAGGAAGTACGGAATGGAGAAGCATGATCCTTTAAATGAGCCATTTGACCCTAACATGCACAATGCTATATTTCAAGTTCCTGACAACTCGAAGCCACCTAACACTGTTGCTGTTGTTCTTAAGGTATTGTCTCTTCTCTTCTACAGATAGCTTGTATAGTTCCTTTTTTTTTTACTTATTCGTTTTTTGAGTTATTCAATTGTTCCCTCAGCTACAAGGCCATTGGAAGCTCATTGCAGCCTCAGCAACACCTTTTCTCTCCACTTCTCTATTTTATGCGTTTTCATCGTGCTGATTGGTGTTATGTGTTGGTGTCTATGTGATGCGCTGTCGTGTGCACAACAAATTTAATAAATAAATCCTAATTTTCAAATACGTAGTAGATGGTAAGAAGGAGTTGAACCTATAAAGAATGGTCTTTAATCAATAATTCTGTAGTCAATGTTAAAACCCCGGTTATACAATCTCATTACTTCTATCACTAAGATCTAAACTATGGATAAATAATAAAACACTTTACTCACTAATTAATGAATAAGGATATGAAGGTATTGATTATGGTATTAGGATATCAAATAATCATGGAGAAAAGAATGATTCTAAATGTTTTAACGTTGACCTTTAGAAACTCATAATAATTCATCTCTTTGCTTTCTCTTAATTCTAATAAATTGAATAAGCTCTCAATTTATCCCTAACCAATTAATAACCTAGGTTAAGAACGCTAGATTCAATTAATGACAGCATTACGAATGGAAAGCTGTCAACTACGACCATAATCACATAAGCTCAGATCATGCAATCGTACGAATTAATAGACAAGATTAATAATTAACTTTTTGCTACTTTGGAAACGTTAATTAACAATTACGTATGACTTCTGTTATCCTAGCGTTGATTAAGATCTAAACTAAATAGGTGATCAATCTAATTAGTTTAAATTCTTAACCTATGATGCGAGATCATTCAATTCTGTCTATTAATTCAATTAAATTTCATTTAGAATTGTAAATTCAAATTATGTTGTTATATGTGAAACCCTAATTCCGTCATCAAATCCCCCTACCCTATACTATCTAAGCTACTATCTTCATAATTGCAATAACACAATTAAATGCAGTAATCTATAATTAACATCAATGATTACGAATAAATTAACAATGAAACACTAAAAGTAAGAGAAATAATAATGCAATAAAGGAAATTATTTGCATTCAATCAAAAATCAAAACTTGCAATTAAAAGACGAATGGAGAAGAACTTATTGACTTAAATTGCGGAGTGTTGATTGTTCAATTGAATACAATGGAGAGAAAGAGAATTGGAATTATGAATTACATGTGGTATCTAGAGAATATAGAAAAAAAAAAGAATCCAATTCTCAAACTCCCCAGAACCGCCTCTCAAATGTTGAGAACTTCATAAATATATCAAGGAAAAGTTCGCGTGAACGGTTACAGAATTTAAGAAAAACACGGTTTGTGTTGGGAAATACGGGACCTCCGTATTTTTTCTTGAATTTTCTGCCAAATGCTGAATTTTAAAAGCTGAGATTTTGTGTGCTGACAGAAAAACACGGGGGTGCTGTGTTTCTTGTTCCTTCATTATTTCTTTATAAAATTTCAACACAAGCTTCCCTTTGATATATATTCTTCATTTCTGGTCTTTTCTTCCATTGATTCCATATCTCTTGATGTGTTTATTGCTGCATTTCCTCTTTCCATCGATTTCTCCTTTGAATTTCTTTATTTTTATCTTTTAGTGCAAAATCTATCTAACAGAGAAAAACTCGGGAAAAGATTAAATCTTATAAAAATAATGAGGAATAAATGATATTTTTACTTAGGAAAATAACATATAAATCCCATATATCATTATGTGCCTGCAAGTTATTTGTAGCCTGGCTGTTTTTGGTGGCTAGGTGAAAGACTTTCGCTTGAGTGGGACTGGAGTGGTGATTTAATCTCTTTGGCAGGGGGCTTGTTACACACCCCAATTTCCTCCTCTTCTCCCCTCCTCCCCTCCTTTTAGTTGGTAAAATAATTGGTTAGGGCATAGGACAAATGTCAAATGACAGATTGCAATTCTCTAACCTTTGAAGAGAAGGGCCGGTTTTCTTAGAAGGGGTAATCAATTTGTCCCCCCTTTTTTTATCCTTCCCCCTGCAAAATTCTGGCACCATTCTGCAAGCTTTTCGCCAAGCTCCCTCATTCTCTAGGGGTGTTGCAATATGTAGTTAGTGGCGCCTCATGGCTGAGGCACATACCTGGTTGTCTGACTGAACGTGCAGCCAGACAAACCTGGCTATTAGGTTCTAGAAGTATAAGGTACTGTTGAGCTAACTTGGACGTTGGATAAAAGGATGCTATTCAATCATTTCTGTGTTTGCCAGTGGGGATTTGGTGTCTCGTGCCTGAAATCTGCAGTTTGCAGTGTACTTCATCCAACTCAACCGAGTTGGTCTTTTGGAGGAGTGTAGTGTCTGGCTTGGACCTAAGTTAGCTGGCCTGCACTGGGCTTGTGCTTCTATATATTATGTAATTTCATTGAAATCTGTGGGTTCCCCGTCAGATTGGAGGTTTCCCTATGGCTTGTTGATTCATTGTCCGCTTCGCTATCATAAATTTCAGAGTACCACCTGTCTTTGATTTGGTGCAGTTGAACATGATTTATTGGCTATGTCGTAAGTACATCGCGTGTTTTACAAGCAACTATGAATTCTTTCGTACTTTTTGATTCATGAGCTCTTTCGTAGTTGACCCTTTTGTGTTTGGCTTTTTGTGGAGAAACATTCTCTCGGACTGCCATTAGGCTGACACTTCTATTGTTGGCACTTACTTTTTGTAGTTAAGTTACTGGTGAAAAATATATTAAATATGTTTTATTTCTTTGCAGTCGGGATACACGCTTCATGACAGAATTATCCGGCCTGCTGAGGTTGGAGTGACTCAAGCAGTGGAAGGTAGTGACGCCAACCAGGGCTCAGAAGCGTGAGGAGGTTACTTTAAGAAAATTTTCAGCTCATACTAACGAGAAGTTTTTGCGATTTGTTCGAGTTAAATTGCAATTATTCTAATTTGTATACCCTTCTGTCGCCCAGGAACGGTCGACTTTTTATCCATCTTTTTTCGTTCCTCAGATGTAGTGATAGACTATTTTATAATGAAGCGTGGGAGTGTTTCGTGATCAGCATTATGTTCAATCTCATTGTGCTTTTCAGATGTTCATCGAATTCGGAGGGAACATGGAACCCTGCTACCTATTGCATGAGGACCAATTTATCCTCATTTTTGTTGGGAAAGATGATAAATAAGGCTATCTAATATAAGGTCATCTAATCCCCCCCCCACCCCCGGTGTATGATTAAATTGAGAATACAATAACAATTTCATGATGGTTAAAATTCTCTTTAAACCCTTTTCTCATACAAGTGAGGCTTTTTTTTTTATCTTTTACAACTCTTTAATTTTGGTTTCCTCAGTGCTTAGAAATGGATGACAACGGCAGGATTCATTGTCAATTTTCAAATTGGTTTATGGCCATAATTGAAGAAAAGTTTTTCTTCCATTATTTCCCTTTAATATTTCTCCTACAATCTTTCTTCCTACAATTCCTTCTTCTTCTTCTATCCTTTAATAAAGAAGATTATTTCATTTTCTCATCCACCAAAAGATTAGAAAAACTAGAAATTCATTGTTTTTCCTCCACCAAAGAAGGGTCACTCATCAATCTTCTCCTCCCAAATTTGGTGGAGAGATGGTACATCGGTTGCTTGTTTGTAATATTCATACTTGTCCTTTAGTAAGGATTTGGCTATCACCAATATTGATTTTTTTTATTATTATACTTGGATTCCAACATATCAAGTATCCAATGATCTCGAGTAGAAGTTCAATATTTTGCTCAAGTGGATTGTACTATGATTGTTGCAATGCATAATGTACTTATATTTTTTTTGCCCAAAATTATGTCAGAAATTTCGTCTGTGACATTTCTTTGCAACCTTTTGTAGTTGTAATACACTCTGCCTTATGGTAGACAATGCAATATACTTTTGTAACTTTAATTTTTATGATACTACTCTCATGAAAAAGTAATTAAATATCTAGACATAAACTTTATCTCTAGCCATATTTGCATGTGTAGTTAACTAGTTTAGAACTTTTGCTTCTCAAGTATAAACTCATTGTGGAAATTCCCTTGATATATCTCAATATCCACTTCACAACAATCTACTGCTTTTTTCGAGGTATAGACAAGAATATACTAACAATACCAACCAAGTGTGCTATATCTAGTTTTGTACATACCATTCTATACATTAAACTTCCAATTTCTAAGACATTTGATACCTTACTCATTTCTTCTTCTACTACATTTTTAGGACTCTATTAGAAGCTAAGCTTGAAGTGACAAGCGATTGGAGTAGCAACTATATATATATATATATATATATATATATATATATATTTGTAATAACCACAATTTTCTATTTTTTGTTCAGATCCAGTCTTTTATAGAAAAGGCTTCCTTAATTCTTCTTTTAACTCATCAATCTTATGACTATTGTGTCCTATGATCAAGCATATCATCAACATATAAATGTATTATGTAGAACTAACTGTCAAATCTCCTAACAAAAACACAATGATCAAAAGTATCCCTTTCATATCCATGATTGACCATGAAGGTGTCTTAAGTCCATATAAACTCCTTTTTAGTCAGCAAACTAGATGTTCCTTGCCTTTGACTTTGAATCCTTTTAACTACTCTGTGTGAGATTCTTCCTCTAGATCACCATGAAGGAATGGAGTCTTTACATCTATCCGCACAACGTCTACATTCAAATTTGCAACCAAGCTAAGCACCACTCGAATTGTTGACATCTCCACCACGAGTAAGAAAATATCTTAAGAGTTAATACCTTTCTCATGACTAAAATCTTATACAAGTAATATTGTCTTGCATTTGGATTGAGAATTATTCTCCTCGGTCTTCAACTATTACACCCAATTGTTTCTAAGTACTCTTTTACCTTTTGATAACTCTACCAACCCATAAGTTTGGTTCTCATTCAAAGAATGCATTTCTTCTTGCATGGATTTCAACCACTTTACCTTGTGATCATCCATCAAGGCTTCTTCATAAGACTCTTAACTCTCTCCCATCAATGAGTATTACATATTATGTTAAAAGATATTTGGTTTGAGGTTTGTGTATACCGCGAGACCTCCTCAAGTGAGGTCCCACAAATGGTTGTTGAAAACCTTGTTCTTTATTTTTAGTACCTTTAATCATATCATCATCAGTACCATCACTTCTATTACCATCCATTTCTTCTTCACCATGAGCATTGCTTATTAGAGATTCATTTTTTATATCTTTGATATCTTTTATCACATCTCCCCCATGAAGATATAGAAGAGGATTTAGATCTAAATTAACTGGATGATCGCTACAACTACCAGGACTTTTCACCTTTATGAATATCTAAAAAATTATGGTCTTCACAAAAGACATCTTTTCTTCTAAAAATTATTTTGTTGACATGATCCTATAGTTTGTATCCTAGTTCTTCATTTCCATATCCCAAGAAGATGCACTCCTTTTATCTTGGAGTCAAGATTTGATCTCTCATCTTTTGAATTATGAAAAAAATTCTCTACAACCAAACATCTTCAAAAAGTTTAGAATCATCGTTTCTAGAGCAAAACTTGATTGGAACATCGTCGTTCGATGGAGAAAAAAAAAGATAAGTTGCTTAAATCAACTATAGTTATCAAAGCTTCACCCTAATAACCTTTTTGGTAACTTAAAATGAGATAGCATCATTCTCATCCTTTCACCAATATTTTTGTTCATTCTTTTAGCCACTATATTGTGGTGATAAGTATTTGGAATAGATTGTATATGTCTGATTCCATCACTTATGTAGTAATGCCTGAAATCTCCCATGAATTCTACTCCATTATTGATAGGAACATGCTTTAATTTTTTTTAATCAATTTCTCATTCAATAGTATCAAGAAAATACCTAAATAATTTTAATTTCTAATCTTTTGTTTTGAGCACATATGCTCAAACCTTCCTAGAGTGGTCGCCGATAAGGGTAACAAAGTAATTTCCACCTCCAAGAGTACTTGTATCATTAGGATGCATACATCAAAATGCACCAAATATAAATGTTAGGTCTATTATGTGGGGTCGTATAAGGTAAGGAGGCTCTATTTTTCTTTCCAACCAAGTAATTGAAACATGAATTAAGAGACTTGTGTTTTCGTTTTAGTACTGTTAGTGTATGTTAGCTATGATTTAAGTTCCTTCTCACTTTTATGTCCGAGTCATTTATGTCATAACTCAACTAAGGGATCTTATGCTATAACATTAACATATTCATTATCGACTTTTGCTTTAATTACGTAAAAGGCATTTAACTTTTTACCTTGATCTATCATCAAAGAAATATATGTTAACATTTATTATTGCCAAACACACTAGTATATCCTTCTTTATCTAACAATCTTGTGGTGTTGAGTCACTTAATAAAACCAATAGTCACTAAGTGTTAGCACTTATTAACTTCATAAGCGTGTCTTAACTATCTGATAAAGAGTTAAGAAACAATAGTGCTTGTAATTCATCATATAGCACCATCTTCATATTGGTGAATTGATTCAACAATCCTTAAAAGTCACTATATGTTAAGGAACAATTCAAATCTCTATACACTTGAGGCTCACCAATCCTCAAATAATAGAATCTTTTTTCTGGGCCGTCTTTCTTACATACACAGAATCTAGTTTTGTCCATAATTCAAACGCAAAAATTTCTTGTGCCACATGGTGAAGGACACTCTTGTAACATCCCATTTTTACTACTTAAAAATTTTATTTTGTGGAAGCATTAATTACTAAATTATTGGTTATTATCGCCATATTTAGCATAAGTCTGATTCTCTCACTTATGTCATGTGCTAAGGCTAAAAAAATCATAACCAAAGTAAAACAACAAAAATATGAGACATTACATATATAAAAGTTATGAATAATATTCATCATACAACAATGGAAATCAAAACACCAAGGGACATAAGAGTCCGAAGGTAAACTAATACAATCAAAAAATAGTACCCAAAGTTACACCACCAGTTTGTCTTAACTTCTAGACCTAAAATCCCAGTCCAAAAATGATATCTCTTCTCAAGGACTCTATTCATTGTCACTATAATACGCCAAAGTCACTCCATACCCTTCACATAGTCATTTGCAAAAAAATTATCAATACAACTTCCTCGAGTAATTCATGACACCTCACAAGAAGTAGCATACTCAAATTGCACATAATCACAAAAAAAAATCTATAAATAATACTCGAGCACAAAGCACGTACCATAATTATATGCAATAATTATGAGATAACATCAAGTCTCAAGCTCAGCAGTAAAACATACTAATTCACTTCACATTATCTCAAGGTATAATAGACATATCCAATTAATCAAATTATTTTCAAATATCAAGGTAGGGCACTGAGGTAGCTACCGAATCAACACATTCAAATCAATGCTAAATACCAAGGTCGGCATTGAGGAAACTATCAAATCAACAAATCTAAATCAAATCTTTTTTTTATATTCTTTTACACAATATTTAGTTTCATTTTTAATTACTCGAAGGGGATATAATTAAATTAGGGAGATTGAGGTATACCTGGTTATATTGGCCCCCGAAGGCAACACAATGCCCTTACTCTCGAACCTAGTGACACAAATGTATGCTTAGTCATACTAATGCGCAAAGACAATATAGTATCCTCCAACCTCGGTCACCTAATCATTAATTATTGATATCCCCTATAGGACCCATAAGTCACCTATAGAGTAGACTATAACCTTAATGGGGCACAACAATACACCAACGAACCAAATCAAATGAGGGCTAACACCTCGTCTCTAGGGTAGCTAATCCTATAGAGAAACCATTCCCAACTCAATATATTTCTCTTTAAGTATTAATAATTTATGAGATGATGACAAATATCACATACCACACAACAATTCCTATTTCCATACTTAACCTTTTTCTTTTTTATTTTAAATTATTAAGGTAAACACTAAGGTAATCGGTCTATGTCAAAGTCAAAGTCAACACTAAAGTCAACCTATCAAATGTCTATAGTCATCATAATATCTAATTATTCACAAAAGACACATTAGGTAAAATTATCAAAATGCCCTTGAAAACCCTAATTTTGCCATTTTATTTCTTTTTATACCAAACATTTTTATTATGAGAAATTTGTCATGAAAAGGCTAAAATAAAATATTTCATATTATTTTAGCATGTAGATAATCTTTTCTATCTAGCAATTGACTATATTTTTCACTTTTCATATATTTAGTAAGTTGCACCCACAAAACCCTAATCATGCAACTCCCACATATCACATATTTCATCCATGTATGTAAATATTTAAAACATAATACGACATTTAAATATAAAAATCATCATCACGGTATAAGTAGGAAAATATCTCTAACCCTAGTTCAAGAAAATAGAAATCGCCATAAGCTAACCCTAATCATGCATATATATACTTTCATGCGAATTATAGTAATCCTAACTACCATGCATCAATAATTATGAGATATTTATTATGGAATTCAAATCATAGCTTGACAAGAATAAAAATCCTAACAAAACCCTAGACATGCATACGTAAATCATGTAACATATTACTCATGCATACAACTTAACTTATAACAATTGTATGTATCATTTATTTAACATGCTATCATTTTATCATGCATGTCCTAATGATTGCATAATATAAAACCCTTGCATGATTCTAGGTCTAAAAATTCATTGCATGCTCTCACATAAATTCTATTATCTTATGAGTGATTGGATTTACCTAAATAAAAGCTTACACAAAAAGTATAAAACCATCTTCGTCAAGATCCTTAAGGATTACCTGAGAAATTAACACCCAATAACACATAGTAACATTTAATATAACACAACAATAACCCAAAATTAACTAAACCAACTCAAGAATAACTAACCAAGCAAAAAAAAAACAGAAAGAAAACCAAGAAACTCATGAAACAAAGGGGAGAGGCAAATGGTGTGAGTTGCTAAGAAGACGGGAAGGAGCAACAGTGAAGTTGTGAGTTACTAGGGGGTTGTATACAATAGGGATGTTTGGTGTAAGTGGGTAACTTAGGTGGAGAAAGGTGCAGCAAGGGGTGAGGATCAGCACAAGTGGCCGAAGGTGAAGGAAGGGAATCGACACAAATGGCCGAAGATGGAGGGAGGTGTTTCAATGGGTTTGGATGACGGATTTGGGGTGTTTTTGGTAAGGTTATGTGTTGTTTGTGAGATGGTTTCATCATGATTTGCCCAAGGTGGGGGATGGAGACCGATGGGAGTTACCAAATCTAAGGAAATGTGATAAGTGGTGGAGTGCATTGCTAGAAAAAAAATGGTGAAGATGAAGCAACAATAATGGTGAATCGATGGGGCTTTTTCTTTCTCAAGGGAGCTTCAGAGAAAGAGGGGTTAATGCAGGGTGCTTGGGGGTTGATACACAACACAAAAATAAAGAGGATGAAGGGATTATATGGATGGTGGAGTGAGGGAAAATGCGGAGCAAAATAATGGGAGGGAAACGTGGAAGAGAAGGAGGCGTGGTGCAGGGTATGGTGGGGAGTAAAATGTGACGAGAAGGGGATGGAGATGTGACCCATCAATCTTACATAGGTTCGAGTAATTATTTAGATGAAGAACTAGGGTAAAATATTCGACTATCGGAATTATGGTTACTTGACATAATGGATATTGATTAAGAGTTAAATTTAATAACCCGCTCACTAACAAATTTTAAACTAATTAAAAATTATATTAATATATCATAATAATAATAATAATACATATATCAGTAATATATTTAATACAAAACATCCTATAATAATAATTATGACTAATACATATAAGTACCGATTTATAATTAAGGTTTTCAAAAATAGGGCATTACAACTCTAGTTTATCCATTGACATATCTGTTTAACATTCTTTATTCATCAAAGCCAACTTAGCATCATTTTTTCTTTCTAGCATTTTTATTTTTAGAAAATAAGAATGATATTGCTGAATTGGAATCAAAGAGTACATGTGTAGGATGCAAACACATCCACAATCGAAACATAAGGACCATACTTAAACTATCTACACTCACATAGGCATCTCCTAACGTTATTAATAGAAACCTGCCTAACTAAATGACTCCAAGCAAACTGGTTGTTGAAAACCCCATTGTTTTATATTTTTCAAATATCATAGGTCACAACAAAAAACATCTAATAGCCTCCTCTTTCTAGGTGGCTCATCCATGCACCTTGCCAACAAATCGTAAGATACCTTACCATCCAACCAATCTTTGATATCTACTAAATTACCTCATAACAACGGGAATCAACCTCCCAATAATAAGACACTCGATCATCAAGTGATTAATATACTCAATAGAATGTAAAAAGGGTAAGCTATAATCATTCACTAAGAGGTATTGATGCAGAAGATTCTTTGTTACCAAACGTTATTGGGTTGTTAGTCGGAAGATAAGTTGACATTTCAGGATAGCTGGACTAATCCGCACCATTCTCCACCATGACTGTATTGCATTCCGGTTTCAAATCTTCCCATAAACATCACTAATCTTTTATGGTTCTAAGGGATTTAAAGTAGTAAAAATAGGCACCAACTCCTCCCAAGTCTTAAAAATACGTCTTGTAGTCCAAGAAGTAGTGACAGGGAGCTAGCATCGATATATGGCACAAATGTACCTCACCCACAACGTATCCTCCTTTATTGCAAGCATGTTTACCTATAGCATCGATATTCCACTTCTCAATATCCAAAATACCCAGTCCAACTTCACATTTGGGAAGACAACAACTTGCCTAAGCCATAATGGATTTTGAGAAATAATTTCCTTTCTTGTCCACGGAAAGTGGTGCAATAAGGAGTAGACCTTTTTGATCAATCCTTTAGGAAGAAGGGAAGTTTGGCTCTAGAACAATTGAATACCAAAGAGGATGGTGTTAATAAGTTGAAGACGCCTTCTTCTTCTTCTTCTTTGGCTCTAGAACAATAGAAGTTGGTACAAGTCTTTGTAGTAAATAATATCCTACATTTCGGGTTGAATACCACTTATTGGGAAAGATGACAAATAAAGCTATATAATACAAGATCAATGAATAATTAAACAACCTAAGATCTGACATTTTTTTTGCAGGTGTAATTAAAATGGGATATCAAAATAACTAATATTGTTTATTAGTAATAATACAGGAATACAATAACAATCTCATCAAATGCTAGTAGCTAAAACTCTCTTTTAGTTATTCTCTCATACACGTGAGACTATCTTATCTTTCAAAACTCTTTCGTTTTGGTTTTCTACCCAATGGTTAGAAACAAATAGCAGCAACAACTTTTATAGCCTACTTTTAACCTAATTGATAAACATAACTAAGGACAATTTTTGTCCTTTTTCTTCCCATCCTTTACTTTAATATTTATCCTACAATATTTCTTTCTCTTATTCCTTCTTTTTCTCTCCTTCAATAAAGTCCACCAAAATAAAATGAAAAAAAAATTGTTTGTCCCCATCAAAGGAGAAACATTTATCAATATTTATAGTGGGGTTAAGAAAAAATACAATATAAAGATCTGAAAAAAAAATAATAAATAATGTTAATGTATCTATAAGCATAAATTTTATAAATAAGAGTCCTTACTTATTTAGTACGAGGATAGTATAGGTGAAAAGATGCTCTCATATTTTGCATATCTTATAAATTGTATTTAAAAATAATAATACTTTTTATTTGAAAAATATTCATTTAGTCCAATAAACATCTATATTCCCTTGAAAATATGTACCTTCATTTTAAATAAATTATAATATACCCCTATAGTTAAGAAAAATAATACCACATATCTTTATCTCTATTTTGCTACACTCATAAACTTAGCAAAAGTTGACTTGGCTCACTTAACTTGATCTGAATCTCACAAAACCCAACCTGACAATCTGATAAATTTTTTAACTCGATTTAACTTAAACTAACCTGATTAGACACTAACTCAAATATAAATGACCTGAGGCAAACCCAACCTGTGATCTAAGCTAACTCGAATCTCAACATCAACCCCACTCGCCATCAACCCAAGCCTGTTTTAATCTGCCATTGACCCAACCTTATATCAACTCAACTCAACAAGACCTAATTTGATATTAATCTATTACGATAATAGTAAATAAATAAAAAATATACACATTTTATTATTCCTTTAAATATTTAAAAAATATCTTATTTTATAAATTTTACTTATTTTCTTTATTTTTATCTAGAACATCCTTATTCACCAATAATATCTAAATTTCTAATATCACAGATTTTTTTCACATAAAAATACTACATTAAAAAGTTATAATATTATAAAAACAAGTAGTGGTTAATAATATATTTTTAATTACATACTTACATGAAATCAAACTTAATATTTGTGTAAGGTTAATGAATTAGATTAAATTTAGTAGACAATGTCCGATTACATCCAAATCCAAAGTGATATAATATGAAATTAGCTTGATCCAAACTCAACCCAGCCCATCAAAACTTTAAAAGACTCGATCCATCAAGTTACTACAAAATTATTGGAATTCAAAATTATCCTGAGCTACCTAAACCTAAACCCAACTCAACCTATACAATTTACCCAAGATTACCCAAGTCCAAATAATCCGACCCAAACCTAACACAACATAACCCCAACCCAACAAATTAACTCGATATAACCCAAATCTACAACAATATAAACCCAACCCAAACATAAAATGACCTCATCCACCCCACAATCAACAGCAAAAGAAAAATAATACATAAATAACCCAATCTGACCTATCAAACTCGATAGCCACCTCTACACACTTATATATCCTTGTACTTTAGCAAAATTATATCAAATACCCTTCCCTCTGCTATTTCGATAGCTAGAGCTCTAACCTTGGCACCAAGGCTACATGAACCCTGGCTAGAGTGCAACCGAGACACCAAATACAAGTGCCAAAACGCTAGGAGACCCTAGTAATGATACTTCGCATTTCATGAAGAAAATACATAGTGTTTATCAGCTCATTGTTAGTCAGGAGGGCTCCCAAAGTCAGGCTGAGGACCGAGTGTCCTCTTGGCAGCAAACAAACCGCTTTTCCACTCGGCTTGCATATGATTTCTTTCGGCCGAAGGCTAGTAACTGGGAGAATTTTGATATTGTCTGGAGATATTGCAAAATGAGAAGATACACTTTCATCCTGTGGCTCTCCCTTCTGAGACGGTTGAAGACTCGAGATCGATTATCCTTCCTTAATGACTCCCAGACTTGTTATTTCTGCAATACAGGCATTGAAAACCATGATCATTTATTTTTTCAATGTCCTATTCTTGTGGGTGTTTGGAAGGACTTAAGATCTTGGCTTGGCATCACCAGGGGTTCTACTTCTCTACTTAGTGCGACTAGAGCTATTCGAAGACGAAAGAAAGGTAACAAATTGATCACTAAAGCTCGAGCTCTGACTCTTGCAGCCTCTACCTACTTTATCTGGAGAACTCGTAATGCCATTGCTTTTGACAAATGTGATTTGAATACTAGAGGTCTAGTTACTCAAATTAAACATTATGTTTATGGTGCTTTGTACTTCGATATGTCCCTGTAAACCTCTTGTTGGACCTTTTATGGTTCGTTTATGTACTAATTTTCTCTATCCATGATAGAGCTACCAGGGTTGTGATACGCCTATCCTTTTTTATCCTGGGTATGCCCAGTGTATTTGTACAGCATTAGGTATAATATTTACCCTCATTTACCTGACAAGTGCCAAAACGCAATAATAGAGATTCAAGCCATTCAATTGGATGTTAAACCAACTTTCTGTAATATAACCGCACTATGACCAATGCATACAACGTTCCTGCATGCAACTATGCACTTTGAGAGCAATCTACAAGGTGAGCTCAAATGATTTAATTACAAAATGAAGGCATTTCATTTTGGTGCAGCATCAATATCCGGTGTCAATTCTCTGTCAGCAAAAGTTTGGTGCCCTTCCAGTACTTCCTTCCAAAACCGCGACAGGTTAACCTGTTGTCCAAAATCCACTCTGATTCATCGGGTCTGCAAGACCCTCCTTGTGTAAAAGGTCTAAGTCAAGGTCGTCGGTATGACCTTTCCAGAACATGTTGAAATTCAAACCGCTCTTGCTTGAACAATGTGTTGTCAAGAAACCATCACTGTCTGCCTGCAAGAAGACAGCCTACAAATTACACAACATAGTAAAAAGTCTTCTGAAATTGTAAGAAAAAACAATGAAAGGGAAACTCAACGCTAGAGCTGCTAGTACATGGCTAGTGACAAGCCATTTTTACAAGAAAAATCCAGCCCAGTGAGGGAAGATATTAATCACCGTGAAACAAATGAAAGTGTCAAATCACCATTTTCCTGCCAAGCTCAATTTGATATTATCAAGGACTTTTTTTTAACATAAATTTCATACTAGAAAAATAGGTCCTCAAAGATCATAATATTCTGATTCTTCTCACATACAGATAGCCCCTACCATCAAGCTTCTCATGTTTTCCCCTGGAGTCATAATATAACTAACGAAACAATTTACCCTCGGGATATTAGAACAATAGCTTCTTCATGCAGTAGACAGAAAATGGTTGTACAGGTTGGAGTTTCAGATGGTTGAGCAGCAGAAATTTAGGGCCATGACTGTCTTCACCCTATATGTGACGAAGAAATGGATTTCTGCCTTTCTTTCCTTTAAATCCCTCCAAGTCTGCCCAGACAAAGGATCTTGACAGGGCATAATTAATGTGAAAAAGAGATCAAAGTAACACAAGGTTAAAGTGCAGAAATTTCCTCAAGCGCTGGGAATAAGAAGATTGCACAATAAAGCTAATTTCCTCAATTTTCTTGGCAAAAAAAAAATGTATCATCCCTCAATTATGAGGAAAAACAGAAGCAAATTTCTTTACCTGATGCGACCCCATAAGGCCAGGATTCAAGTTCAGCATCCCATAAAAATCATCACAATCTAATGTGGTCATCTCTTTAGATTGATCAGTCTCCCCCGACTTCACTTCTTCCTCAATCTTTTTTGCAGCTTTCTTTTTCTGCTCTTCAAACACAGATATCTGCATAAGCATACAAGTTGAGAGCCTCACTTAGAATGACCAGCTTCTATTAAAATAACACGGAAGTTAAAGGGGGGAAAAAAGCAATAGATTTACAACTTCCTAAAGGGGTAGAGGCTCCTATAAATCAATCATGCTCTTCTAAAACGCATATAGAATTTTGGTTATTTCCCCACAAATCCCACTTGAAGACAATAAAGAATCTAATGTAACCACTAGTCACATTTCTTCCTCCATTGTTGAAGCCAGAAAACGTGCATACATCAGTTGATTTCAAGGTAACTACAACAGTTCATACCATGCCAGTGATCTTCATAAATTGGTCAACTATTATAATACCTCATGTTCACGCAAGTTGCAACACCATCAACTATTATTTTACCAACCCCACAAAGATGACCCAGAATATGCAGATAAAATTGACTAATTTCAGTGATCACGACTAACGGTCCCTTACCCTTCATCCAAATCCATACTCCATTACTAAAATATGATCACATTCTCCTCAACTAATAAGAAATTTTACGAGAAAAGCTAAACCCTGTAAAGAACAAAAAAATTGAGAAGAGAAGAGACACAAGTAGCTCTTTCTAGCAATGTCTAAATCGCTTACCCAACACCCAAACTCACAATTTCAAAACCCTAAATTTCCAAATTCAATAAAACACTTACAGGACCCGTAAAAACACCCTCGAAACCAAATTACAAAAAATTATAAATTAAAGCAACCATACTAACCGGGGTGTACCGAAACTTGCGCTTCGACGGCGATGGCTCAAGCATCCCGGAGTTCTTGTCCCCGCCGTCTGTGGAGGTAGTAGTGGGCCGAGAGAGTGGAGTCCACTTACAAAGTAGTATGCCAGTTCCAGGTTTGGTGATTTTAGAGTTCTTCTGATGAACATGGTGACTATTCCGACGAGTGGAGTTAGGGTGGAACGGTGAAGGAGAGGCAACGTGGACCCATTTCTTCTCCCATCGTCGAACAGGTCCAGTGAATGTCGCCGACGATGAAGAGTGGTGACCGTGCCGAGTGCTGGCTCGACAAGGCCGTGACCCCACTCCTTCCATCGCTTCTGTTTCTGTTCCTTTCGGGGACGTGGTTTTACGCTTTTATGGGGTTTTGGGGCGTTACTTCTGTACAGTACCTTGCACTCTGGCACTGTCATTAAACGATACCATTCATGTCATGCTTACTCTGTCATTAAACGATTCGGGAGTAATTCCGTATTTGGCCTAATTGCATTTAGCTACGTTGTATTTAAAAAATATATATATATTTAGCTACGTTGTATTTTAAAATATTAAATTCATATATCATTTCTCTTGAAAAAAATTATTTGCTCTTACTTAATCAATATTTTTGGTTTTAAATTACGAAAATGATTAAAAAAGAATGTATGTTTCTTCATGATGTGTTGGAAAATATGAATATTTTGTATATTATTCCTTTTATAAATTTTGATAATATTTTTTTAAAATATTTTAAATGTTAAAAAATATAGATAATCTGAAAAGGTTGAAGAGTTTTCAAATTCATTTTATAAAATATTTGATATTAAAAAGTTAACATTTTTATAACCAAATACTAAAAGCATTGAAAATATAGAACTAAAGTAAAACTAAATTTAAAAAATAGAAGTATTCGGTACATTGTTAGTAAGATGGGATTTTTTTTTTTTTTGTCTTTCATTTAATGTGTTATACCAAAAGAAAAACTTTTCAAGAAAAATGTAACACTGCCATAATAGTGACATATAAAATTGGTATTTTGTTAAAAAGATTGTTTCTCATTTATTATATACTATACAAGAGATATAAAATATTATATTATATTTTTTATTTCATTATATATTTGACTTATTACACCTTTTTCTATCCAAATGCAAATAGTTATCCGAGAATCACAAACATATTATATTTTATCCCTAATAAGCTTATGAAGTTGAATAGATGGTGATGAGATGTACATAAAGCTTAATTTTAGAATTAATAAAATTACAAATGATTACCAAAGTTATTACTTGAAATTTGAAACTAAGTTGTTAGTTAAAAGTCGAAAAAGTTAGTTGAAAGACTTTCTCAAAAAAGACTTTGCTAATGTAGACAAAAACATAAATAAATGAAATAAAAATAATAATAAGTGAAAAAAAAAACTAAAAATAAAACAAACTTGGGCCGAATGGTCATAAATCTGAATTTTGGCTTAAGAAGATGGGACATTAAGCTTAGTCAAAAGTAAATGTAAAGCCTCCAATTTTGTATTCAAAATTGTTTGTTTAAAACAATAAATTTGTAAAAGTAAAAACTAAAATATGAATGGTGTCATTGTTTTTAGCATAAGTTTAATCACTATACCATTATCATATAAATGATAATACTAAAAAAGTTTACAAATAAGTCAGAAAGCATAGACAACAAGTGAAAGTTTGTGTGTCTCTGTGTGTGGAGATAGAGAGAGATCAAATCCCATAATACAAATGCAACTCTACCCATATACAAAGATATCACTCTTGTCCAAAAACATCATTATAAAAAGTAATGTCATTCTTATATGATACCTACAACAAATCACCTTCAAAGAGTAGTATCGGTACAACAATGTACCAAATAAATAAAATTTCCCTTATAGAGGCAACAATATACAACACGTAAAATATAGTATAAAATTGGTAAAAACATGTGATGCATATGATTATGCTATTATAGCTTACTCATAATCAACTTATAGAAGAACCTCATTCATACTCATGTTTTCCAAAATCCACACTAATCACACAACATATACTATTCCCATATCATTCTCCTACTCATATAAGCGGGTTTTCTACCACTAACTAATCTAACATAGATAATTAGCATAACACAACAATTCACATGGGTTGGACTGTTTACCATTAGCTAACCCAATATAAATAGTCAACACATCTAAAGTAAAGGTGGAATAAAACCATTAGCTGACCTAATATGAATAGCCAACACAACTAAAATAATAAGGCAAACTAAAACCACAAGTTGACCTAATATAGATAAACAACACAACTCAAATAATAAAGTGAAATAAGGAATAAAACCACCAATTGTCCAAATATAGATAACTAGCACAACTCAAACAATAAGGTGGGCTAAAACCACCAATTAACACAATATAGATAGCCAACACAACTCAAATAATAAGGTAGATTAAAATTATCATCTAACCCAATATAGAATGTTGACACAACTCAAATAATAAGGTGGTTAAAACCACTAGTTAACCTAAAATTATTATAGATAGCCAACACATTTCAAATAATAAGGTGATTAAGATCACTAGTTGATTCACAATGGGAATTCAACACAAAGTTCTACTTCCTTCCACTTTAATGTCTTATTCAATGCTGACACTTAATCTCACACCATACATCTACACTCAAGCCAATTATTTCCATTTTAATAATTAATCAAGAATCAAAGGTAAACAAGAAATCAATCCTAAAAGTCAACCATTGAAAAGTTCACCAAAAATTTCAAGCAAACCAATTGATCGATCCTTCAAACAAGTAGATTGGTCAGGGAAATAAACTAAGAGAAAATAATGAAGAATAAACAAAACAATCAACTAGTGTCATCGGTTAACTAGTCATAAGCCTAATAAGCTAACTAGTGCACACCAAACCAACCTACCAAAATTTAGTGGACTAATCGATTGATAGTTCAAAACTAGTCTATTGGTAAAATAATTAACTAGTTTTGCCCCAAACCAGTTGGCTAGTTCTATTGGAAAAAAAATAAAATTTAAATATTTTCATGCTTTAAAACTTATTCCAAACACACTAATATACCACGCAATATTTCTCTAGAAATTAAATGTAACATTGATACTTCAAATTACAACACCTAATCCATCAAAACACACACAATTTGTGTTTCATCCAAACAACACATTTTCTCATGAAAACTAAACCAAAAAATATCATGATCCTATAACCATTTCCATGATTTAAACATCTAGGCATGCTTCTAAACAAAAAGTAATGATGGATTCGTGTTAGAAAACAATTAAATCACATAACACTTAGCATATAATTCTACATCTACAAGGTCTACCCAATTTTACTTAATGTCAAGTCTTCAAGCAAATAACATCACTCCTCAAAGATACTCTAACCTTTATTTAACTCACCTAAATAAGAACAAGAGAAAATGTTTAGAAAAATACATTAAAGCCCAAAAACATAATAAAAAGAGAACGAAGAAAAAGAGAGGAGAAAGGTTAAGGAAAAAGAGAACAAAGGATCACTTGAGGCTTTTATTGCAAAGGGAGGAAAAGAGATTCAATGGGGTTATTTTGGGTTCAATGGATCGCAAAGAGAAAATAAGGCGGTTTGGTTCAAGCTAAAAAGGTGGGGGTGGGAAAAGAACCAAAGCACTTGAGTGTGAGGATGAAAATGCTAAAAGGTGTGGTTATGGGTTAGGACCTGACTAAGGACTTAATATATTATATGAATAGCTAAAAAGGGAGTCTCAAAAGGTGGGATTTGATTTGAAGACAATGATCTAGTACGTAGCCATAAGGGGGAGAGTCGGGTAGGAGGAAATTAAGGGAAAAGTGGAAAAATATGAGAATGTGGGGGAATCTTGTCAAGATGGGTTAAGTTAGTTTGTAATGAGAGTTTAAAACTCTCTAAAAATCATTTATAAGTAAAGTATATTTTGTTCCCAAATCTAGGTAAGGGATTAGAAGATATTTAAATTTAAGAACATAACTGAGATTGTGAGTTTCGATAGAACCGGTTGTCTGGTTTTGGCATACTAGCTAATTAGTTTATCAAAACCAACAAAAACAAAGCTATATTTTACTAGTCAACTTATTTTACCATTCCAATTGACTGGTTCCCCGATTTGAACAATACTTTTACAATTCATTTTTAAATTTATTTTCCTTTAAAAATTATATAAAAAATACTTTTTATATACAAGGTATTAAGTCACAACCCCCTTAAAATAGACATATTCCCTAGAGTCAAAACTAAAAGAAAACACCGGGAAAATATGTGTGATTAACTATGGATAATCGCTAAAAAAATGAATACAACAGAGGGGCATTACACCCTTAAAGGAAAACCCTAATCTAAGGAACACACACCATCTACAAAGAGCTTGGGATAAAGACTCCACATATCCACCTCTATCTCCTAAGTAGCCTTTTTAGCTCCATGACAACTCCATAGGATCTTCACCATCGCTATGGATCCGAATCCTATCTACCTCATCTTGGCCTCTCCTCATAGGTTAATGATACATCAAGCTCAATCTCATCTTATCAAATCATGTGAGATGGGTATGTAACTTACTTCCTCAGCAGCAAAGCATGGGGAGTGTTGTGGATGCAGGTTAAACCCGCTAGCAAGGCTAAATAGTAGGCTACCTTACCCGAGTCTATCTAATATCTTGTAGATCCTAATGTAACTCTGGTTAAGCTTTCCCCTCTTACTGAATCTCTATATGTCTTTAGTAAGTGAGACCTCAACAACACCCTTTTACCCACCTCATATCCATCTAATCTCCACTCGAGATTAGTGTAGCTCTTCTACCTGTCTTAAGTTGGCCTTATCTTATTGAGAATCAATATGACATGTTGTGTCCTCTCTTTAATCATTTTTTCCCTAAGCATGATAATTTCATTAATGTCCCTCCAATAGTCGAGACTTTGCCACTTTAATCCATAGAGTGCCTCAAACAATGTCATCCCAATGTTGTCATGATAAGTATTATTATAGGAAAACCCCAGCAATCTACCCTCCCAATTGCCCTAAAAATCCAAGCCACAAGACTGCAACATATCCTTTAGAGTTTGAATCATCCTCTATGTATGACCATCTATGTGTGGATAAAAGGCAGTATTCATCTTATGCCTCGTGCCCATAGC
The DNA here is from genome assembly GCA_030549775.1 of Tamarix chinensis. Taxonomy (NCBI): domain Eukaryota; kingdom Viridiplantae; phylum Streptophyta; class Magnoliopsida; order Caryophyllales; family Tamaricaceae; genus Tamarix; species Tamarix chinensis. The sequence goes on from CM060176.1 coordinate 12,196,636, forward strand.
CTCCTGAAGCTTCTCCTATAAATGCAGGAGGAATTTTGAATCATTATCAAATGCTATATTGGTAGGTGACCTTCTTGACTTAGCACAAATCTTATGTGGGCACTAGCCAACTGATCCATACTCTAGGCCAGTTTCATTGGGATCAATGTTGTTGATTCATCAACCAATCCATGACAACCCAAGTCATGTTACAACCATCGTGAGTATGTGAAGACCACAAACAAAATTCACGGAGATCGAATCACACTTCTAACCAGGAACATCTAATAATTGCATAAATCCCACGAGTATATGGTGCTTAATCTTAACCTTCTGGGAGTTCCAAAACTGCGTGTGATACAAAATTAGCAATCTCTCACTTTATGTGAGGCCACTGGTATAAAAAAAATGATGCTCCCTATAAGCACACACTATGACGTATGTATCCATATGCTAGAAGATTCTTCAACTAAGCCTTAGACTCTCTCATGTCTAGTGATGCCATCCTATAAGCTGTCCTAAACAAATGTTTTGCTCCCAGAACAAGGTCTATCATAGAATCCACCTTGCATATAGGTGAAATGCCGAGTAACTCTTTTGAGAACACATAAGAAAAATCATGCAAAGTCGGTATCTCATATAAGATTTTAACATCAACGTTTTTATGTTACAAGCTATAAAAGTACATCAAATAACTCTTCACAACAAAGGAATCAATGGTAAGGGTAGACACAACCCTCACGGCGAGCCTAGGCTTATATCTTTAATAAGAGGCCCTAGCACCTGAAGGTCCTTTAAGTAAATATGCTCATGAGTGCAATCTAACATTACTCAATATCTCTCTATAATTTTCATGCTTAGTATGGCACTAAAATCCTACTAATCGAACTCTATTAGGCTCATAGAAAGCTCTACCTCGCCTATTACTGAGGCCACATCATAAAATAATCTAGTATAGATGATAGTCTCTAAAAGATAGCATAAAAAATACAATACTATTACAGGGAGGCACAAGGCTAGTTCTATTAAAAAAAGTATAAGTTATAAACAAATGCTAAACAACACATAAATTGGTTGGGAAGAGATGGTGAACATACCCCATAACAACATCTATATGACAATCCACCTCTGCATGGCTTATCACATTCAAGTGCTCGCCTAATGGACCACTAACTCCTTGAGCCTAATCTTTAGTGCCTCTCGACAAAGAAAATTGAGGTATTGACACCTTATCCTAACTAGCTTGGCTCTGAGCACCACCTAAAATAAGATATGTTGCCTATTGAGTTGTTGAAAAGGAACTAGAGTTCTCAGTTGTTATTGACCCCTCTAAGTTGTATCCCCTAGAGCCTAGTAACACTAAAATGAGGCTCGACATTTAATTAGTTTTCCATCACAACCTCTACCCAGATGGTCGACTCCACAATGTTTTTAGTAGAAATGTTGAACCTAGTTTGACCATTAATACATCATTCCACTCTCTGATCCCTATGCTAGGGCTTAGGCTTTTCTTTCCCAGTATTGAGTTATAATCTTATACCATACCGGTGGAATTATATACATTATTAGAAAGAGTCTCTAGATATCTATGAGTGTCAGCTTCCATAAACTTTCGAATACCGAAGGACAAACCCTTCTCAAAATAGAACATACTGATGGTAACGAGGGCTACAATATTCAGAATGAATCTTAGAAGCTCTCTAAATCGGGCGTATTACTCCCTAACTGTGATCGTCCTCTGAGTGCGTGACAAAAAATCCTTAAACTTATCCCAACTGAGGCTCTCAATATAGAATTTGGTGCACATATTTGGGTAGAAGTACTCTTATTACATAGGATGTCCAACCTAGGCATAATGACCAACCCACCACTCATCTTTCGCTACTCATAAGAAGTAGTCTACCCCATTAGCTCTCCTTGCCTTAGGGCAATCTAGTGTCTCAAAATTCATGTCCATGTATCAATTACAAGCTTAAAAAACAATTGATTCCTTTTGACCATGGTATGCAGAAGGGTAGTGACTAATGACCCTACACAACCAATCATCATCGTATGTCATATATAAAGGTGGTGGTAGAGGTTGTGACTATGCCAGAGGATATTGGTTTTGCTACTAAACAAACTTTACAATGGAGATGAAAGCATCCTCAAGATGGGTGTAACAACTGTCCTCGAAATGTGAATCGTAAGCATTCTAAACCATTACAAGCTGCAAAATAGAACCCACATTAGGATAATAATTACTTCATTTCTACAACATAAGCCTAACAACTCATAATCACATGAAAAGGTCACCTAGTGTACCTCGACAAAATCCTCACAAGTTAATCTAGGTTTCAAAACACTTAAGGTCAAATTGTTTAAAAATCAAAAGAATGAAATTTAAACCTAAGCTCTAATACAAACTTGTAAAAGCTCAAAATTCCAAGCCAAACATTTTTGTTTAAAATAATAGATTTGAAGAAGAAAAAATCAAAACATGGGTGTTATTGCCACTCTCAACACATGTTTGGTAACCATACCATTATCACTCTTTTCTAGTCCAAAATATCTAGGATACAAAAGATCATGAAGGCACCACCAGATAGTTCCTACTCTATAACCTTACCCATATACAAAGATATCACTCTTTTCCAAGCACTTCATCATATAAAGCAACATCGTCCTCATCTGATACATATAATAAATCACCTAGAAAGTATAGTATTAGTACACTTATATATTAAGTAAATAAGTCCTTCCCTATAGAGATAACATGTGACATAATACATGGTATGAAAACAATAAAACATGTGATACATATAGTCATGCTATCATATATTACTCATAACCAACTTATAGAAGAACCCCATTTATGCTCATATTTTCCACAATCCATACTCATCACACAACATATACCATTCTCATATCATTTTCATACTCAAATAAGTGGAATGTATACCACTAGCTAACCCAATATAGATAATTAGCACATCACAACAATGCACATAGGTGACTTTCTATTTTTAGTTGATTCAATATAGATAACCAATGCAACTCAAGTAAAGGAGGACTAAAACCACAACTGACCCAAAATAGATAAATAACACATCTTTATAAATAAGGTGGACTAAAACGACCAATTAACCCATTATAGATAGTCGACACCACTCAAATAATAAGGTGGACTAAAGCCACTAGCTGACCCAATATAGATAGCTAACACAACTCAAATAATAAGGTAAGGTGGACCAAAACCCTCATTTAATCCACAAAGGGAAATCAATACATAATTCCACTACCTCCCACTTTAATTAAGAATGTTTGGTTCAAGGTAAACACTTATCTCACACCATACATCAATACTTATGCAAGTTATTCCAAATTTAATCATTAATCAATATAATATAAGGCCAAATAAGAAGTCAATCCTACAGGTTAACTATTGAAAGGTTCACCAAAAGTCCTAGGTAAACTAGTCGAGTGGTCCCACAAACTAGTGGATTGATCTGGAAAATAGACTGAGAGAAAATAATGAAGAACAATCAAACCAATTGGTTGGTATGGAAAAATCAGTCGACTGGTGCCACAAGTTAATTAGTCATAAGCCAAACCAGCGGACTTATGCTACACATAACTAATCTACCAACTTCTAGTGAACCAATCAACTGGTGGTTTAAAACTATCTGACTAGTTTTACCTCAGATTAGTTGGTTGGTTCTATTAAGAAAAACACAATTTGAAACTTTTCATGCTTTCAAACCCCATACCATATGATCCTTTCTAGAAATTAAATGCAACAGTAATACTTCACATTATAACATTTAATCCATCAAAGCACTCACATTTTATGCTTCATCCAAACATCACATTTTCTCATGAAACCAAACTAAATCCTATCATGCTCCTATAATATCACTTGTCACTTGGGCATGCTTCTAAATAGAAATTAATGATAGATTTATTCTATAAAATAGTTAATTCACATAATACATAGTACATAATTTTGCATCTACAAGGTCTGCCCAAATTTACATAATGTAAGGTCTTCAAGCAAATAAGACCACTCCTCTAAGATAATCTAACCTTTAGAATTCTTGCTCACCTTATGTAGAGTCAAAGAAAACATTTAGCAAAATTCATTAAATCTCAAAAAATATAACTTAAATAGAGAGAGAAGCTAAGGAGGAGGTAGACAAAGGGCACTTGGGGCTTCCATTGCTAAGAGAGGATGAGAGGTTAAATGGGGGTTGTTGTGGATTTAGGTGATCACAAAAATAAATGGAGGGAGTATAATTCAAGTAGGATGAAAGGACACAAGGACCAAAGTGTACTCTACTGTGAGAAGGAAAAATGCTAAAAGATGTGGCTATAGGGCAGGACATGACCAATAACTTAGGAGATTCTTTGACAAACTGAAAAGGGAGCCTCAAAAGGTGGACATTGACATGAAGGCAGTGATTTACTGTGCAACAATAAGAGGAGATACATGTAGGAGGAATTTAAGAGAAAAAGTGAAAAAGTGTGAAAAGGTGTGGGAACCATGTCTAGCAGGGTTAATCTAAAAGTAAATTTGTAATGAGAGTTTAAAATTCTCTAAAAATAATTTATAAACAAAGTATAATAAATTTCCAAAGAAACAGAGATAACGAATTTCACTAAAGCTAATTAACTGATTTTGGCATAACAATCAACCGCTTCATCAGAACCAACAAAAGCAAAGTATAGTTTACCAGTTAATTGGTTTTGCTGTATCAGTTAAATGGTTCCCTAGTTTGAAAACAAAATATGATTCATTTTTAGAATAATTCTCTTTAAATATTATATAAAAATACTTTTTTTATATATGAGGTATTGTTGTAAAGCCCAACAAACTTTGATCCAATAAATACTAAAAAAAAACTACAAAAGGGTGTAATCTTGGGTATTCCATCCAAGTTCAGATTGCAACACATGATATCATTTGAGCAGGATAGAGGTTCCCTTCTTCATTTAAAAGGACTAAAAAGGGTAGTGAGGAACTTTCAAAGAGAAAACTCATACACTATGAAACCAAAGGTCAATAGCTAAAGATTAAGCTTTAAAGATAAAACAACTAAAGATTTAGGTCTTCAAATTGAAGGTAAAAACTTTAATTGAAAGTTAAAGCAAACAACTTTGAAAAGTCAAGCTTTTAATTGAATATCAAATCCTTCTATTGAAGATTAAATTCTTCAACTATAGAATCAAAGCAAGAAACTTTGACTTTGAAGATCCAAGGAGGAAAGATCAATGAATCAATTGAGGGGATCAATCATACGTGATTCATTACCTCTTTATCATCAAATTCAACAACATCAAATTTGATCGAAGGGATCAAGCACTACTGATCGTGCCCTCTTCATCTACAAAAAATCAGATTTAATCAAGATGAGATTCTGATTGAAGCCAGCTTTATTATTTGTTGTCACGACGATTATTGACGATATCATCTTTTACCTTACGAGATTTAATAAGAGGATTAAATAAATACTCTGATAGATTTATATATAGAGATTGAACCCACAATTTGTCCTAAAATTTATAAAAGTATTATTTTGATCTTCAATTTTTAGTGAGTGGAAATTTATTATCAACAACTAAATTTTTTAAAAAATATCTTTTAAACTCCAATAAAGTGTTTCGATTGATGTTTGTAAGATTAATGGAGGTTAATTTTTATGTTAACCCGGTTTGATAAAATAAAATAGATTTAACCCAGGTTTGATTAAGTAAAAAATAACCTAAGTTAATCTAGATTCACATTAAAAATGTTAGTCTTTAAATCGGTGATTAAAGTAGGTTAAAATTAATATCTTAATAATTTCACTGTTTACCTCCATATAAATAAAGTTATAATTTATTCATCAAAATTAACCTAATAAATATTTAAATAATATTTTAAAATAATTATCTAGTTTTTTAAACATAAAAAATCAATTGTAACAAGTCAATTCAAACCTTCTTTTATGTCATGAAAAATGATAAATAAATAAAATACCTTTGGTCCAAGTTCAATAAATCTCTCTATAACAATAAATTACCGCAAAACATTCAGTATCACAAAACGTTTGAGAATCTCATTACGCATATGATTTACATTTACCTTGTGCTCTAGGTACTTTGACCTGACAGAGGCAAAGACCACGACAATAACTTCGTAATATGAAACTAATTTCAGAAAAAGATTGATAAATAACGTTGGAATATTATTCTACTATAGTAACTTAGTAAGTACTCACCTGGAGTCCTATATATATATATATATATATATATATATATTAAGGTGACATGTAATACTTTAGCAAAAGTTAAATCCGTCAGCAAGCGGGTCGGTCTCCAAAAATTGACGTCACACTTCCTCCTGCAAAAGCGCAAATTCGAACTTCAAAATTTTCGCAAATACTAACCCTCTCCTTGTCGCTCATCAGAACCTGGGCAAGCAAACCAGCCATGGCGAGCGAAAATGAACCAGCGAAGCTCCTGCTTCCTTATCTACAACGTGCCGATGAGTTACAGAAGCATGACTCACTCGTCTCTTATTACTGTAAGCTCAAATATTCACTGACCTCAACTGCTGAATTCACACAAACCCTAAATTCTTCAATCATTTCCTCAATTGCTGTTGCTGAATTCACACAAACCCTAAAATCTTCAATTATTCACACAAACCCTAAAGTAGAAATTATTACTGTTATTATCTTTTCACCAGGTCGATTGTATGTAGATTATTTCTTCAGTCGCTGTTGCTGATCGAAGTACAAATTATTACTACTATTATTATCTTTTCACCAGGTCGATTGTATGCAATGGAGCGAGGGTTAAAAATACCTCAGCACGAACGGACTAAGATGACTAATTCTTTATTAGTCTCGCTCATCTTTAAGCTCGAAAAGGTTTGGAAATTCACTATTATGAAGTACAGCATAATACTGAAGGCAGCATAAGTTAGTCCTGCATTTGTTAAATTTCTTAGACAAGAGACATAGTTTGATCGTCTGATGCTTATACTCAATGTTTTAATCGCACTAGATGATTTTATTATGAAAATCATGTGACTTTGTAAGCTTATGTTCTTACTAGCTTGACATATTTCGCAACTTTCGAAACTTCTACAGGACAAAATGTCCGTGAAGTTCGGGACTGACGACCACCTACACCTTGAAGGATTTGCCTTGAATGTTTTTGGCAAGGCTGACAAGCAAGATAGGGCCGGGAGATCAGATTTGTAAGAAAAAGAATATTCCTTTCTGCGGATACTATATACTTGCTCGTTTAAGTACATGGGATTTTTTCACTTAACATTTGGGAATAAATTTTGGGACACGGTTGACACCTCTTAAGTTTTGTTCTCAAGTTCATGATCTTAGAAAGGCACCTCACCTGGCATTATGACTTTACAGTGTGTCTGCTAGCTTAAAATTCATTGAATTGCTTTTTAATTGCCACACATAAGATCTATTTTAATAAGACCAAGCTGGACATATTGTTAGTTTAACATAGGTTCCTAGAGAATTTGAGCTAACTAGCTGAGGCCATATTAGAATGATTTTCTTTACGTGCTCCAAGCAGGCTGACCAATTGTGAGTATGTGAGCTATGGTGTTAATTCTAAAATTTTAGTATTTGAAGAGGGTAGCCTGATATGTCAGAGAATGCATAAAGATGTTTTCAGCCTTCAGCATGCTGCCAAACTCATACAACACATGCACACTCTCTTTTTTTTCTTTCAGGGCTGGGGTTTGTGGTGAATATTTTAATATAATTTGACAGTATAAGATTTTGTAATTGCATCCAACTATGACTGAGCCTTAAAATAGGAAATTCCAGGTTCAAGTTTTTTGAATTAATATTACATGCATTGTTGCAATGGAAACAATCTGCTATTAGCACATTGATGTGAGGTTTTGTACATATGGACCTTCCATACTTGGCAGGTGGCAAAACTCATACCTTCTTGTTGAGTTGGTAACATATCATATAGACTACTGATGGTCATATTTTGGGTGTTTAAAGTTCATCTGTTTATCTGCTTGCTTTCTTGCTTGAATGATTATGTGCACAAGCATATGCACATACGTGCACAAGCATATATTGAATTTGCCTAGGACTCTTGGTCAAATGTAAGGAAAGCGTGGAGTGGTAAAGAGAATTAGAGAACATGAAGGAAAACTATAGTTTATCATGTGGTAATAGTGATTCAATGCTGATGATGTGATAGTTAAATTTGTTGCAGAAACACTGCAAAAACCTTCTATGCAGCAAGTATCTTCTTTGAGATTCTTAACCAGTTTGGTGAACTTTCACCAGATGTGAGTACCTTAACTAATAATATTACTCTCTCCGTTTCGTGAAATAAGGCATATATGATTTTTACTCACATTAAGAAGTATTCTATTCTAGATAAAATAAAAAAAAATGAAAAAATTGTCCACTTTTACTAATATATCCTCATATTAATACCTCATACTCTTTTAATTAATTGAAAGAAATGATATTAAAGTTATAATTGGAAGCATAGAATTTAACTGATGATACTTTTGTAAAATATCTTATATTGTGAAACAAAATTCAAAACCTTATATGCCTTATGCCTTTATATTACATAACAGAGGGAGTACATAAAAAAAAAAAAAATCTACCAAGGGTTGGTCTCTATTTTATTGGTTCACTGTTGATTGGCTTATTGTCTTATACATAGATATGGATGGATATTTAAACAGCTTGTGCAGAAACAGAAATATGCAGCATGGAAAGCTGCAGATATAAGGAAAGCATTGAAGGAAGGAAGGAAGCCTGTGCCAGGCCCCCATGGTGGTGAGAGAAACCTTTCAAAATCTTCAAGTTTTGCAAGTGATGCAGTTGTAAGATTCTAAACTGGCTATTTTGTCATAATAGTGTTTGTTGACCATTTGATGAGTTACTGAATATATATAATGGGGGAAATGCTGTATGATCAAACTAAGAAAAAGGATGGTTTTTTCCTCGTTTCAATCTTCAGTGTTGGGGATAGACATTGGGAACTTTAATGGTTTATAGTGGTAAGATTAGCTCTAGTATTGATGTCACATGAAAAAAATAAAAAAAATGCTGCAGTAGTCGATCACTATGCAATAATCATCTGTTCTTGATATCCAGGCTGAGAGAGTACCAGAATGCATTATTGTCATGCATTTCATGATTAGTCTATTTGTAGCATAACTATTTCCTCTTAAATATTTGAAATACATGACTAAAATTGACCTTGTCTATGCACCTATGAGAAACTTTTCTATTCAATTCTACATTACTACTGTTAAAGTTACTAGATCTTCGATGCTGTAAAATGCTCCTGTTTTGCAGGATTTGGAACCAAGGCATAGTAGATGTGATACCAACCGAGGACCCAAACTCAGCCCATCGCCTCCTGCATTCCATGATCCAATACAGCAACAGCCTTCTGCAAAAGTTGCATCATCACCTCCTTCATGCCCTTCTGCAGATTATCCTTGCCATGATCACCAATCTCCTCGCCCAATTAGCAGATCTGATAGCTGTACTTATTCTCAAACATATCATCAACGTTGTCCAGAAGAACACCGACCCCAGCAGCTTGTGCCACAAAATTATCCCTCTCAAGAAGTGCCCCCATCTTTCTCATATCAAAATTTACAATCATATTCAAAATTTTCGGAAGGCAGCCTCTCAGCTGCCTCAACACATTGCTTATCTAATTACCAACTTGCTGATGCTTCATACTCCCATAAATCAGTACCACATGTAACAAATTACTCGCCACCTTCTCAATACAACTCAAACTGTGGAAATGGAAGTGTTTCAGATTCTGCACCTTCTGCTCTGGCATATCATTATGATAGTAATTACCAGCCTCCACCCGAGAAAATTGCAGAGGCTCACAAGGAAGCTAGGCTTGCTGTTGGGGCACTGGCATTTGATGATGTCTCAGTCGCAGTCAAACACCTCAGGAAATCATTGCAATTGTTGACAAATCCATCAGCTGGTAACTAGGTTTATCTTTTTGGTTTCACGGTGGTGGATTGGTGGTTGTGTTAATGCATTGTTCCAGCTTGCTGACTGCAGTCTTAGATCTAGATGTCACTGGATACTTTCAGAAAGATGAACACTAATTATGTTCTGATTTGACATGTTTTAATGTGTTCTTGCATTTCTCTACCTCCTTTCCCATTCACTTTCTCTCTCTCCATTTTCCCCCCTGGCCTCTTTCCAGGGATAGGAAGGAGTTGAAATTCATTTGTTGTTGTCCCAGTTATTTGAGAATGATATCTCTGGATGTTTTCTGGGGGAAACTATGAACAGGCATGGTTAGCGATTCGTTGATTCAAACATTTTTTTTGTTTTTTTTTTCTGCCAAGAAAGAGAGTGAAAAGCTGTGTTTTCTCAATGCATTCAATGATTTTCAGCTTTCAATGCCTACTTATTTTTAGCGGGGTAACCAAATTGCTTTGAAAGAATGAACAGTCACTGGTAACCTTGCTGCATTATGAACAGCCCCCCCTTTTGCATTATTGGCTGTGCACCTATGAGCTCTAACTTTTAAGTGTCATGCTTTCTTGTGTCAAACGATTGCAAGTGTAATGAAAGTCACAGGACAAGGGCTTGTGGCAGGTGCTTGCTGATAAACATGACGTTTGGCGTTATGAGTTAGGAATGGTTATGTGAGTTTGTATTTGCATATATTGGTGACATCCAGGTGAAGCTTTGGTTGGCTTTTTACTTGCAGTTCTGTGATGGAGACATGATCTGTCTGATTGTGTCAACTACGATTAGAAGTGAAAAATTAAGGATGTTCCTGTAATGAGCTCTTGTGGTTGTGTGGGCTTAATATAAGAAAGGATCTTATAAATAAAGAGGCTTCCCTTTCTTGGTAACTGAAGAATTTATTCACAGGCTACTCGAATTTGGTCTTTTTTGGTCACTTATGCGTGTTTATTTGTCTATGTAAATGAAAGAGATGCAATGCAGATGTGTTTAACTGCAACTGTTCTAGTAACTCTTACAAGGCATGTGGAGTGATGTTCTAGCTGTGAAAATAGCTCCTCGCCTATGTGGGCGTCTAGGACTGACTCTGAACGCTGTACTCAACTGTAGGCTTGGGCTCGGGCTTCGCCAACCTCCGCTGCATCATCTGGCTGGTTGACTACGAAAGGGCTACCTACTCCAAAAGTGTAAGTCGATCACAAATGATCCATCCGCTCGAAATCCTGTAAACTTGATGTATGTACTGGAGGTCCAAGATTGAGATTCGTTTAACTCCTCTCTCATTTGGAGAGATTCATACCATCTCAAATCATGGTCTAAGTATTAAGATCTCATACTCAAGATATAGGCAACTTATTGCCAGCGATAATTTAGTGTTTGGTTTTGCACAGGGTTTCAACCGTGTCCAACATGAACTAGGCAAAATATCTCCGTAATTTATTGTATATTTACAATGAAAGAATCTTGTGTTTTGAAGAGTCTTTGTTCTTAAAAAAGATATTCTAATAATTTATACATAAATATTCTAATAAAAATTATTTTTTTAAAAATAAAATATTTAATACACAAATAATTAAAAAAGGTAAATAGTAAAAATAAAAAATAAGTTTTATTTTAAAATTTGTTTTTATATAAATTTGAATGATAACTTTTGTTTTGAAAATTCGGAGAAAGTATAAAATAAAAGCATTGAACACCGGCTCCCACGATTCCTGATGCGGAAATAGTATAGGCGAACCAAAATCAAGGAAAATGCATTATAAAATTAATCTAGGATGATCTTTTATTTATTTATCTTTTGCATACCACACGCCATAAAGTTTCATAAGAACACTAAGTCGCCAACTTGAAAAATAGATCACGTGGCGAGTATCTTCCTTCTCCGTGGATACAAATGCTGCTAGCTAAGATTTTTATCAAATGGATATGCTACAGAGTATTAACTGGAATTTAAAGGTGATCGGTAGAGGTGGAAATCGGGTCGGGTGGGTTGGGCTCGGGTTTGGTCATTTAACTTTTGCGGGTTGGTTGTAGGTCGGGTTATTCGGGTTAATTTGTCGGGTCGGGTTCGGATTAAGTAGACTCGGATTTGGGTCATTTCGGATTAACCTGACAGGTAGGGTTGGGTTGGTTTTTAATTAATTTCTGGTTCACATGACTAGATGATTTTGGCTCGTTCGGGTTATTTTGTATAATTTGATGGATTGGGTCGGGTTAAGTTTTGACGGGTTGAGTTAAATTCGGATCCAGGTAATTATCATTTATTATATTGTAAATATTATAGACAATCATAAGATTACTATTGCAGATAAATGAATTAAGAATATTAGATGTGTTTTATTTTTAAAAGTAAATAGTAAAGATATTTATATATTTTAATAATAAAAAATATTACATGATTGAATCTAACAAAGATATTTATCATTTATTCTGATTTATTTGATTGCTTAAAATATTTAATTACTTAAAAAGATAAGTTTATAAAATAAAGGTGATGATAATATGACTATACAATGTATAATTATTATTTATTATAATGTAAACATTAGAGACAATTATAAGATTACTATTGTAAATAAATGAATTAGAAATGTTAGATGTGCTTTATTTTCAAAAGTAAATAGTAAAGATATTTATATGTTTTAACAATATTATATTTGATCACTTAAAATATTTATAAATTTTACAAGTAAAAAAATTAGATATTTATCATATATTATATTTATTTGATTACTTAAAATATTTGATTACTTAAAAAAGATAATTTTATAAAATAAATGTGAGCATAAGCATAACTATACAATGTATAATTATTATTTATTACATTGTAAATACTAAAGACAATCATAAGATTACTTGTACAGGTAAATAAAATAAGAATATTATATACATTTTATTTTTACAAGTAAATAATAAAGATATTTATAAGTTTCAAAATTATTATATTCGATTACTTTAAATATTTATAAATTTTACAAGTAAAAATATTAGATATTTATCATATATTATATTTATTTGAGTACTTAAAATATTTGGTTTCTTAAGAAAAGATAAATTTATAAAATAAACGTGATCATAAACATGACTATACAGTGTATAATTATCATTTATTACATTGTAAATATTAGAGGCAATCATAAGATTACTAATAAAGATAAATGAAATAAGAATATTATATGTTCTGTATTTTTACAAAGGTAAATAATAAAGATATTTATAAGTTTTCACAATATTATATTTGATTACTTAAAATATTTATAAATTTTACAAGTAAAAATATTAGATATTTATCATATATTATATTTATTTGATTACTTAAAAAAAGATAAATTTATTTCATATATTTCATTTTATTTTATATAAAAACATGGGGTATTGATCAAAATGATTCGAATAACATATTGATACTTATTAATTGTTAACTTGTTGTACATGTTATGGATGATGGAATTAGAGAAAATTTGTTATTTTACTTTATAAGTAATAACATATAATATAATAAATCATTAATTATGTATATAAGTTCATTTGATATTATACGACATGTGTATGTTGACAAGTTATGAACTTATAAAAGTAAATAGGTAAAGAAGATAAAATATATTAAAAAATTATCTAATATACACCTTTACCATCAAAATTTCTCCAATGCATTAACCTAATTTTAATTTCATATAAGTATGTAATTAAAAATATATTCTTAATTTTTATTTGTTTATAAAATTATTATTAACTTTTTAATGTTGTATTTTTGTGTGAAAAATTTATTAGGATATTATTAATAATTAAGAATGTTTAGGGTAAAAGTATGAAAAATAAATATAATTTATAAAATACTATATTTTTAAAAGCTTTAAATAAATAATAAAATATGTATAATTTATTATTATAATAATAAATTTTAATTTCTAGTCGAGTCAATGTTAGGTTAGGTCAGGTCCACGTTGGGTTAAAACAGGTTAAATTAATACTAGATCGAATCGTTATCGGGTTGAGTTTATGACGGATTATGAGTTGGGATCGGGTCGGATATGAGTCGGATTAATTTTTATTGAATTAATGTCGGGTCGAATTTGAATCGCGTCGGATCAACTTTTGCCAGCTCCAGTGATCGACGTGTCGGATTTTATGAGAAAACTAAAACCACGAGTTTCTGAGACGGGAAACAGCAGACGGGACGTGAGATAGCCCGACTATATGCGGTCTTTAGACTCCTCACCCCATCTAACCGATACTGGTAGGCTTCTTCACGGGAGGAAGCAAACACCTGCAGTAAATATTAATGCCAGAAGGATCTGCACAAAAGCCTTCCGGTTGCATTTTCCAACACACGAGAAATAAAATTGCGGGAAGGACAAGACAATGAGGCGAGGACTGAGAGGAAAACACTAAGCATTAACCTGTTTCAGCTAATGTCGGCAATTAAAGAAATGTATAATTCATATTTCACTAACTATAATGTAACAGAAGGCTTGAGCTCCACAAAAAGAAACAAAGCCATGTACAATTTATCCCGAGTATACTGGGGGGGGGGGCGCTACAGACCATTAACGGATTACATATTGTACAAGACCCCAAAAGCCAAGTCCCAAGGAAATTCGCCAGAGTAGAGTGATATCGACATATCATATAGCTGCAGAAAGCAAAGAATAGATAACAATGTTGATCACCACCAAATACGCACAGAAATAACGAGAATAAGAATCATATAAGCATCTATCATAAACAACACATTTGCAATGCAATATTACTACAATAACTCAAATATTCCATATGAGAACATGTTATTAACTTATTTACCTAATTTAACAGATATTAACAGTGCCATACAACTTCTTGGGGGTATCTGCTCCAGCAAATTAAACCAAATATGCCAACTTCAAAGATCACTCACTCTTTTATGACACTAGCACATTTGAGATGCAGAAAGGTGTGATTGTGACTAGATTGGCTATTTTCTTAAGCTGCCAGTTACAAAAGGCTGGACAGTCATTAGAGTTACCTGACGAAGTGATGCAATTGCTTGTTTATCAAACAAAACCCAAAGGTTATACAAAACCTCAATTTATCTCACACTCAATTTTTTTATTAGTGAAAATTAAAACAATGAATAACATAAGCCTAAGGCCATATGTACAGACAAAGGACTGAAAAATTACTAACAAAATAAATCAGATTTTCAAAAGACATTAACAAATATCTTAAGAAGATAATTATTCATAAAATAGAATTATACCAAGTCTAATGAAATCGTAAAACTAAAAACTATTAGATACCCTAAGCCTCAGCCTTCGGAAGGAAGCATACCTCTTTGGACATGAGCCATCTTTCATGCAGTAAAGAAGCTAGGACTACAACTAACCCCAAAAAGACAACATGTAGACTTCATCAACATAAAATGAGAAGACGGGCCAGCAGGATAGTAGATCTAAGTTAGCAAGGACATATTTTGTAAATACGTGTGCCAGGGTTGCCAATGCTCACAAGTCACAACATACTGGAGAGATTGGGACTTCAGAAGCTAAAAGCACCAATGGATTGGCAGAATGATAAGAACCCCCCCCCCCCAAAACACCAAATACACGCCCCACACTTCTACTTATAACTCAAATGTCATTTGATAAAAATTAAAACAAAGAAATCAGCCAAATATAGTGTTTCCACAAAGAACTCAACAGAGTACCCTTCCAATGCAGAAAAAAGAAAAGGAATACAAATACCTGATACCAAAGTGAACTACTGCAGCAACACAGCGTTATGCCAAATTGTCAACTCATTGAAACATCATCTTGACTCTGATATAAATCAAGCAGGAATTGGACGAAAAACCCTCTTGATTTCATCATAAAACCACCTGAAAAACAAGCCTTCTTAATTAATATTGTAATCAAATTCTAGAAAAAAAAAAAGAAACAGATAAAACGGTCTGAATACCTTAGAGCTACTGTAGAGTTTTGTAACTGTTAGGTATCTCTTACAGTAATCACCAACAAACAATAAATTGAGGAAAACTTAGAGAACAGAAAGCTGGAATTTGTATTAAGACGGCAGTAACTGCAAGGATAAACAAGATTTGAGGTCCTGTGGCCTCCCAAACCTTCCCACTGATTTCCTGCCATCCTCCCAAGCCCCCTCTCCACTTTTTCTAACAGAAGAAACAAATAACACTTTTCTCTTTCCTATGACACAGCAATGTCCCATAACAGACTCAATATTCCCTATAGCTCAGTGCATGACTGCCCAATACATAGCCCCACCTTATACTAACAGAATAAAAACTGTAAATGCAAATCCCCTCCCTTAAAGTCTCATCTTTTCTAGGCCCACCTCAGCCTATGCCAATTTGATCATAGACCTATCAGTAACATACAAACCTTTTTGGTAGTGCCCATATAACATAAGATTTGGTATGATTTCAACAAAATTTGATAGCATGAAAATGATAGGTATTTTCTAAGGTTTCATATTCAAGCAACTGAAATTAGTTTCACACTACCCAATTTTGTTTTGAAAACACCACCATGTTTATTTTGCATATTACCAAACTCTACAGAAACTGTAGAGGCCACAACTCGAGAGGATCCAAGCTCCAGAACAAAATACTGTATTATTTTTCAATGCTGAGGAAAGAGACATACCTGCATATAAAAATAGGTCGTTCCCTATCACCTGGTATAGCCACTCGATCAACTATCTTGTTTTCTTCTCCAAAGTTCTTAGGTGAATAGATGTCACAAGGGCCTTCAATCAAACCAGCCCTTAAAGTACTCTCACAATTAGATTCATAAACCTGGACCAAAATATCAGAAACCAAAGCAGTCAGGACCTGTAAGAATGATTTTTATTTAAGTAGCAATATAATTTCTAGGTAGAGCTGAAATGGTTCCAACCCAATTCAGGAAAATATAAACTCATCCAGCATAGACATGAAAAATGCTTAAAGAGACTTGCTTCTGGCTTTCATGGCCGAATATAAAGAAGTCTGGTATGCCATACATAAATCACTGTTACCTCATTACTGTCCGGGGCACAAGGATGGGCAACCCCCTCAGGTAAGTCTCCAGGGAAGTAACAAAGGCGGACAATAACCCACTTCAAACCAGTTTGGTTATCCTCCCACATTGCCTGAATCATTAAGAAAAATGCCCTCTCAGAATCAATCACAAAACAAATGCGAACTGCTTGTTCAAATAGAATAGCTAGAACAGAAAAACAAAAGAGAATTTAGAGAGTTCGGTAAAATTGTAGTATACCAAGATATTCAGAATATATCAAGACATTGAATCTTTCCTTTCTTTCTTTTTTATCTCACAGACAAGATTAATATTAGTGGGTTGAAGGAAAGAGGGAAGTCAGTCTGGGATTAACCAGTGGTGAGAAAAAATATTGCTTGTTCCTTGAACAAGTTCTTTAGGAAAAAAAAATATTGATGCATCATGAAAATAAAATTCATAGTTCATATGGTTTTTCAGAATAGGAAGGACTAATTGAATTGAGGATTTTGAAAATGATAGGAGCATGATTTGGATCACCTCACTTGGACATGTTTTTTCCTCCGTTCTAGACAAGAGAAGGTCCATTCATCTTCCTCGAGGCAACAGGATAAACTAGGACCAATTTCCTTCTCTATCTCCCAAATCCCTTGCCATGACTTCAAGCTACATCTATATTAAGTAGTATATGCCCCCTCCCCCACCACCAAAAAAATCTAAGGAAACGATAGCCAAGTCATCAGCATATTTAAATAAAAGAATAACAGATTATACAACACAGCTATTAGCTAAACTTGATCAGATACTTGCCTGGATCTTTGAAGGTGTCAATTTGCCATCAGCAGATAAGCACAGGACATAATCCAGCACTCTGTATCCTACTCCATCAATGAAACAAGACTGATAATATTTTTTCTCATCCACAATTCTATCGACATCACCAGTCCAGTCAACATTACGCAAACTGTTTTCAGAATCCACTGCAAGCACTGGTTCAGAATTGACTGCTGAAGTTTGAAGATGATTTTCCTGTGCATCACCTTGGTTATGTTGTTTCACAACAATATTCGAATTACACTCAGCAGCTCCCCTCATATCAAATTTATACAAATCCTTAACATTAATAATTCCTTTGGTGTTGTCATATTGCCCAGATGGAGCTCCAATGCCATTGAAAAAACCTGCTTGGTCATTATCATTCTGCTTGCTTGACCGACTAACATCATCAGATGCATCTGTAACAGAAAGAGGCTTCACAGAAGACTGTGAATTGTCTACCAGCATATCTATTCTAGGCAATGATTCAGACATTGGAGCCTGTGGTGTAGGTTCATCACTCAATGATCCAGCAGACAGTGATGTACAAGCTGCTCCAATCTTTATATCTTCATTATTTGGACAACTTTCCAACTTTGGTCTCACATCCTTCTTCACAGAAAAGCAGACATCATTTTCATGCAATGCACTTACATAAGCCATCTTTGACTCAGATGATGATTCAGTAACTGCAGAAGTATGGGAGGCATTTTCCTCATTAGACCTTCTGTCAGCAACCACTGTTTGCCGATTCACCTGCTCACTAGCCAGTCCCAATTTCTTCCCAAGAGATGGCTGAACTCCAGCTGTGTTACATGGGACTTTTGGGGCATCTACATTTCTTGTCACACGACCATATTTCGTTGGATATGACTTGCCATGGCTGATATTCAGGCACCTAGGGCAATGCCACTCACCCCTTGGAATACTCTTTTGGTTGCTTATCCCGAGACATCTCAAATGAGAGCCTTTCTCACAGGCATCACAAACAAGTAGACTTTCCACCTCATTCATGGACAATTTGCATGTCTGGCAAGTCAAAGTTTTATTCATATAATCCCTTGAAGGAACCGTCCAAGTAGGATGCTCAGGAGGTTTTGGTAGTAACAGCTTCTGAACCATTGTAAATATTTCCAAATGATGGTTGGAAGTTGGAGCAGTATGAGCAAAGTGCCTGTCAGGGATAGGATAAGGCATACTGACAACTGTTCCAGTTGTTGCCTGTACTGGATTAGCAGTATGCACATGTGATATCAAGGGAGTTTGTTCAGGAGCAGTCAGGTTAGCATTCCCATCAGGCTTGACCATCAGATGTTCTGGCACCTTATTCTTTGTCATAGCATTAGCCAATGCATGATGCTGGCGTTGCAGATGTGGTGCTGCAGTTCTGATGGCATTTTGATCACCGACAGAGAGCACTAAAAATCAAAGAAATGAAGTTTAGTACCAACCCCAAACATGTACTGTCAGCTACAAGCTCATAAGTCACAATAAAGGAAATGCCAGATTACAGATAAAATACCATAAGAAAAGATATGAGAATAAA
This sequence comes from Tamarix chinensis, assembly GCA_030549775.1. Lineage (NCBI taxonomy): Eukaryota > Viridiplantae > Streptophyta > Magnoliopsida > Caryophyllales > Tamaricaceae > Tamarix > Tamarix chinensis. The sequence goes on from CM060176.1 coordinate 12,215,964, forward strand.
TCAGCTGACCTAAAGATCTATCAAAGAGGATGACAAACTATATTAGAAAGTATTAATTATCTTCAAGGAATGATTTTCTGATAGTCCTTCCCAGAAGACTATGAAGTAAAAATAAAAAATGTTATTCAGTTCATATCTATTCACTTCCTAAGAACAAGCTTCCTTTGACTCCCGTATGAATATAATAATAATAAATTTACACCACTGCTAGTGGCTACTTTTCAATGCAATCAAAATAACAAAAATAAACAGTTGTCACTTCAAACAATTAGAGTTGCTATTTGTTCAGTTAGAAAATGATCTAATATCACCAGAAATGAGGGGGGAAAGAGTCGTACACGTGAGCATTACCTGGAACATATGGTATATACGAAGGACCGGTTGGTCTTCCATCAGACCCAAAATGAATAATTTTGGGGGCAAATGCAGATGGTGAATCCCTTTTCACATTGTTACTAGACACGCCCATGGAAGAGGTAGCTGCCAGCTGTATTTCATGAGTTGATGGTTGAGATGACAGAGGTTCAGAACCAGCAGAAGAAACATTGGGTGCAATAGCTCGAAAATTCCCAACTGAAACTGGAATATGACCATTGGCCATTGTCCCACAGCTCTCAACAGATGTCCCCATGCCAGTTTGCAATTTTTGAGATGGAAAAACAGCTTGCTGCGGAGCAGAAAATGCCTTGGGCTCCGCCATCTGCACAAGAATTACATTTCAACAGATCATGATTCAATGGAATCAGTTTAAGTAAACAAGAAATTTTTCCTTGCTCCAATAAAGCTACTCCTGACTCAGGATCAATTTCAACAGCATAATTAGCCAAGATAAGAGAAAAGCTACTTGTTCAGACGTCTGCACAAAAGATGAGGAGATATACACTAAAGGTTGCTGACATAGATTTGAGTTTGAAGAGGGAAATTAGACCATACAGGGGTAAGGTTTCAAGTAGAGTTTCAATGAGCAGATTAGGTTACAAGTGGTAGGAAAAAATTGAGTTTTCACACAAAATGAGAATGGCTACTAAAGATTATTTTTTCTTCCAGACAGTAATTGGAAATAGGCCAAAAGTAGAAAACACTAAAACAAGAATCCAAAAGATTAAAGGTGAGCCAGGAGTTAGAACTTGTGCCTACGTGATACAGCAGTTGACAAAACTTGGGAATATAAAGGCATTCGACAGCAGAACTCATGGTGCATGGATCAACCTCCATATATGGCTTATTACATATGTAATAAGTAATAACAGAGGAACTATTAATCATTTAAAATACCTTAACCAAAGAGTATGCAAGAATTTGCATCCACAAGTACTAAAACTACTATATCTTTTTGAATATATATCAATGAAAAAACAGTAAAAACATTTGCCATTAGTAGATCCAGAGGCAAAAAAGGGAGACACATAAGCATCTTGCTTGGCAAGTGAAGGGACAGACTGCAGTTAACCTTTATATTAACACACTATTTATCATTGGCTCCCAGGATACTTTTCATAAAACCTAGTATTCCACATTTCCAAACAACAGAGCCACTTAAGTTCAAAATAAAACTCTCCCATTAAAAAAATAAAAATAAAAAAAATAAAAAAATCTGATAGTGCCGGTAACCAATGGAAGACTCATAAGCCAGCATGCATCAGATACCGAAATCATTCCATGTTTTTGTTACCCAGAAAAAAAAAGACATTTCTCAAAAATTCTGTAAGTTATAAGATGCTCTTTGCAAATTTTGTCAAGGCAAAACTCATATAATTCTCTCGGGTGGCCAGTCAGTTATTCCCTTGGACAACTATCAACCAATGCTAAAATGATATCAAACTTGTCAAATCAATCACGATCGATAACTTTCCAATAAAGAAATTTATAACGTGATACACGTTTGCTTCACTCCACAAATCCCTCTACCATTTATTAAATTTGTTCACTTTAAACCTTCTTCGATGCACCATCTTAGAGAGCATTGACTCGCAGTTCCTACTATTTCCGAGTCCCCAATTTTAAAAATATGCGCCATTGTACTTCATAATTTAAAAAATTGTTGTTTCCCTTTCTACGTTCTCCATACAAGTACAACACTGTTAGAGAGTACTTGCAAGCAATTACGTACTCATAACAAGTGATCAAATCCCAGGAAATAAGCTGGAGGACAAATAGACAAACATTTCCAGCCAAAACACCCGGTTTCTCAACTAAATTTGATGTGAATCACAAGCAAACAAAATAGGTTAACAAGAACCATCAATTCAAACCAAAACAGCAGAACTGAATCAAATTCAAACCTCACCTTTCGCTGCGCAAGATCCATTTTCTGAAAAATCGAACACTTACGGGGTCCCGTAGCCAGCCTGCGGTCCCTCAGCCTATTAATCCCCAAGTCCTGAATAACACTCCCAAATGCCTCTTTGGGTAAAATGTCCTGAGGCGCTAACCTTTCACATACCGCAACAATTTTAGTCTTCGCTTCAGACATCATATCCTTCTCAACGGCAGTCGGTTCTCTTCCAGCTCTCATATTCACCATCGCCGATAAAACCAAAACCATTTCAGCAATCCTCTGCATCTCTCTATCGGATTCGAATCCTCCATTCCTCATCTTCTTCGTTTCAATCACCGAATCTTCATCCTCCTTACCTCCGATTCCTCGATCATCAACCGATCTCTTCTCACCCACAACCACCGCATTGACCAATGTGGCTTTGGTGGATCCAAAATCCATGGAATCCATTGAGGAACGGAAGTTTTAGATCAACCACAAGCTGAAGAGTCAAATACTCGGATTTAAATGGAAGAACCGAAGAGAATCTGCAAAAGAAGGTAAGATTAATAGCCATAGGGTAGAGAAAAGCGAAAGGGAAAATGAAAACCCTAGAGAATGGGGAGATCGAGGGGAGCTAGTAGTGACTAGTGAGCATGGGACGTTTGAAATTACAAAAAATTGATTCGTTAAATTATATATACCTCCTTCGCGGATAAAAGGGGAGAAGCTAACGGAGTGCGGACTTCGTTTGTGAATATGAAAGATTTGTGCAACACTACTAGCGAGCACAGCAGCCGAGGAGCACAAGACACTTCGGGCCGAGACACAAGGAAAAACGACGAGATTAAGGGAAGATTCAATTTTGCTAAAGAACTATTTCCTTTAATGATCCTTTTTTCTCTAATTTTAGTTCTATTTATCTTATTCTTATTGATCTAATCTTAAATTTATTAACACTATTATCATTTCATAAATTAATAATAATAATAATAATAAAAGTAAGAATATTTATAATAAATACCAATAATAATTATATTAATAAATTGTTAGCAATTATGAATACATTTATTAATATTTAGGTATTATATTTATCTAGTAGTTATTTATATTATTATTATTATTATTAATCATTACTAGTATTATTTATTATAATGATTACTAGTATTATTATTATAGCTATTGTTATTATTGATCATCATTATTGACATTAAATTATTAACTATCATGAATAATGTTAATAGAAACAATAATAATTACTTATATCTAATTTATTTTGATCAATCATAATTACATCTAGTCTGAATATAAGATGGAAAAAAAATAGGCCTTACTTTATGCTATTTAAAACATACTTCTTATGTGTTTTTCTACCAATGAATATAGAATTTTTACAATTCTGTGACATCTCGTGCCACCAATCACAAGTTCCACTAGGGTATGACAATCCAAAAGTTAATAATAATAATAATAAGATAAATTCTATTCAGGTACTTTGACATTTAGCATAATATTTTTAAATATTCTAAGTATTGTATAATTCCATTTAAGAACCTTTGTAGTTAAATTTGTTTTCAATTAAATATTTAAATAGTAAAAATAATTCACATTTATAATTTCATGTAGATATCTACATAAAATTATGTAAAATATATATGATATCAAAAAATGTTAGGCTAAATATAAATATAAAAGTACCTAAATAAAATTTATCTTTAATAATTTAATAATTTCTAGTTTGGTACTTGTTTATTTAGACTTTATTATGTGTGAATGATTAACTCATTTATAAAATAGTGATATTATTTACACACCCAATTTACTAAGTTCACACCCTATAAGTGTCAATTTTTCTTATTTGACAATTCTACCCCTCATTTCACACATCTCCTAACTCTCTTTGATTTCTTTTCATATTTAATCTCTTACGCTAAACCTTCAACATTTCAATCTTTAATACACATTATCATAAAATTTTAGAACCACCCTACCAACGGGCAAATCACTTGCAAACCTCCCCCTGTGCCTCCAACTGGTCCATCACCCACATCTTTCCCTTATGTCAAGTCATTCACCTATAACTCCTCAAATTAGATAAGCTAATTAACCATATAACTCCATCATCAACAAATCACTTGCTCGTAAATCCCAAACCCTTAACCCATAATCGCAAACTCTTAACCACAAACCCTTCACCCTAAACCCTTATTATTATTATTGTTGTTGTTGTTGTTGTTGTTAATAACAACAACAACAACAACAACAATAATAATAATAGTATCAATAATAATGATATAATAATTATCATTATCATTATTATTTTATTAATATTAATAAAAATAAAAATAATACTAATGATAGCATTGCTATTACTAATAATAATAATAATAATACTATTATTAATATTAAATGTAAAAATGTAATAGTATTATTATTATTATTTTATTAATAATAAAATATAATTATTAACATTATTTTTACAATTTTCTAATGAGTGTCTATGGACACTTGTTAAGATAATAATTTATTATCTAAAATAGTATAATTAGTGCATTAAATGTAAATACTCAAGTTAATTCTTATCATTAAATTTTATCTTTATTTCTATTTTTAGTCATCTTAAGGACACTCATTAAAAAAATTTATTAAATAATATAATAATAATGATAATAAGAAAAATATTAATACAATTATCATTACTATTATTCAAAAGAATAATGATAATATTTTTAAAATTATTAAAATTAGTATCATTTATATTAATAATGATATTACTACTTATATTAATAATATAAATAAATTATATTAGTAATAATAACAATAATAATTTATGTGTAAAAATGTAAAAAAAATATAATTCTTTTCTTTAAAATTTAAAATTTTTTACTTTATAAAATTTATTAAGAAAATAATTAATATTTTAATTAATTAAAATAATAAAATACATTAATGTGTGTAAAAATAATAACTGAAAAAAATAATAGCATCATAATTTATTTATTTTGTTAAAATAAAAATAAAAATTAGTAGCAATAATATTTTTTATTTTAATAATAAGAGTCAATAGAATTATAATATATTAATTTTATTCATATAGAAAAAAATTAACATTTTAGCAACAAAAATTAACATCTAATGAATAATAAAATAATATGAAATCATAAGGATTATAAAAAAATAAGCATTTTATTTATTATGATTATTAGTATTAATCATCAACCCTTGACCCCAAAACCATAACCTTCAACCCTTATTATGATTATTATGATGGTTATTATTAATGTTAATAATAATATCAATAGAAGTAGTATAATTAATAATAATATATTTATTATCATTATCATTACTATTTTATTAAAAAATATATTAATATTAAAAAAATAGTAATACTAATGATACCATTGATATTGTTGTTAATACTATTATTCATAATAATAATAATATTTTATTCATAATAAAAATAAAAGTAGTAATAATAATAATATTATGAATATTTATATTATTAGTGATAATAATGATAATAATAATAACCATAATATTAATATAATTATTATTTTCATTAATAATAAAATTATTTTTATATTATTAATATTAATAATAATAAAAATATTGTTATTTATATAATTTTTTAAATTATTATTTTTACACATTCATATATTTTCTTGTTTCAATTATATACAATATTAATTATTTTCTTAATATATTTTATAAAATATGAACATTTAATATTTAAATACACAAATTATATTATTAACATGTTTTCTATAAATTGTTATTATTATTAGTCCTACTAATATTATTCTATTTACATTATTAATATTAGTAGTAATGTAATTATTAATGTAAATGTAAATAATAATATAATTCTCATTAATTTTAATAATGGTTATAGTATTATTACTAATTTTAATAATTATTATATTATGATTTTTAATAATAATAATAATAATAATATATTTTCTTAAAAATAATGATAATAACTATACTAATAAAAATAATACTATTATTATGATGATGATTTATTTTTATATATAATATTAATAATATCATTTTTATTAATATGATTATTGTTAATGATAATATTGTTATTATTAATAATATTAATATAATATAAATAACCTGATTATTCATGAAAATAATAATTTTATGAATATTATGGGTATTATCATTAGTATCATTAACAATATTAATATTCATAATGATAGTAATATTAATGCCCATACTTTTATTATTAATTAAAAAAATGATACCATTATTAATGATATTAACTAATCTTATGATGAAGTCATCTCTTAATACGAAGTTTCCTAAATATTTTCTTTAAAATGGGTAATCTAACATTAAATTCCTTCGTTGTTATTGAGATTGGGTATTCAAAATAATTCATTATTCGATCCATTTTAAAATTTTAATTTTCTAGTTATTATTATCATAGTGTCTTAGGAGGGTGGGAATTATGGATTTTTTTTCACCCATTAAAATGCTTCTTAAGACAAATTATCACATTTCTATCGAAAATATGGCTACAAAGAAAATATTAGTTAATTTTTCCTTTATAACCATATTTTCCATAAAAATGTGATTGCTTGATTACCTTAAGAACTTTATCAATATCTTGACAATGGTTCCCTAGTTCTCACACTCCCAATGCACTATTATAATAATAACTAGAAAATTGAAGCTTTAGGCTCCATTTGGTTTAAAGAAAAAAGTGAGGAAAGGAAAGAAAATTTGAAGGAAAATAAATTCTGCCCATTTGGTTGCTAGGAAAATCTCAAAGAAAGAAAATAAAAAGAAAAATGACGTAGAAAGTTATGCAGTTGGAATTTCCTAAGCTGAAGTCATGGAAAATTAAAAAGTGACGAGGAAAGTAAATACATGCAGCACAGTAACTCCACATTTGATATAATATTTTTCTGGTACCTTGTATTTTTCATAATTTTACTTAGGTAACTCCACTTTTAAATTTTATTTCATTTGGGTATCCAAATAGTAAAAATAGGCTACATTTTTAATTCCATTTAGTGCAATAAAACTGAAATGTGGAGGTACCTAAGTGAAATTATTAAAAATACAGGACTGAAAAATGTTAAGCTAAATGTCAAGGTACCTAACTAAAATTTATCCTAACTAATATATTATAAGTATTGAATAATAATTATATTGTAATTTATCAGATATAACCTTACATGAGTATACTTTTTATATTAAATGGTGATAATATGATATATCATGGAATTTTTTATGTACTAATGTAATATTTTGACTTTTATACTTTTTATTGAATATATAAGGGTATTTAAATAATAATAACAATAATAATGAAGAGGAGGAGGAGGAAGGTGATGATGATGATCAACTTTCCTTAGAAATTTCTTTCTAAAAAACCAAACATAAAAAGTACTTTCTAAGAATTCATTTTTCAAAAAACTTTTCCAACAACCAAACAAAGGAAAAAAAGTTGATTTCTTTCATTTTATTTCCTTCTTTTTTCTTTCCTTTTCATTTTCCTTTCCATACTATTTTCCAAAAATCAAATGGAGCCTTAAGCTTGATAAATTAGTTGATTATTTTGAAGTCCTGATCTCTATAGTGTCTAAGGAACTTAGTGTTGGATTGATTGTTTTTTAAGAAAAGGAGTAGGAAACTTATCATCTTAATTGAGGCGGCCTCATCATAAAATTATTTTTAATCCGTGTTTGTGTGCAGGACGATTATGAAAAAGGGTTTTATATACATGAATCAAACTTTATGCACAATAAAGGTTTACGCCACAACATAAAACGACGTAAATGAATGATGTATGTAACTACTATGACTTGTTGAAATGATATATTAAATTTGTGAATGACATATATTTGTGATCAATGCCTTGTTAAAATGTATGCCTAATAATACGGTTATGACATTTGATGGCCATGATGTAGATATCAAGCCCATGATTGCAAAAGAAAAGTATTTTTTTATCTTTATTAATGTATTCATTTCATATGGTAGATTTCTTGCCAGGGCCATGAGAAACGTAGATACCAAGAAGATAATAATGACATTCATTTGTGACCAACACCTTATAATAAAATGTATGTCTAGCTATTTCTATCTTGTTTGAAAAATTCACTTGCTTGTTATATTTTTGTTATTAATGATTTCATGCATGTATGACATATGATAATTATGATGAATATTTAGGAATAAAAGTAAAGAAAAGAGATAGATAATTCAGATGAAAGAATATATAAGAATGTAATTCATATGCATAAGAAGGCTCTAAAATTCAAAGCTTAGAAGCTTATTGCTTTTAACAAACTTGTTGGAGTTGGAGGAAATGAAATGGAGGATATTAGTGTTAAAAATTTCTCTAGAATGCAATATATATCATTTAAAAATTGTGCTAAAGGAAAGATATTATCCTAGGGCATCACTTTTTATGTAAATGATGGTGTTAAGAGATAATTTTATATTAAGGAGCTCCATGTTAATCAAGGAACAATCGGTGCAGGGTTGTAGATGGAAGGTTGGGAATGGAAGGAACACAACGATGTGGATCAATGCTTACCTAGAGGGCAATGAGGGACAAATGAGATATTAGAGTATGTTCGGAGACATTTTTATACGAGAAGACTAGTGGATGACACTTGTAAAATGTGTTGAAGATTTTTAAGGAGGATAACACAAATGAGATCTTACACACTTCATTTGGTTTCTTCAAAGGGAAGGATCTTCTCTTTTGGAAGCATGAGAGACATGGTAGGTTCGTTATGAGATCAGCCTATAAAGAAGCATTGTTAGAGGGGTGCATAAACGAGGATGTCAATGGACGGTAGTCTAAATTAGATAAGGTTTTGGAGACTCAACATCCTCAATAGAGTGAAGATGTGTATGTGGATGGCCTATAAGGATTTCATTATAGAGAAGTGATAGTCATGGGAGAAATGCATGCAAGTGGGCTTCATGTTAGATCTACAACATTAATTGGCATGAAGTAAGTCTACATATACTAAAAAACTGGGAGTTTATGGTGAGTAGGATGGTGTAGTTTCTTTCATCTTTAGGCCTAAGGGTGTGCGTGTGTGTAAGTGACTCCTAAGGAGTGATTTCATGTGCTTGTGAAAATATTAAAGGATAAGAAGTTAGAAATGACATGCATGTTGATTTGGGCACTATAGAGACATAAGAATAAGGTTTATTGGGAGGATAGAAAATTCCTTCTCTTTCTCATTTACCAGCAGACAATGCAAACTTTTCAGGAGTTTGAGGTGGCTAAAAAAGGTCCCGTGAAGGGCAATTATGTTAGTTACCATAGAGAGGTGCATGGCAGAGGGCATCATCATGATGCTTGAGATAGACACAGGCACATAAGGGGATATTCAATTAGAACAACGATGGAGCATGCTTCGAGTAGAAGGGGTTCTTATAAGAGTTAATTAGGAGAGGATGCTTGAGGCTACTAATAAATTGGAGATGAGATGTAATGATGTATGATAGGACTGTAAATGAGTTGAGTCAGTTCGGTATTCGGCTCGGCTCGGTTCGCTAAAAGCTCAGTTCGACTCATTCATTTAATTAAATGAGTCGAGCCCAAGCCTCGCTTTTAGGCTCGTTTATTAAACGAGCCGAGCTTGAGCTCGAAAAAGTAAGGCTCAATTTATTTTTTGGCTTTGGCTCATGAACTTGGCTTGTTAAAAGTTCGGCTCAGCTCATTCGTTTAGTTAAACGAGTCAAGCTCAAGCCCAGGGATGTTCGGCTTGGCTCGTTTACAACCCTAATGTCTGATTAGCAAAGGCTCTTTGTGTGAGATATGTGCTACAAAGGCCTATCAATGTTGCTTCACATCTGTTAACGTAGAAACTAATGCATAGGAGGTTTATTTAAAATAAACCTCATCTCCCAGGGTGGAGAAGATATATCTTTAACCTTGAGAAAATTGTTAGAGATTGTCACCTTCTACTGTCTATTGTCACTTGTATACTATTACACATTACTTTAGAGAAACTAGTATAGTTACACCCACTCTCACAAGAGAGGCTACCGCATAAGCTAGGATATTGTGGAATAAGAGGAAACATTGTACAGGATATTATTTGGTTAGAGGAATGCCTAATAGGCTTATTATTATTATTATTATTATTATTAAATAGATACTTTTATCATCTTTAACACGACATCATTGAAAACTCTATCTATTTATGCAAAAAAGTAATAATAGCAAATATGAGTAAAGTCAAGAAATAAAACTAACAATATTAGAAGAGAAAAAACAACAAATTCTCCTAATTTTTCAATTCATTCCTTGAATATAAGAAATTTAGGCTCAAATTTATTTACAATGTAAAAGTCTATATATTCAAATTCTTTATTACAAAAGTCTGTAAGTCTAAATCTTAATTTTAGACTTGTTTTGAAACAAGCACAAACCCACCTCAATTTAATTCATTTACAACCCTATCTATAATTATACCTTGAAGATAAAAGATTATAAAACAATAACACTATAATTAACCAATAACACATAGCTTAAATGATACCTATCTGCCAGAGCTCACTCTTTATTAGGATTCAATCTCTAGCCTTTGCCAAAAATATAAAAAATAAAAACACTAAAACACGGCCCTTACCAAAACATAAAAAATGATAACACTAAAACAAGTTCTAAAGATAAAATCACATGATAATTTCAATAATGAAGTGATAATGTATAATCCTACCAAATAATATCTAAGATCATGACAAATATAATTAAAACATCTTTTTTTTTGCCAGATAAATACACCATTTGGAGAATGATCTACTAGATTTAACGTGAAGTCAAATGATTTGGTGTGTACTTTAAATTTTTTATCTGAAGATATTTTATACTAAATAGTGATTAAAATATAAAATATGTTTAAGACTCCATAAATGACGTTACAAATCATTTAGCTAGCTAACTGTAGTGAATATCACTACTAGTACTTACACCGAACATTGCAGAAGCTCCCCTCCTCCACATGGAAAGATAAAAGGATAACAAAAGGGTCGAGAACCCAGAGAAACAAAATCTCAAAATTGCTAGATTTCACAACCCAGAATCACGATTCAACCGAACACAAGCATTCTTCTCAAGGACTAGTCTCTCTTCGTATTTCACAAGAATAAATGTCTAGAATCTGTATCGCTATCCAATAACAGAAAGTTTACAATGTGATGCACACTACTGTAACAAGAAAATTTTGAAGGATGACAACCATGGCAAAGAGCTCCGCAGAAGGCAGCATTCTTGCTAATGCTCTGTGAGTAAATCTGGAAGTTGGATGGTTAAATTATGCGGAATCATAGACAACCAACTTCACATCCATTACTGACATGAACCAGATACACACCGGTTTACGGAGCTTCTAAAAAACATCTCCTATATTTGCTGTGTACAATGGCAACTGCCGTCAAAGAAAATAATCTGGCGCTGGCTTCTTTGCAGGTGCTCCTCTTGATTCCTGCAACACAGTTTTCATATGATTCTCAGTAAGCTAAAACAGGTGCTAGAGCTACCCCGGCAAACCAGATACAGAGATCAAAACTCTTCACTTTTTGGATTGTCTGATGACAGAACAAAAATATTGAGACACCAAAAATTCTACTATCAAGGCCCTGCGCACTAAATTTCAGGAACTGTAACTCATTAATGGACAAAGATGATAAAATTTCAAGTTGAAAACCAAACACAATAACAAAGTAAGCAACTGTAAACAAAGTAGTGTGGAAAGATAAACAAACCTGTGGAGCAGCTTCAAAGACACGAAACTGCTTATTGAGATTCTCGTCTAACTCAAGAATTGCAGCCACATTCCCACATCTGCAATGTGACAAACAAGGAATAATTTCCTAAATGTCCAACTATAACTCATGAACTCAGTAAAGAAACTATATATGGTATTGTTGTTGGAACACTTATAATTAGGGCTGCTGACAAACCAAGCCGGCTCGCAAGCTTTTTGGGCTTGGCTTATTAACGGCTCGGCTCGGCTCGGCTATTAAACGAGCTAAAAAATTAGGCTCAAGCTTGGCTCGATTATTAAACAAGTCAAGCTTAAGCATAATAAATTTGGACTCGAACTCGTTTACAGTGCAAAAGCTCAAGAACTCGGCTCGTTTACCATCAAAGCTTGAGAGTTGGCACGTTAAAAGTTCGGCTCGACTTGTTAAAAGCTCGGCTCGTTTATAAAAAAATCAAGCTCAGGCTTTATTTTTTAGCTCATTTAGTAAATGAGCTTAGCCCAAGCCTACCCCTGGCTCGGCTCGGCTTGGTTCATTAACAGCCCTACTTATAATCACTATTTGGCTCAATTTTGTACCAACTAGGACTAAGTTGCCCTTTCTGTCATGTTGCATGCAGCTCCTCAGTAGTAGCGTTTGTTCGAATGCTCTATTTTGGAGATCATCATTGGTCTTCAATGATGGGTAGAGCTTTTAGTCTCCATTATGGAGATTGTCTTGACGTACTTCAAAAGTGGATGGAACAGAAGTTTGAAAGAGTATGAAGGTTGAGTAGGAGAGAGGAGGAAGAAATATAAAAGAGGACGGAAGAGTATGAGGAAGGGAACAAATGAGTAATAGGAGGAACAGAAGAACAAATCAGGCTGAGAGTAGCCAAAGAAGAGGTGTTCTATCAGGGAAGAAAGGGAAGATCAGTAAAACACGTATTAATTGGTCAAACAAAGTTAATTGTATTCTAACTTTGTTGAGAGTAGAATAGGAAAGGTATGAGCCAAATAGTAAACACTAAACATGGATGAGCTAAATAGCACTTAAGTTTTTCTTTTTTTTACAAAAAAGTACTGGTAAAAAAAAAATTACCCTGTACCTGTAACAATAATTTGGAGCTGACCAGACTGTAACAATCTGGTCATTGAACATCCACTTGTAACCTTCCATAACTAATTGATGGGCACGGCATATGTAGTCAATATTATTTGTGCGATTGAATTGGGAAACTATGCTACCACCAAAAAGGTAGCCAGCACCACGAGGACTCATTCCCCAAGCATCCACAATATCTTCAGGATCTGACCATAAAAGGTCACACATAGCGCCATCATGAGGCACTTCTTGCTTCCTGTCAATTATTCGTATCTGCCAAACAAGTATGTGTCAACTCCCTGGATGTCGAATGTTGCATTGGAAGACCCAAACCGCCCCCTTTATGACAGAGACACAATGAAAAGAAAACCCAATAAAACTGCAAGTGTCACGTTATTCTAACCTGGTCTAATGTTACTATGGCAGGAGAAAGGCCGCCGTGAACACTAAAGACTTTGTTCTCGATTAGAGCTGAAAGACTGTAGAAGAATCAAAGGCAGTGTTTAGCTACAACAATGAAATTGTTAGGAAAAATTTATTAAAAGAATAAAAGCACAATTCAAGCCAGCTGTCATGGAATTAGAATATGTATGCTAGACGATATGCAAGAAAATATAAATGCAGTTCAAAATGCCCCGCAGACCCATCAACCACTATAAGTTGGCATTCAAGGAGGAAAGGTATACAATGTGGCATAAGATAATCAGAGCACATTGTCACTGCACAACCTGTATATGCTTCAAAAAGAATTCTGATAAGAAATCAACCATCAATTGAACATTTAGATAATTCATTAACATAATCTGGTAGAAACATTTTCATTTACGATGAACTACAAATGACAACAATCCAGTATGAAATCCCACCATTAGCAGGGTTCTGGACATCTGGTTTACCGTCAACTAGATTGGGCTAGTGAAGGACTGTTTCCAAATCAAAAGAATACTTGGTATTGTTCAACAAAGGATTTTATTGAACTGGGTATAAAAGTAAATTTAATATACCTTAAATAATCAAATATATCAGTACAGTATCTCCAAACATTGACAGAGCCATATTTACGGAGGCACTCATCATAGAAACCATAAACCTGCAGTAGAAAGGAGAGTTAATTATACTACAGCAATTATTTCCAATCACAAGAACAGAATTCCACCAACTGTACAAACCTGTGTTATTTGACGGCTCTCATGGTTTCCTCTAATTAACGTTATTCGATCTGGATATCTCACCTACAAGTTTGCAGTTATCCTCTTAATTCAAGTAACACTCACCCTTAAAACACAAAAAAGGGAAACCAAAATAATTTTCACCTTCAAAGCAGTATCAAAACTCAGCATAGAGCAAGAAAATTCTGTCGGCAACAAAAATGGAGGATAAAGTGAAATTAACAGTGTCAGCAATGACAGAAGTGATGCACAAGTCTCATTATTACTTTCAGCCATCTTGATTCAAAGTAGTACTATGCATAGGATGTTAGTATTTTTTTTTATTATAAAAAAACCAACAATGAGAAACAAAAAAAGAAAAGAAAAAAACATCACTTGAACTTTTATGTAATAAACAAACCACAAAAATATACTTAAAAGAGTTTCACAAATCAATGAAAAAAGAAACCCTAAGTTCATACCTGAAATTCAAGTTACCAAAAGGAAAAAAGACAGATAAATTTCAATGGTCTAGCTTTTAGGTCTCTGCCACCCTCATAACATTGTTATTGACCAGACCAGCTGGTTCATCCACGAACAAATTGGTTGTTTGGTCTGACAGAACAAAAAAAAGGATTATTAAACTGAAAGGTCAAAGCCAGTTGAATCTGCCGGTCGAGCCAGTTTGCGTACTTTATGACTTTTTTTCCTTTTTATAAAAATATAATATAATTTGCCATTATTGAGCTTAGGATCTTTGGTTAAAACTATTATTCCCTCTGTTTGACAATAAAGTTATATAGGTCACTTTTTCTTCCAAAACTTATTTCAAGATATAGGTCATATTCCGGAAACTCAAACAAATCAAATGATAACTTTCCTAATATACCCTTTTTTCTCTCCTAAATTAATTAATAATCGATCAAGTTACCAAAAGTATATTAGTCATCTTAGACATTTTATCCCTTAGCTAAAAGTAACCTATATTGTAAAGCAGAGGAAGTAACTCTCTATTCCCTATACTATACTACAATATTTTACTATTTCTATAGGTACCGTAATTATAATAGTTATAGCTACTAAAATTGGTTGTAGCGAGGTCAAATTGACTGAACCGTGCACTGCTCACATGCCTAGTTGCTAGCGACAATTCACTTTATGGGTTTGAAAACAAAGCTTCAAACTGAATAGTTCTTCAAGAATCTTTCATAATAAACTTGCATCAGCCATCAAGTAACCATCAGTATCAAACGTGTCAGATTCCTGATTGATGACCACCAGTACATAATAGAGCTGAATTGAAATTCATAATCCATCAATCATGAATTCTAGGCTTCTAGCAGTGTCCTTACCCTTAGTTCAAGATATAAATTTAATCAAGTAGCTTCTTATCCCCTTTTCTATATAAAGCTTGTTATGATTTTGTTTGAACAGGAGAATCCAGCCAACTAGAACTCAATGTTTGCATAGAAAGACTACAGGAAAATAAACAAATTGATGACGGAACTGAACCAACACAGCTTACAACTCATGGAGAACGGTTTTTTTGCCCAAAAAAAATGTATCTTCCATGGCCAGACTTTAACTATTATGAAGGGAGTAAAAGGAAATAGTACCTTAAGGGCAAGCAAGAGTAGGAATGTCTCAACAGAATAAAATCCTCTGTCCACAAAATCTCCCAAAAACAAGTAGTTCGTCTTCGGGCAGTCGCCTCCCACTTTGAACAGCTCTTTCATGTCGTAAAACTGTCCATGAATGTCGCCACATATCTAAAGGCAATATACAACAAATACTTGTCAAAAGCATCAAACGCCTCAAATAAACCGCACCAAAAGTTGTACGACCAAAACTGTGCTCAGAATAACAAGGGCTGGACAGGACATATAGAACTGCTAAGACGCCCAAAGTAATCAATCTGCAACTTAACATGACAACTCATAATAAGAGTTTCAATCCTTTACAGCACCCTTGTATCTAAATTTATAAGCTGAAAGTTGCACAATTAAAAAGCACTCAGGCTGTCAGGCAAGGCATATAAGATTGTTAATTCAACAGCTCCATTCATGAACCGGCGAGCTTTATATCTACTACTTAAAGAAAAATTTCGTTCATCTTCCATATCGTCACACCAGACGATGATATTCTAACCTTATTGTGCTTTTCAAACCTTCACAATATTATGCAACACAATATGATTGCCAAGTGTCATAGGCCACTCATATCAACAATATTACAACACAACAAGAGCAAATCGGCAGCATCCAAGGAACAGTTAAAAACAAGGGTTTCAGACCCCACCCATTTGATTGAGACACACAATCGAATTTTCATAAGTATGCAAAATTGGATGTTAATTACAAGATCGTGTGATTCACACAATTCCATATATGTATATCCACGATATTAGGCAGTTCGCAGAAATATCAGACTTCAAAGTATTTGCCGTAAACAAGCTTTTTAATCTTCTCTTATTCTTTCCGGACCAGGAGTACATGGTCTTGACCTGACATCCAACATCATCTCTTCATCCTCAGAATTTGCACGATTTATGTATTTCCAACTTGGATCGGGCATAATATCCAGCCGATCTCCAGTTCATAAAAATCTAGGACAGCCTAGGGATATCAACCATCAGGCAGGTATTTTGCCACTATTTTATACTTAATAAACTTGCCAAGGTCTGGCAGATAAGCACTAAACACTTGCTCTCCCGGGAAACACAAGAGCTCGCAACAGGGAAATCCGCAGTTTCCCTCTTTTGCTAGAGAGTCGGGTTTATTACCGCATCCATCTATGGAAGTACATCTCGCGAACTTTCTTTCCCTCCGGAACTACACGAACAATTAAAACCAAACTCACAAAATTTAGCCCCAAAAACAGTTCAGTGACTCAATTGCCCTAATCCTCTTCCCAAAAAAACCTCACAAAGCTAAACGCAGTTAGATTCAACATTAACAAACCACTATTATGCACAAGAATAAGTTCCATTGAGACTTACAGTAACAGGCGCATCGACCCTTTGGACGTTGCTCTCCTCGACTAAGATTTCCATGGCTTTGAGACATAGAGCTTTTACTTCCGATTCTTTCAGCGGTTCACACCGCTTAAGTTGTTCTATTTGTTTGTCAAGGTCCGACATCTTTGTGTAGCTTCTCTCTATTCCCAGGCGCTCGGACCCGAAGGACCAGAGGGCTGATTCGTGCAACGGGAAGGAGGAGCTCCCACCGTCTTGCTCTGGTTCACTACCCTCCTCTCCGGTCGGGCGCTTTTCTTTATTGTTCGTCAAATTATTATAATGGAGGCCCCGATTTGATAAATAATTTTTTTTAAATGAAATAATGTAAATTATACGTTTAGTTTCTGTTTTAAAAGCCATCTAATATTTCTAATAATAATTATTAAAAAATGATAAAGATAACAAACAAAAAAATAAAAAGATTATGCCAACTTAATAAAATAGTGGGCCGTAATAATCTACCAACTATATATATATATCATAATATAATAGGCTGCATATACAAATGTTATAATATAATTTTCCTGTGGTTTTAAAATTAAGCCTCACCACTTATTTATTGTGGCAAGTTCATTAATTGGTTTTGTTTGTTATGTGGATGGATTCATGGCTGGGCATACTCAACCAATAAATAATAATCTTTATAGTATATATTTGTACGGTATTGCCAATAAATAAATAAATACGAATTAATATTTATGTTGGTTCTATATATATAACAAGCCGAGCTTAATTATTATCAGCATACAACAGCTGTAATACTCCAAAAATTTACTTAACTTAATCCTACGTCATTAGCACCCTAATTTGATTCTACTATCAAGAAATCTTATTGTTATCATTAACCAAATTTCTTAATGTCGAAACTTTAATTGAAATAGAAACCTTGATTCGGATAAACCGTAATTTATAAACTAAAATCAAAACCTGCTAAAATTTCCACTAATCCAAATTACTTGGCTAATATGAAATTTCCTAATCTAATCCTAATCCCCAACCCTTCTCTCTTTTCCTTTTCTTTCTCCTTTTCTTTTCTTCCTTTCTTCCCTTTTCTTCCTTTTTCTTTTCCTTTCTTTATCCTTCTTCTCCTACACCGATTTTGTGGCGTGAAGGAATTGAGTTCCTCTGCACTTGTCTCCCACATGCACCATGACACCATCATCCCTGCCACCCTCATGCCTATCTTCTTTTTCTTCTTCTCTTTCCCTGTGCACCACCATCACTTCCTCGCCACTCTTCTTCTTCCTGCTACTGCTCTATTTCAACGGTCAGCCACCATCACCATCACACTCCCTGCTTTCCTCTCTCGTGCACATCTCCTTCGCGTGCCATCATCATCATCCTCACCCCTCGTGCCTTTGTCTGATCGCCATCAATTTCAACCATCACCATCACCCCTAGTTTTTTTCTTTTCTTCTTCTCGTCGTCGTCATCACTCCTCTGTCATTCTCCTCCTTGGCACGCCACCATACTAGTATATATACACCTCCTTCCCTCCATTTTATTGTCATCCATCAGCTCCTCAACCTTCTCCTCTTATTCCTCCTCCTTTCTCCTTCTTCCTCATCCTTCTTCCCTATTTTTGGCGTTCAAACCATCCAAGCCACCACCGAGCACCACCCAAGCCACCACTCATCGTTCTTTGGCCTGTGGATTAACCACCAAGGTTGCCTCGACCTTCTCCCTCGCCATCGCCCGCCATTACCACCAACCACAACCTGTTTTCCCTTCTTCTTCCCTTAGTTCGTTGTAGTGTTGTAGAGTGCACGGCTGTGCAATCTTTGCATCGTTTGGTCGTGCGTCTTTTTTTTCTCTCAGCCTGGTGCTGCACAGCCGTGCAACTTTTACACCGCCTGACCGTGCGTCTTTTCTCCTCTCGACCTGTTGTGCACTGTTGTTATACAACCGTGCAACTTTTGCACCGCCTAGTAGTACAACTTCTTTTTTTGGTCGTGCACCCCTATTTTCACCCCAAACCTTGTCCAAACACCACCAAAATTTAACCATATCTCCACCACACATTCTTCTACACTTCCATACAATTCAAGCTTTTATTTCACTCCGATAAATTTCATTTTTACCCTCCTATACCTTAACTTCCCTCTCAAATTTTAATCTTTGATCCTAATCGTATTTTATCTTCTTTTCGTAGGCGATCTTCCGTTGATCTCAGAGGAGGTATAGGATTTATGTGCATAGAGCCCGGTGTTATTGTTGGTAATGATACATGTCGTAGCTAGGGATTTATGTGATACTTATATTTTTGTATGTACTTTTGCATTGAGTATGTTGTATTGAATAATTTATTTATGGAAATGTTATGAACTGATATTATTGAGAGCAATGAAATTATGTAGATTCGTATTTGGATATAATGTCGGATACAAGATATCTATGAAAAACTAAAGATATGTACTTTAGATATTGATTGGAAATTTATATGTTTTGGGTTTCATAAGGCCTTGGGAGAATACGATTGACTTGACTACCTTGAGGGTGTTATGATCATTTGAGGATAATTACATGGTCGTACATATATTGTTCAATTGTATGTCTTGTGCATTTTATATGAATTCAGCATGATAATATACAATCAACTCTGAATAAGTTACTAATCATTTAAAGTGAAAGATCACGTGAGTCGAGCTGAGGTGTTTATATGGCTCCGTTCCACTGAATAATAATAATGGCTCGGGTGTGTTGTTCCCAAGAGGTGCTTCGGTCCATTTTGCAAGATTAAGAATAGTAGGGCCCCATATTCAACGTGAATGATAATATAATTAAGAGTTAAAGTATAAATGAAAATATACTAATCATTTAAAGTGGAAGATTACGTGAGTCGGGATCGAGGTGTTGAGTCCGTTCCACTAGATAATAATAGTGGCTCAGGTGTGTTGTCCCTAAGAGGTGCTTCAGACCATTCCATCGGTTTAATAATAGTGGTTCAGGAGTATTTTACTTTGAGAGGTGTTGGCTCTATTCCACCGGATAATAATAGTAGCTCGGGTGTGTTGTCTCCGAGAGGTGTTTCAGACCGTTCCACCTATTTAAGAATAGTGGGGTTCCTGAACTCAATGTAAATAAAAGATTAAAATATGGTATATCTAATGAAAAACCTGGAATCGGTACTTATTTGGCTTTCTTTGATTTATGCATGTATGATTTTTTTTATGATAATTCTTGTAACCCTGCTTGACTGTATTGTTACTTTACTCACTAAGCATATTGGTCATCTATTTTATGGGTGTTTCTCAATCCAATGAGTAGATGACTCAGATATTTATGTGTAGGTCAATGAGGACCAGGTGGATGAATTCATAGCCTTTGATGCTATATATGTGGATGAGTGATTTATTCGTATCAGGGTTTAGGCGTAGAGTCATGTTATTCGGATGATAGTTTTACCCGGATATCTTTTTGGACTCTTAGTTCCATGAAATCCTTTTTTGTTGTATTTTGATATTTTAATTAGATTTGATCTCCAAACACTTATTTAATGTTATTAAAAGTTGTCTCGTTTCTTAAATTTTCTAATTGTTTTGCCTTGTGATTGATGTAAGGATGGTGGGGTAAGCCAGACTTATGTCAATTACAACAGTAACACCCAACTATTTGATTATACGCTTTCGCTTAAAATGAAATTTTTTAGTAGTAAATTTTGAGGTATTACAACAGCTATCACTATTCATTACTTATCCATACTCATAATAAACTTAAGGCGTAGTTAATATTGAGGATGTTAATGATGATACTTAAATTAAGGCATCTACTGTAACACCCCCAAAATTCACTACTAAAAAATTTTATTTTATTTAGGTGTTGTTTGGTATTACTTATTTTTAATAACTACTTTTAAATAAAAACTACTTTTATAAATCTACTTTTAAAAAAATACTTTTATAAGTAAAATATATGTTTGTTTTTTACTTTTATTATATAAGTGATTAATGCTAAAAAACTACTTATTGTACCTTATTAGTGTTTGGTTTTTATTTTTCTACAAAATTACTTTTTCTTTTCCATCTTTAGTTTTTATCTTCCTATATATATCTTTTAGTAATAATTACTATATAAATTATGTAATATTAAATATTAAAAAGCATTTGAAACATTAATAAGTATAAAAAATATATAAAGATATTACAAAGTACTAAAAATTATAAATTTATTAAACAAAATTATGAACAACTACTAAAACAAACTTTATGAATTTATTAAAACTCATTTCTCTTACGAGAAATAGATTGTTGACTCTTAAAACACTTGTTACTTGACTTTTCCTTTTGAATTACTTTAACTGATATATCATTGTTTTTCATTTGAATTAATTATTTATCATCAGTTACTATAGGGTAATTTTGAATAAATAAATAAAATGTTACAATACATGTTTAAAAATATTAATTTAATTTATTTTAATTTATTTTAATATTTATGTTGATAGATATATTATTTGAATAATCAAGACTAAAATCTGCTCTCGTATCCTTGCCGTGTACTTTTGGCCCCTTTCTCACCAGACAAATGTGCTTGCGACTTTGAATTAATCTTTTTCTCTCAGGTCATAACTTTTTCTCGGGTCTTACGTAATAATTAATCAAACACGCCTCCCAGTGCTGCCAGGCTCTCCTCTCTCGGCGTGTATTTGTTTTAAACGAAAATTTTACTAAACATGTACTATAGCGCCTACGAAAGTAATTTTAGTTAAGTAGTAAAAGTAGGTTAAATCTACTTATTAATTTTAGCTTATAAAAAGTAGTTTTAAGGAATTAATTTTAAAAATAACTTTTATAAAGTGAAACAAAACAGTAATAATTAATCTAAAATAAATTTTTATAATTAATTATACAAAAAACTACTTTTATTAAGTTAAAACAAACAGGCTCTTAAAAGAGTTAGTGGAAGGAAAATACAAGACTATGAATTCAAGGGATATTACCACCACATTTAGTACTAGACCGGTTCACTCATACCGTTCCAGTACCAAGTGCTAAGGCTAAATAATAAAATACCAATTGCTAGAAATTCAACCATATTTAAATTAGAGTAACACAAGTAAACATTTTATAAGAATAGATTCCACCAATGGTGGTTACAAGAACAAAATTACATTTAAACCAGACATTAGAAGAGGAAGAATGAAATCCTAAAAGTCCTGATAATCCTTACGCTCTTTTCCGTTGCCCACTTGAATAGCTCTTGAACAAGGACCTGCAAGGGACACTGCCCATTGAATAGGCAAGGGCCCCACGAATGGAACCCTTTAGTACTACGGTATTGAGTAACCCTTTAAAACACACTTAAAAGTAGGTCCACAATGTAACACATGATATACCACTACACCCATACATAACAACAGGTGTAAACATAATATTCAGATCCATACATTCACATATTTGACAAGTCAATCAGATATTAATGGTGCATACATAATATTCACTTTCGTACATTTGCATACTTAACAAATCAATCAAATATTGATAGGTCATAATGAACAATCGATGCTTTTAGGGCCTTAAAGCCATTAGTCCATCATTAATCAATCATTTCGGATTATAAATATCCATGTGAGTGTGAAAACTTCACTATTATAGCCGGTGGACAGGAATACATACAGGGTAGAATGCTCCTGACCACTATTATTCGTCGGTGGACCGGTCTCTAGGGCAAAACGCTACTGGCCATTATTATTCACTGGTGGACCGGTCTGGCCCCAACTCACACGGTGTTTCACTGTAAGTGATTAGTGTATTTCCCATGTCTTAGCTTCATTATGTTTGGTTTGTTGAGCACGGAATCCCCCACTATTATAGCCGGTGGATCGAAAATCATGCAGAATAAAACGCTCCCGGCCACTATTATTTGCCGGTGGACCGATCTCCAGGGCACCCCGGCTCCTGGCCACTATTGTAATACCCCGTATTTTTAAAATCCAGATTTATTAAGTTTAATGATTTTATTAGCGTAATTTGATGTAAACAATTAATTATTTTAATTTCGATTCGTTTTATGGATTTATCAACGATTTTGAATTCATAATTGTATGTAATTAATCATTTTCGGGAAGTAATATTTTATCGACATTTTAATTAATTGAATGTAATATTTTCGGGAATTTTAAATTAAAAATAGTTTCGGAACTTATTTAAGAATTTCTTTTTGAAATTAATTTTCTTCCGTTCTACGCTTTTTAGTTTGTGGAAAACCGATTTCGGAAATTATTAAAATTAGTCTTGACTTATTAGAATTTGACTTAAAAATTTTATTATATACTTTTAAATAATTTTTTGAGGTCTTATAATACATTTCCGTAAATAATATAAATTTTGTGTTCGTTGTTAAATCCTTCCGAAAACGTTTTCAAAAGTCTTTATATAGCCTTTTTACTAATTTTAAGCCTTCGGATCCGGTCAAAATAAATTTTTGATTAAATAAATTTTAGATAAAATCTTCTACTAATATTTTGATGTTTTTGGTATTTTATCTAATGTGTATTTGTAAAAAAAAAAAAAAAAAAAAACCCGCACCCTGCCCCGACCGGCGCCCCCCTCCCTTCTTTTTCTTCTCTCTTCCCTTTCCCCGACCCCCTGTCTCGCAACCCTAACCCTAACCCTAGCCGACCCCCCTCGCGCCTCTCCATCTCCCCAGCTCCTCCTCCCTACTCCCCCCTTGTCGATCGTCGGCCTCCAACTGCCGACCAGCACCGTCGACGCAACAGCAGCAGTCGAAGCCACGCCCAGCAGCGCACAGGAGCAGCAGCGGCGGCAGAGCGCAGCAGCAACGAGCCGCACCGCTTGCGCTACCGCCCGGTCACCGGCGAGCTCGGGCGATCACCGGCGAGCAGTCCTTAGCCTCCGACGAAGCTTCCCCGACCTCCCTTTGCCCCGATTTGTCAGTTTTTCATTTGGTATAATTTCCGAAAAAACCCTAACCTTGTTTTGATTAATTGGGTATGAATTAGCTTATAAAAAGCTAAATTGATTGTTTGTTTATGTATGTATATGCTGTAAGATTGATTTGGATAGGTTAATTGTATGGTTATGTTGAGATTTTGGAAAAATTGGATTTTTAGCCGGGTTATGCCCAAATTTTTCGGATCCGCCCGTTTTTGCGATTTCGGACAAATTGATTATACAATATGTTTTAAAATGTATCCAATTTCATTTTGGAACCGTCAATTTGAGAAATTTATGCAGGTTTTATCGGAATTTGATTCCTAGATCAAATTTTGGGTGTAATGAAATTGGGTTGTATAATTGAGCCATTCCGCTCAATTGATTTTATAGTATCGTTTAAAATGTATTTAATTTTATATTGGAAGTGTTGATTTGGGAAAATTGTGCGTAATTGACCGGAATTAGATTTTTAGGTCAAAACTTCCGCGGGTTTAAATTGGTTTGGGTAATCGGGTTATTTTATTCAATTGACTATATAAATTACATTAGAATATGTTTAATTACATTTCCGAACCGTCAATTGATATGTTTTGGCAAGAATTAATCGGATTTGCGTTCCGGGCTCAAAAACCCTAATTGAGCTAAATTGTGTATTTCTTTTACTAGTTTTGAGCAATTGATTATTTGATATGTTATAAAATGTGTTTAATTGCATTTCTAAACATTCAATTTGATTAAATTTATAGAATTTTAACGAGTTGTATTTTCGGGCCTAAAACCCTAAATTTCAAGTGAAATTATGAAGTCGATTGCTTGTATTGTTGTTTTTTTTTCTAAAATTGAATGTATAGAAATAGTTGAAATGGTATTAATTGCTTTCTAATACCTTTAATTTGAATTAATTAAATGGAATTACTTGAGTTTGTGTTATGGGCTTTGAAACCCTAATTTTCGGGGATGATTTTATAAAATTGATTTTGCTATGTGTATTTTATCTAATCGAATTCTATCTTTGGTTTTTAAATCATTTAAATTCTGTTCTAACCTAATCGGGTTGGATTTGGTTCTATGTAAATGGTTAGATTACCTATTTAGTTGTAAAACCTAATAAATAAGTTATTTTCGATAAATTAACTTATGATCGATTATTCCTTCTCGGGCTTTCCAAATTAAGTTGAAATGTCCCGAGTGATATTTGTATTAATCCGTTTTGATTTAGTTGTAACCTTAAATCTTAATAAAGCTATGCTTTTAAGTTCTAAGTTTTAGACACGTTTTCTAAGAGAGATAATTTGTGTCGTTTGTGTGTATTTAATTAGAGTATGTGAATTATTGATTGATAGGATAGTTTCTAATTTAGTTTTTCGATTTCTATCGGATCTAGGAAAGCTTTCTCATGGATCCACGAGCTAGGGATCTCTCTCCCTCTTACGTCGCTTAGCTAGCTTCGGATCCAGGTAAGTCTCTACTTACCTCTACTTGTGGGTGTTTAGTAAGGACGAAGCTAATGGCCTTGTGCTATGTGTGACATGGATGTGTTGAATGTTGTGTATGCCATGCTATGCCATGTATTATATGATTTGTGTATAACTTGCCTTATGTGTAGCGCAGCTTGGAGATTGAGGTATGCTGTATGTGTTCCCATGATATGAGCATGACATGTATATGTGTGATGTTTATGATGTATTATGTTATGGCCCTCTAGGACATGCATAATAGGATAAATGGTAATACGAGTTGGGAACCATCATGGGAGTCTTGAAGTTTGTATGATGGTATTAATGTTCTAGGGCGGTACTAATGGTTCACATGGTGGTATTCGGGTTGTATGGTGGTATTTATGATTTTATGGAGGTATTAATGTTGTATGGTGGTGTTAGGGTTTGTATGGTGGTATTAATGTTCGTATGGTAGTATTAATGATTGCACAATGGTATTAATGGCTTATGGTGGTATTAGGGTTTGCATGGTGGTATTATGGTTGGAATGGTGGTATTAGGGTTCGCATGGTGGTATTAGGGTTTGTATGGTGGTATTTATGATTTTATGGAGGTATTAATGTTGTATGGCGGTATTAGGGTTTGTATGGTGGTATTTGTGATTTCATGGTGGTATTAATGGCTTATGGCGGTATTAGGGTTTGCATGGTGGTATTATGGTTGTATGGTGGTATTAATGTTTTTATGGTGGTATTAGGGTCTGCATGGTGGAATTAGGGTTTTGCATGGGAGTTAATGATTGTATGGGATTTAGGGTCGTATGAAAAGTTCGAGAGGTTGTGGGATGTGTAACGTTTGCGTGGGAGTAAAATTTACGTATGATAGGTTGATTTGGGATGTAAGGAAGTTAATGCAAGTATGATTTGGGTGTTTAACAGTTTTGGATGGAGAATAGTACGCGGAGTATTATCAGGGTATGAAGGAGACAGAATTGGGGTTTGGAGTGATTAACTCTGGGTCGTTGTGATTAAGCAGGGTTGGAGTAGCTAATTGTGATTTGTCGAGGATAATTAAGGTTTGAGATGGCTAAGTATGGTTGTTATGGTAAAATAGGGTTAAGAGTGGTTAACCACGGTTTGGTGTGGACAATTAGGGTTGGTTATGGTTGCTTAGAGTTGTTTGGTGTTATCATGTGTATTTATTGACTAAAGTGTAGTTATGAATGTGGGATTTTATTTGTTGTGATGTGTACAGTATAAAGAGGATGATTTATGCATGTCAAGGGTGATGTGTGATTTAATAAGACACTGATAAGACATTAATCACGTAAAGCGAAAGATGTCGAGCCGAGCCTGTGATCCGGTCCACCGGCTATAATAGTGGATCAGAGGCGTTTTGCCCTGTGCGATTATTTTTCGGTCCACCGGCTATAATAGTGGATCAGAGGCATTTTGCCCTGTGCGATTATTTTCTGGTCCACCGGCTATAATAGTGGATCAGAGGCGTTCTGCCCTGTGCGATATCTTCCGGTCCACCGGCTATAATAGTGGGGGATCTCGTGCTCGACAAACCAACCGTATAAGTTAATCCATGGGAAATCTACTAAGTACTTAAAGCGAAACACCATGTGAGTCGGGGCTGTGATCCGGTCCACTGGCTATAATAGTGGATCAGAGGCGTTTTGCCCTGTGCGATTATTTTCCGGTCCACCGGCTATAATAGTGGATCAGAGGCGTTCTGCCCTGTGCGTATATTTTCCGGTCCATCGGCTATAATAGTGGGGCTCCCGCGCTCACATGGATTATTAAAGAATATGTGTGAAATGAACATATTATTAATGAGAATAAAGAATAAGTCTAATTGGACCATGGCCATTGTCTATATTACCACATGCTGCTTATGTGCATAATGTGTCACTTTATATTTCAGTTATACCCTGCTTATACGTTAAATGGGATGTGCATATGTTTTATATGTTACTATAGTTGTATGGTAAGATACATGCCGTGAGTTGTGAATATGTATGATATTATATCAACGTGCTGTACTAGGATTTAATACGCACTTGATGTTATAGTACGTCTCTTCCATAAGATAGGGTAGTGGAACTTACTCAGTATTGGACCCGTACTGATACTACATTGGTTGAATGGGTCCTGTAATGATCCACCGATGGTGGGGAGCAGACCTCTTGTGCAGGTTGATACTGTGTTGGGGTGGAAGGCTTGACTTGAGTGAGTAGGCGATCCGGATATTTATCATTCGGGATTTGTTTTGTTTAATTGTATTCACCTTTGAAAGTTGCAAGTATTGTATTTAGATTTCTAAGGGTTTGTAATTGACTTTTAATTCCTCGTAACGCTGTTATGCTTTAAAACTCGGATTTAATTGTTTGACAGGTTTTAGCCTTGCATATAACATGAGATAGATGGTTGACATTTATCTTGTGTTAGATGTGGCGGTAACATTTCCCAAATTCGCTCCTAACTTCCGCTTTATTCTTTCAAAAAAAATTTTCAGGAGTGAACTTTGGGGGTGTTACAACTATTATTCGCCGGTGGACCGGTCTGGGTCCGGCTCAACAATCTTCCTCTGTAAGTGATTAGTGTCTTATTCATATCTTATTCGAAAGTATTTCACCCTTGACATGTATGTCACCGATTTCTACTTCTATCCTCCCGAGAGGGCCCATCTTATATCTTGAGACCTTTGCGCCTCTTATCACACCCCGTCATCCATTTCCCCTTACATTTACTCATAACTAAAACCCAAATCCTAAGGGTGTGGGTTAAGGCCCATCACCTTATAACATTAAAATTCTCTTCCTACCACTCTCTAGGGTTTCCCCTGAAACCCTAATCGGACCTATGTGGCCCAACCTTTCTTTTATCGTCCAATACCTCATCTCATTTAGGTTCAACCCAAATCCCATCACTCTACTCACCAATCATATATGTGACCGTGAAGTCCTATTTGGCCGCTCAAACCCTAACACCTTTCTTACGTAAGGATTATCCCATGCAAACCCTAGAAACCTCCCATGCAAGAGTTGCATCACTCATTCATTTTGATCATAATCTCCTTCTATTTTTTCCCTCCCAGATCATGAGATATTAAGGTCAATATCGTGTCCCCTTAGTCAACTCACTTCCCCTTTGTTCCTTTTTATCCTTTTACCCCATGTCATATTATTAAACATCCTAGCATGCATGTCCTAGAGGATCACATCATATAACATCGTACGCTCAACATATATAATCATCATCCACATGCTATAAGGAAGTCACATAAGCATACATCACTCGAAGTTGCGCTACAAATGATTATTCATTAAGCATAAAGTACATAATATGTCATAACATATGGCACACGAGGCATATAATGCACACATTGTTGTTCTTAGCCACATCCCTACTCGGTTTGGGCTACCAAGTTATCTCCCACACTTATTAGGTCACTAATCATCCTTCATAATTGTTATACTTATCATAATTCCCATTTGATTGGTTAGATAAACGAATTGCCCTTCTCATTCGTTATAATTACTAAATCGCCCTTTAGTTGAATAAATTACCAAATTACCCTTCTACATTATCATAATTACCAATTTGCCATTTAGTTGGTTAAATCACCAATTTGCCCTTCCCTATTATCATAATTACCAAATTACCCTTTAGTTGGTTAAATTATCAAATTGCTCTTTTATATTATCATCTTTACCAAATTACCCTTCTCCATTATTAAAATTACCAAATTGCCCTTCTCCATTATTACAACTACCAATTTACCCTTTAGTTGGTTATACTACCATATTGCCCTTCTCTATTATCATAATTACCACATTACCCTTTAGTTGGTTAAATTACCAAATTGCCCTTTCTCCATTATTATAACTACAAATTTACCCTTTAGTTGGTTATACTACCAAATTGCCATTCTCTATTATCATAATTACCAAATTACCCTTTAGTTGGTTAAATTATCAAATTGTCCTTTCTCCATTATTATAACTACTAATTTACCCTTTAGTTGGTTATACTACCAAATTGCCCTTCTCTATTATCATAATTACCAAATTACACTTTAGTTGGTTAAATTACCAAATTGCCCTTTCTCCATTATTATAACTACCAATTTACCCTTTAGTTGGTTATACTACCAAATTGCCCTTCTCTATTATCATAATTACCAAATTACCCTTTAGTTGGTTAAATTACCAAATTGCCCTTTCTCCATTATTATAACTACCAATTTACCCTTTAGTTGGTTATACTACCAAATTGCCCTTCTCTATTATCATAATTACCAAATTACCCTTTAGTTGGTTAAATTACCAAATTGCCCTTTCTCCATTATTATAACTACCAATTTACCCTTTAGTTGGTTATATTACTAAATTACCCTTCTCTATAATCATAATTTAATTACCAAATTATACTTCACTGTTATCATAATTACCAAATTACCACTTACTTCCAAATTTACCATAACATCCTTTTATTTAGAAAATTACCCTTCTACCCCTTACTTCCAAATTTACCATAATGTCCTTTTATTTATAAAGTTACTATTTTACCCCTTACTTCCAAAGTTACCATAATGTCCTTTTATTTATAAAATTACCATTGTACCCCTTTACTTATAAAATTACCATTTTACCCTTTTGATACAAAATTGCAGTTTTATCCTTTACCTCCAAAATTATCATTGTACCCCTTACTTTCAATATTACTATAATGCCCTTTTACTTATAAAATTACCATTTTGTTCTTTACTTATAAAATTACCATTTTATCCTTTACTTATAAAATTACCATTTTACCCTTTACTTATAAAATTACCATATTGCCCTTTACTTATAAAATTACCATTTTTCCATTTACTTATAAAATTACTATATTTCCCTTTACCTCTAAAATTACCACAATACCCATTTTTCTTACAAATTACAAATTTACCCTTTTACTTATAAAATTATCATTTTACCCTTTTCTTCTAAAATTACCATCTTGTCCCCTTATTACACCACTTTTATTAAATTAACATCACTACATGGAATAGTAATATTAATACTCTATTCACAATATCCAACTCCACCAACTATTATATTTTAATATAATACTTATTAGCACCCACACATATTAGGCCACATTCTTGCACAAGACATATTACTAAAATGCCCCTAGGGCTCACAATAATATTATTCATGCATAAATGGTCACAATAACATAACATAACATAACATGGATAAGTACTTAACACTTTCATTAATAGCCAAACTCTTTCCTTAAGCAATATTTCCACACATAGTACATAAACTAGCATACTTTTCTTTTTATTAATCAATACAAGCAAATATATATATTGTATTAACAAAACATATAACAAGCATAAAATCGTATTAAAAACCCTAATGTGCTAACAAATGTTTATCCATGCGTATAAGTGGGGTTTAACGATTTCCTTAATTCTCGCAAAATCGAACCTTACTGGTATCCCGATTAAAGATTCAAGCTTTGATTGCAAAACATATCCCTAAGAATAATATCAATATTTATCACATTAGAAATATTAAAACTGAAAGAATAAAACTTTATAGAATTAATTAATGAAATACTTAGCTTAAATATTATTATACCTTAAAATTTATGAACTAAAATAACCAAGGTATGTAGCAACTCATGCTGCTCATGGAGCATGAGCTACATGCAAAATAAAAAGAGGAAGGCTCGAAGGGGGTGAAAGAAAAGGAATGATGGGCTATTTTTGGGTTGGGGTCTTTAGGCTAGGAGAGAAGGTAGACGGGGGAGGATTTAGGGCAAGGGAAGGGTGCAGGAGTGAAGAGGGGGTGTAGTTGGCGATTGGGGATGGGTTGTCGGCGGCCAAAGGCGGCGGCGACGAGGCTGCAAAATGGGCTGCAAGAGTGGGCGCGGCTGAGAAGGAAGGAAAAGAGAGGAGGAAAATGAAGGTGTGTGGGGGCTGGTTTTGGTAAAAGGAGATGTGGGGGTGGTAGAGGAGGTTGCAGGGAGTGGATTAGTGGTTTGGGTGGTAGCAAAGGTGGTCGTAAGACGGCGAATGGAGGGGTTGCAGGGAGGTTGCCGATAAGGAGAGAAAGAAGGGAAAAAGAAGAGGGGGAGAGAAGGGACTGCAGGGCTAGAGGGGGTATTGTGGTGGTGCAAGGTTGGGGTAGAGGGTGGCAGGGAGTGGTGCAGGGGTTTTTATGCGGTGGTGGTGCAAAACAAAGGGAAAAGAGATGGAGGGGAAGAAAATGAAGGGAAGGAGATCGGGGGAAAAGGGCTCGAAAAATATAGGGCAGGAAGGCCAATGATGAGAAGAAAAAGAAGAGGGAGGAGAGGGCAACAGGTGGCTGATCGGGTGGCAATGTCTAGGGTGACAGGGAAGTGGTAGGGTGGCACGGAGAGGGAAGGAAATAAGGGGAAAAGGGAGGCCATGCGTGATGGGGGTGCATGGTCGGTTGGGTCT
This sequence comes from Tamarix chinensis, assembly GCA_030549775.1. NCBI lineage: Eukaryota > Viridiplantae > Streptophyta > Magnoliopsida > Caryophyllales > Tamaricaceae > Tamarix > Tamarix chinensis. The sequence continues at coordinate 12,248,036 of CM060176.1, forward strand.
AAAATGGTGAAAAAAAGGACGAGAGAGAGAGAGAGAGAGAGAGTTGTAGTGGTGGTAGGGCAGTGGCCGGCGTGCCTGAGGTGGCAGACATGGCGACGGGGACAAGTCGGGGGCGCTGGGTTGAGGCAAAAAAAGAGGAAGAAAGGAAGGGGAGCAGGCCGGGCGTGGGAAAAAAAAAGAACTAGGCCGACCCAAGTAGGGGGAGAAAAGAAGAAAGAAAAGAGGGAGCTGGGTTGGGTTGTTGCGCCGGAGGGGTGGGTTGCCCGAGCGGGAGAAGGAAAGGAGGGAAGGGGGTGGGCCGGAGGCCCAGGCGTAGGGGGAGGGGAGAGCAGGCCTAACGCGGGTGAAAGAATTATCTTTCTTAATATTGGAGCCAATCATATTAAATGTTCTTGATAATATGTCTATGCTTGGTATTGAAAACAATTCGAGATATTCTTGCAGGTATGTTACATATTTGCAAGGAGAAGATGTTAACACACCTTAAAGTGTACAAGTATTCAAAGCATACAAGACTATGGCATACATGGGATGACACTATAGCAAGATATGGTGGTGATTGTCATTAGTTATATTAAACTTGTTGTAAACCCTAAGTGTATTTTATGTAAGCTAAGGTTTGATGTCATTTCATGTATGTACCATAGTTGATTGTGTGGCTTTGTAATGTTAGTCATTAATATCATTTAGACAATGATATTGTGATTAAGATTAGGCATTATATGGGCGTAATTCAAGTAGGATAATTTAGCTTGAATTAAGGGAAGGAACCGGCTGGGTTAAGCCTTGATTGTACCGGCTACTCTCCCTCCCTATATATACCCTTGTACACGCATAAGTTGAAGAGAAGAAGGTCATTTGAATAAAAATTACCAAGTTAAGACTTGTTTTTCTCTCCTTTGGAGTAGTAGATATCCATAAGTGCCGGGAATTTCTTTCACATTCTTTGTTCAAATTTGAATGCAACTTCAACCTTCAAACTCATTCAACCTTCCAACCTGAAACTTTATTCGAGTTTAATTCATCTAAACCGAGGGAGTCTTGCAATTTCATTCCACCAACGTAACTGTCCATTGGTAATAGATCCTGCTTCCTTCCCTCCCCTTTGATCCACATTAGAAGGGGTGGGCCGGAGGCCCAGGCACAGGGGGAGGGGAGAGTAGGCCTGGCATGGGCGGCTCGAAGGAGGAAAAATGAGAAAGAAAGGAAAAAAGGAAAAAAGGAAAAAAGGAAAAACGGGAGAATTTAAAATAATTTAATTTATAAAATAATAGATGTAATATTTTTAAAAAATAAATTTATTTAATGTAATTAAATATATGGGCTTAAAAAAGATAATTTCAGTAAAATATTGGTTTGAAAAATTATTTAAATAAAAAGAGTATGATAAAATAAAAAAAATATTTATTTTAATTTATTAAATATTCCTATCCACTTTTATACACTCAAAAATCCATAAAATAGTTAAATTAAATAAATTTAAAGGCTAATTTTTCCTAAATAAAAGCTATTTATTAATTTATAAGTTTTTAAAATTTCGAGGGATTACATCACTACCCCCTTAAAGAAAAACTTCGTACCCGAAGTTTACGCCTTAGCACTAGGGTTACAAAGAGGGATCCTAAGTTACTTGGGGTAACTACCCCCTTAAAGAAAAACCTACTTAAATACAGAAAACAACTATGCACATAATTAATACTACAAACAATTATGCGGGACCCGAAGGTAAGTTTGAAGAAGTTGTAGCAGGATCGATTGCTTGCCCATCTGCTTCGATTAACGACGTTGAACATGTTGCTCCAATCGCCTCTTTCTGCCGCCACCTTCATTCCACTCCTCTCCATCTAGGCAACCGTCAACACCCCAACTTCCACCATCCTTCTCCCTCTCCTTTTCCCAGCACTCAAATCTCGCTCTTTTCTTCTCTTTTTTGGTCACTGCCGCATACCACTGCCGGTGCCGCCTGTCACCTGTAATCCCCCGAAATTTTAAAAGACTATAATTTAATAAATAAAATTTATTTGGGATAAATTATCCTTTAAATCTATTTAATTTAATTATTTTATGGATTTTTGAGTATATAAAATTGGATATAAATATTTAATAAGTTAAAATAAATATTTTTTTATTTTATCATACCCTTTTTATTTAAATAATTTTTCAAACCATTATTTTACTAAAATTATCCTTTTTAAACTCTTATATTTTAATTATATTAAATTAAATTATTAAATAAATTTATTACCCAAAATATTCTATTTTATTTTTTTTATAAATTAAATTATTTTATTGAATTCCATTTTTCCTTTTCTTTTTCCTTTTCCCCCTTTTCCTTCTCCTTTTTCTCTTTTCTTTCTTTCTCCCTTTCTTTCCTTGGGCCGCCGGCCTTAGCCTGCCTTGCCTCCCTCCTGCGCATTGGGCCATAGGCCCACTCTTCTCCCCCCTCCTTCTCTCGCGTCGTCAGCCCAAGCTGCCCCTCCCTCCTTCCTTTTCTTTCCTTCTCCCCCGACCCTACACGCCTGTCGCACCAGCCCCTCCCCTTCTTCTTCTTTCTTTCTTCTTCCTCTTTCCCTGGCGAAAATCCTGACCACTCGCCCTCACTACCACCCTACCTGCAATGCCCTCTCCCCCTACTACTTCCCCTATCTCTCTCTCTCTCTCGTCGTTTTCTTGCACCATCCTGGCCCCACCATCCCTCTCTCCCTGCCCCCATGCCCTGCCATATCTCTTCTCCCTCTCCCTACAACTCCTATTTCCCTACCACCCTACCGCCGCCCTCGAGTTCCCTATCCCCTCCCTTCTCTTCCTCTTCTTTTTCTTCCTCCTTCCCTGCCTCGTTCTGCATTCTTTCTCGAACTCCCCATGCTCCCCGACCCTCTTTTTCTTCCTTTCTCCTACTTCCCTCATCCTCCCTATTTTGCTTCGCCGCTGCCGCCTAAACAGCCACCTGCACCACCCCTTTCCACCCTCTACCTCACCCCCGAACGATCACAGCACCCATCAAGCCACCCCACAACCTCCTTCTTCCTCCTCTCTTCTTTTTCTCTTCTTTCCCTCCTTTTTCGGCAACCACCTTGTACAACCTCGATCCGCCGCCGTTCCACCGCCTCTACTGCCACCTGGATCAGCAAAATAATCCCTACAATCCCCTCTACCATCCCCAAACCTCCTTTGGCCGAAACCACCACCCGAAAGCCTTCATTTTCCCTCTCCCTTTTCCTTCCTTCTCAGCCATCCATCTCTACTCACCTCAGTAGCACCACTTCGCAGCCTCGCTGTCGCCGCCTCCGCCACCCTTTATCCGCCGTCAACCCATCCCCGACCACCACCTACACCCCCTCTCCACCTCTACATCCTTCCCTTGCCTTAAATTCTCCCCTGCATGCCTTTTTTCTTAGCCTAAAATCCCTAACTAGAAAATGTCCATTTTCCTCTTTTCACCCACCTTCGAGCCCCTTCCTCCTCCTTTCTTTGCAAGCAACTCATGCTGCATAAGCAGGATGAGCTACTTCCTTTCTTGATTTAGTTGGTAATAATTTTTAAGGTATAATAATATTTTAATTCAAGTATTTGATTAATTAAGCATTATAAAGTTTTATACTTTGATTTTTATGATTTCTAACATAATAAACCTTGATATTATTTTTAGGTATTGGTTTTGATAATCAAAGCTTGAACCTTTAACCGAAATACCGGTAAGGTTCGTTTTTGCGAAAATCAAGGTAATCGTTAAATCCCACTTAAACGCATGGATTAACGTATGTTAGCACATTAGGATTTTTAATATATTATTACGCTTGATATATGTTAGTTGATATCATATATGTAGTTTCTTGTGATGTTTGATAAAAAAAGAAGCATGTTAGGTTATATGTTATGTATGGAAATATTGTTTAAGGTAAGAGTTTGGTTGTTAATGAAAATGTTAAGTATTATCCATGTTGTATTATGTTATTATGATCCTTAATACATGGTTAATATTTTTGTGAGCCTTAAGGGTATTTTAGTAATATATCTTGTACAAGAATATGGCCTAATATATATATAGGTGCTAATAAGTATTATATTAAATATAATAGTTGTGGGTGAGGTGTTAATATTCATATTTCATATGGAGATGATAATTTAATATAAGTGGAGTAATAAGGGGCATAAATGGTAATTTTTAATTAAAAAGGGTATTAGGGTAATTTTGGAGGTAAGGGCAAAGTGGTAATTTTGTAATTAAAGGGTAAAAGGATAATTTTGGAGATAAAGGGTATTATGGTAATTTTGGAGATAAAGGGTATTATGGTAATTTTGGAGGCAAGGGTAAAATGGTAGATTTGTAAGTAAAAGGATAAATTGGTAATTTTGGAGGTAAGGGATAAAATGGTAATTTTGGAAGTAAAAAGGATAAAGTGGTAAATTGTAAATGAAAAGGGGTAAATTGGTAATTTTGAAATTAAGGGGGTGAAATGGTAATTTATAAGTGAAAAGGGTAAGGTGGTAAATTGTAAATGAAAAAGGGGTAAATTGGTAATTTTGGAAGTAAGGAGGTACATATTTGAAATTCGTAATCCCCACACATGAGTCGTAACTCCCATACACATAACTCGAAATCCCCTGCACATAGAGGCCTTCTATCACCCCAATATAATGCTATGGTGCATTTAATTTTGGAAGTAAAGGGGCAACATGGTAATTTTGTGAATAAAGGGTAAAATAATAATTAAAGGGAAGTTAGTAATTTTGAAATTAAAGAGCAAAATAGTAATTTTGTAATTAAAGAAAAATGGTAATTTTGTAATTAAAGGGGCAAAAAGGTAATTTTGTGAACAAAGGATAAAATAGTAATTAAAGGGTAAATTAGTAGTTTTGTAATTAAAGGGTAAAATGGTAATTTCATAATTAAAGGTCAAAATCGTAATTTTGTAGTTAAAGGGAAAAATGGTAATTTCATAATTAAAGGGGAAAAATGATAATTTTGTGAATAAAGGGTGTTATGGTAAATTTTGGAAGTTAAGGGGTAAATGGTGAATTTAAAAGTAAAAGGGTAAAATGATAATTTTATAAATAAAAGGGGTAAAGTGGAAATCGAAAAGGAGTAACTTGGTAATTATGATAATATAGAAGGACAATTTGGTAATTTAAATAACTAAAGGGAATTTGGTAAATTTAATAATGGAGAAGGGTATTTTGGTAATTATGATCATATAAAAGGGTAATTTGGTAATTTAACCAACTGGAGGATAATTTGGTAATTTTGATAATAGAGAAGGGTAGTTTGGTAATTATGATAATAGAGAATGGTAATTTGGTAATTAACCAAATAAGGGGATAATTTGGTGATTAGGATAATGAGGGAGGATAATTTGGTAATTTGACAAACTCAAGGGCAATTTATTAATTATAATAAAGGAAAAAGGGCACAGTGGTAATCTAACCAACCAAATCGAAAATATATTAAGTGTAACGGTTATGAAGGGGGACTATTGACCTAATAAGTATGGGAGATAACTTGGTAACCTAAATCGAGTAAGGGGTAACTTGGTAATTATGTAACAAGGAGAGTAATATGGTAATTTTTCAAGTAAGGAAGGGATGACTTAAAAATTATATAAGTAAGGGGCAAATGAGTAATTTGTACCTAACATGCCGTTGCGATTGTAAAATTTCGTAATATAACGCTGAATAGTAAGATAAGAGTATTTGATAATTAGTAAGTACTACGAGAACGAATTTTGATTCAGAATTAGATGAGATTAGGATGGCGTTAATGATTCTTCTATGTTACCTTGGATAACCGTTCGAATAAGAAATATCTAACGATATCTGAACGATTGAAAGTGAATAATTATCTGATGATTGTACTTTTGTGATCACCTTAATTCAGATACTAATACTTAAAGTGAAAGACCTCGAGATCGGGAATGGTGGCTCTTTAGGAGTCGCTACCCTAAAGACGTGGTTTAGCCCATGATTATTTTGGTATTTGCTGTTGTGCCTTTGTGCCTCAGCTAGGCCTTATATCTTACTCTATCTAGCTTTACGGACCTAGTTAGGGGGTATGCATACTTATGGATTAGGTGTCCTTATCGGTAGGGTACTGAGTTAGCTTTATGCACCAGTACGACCAGGGTACCTTTGCGTCCCTGGGTTGATAGTTGAAGGGTACTGAGTAGCTTTTATGCACCAGTGCGATTGGTGTACCTTTGTGTCCCGGGATCTTGATCTCCCTATCGAGGCAAATAAATGGAATTGTTGTGCTGATTAAAAAGGGAAAACACTAATTGTTAAAGTGAAAGATTAATGAGTCGAGCCCAGTTGAATTATATTATGAGTACCGATCTACCGAAAATAATAGTGGCCCAGGATGGTTTGTCCTTGATGACGTTTATGAGTATCGATCCATCGGATGTAATGGTGGCCCAGGATGTGTTGCCCTGGATGATGTATATTATATTCCAATCCATCGACCATGATGGTGGGGGTCCCAAGCTCAATAAATTTGATTTGGTTATGAATAAATTATGGAAAAATACTAATCACTTATAGTGGAATACCATGTGAGTCAGAGCCAGACCGATCCACCGGCGAATAATAGTGGCCAGGAGCGTTTTTCCCTGCATGACCGGTCCACCGACGAATAATAGTGGGGTTCCCGCACTCACACGAATAATTATAATCGGATATGATTGATAAGGATGGACTAAGGGCTTAAGGCCTAGAAGTATCAATTGTTCTTTATGGCCTATTAATATCTGATTGATTTGTTAAGTATGTGGTTGTATGACAATGGATATTAAATATTTACCTTTCATTGTGTATGTATGTAGTAGCATGTGTTGCATTGTGGGCCTGTTGTTAAGTGTGATTTAAAGGGTTACTCAATACCATAGTACTGAAGGGTTTCATTCATGGGCCCCTGCCTATTCAATGGGCAATGTCCCTTGCGAGTCTTTTTTTAGGTGCTATTCAAGTGGGCCCTCGAAAAAGAGCGTAAGGAACTATCCGGAAAGTCCTAGGGTTGTATTTATTCCCTTTTTAAACATTATTTTGATGTGGGCTTTGTTTTCTTGTAACCACCATTGGTGGATTATATTCTTATAAAATGTTTAATTGCGCTACTCTGATTAATCATTGGTTTGAGTTTCTCGTAAGTTGTATTTTTCTCCTTTAGCCTTAATACTTGGTACTGGAACGATAGGAGTGAACCGGTCTGGTACTAAGTGTGACGATAATATCTTTAGAATTCACAGTTTTATTATTTTGCTTCCGCTAATTCTTTTTAATAAAATAAAATTTTTTAATAGTAAATTTTGGGGGTGTCACATCACCACCAACCCAAGGTGGTACCCTAAATCCTCTCAACCCTTAAACCTTAATTATACAAGCTTTATTTATTTAATTTTATTATATTACTATTATTTTATTATTATTATTATTATTATTATTATTATTATTATTATTATTAATGTTAATATTATTATTACTATATTGAGGGCCGAAACCCTATTTTGTTTTTATTTTAATTATTATTAATATTATTATTATTGTTATTATTATTATTATTAGTAGTAGTAGTAATAGTAGTAGTAGTATTAGTATTAGTATTGGTATTATTATTATTTTAATGTAGGGTTGAAACCCTACTTTACATTATTTTCGATTAATATCATCATCATCATCATTATTATTATTATTTCGGTGAAGGGTCGAAGCCCTTATTCCACAATTATTTTGAATTATACCATTATTATTATTATTATTATTATTATCATTATTATTTTTTTAGTATCATTATTATTATTATGGTAAAATCTTCAAACCTTACATTATCATCTTTTCCAATATTACTATTATTACTATTATGCTTAAAAATATTAGCATTTAGTTAGTGTTACTATTATTATATTATCTATAACTCTAATCTTAGAATAAATTAGGAAATTATAGTATTTTTGGTAGGAGGGAATCTAATCCTTAGTTTTTCCCTCTTATAGGAGATAGCAGTCAAAACCTTAAGGAGGAGTATGAGTGTGCTCCAAAACCGGTGTCGTGTTAGGTAATGGTGTAGCTAAGGCCTTATGTATGTAATGTGTTTTGTATGCTTTGTATGCCATGTGCCATGATATGTGATATATCTTATATGTATTGTTATAACTATTTTATGTGTAGTGTGGCTTGGAGTTGAGGTATGTTCATGTGTTATTTTATGGCATGCGTATAATATGTTTAAACTGTGATTATGATGTGTCCTTTTAGGACATGCATGCTAGGTTATGTAATGTGATGATATGGAGTGAAAGGATGTGGATTTGACCTAAATGTTGCATGACCATGAATGGAAGAATCTAGGGTTTGTATGGACGAATCTAGGGTTTTACACGGATGAATTTAGGGTTTTGCTTGAAAAAGTTTAAAAGGTTGCATGGGATGTGTAAAGTCTGCATGTGGGTGAATTTTACGTATGGAAATTTGATTTGGGGTGTGAGGAAGGTAATGGAAGTATTGTTTGGGTGTTTGAACACTTTGGATGAAAAATAGTACGTGGGATAGTATAAGGGTACATAGGAGACCGATATAGGGTTTGGTGTGGCTACTTAGGGTTTCGTGATCACACGTGTACTTGGTGAGTAAAGTATGATGATGAGGGTGGAATATATGGGTTGTGATGTGTGGAGTGTTAAAATGATTTGGGTAGTGTGAGGTGGGGTAGGATGGGCCACATAAACCTAAATTAGGGTTTCAGGGAAAAACCCTAGAGCGAGGCAGTGACACATACATAGGAGATGGGCTCTAGTGTGATTTAGAGTAAGGAGGAAAGGATGTTGGGTCAAGTTAGGAGGTGCATGAGTCTTATGATGTGTGATGAGTCCTTTTGGAGGATAAGTGTAGAGGGAGTTAGTCATGTATGTCTAGGGTGAAACTTCTGAATAAGACACTTAAGACATTAATCATGTAAAGAGGAAGATTATTGAGTCGGGTTCAAACCGATCCACTGGTAAGGAATAGTGGTTAGGGCGCCCCAACCTATATGTGACCGATCCACCGGCTATAATAGTGGTTAGGTACATATTGCCCTATATGTGACCAATCCATCGGCTATAATAATGGGGGATCCCGAGCTCAATAAACCAAACCTTGAGTTTGCTAAGACACATAAAAGATACTAAGTACTTATAGTGGAATACCATGTGCGTAGGAGCCAAATCGATCCACTGGTAAGGAATAGTTGTTAGGGCGTCCCGCCCTATAAGTGACCATTCCACCGAATAAAATAGTGGGATTTCCGTACTCGCATGGATTGATAAAAGGCAAGGCGTGAAATGAATTCTGATCAAAGATTAATTAATTTATTAATCCGGACTATAAATGGGCCTTTATGTATTTACTTGAATGATCATATGCTATTACGTTATCATGTTGGACTATATGCTTTTGTATGTTAATCTTAGTGCACGGTTACCTTACTTAGTATGTAACGTACTGATCGCCCTTTTAATGGGTGTTGCTCCTTCCCACGAGTAGAGGGCCCTTTTGACTTTGTGCAAATGGGTGATGCTTATTTTGATGCCTTCGATGTTTATGAGGCATCAGGCGGGGCCAAGTGTTGAGCATGTACTTGGCTCGTGGATCGAGAGTGGCGTGGCTGGACTTCCCATTTATGATTTTCTATCTTTGTTTTAGTTTCCTAAGACATAACTTTTATCGTCTGTAAACTTATCTTGTCTTAAGAAACTTTGACTGTGTACGCTGGATTATGACTCTTATTTTCGCACTCTGAATTCTATCTCATAATCATTTAATACTTATTTGAAGTCTTATTTGGATTTGACTATGATGATTATTAAATAATCCTTTTTAGCTTTAGCACTTGGTACGAGAACAGTAGGAGTAAACCGGTCTGGTACTAAGTGTGGCGGTAACATTCCCGAAATTCACAGGGTTTAATTTAATTGCTTCCGTTTTTTTAAAAAGTAAATTTTGGGGTGTTACAACCATCCCAGATGACCTCTACATTCAAGTTATTGATCCACATGACTCCTAAGAATGACCATACCCAATGTCTCATCACATTGTATTAATTCCCCTATCTCGGTTGTCACCTCTATAAATAAGAGGTCTTGTAACCGTTTATGGCATTCATAAATTAATACAATCAATTTATGTTTTCACTCTCTCCTCTCTGTTTTGCCTTCGATCCTTCACTTACACATAATCTAGATTTTACCCTTAGAACACCTTGGTTTACATTCTTGACACAATAACAAGTGTCATATAAGGGAACTCTTACAAAAATTCATGTCTCCAACACAACCCTCTCACTGACGTAAGGCAAGTACTAGTGACCTCTTGAGGGAATATCACCTTATCAATATTGCTCAACTTCAGGTTGGGAATGCCAAGATCTGAGCATCTATTCGGACATGCTAGTTCCTCTCATATATACTCTCCCTCTAACTACCTCACCTTTTGGACCATCATTAGCACCCCCACTTAGAAATCAAGAACAACTCTCTCCTTAATAAATTCTATATGAGGCCTTAAACCCTTTAAAGAGAGAGTCAAAAGCCAGACTTCATAGCAATATAATATAGGAGGAAGACACGGAATCAACAAAGGGCATCCAAGGTAAAAAGGGTAAGAAGTGACAAGCAACAATAATGTTTAAACCCTCTAAGGAGACACAAGCACCAAAGACATAGAAGCCCCAAATTTAGGGCCGGCAAACACTAGGATGATCCAGATAGATGTGGAGACTAAGGGCATGAATATTCAAGGGACAAGAGGGAAGAAGAAGATTCCACTAGTAGGCTGATAGATAGAAGAGTCACCGATGACCTTCAAGTAGAGGTGGCTGATGGGTCATATAGGTTGGGTTTGGGTTTGGTCAATTTGAGTTGGGTTAAAATTGGGTTTGCCATAAAATTGGGTTGGATTCATGTTTGGGTTGGGTATCTTTCAAGTTTAGGTCCAATTTGAGTAATAGTGATTCAAATCGGGTGCGTGTTGGGTCAAGTCATTTTAGATTAAGAGAATATAAGGTTGGGGGGTCTGATCTAACACATCGAGTTTCTTTGGGTTTGGGTTTACAGACTTTGGGTCGGATTTGGTTTGGATCAATTGATTCAGATCTACAAATTATATGTCGGATTGGGTTTGGGTCAGATTATTTCAATTCAAAATTTATATTGACATTGATTATTATTAATTTAATATAATAAATAAATAATTTTTTATGATGTATTATTATTGTTATATTTATTATAGTATTTTTTATTATAGTATATGTAATAATATAACTAATTATTATCATAAAGTGTGTAATAATAATACTAATACTAATAGTAATAATAATAATAAATTAGTAGTAGTAGTATAGTTTTTGTTATAAAGACAATTATAAATATTCTTATATGCATAATTATAATGATTTTTATGAATGTTATGATAATTATAATTATCATGTTAATTACAATAATTATTGTTATTATTATTATTATCATCATCATCATCTTTATAAATATAATAACCATTATTATTATTATTAAAAATATAAATATAAATTTTATTATTGTCATTATAATAATATGTATTATATTTATAATTATAAATTTTATGTTTATAGTAATAATAATAATAATAGAAATTTATACAATCTAATCCTAATAATGCTAATATGATATTAAAATAAAGTGAAGATGATAGAATTTTACTAATTTTGTTTCATTTATTGTTATATGGGTTACATATAATTATTTGTATATAAAAAAATATTAATAAGATAGTTTACTAATGTTTATTTAGCAATTTATATGAGATAAAATATTATCTTTGTGGATCAAATTTGACTTTAGTTTGGATCAAGTTTGAAATTATATCTGGGTATGAGTCGGGTTCGAGTTGGGTCATATTGGGTTGGGTAAGTTCTAGTCGGGTCAGTATAGAGTTTCTATCCAAGTATAAGTCAGATTTAAGTCGGGTTCTTTTTGGGATTGAGTTATTTCAGTTTAGGTCTTTCGGGCATAGGTTATTATGGGGTTGGCTAAATTCGGGTCACTTTCAAATAAATTTGGTTCGTTTCAAGTTTTCAATGTTAAAACTAGATTTAAATTTTTGGGTCTAAATTGGGTTACGAGTCAAACCATTTGGGTCGAGTTTGCTTTGTTGGGTCTACCTTCAAGCTATGAAGGATTGGAAAGAAGACATTAGGATTAGATGGAAAATACCTTTCACTAAGGTTATATCTGAGGCACCGACACAAAAGATACAGATGTTAACCTTTGAGGCACTTGATAACTCCATCAATCTAGAAGATCACTTGAATGTCTTCAAGAATTCAATGTTATTGGTCAAGGCTCAAGAGGAAACATTGTGCAAAGCATTCCTTGACACTCTAAAGGAAGCAGCTTTGAGATGGCTCACAAAGTTAAAGGTTAACTCAGTGGAATTTTTTTCTAATATTGTGATGGCCTTCATTGAATAATTTAATGCTTGCTGACCCCTCAAAAAAATATTCTTCCTCATTGATGGGGCTTACCCAAGGGCCATAAGAGTCGTTATAGTCATTATTATACATATTCAACAAAGAAGTCTGATAGATAGATGAGTTGGATAAGGGTATTGCTAGGTCATCCTCGTTGAGGGGGATTCATTAATGAAGAGCTAGTGGAGAATCTATACTTGGTGAAACATAAATCTTGTGTTTCTCTTATAAAGGATGGTTAGGAGATAATCGACACCATAGAAACGAGAAAAGTGGAAACACAATCAATCCCGAGGCAGAGACCGGATATAGAAGCATAGAGGTAGGAAAGAGATTGAGAAGGTCATGTGCCAGTAATAGGTTAAGTGAACATAAGGGGTCACCTAGGCAGATATGAAAAATACACACTACTAATGGCTAGTATCTCACACATATTCAATATGGAAAATGGTCTACATAATTTTTGAGGCCTCTCCCCTCGCAAATTGACTCAAAGTATCAAAATCCCAATAAATGGTGTGCGTGTCACGAGGACATAGGCTACACTACAAATGAGTGCCAGTGCTAAGGGAAATTATTAAATAGTTGAAATGAAAGGGTAATTTGAGGGGGTACACACATTTGACACCAACAAGGGAAAATTTGGTATAATCTGACAACCCTTGCCACCTCCTTAAGGTAAGAAGCAACATAAAGTTATCCATACGATTATCAGGAGGATTTATTGGTATATGCTAGTAATTTAGCCTTAAAGGCATGTGTCAAGAGGATCGATTTAACACCCCCAAAATTTACTACTAAAAAATTTTGTTTAATGAAAAGGTTTAACATACGCGAAATAACAAAGCTGTAAATTCTGGGGATATTACCGTCACACTTAGTACAAGACTGGTTCACTCTTGCCGTTCTAGTACCAAATGCTAAGGCTGAATAGGATTAACACTAAACACACATCATTAATTAAAAATGATAATTCCTGAAAGAACTCAATCATCACCATATAGAAATCAAAGTGCAGTTTAAGAGTTACAACCCAAGGAGTAAGTAACTAAAGTTTTCCAAAACCATAAAAATACTGTGTGATATAACATAACTAGAATAAAAATGATACATGGTAAAATAAAAGGAAAGATAGAGTCCGGTTAGGTCAATCTTGATCCCCAGGCCAAGTCTAGGCTTAAATCTCAGCCCCGTCTGACGCCTCGTAAGTGTCGTAGGCATCGAAGACATCATCTCCTACATGCGCAAACTCAAATGGGTCTTCTACTCATAGGAATGAGCATCACCCATGAAACGGGTGGTCAGTACGCTACGTACTGAGTAAGGTAACCATACAGCTAAGGCCAACATATAAGGCATATAACACAAGCATGATCATATGGGTAACATACAATAATACAGATAATGAGGTCGGATTACAATCTAGATAAACTTGTTCTTTAGTTGATGGTCAACATGCTCATTTTGCACATACTCTTTATCAATCCATGCGAGTGCGGGAACCCCACTATTATAGCCGGTGGCTGGAATACATATAGGGCAGAATGCTCCTGACCACTATTATAGCCGGTGGACCGGTCTCTAGGGCAGAATGCTCCTAGCCACTATTATTCACTGGTGGACCGGTTTGGCCCTGACTCACATGGTGTTTCACTATAATTACTTTTGGTTTGTTGAGCATGGAAACCCCCACTATTATAGCCGGTGAAGCGAAAATCATGCAGGGCAAAACTCTCTTGGCCACTATTATTCATCGGTGGACCGGTCTCCAGGGTACCCTGACTCCTGGCCACTATTATTCACCGGTGGACCGGTCTAGGCCCGGCTCAACAATCTTTCTCTTTAAATGGTTAGTATCTTATTCGTGGCTTATTCGATAAATATTTCACGATTGACATGCATGTCACCAACCTTCTACTTCTATCCTCTCAAGGGGGTCCGTCCCATATCTTGAGACTCATGCGCCCCTTATCACACCCCAACATCCATTCCCCCTTTCATTTAACCATAATGAAAACCAAAATCCTAAGGGTGTGGGTTAAGGACCATCACCTTATGACATCCAACTCCACTTACTATCACCCTCTAGGGTTTCCCTTGAAACCCTAATTGAACCTATGTGGCCCAACTTCCTCTGACTTACACTACCACTATCCCTTTTATCTCCCAACACCTCATCTCATTTAGATTCAACCCAAATCATATCACTCTACTTCTCGATTTCAAATGTGACCGGAAAACCCTAATTGACCACTCTAAACCCTAGCACCTTTCTCCCCCCACAAGTATCCTCTCTATTTTTCACCTAACATTTCTTCCTTCCCATGACACCCATACTCATCCCTCATATAATAAGTTTCCACTCTTATCCCATACTCCACTCTTCCTTAATTGTTTTTACTTCCACATTTTCCCCTAGATTAGGGTTTCCTCCCAAAACCCTAATAAAGTCCCCTATACCCCCTTACACCAACCTACGTGCTATTTTTCATCCCAAGTCTCCGGTCACTCCACAACTCTCCCCTTACCTTACTTACACCCTAAAACAACTTTTCTCACGTAAAGATCATCCTCATGAAAACTCCTTCCACCCCATGCAAACCCTAGAAATTTCCCGTGCAAGATTGACATCACTCGTTAATTTTAATCATAACCTCCTTTTATTTTCCTCTCATAGATCATGAGATAGTTTGGTCAACCTCATGTCCCCTCTAGTGAACTCACGTCCCATCTTATTTATTTTTATCCTTTCATCCCCATATCATATTATCAATCATCCTAGCATGCATGTCCTAGAGGGTCACATCATATCACATCATAATCACCACATATACATATTATACTCATGCCATAAGGAAACACATGAACATACCTCAACTCCAAGCTGTGTTACACATAAGACAAGTTCAATGATAACCATAAGATATACAACATAGCATGATACATAACATCCAAGGCATACAAGTCACATAATACACATAGGCCTTAGCTACATCCTTACCTAAAACAATGTCGGGCTTGAAGCATGCTCCTACACCTCCTTAGGGTTTTGAATTGATTCACCTATAAGAGGGAAATACTATGGGTTAATCTCCCTCTTACCAAAATTACTATTATTCTTACCCTACCCTTATCATAATCTACTATTAGGGCTAATAAGGATAATAGTAGTTTTATAAGTAAAAGTAGGGTTATTATTCTCAAAATAGTTAATCATGCTACTACTAACCAAAATAAGTCTTAGTAGCTACCATGGTTTATGTTAAAGTAATCATAGCGATATTCATAGTATTAAAGGTAATAGTTTCAATATTACTACTAATAATAATAATAATATCGTGAGTCTCCTCTGACTTCTTAGACTTGGATTTAAGGAAAATGCCCAATCTTACTATCTAATCTACATATTAACAAGGTTAGTTAGTATTCTTTTAATTAATTTTTTTATAATATTATTTATCTATAACTAATAGATTGCTCACATACTTTTGTTTGATTACATTAAAATTTATCTTAGTCTCTTTTTTTAATTAAATAGTCATACTTTTCTTAGATAAATAAAATTAATTAAAATTTAAGCGGTGTTGATATTAATTTATTTAATGTATATAAATAAGTTGTATAACTAAGAATAATGGATAACAATTGTTATAATTTTGGCTTATTATAAATCTACATAAATGTAATATAATTTTTATTTATTATCAATTACTTAATACGATTAGTCAAGCAATGCTAATTTTAATTTATTTACATGACTAGGAATAATAGATAACAATTGTTATAGTTTTAATGTATTTTATTTATAAATATGTATAAATTTAATATAATAATAATAATATTTTTTATTATTAATTTAATACCATTAATCAAGTAGTGTTAAATATAAATTGTTAGGCTAATCCGCTAATGGGTATAAATTGTTATAGTTTTAATTTATTATGAATCTGTATAAATATAACATAATAATAATTTATTAACTACAATTTAATACCATTACTCAAGGAATGTTAATTAAAATTTATTTAGTACATGACTATGACTAATGGATAATAATTGTTATAGTTTTAATTTATTAGAAACTTATATGGATATTGCATAATAATAATAATTTATTATCAAGAATTTGATACCATTAGTTAAATAATGTTAATATTAATTTATTGAGTACATCACTACATGACTAAGGCTAATGGATAGCAATTGTTATAATTTTAATTTATTATAAATCTATATAAATATAACATAATAATAAATTTTTTTATCAAAAATTTAATACAATTAATCAAGTAGTGTTAACTTAAATTTTTTTAATTACATGACTAAGACTAATGGATTATAATTATTACATGTTTAATTAATTTTAATGTTATATAAATATAACATAATAGTAATTTATTATCAATAATTTAATACCAATAGTTGAATAATGTCAATATGAATTTATTTAGGACATGACTATGACTAATGAATAATAATTGTTATAGTTTTAATTTATTATAAATGTATATAAATATAAGATAATAATTGTTCTTTATAAATAATTACTTTAATACTAATTACACTTATCATATATGTATTTTATTTTTAGTTTAATTAAATATATCTCGTTGGACAAGTAGGGATGCTACTAGTGGTCATAATAATCTAGGTAGAGATGTTGCATAGAATTTTGGGGAGCCTGTGTGGATAAAAGTCGGACAAAAATTAAGTGTACTTTTTGTGTCAAATGGAGGAATAACACAACTAAAAGAGCATTTGTGTCATGTTAAGGGTAATGGTGTAAAATGTGATAATGTGTCAACTAATGTTAGAAGAAACATGAAAAATTTATTACAACAAATGAAAAAGAATAAGATGGAAAAAAAAGAAAAAGAGATATTATTGTCGAAGAAGAAATTACAAGAATGACACTTAGCGATAATGATGAAGACGAAGACAAAGAAGATGAACATGTTCAAGCGATTTTAAGGAGTAGATTTGAAGTAGATTTAGAGTATTAACAAAATAGGTATATGATGGATCATTGTGAACATTATCATGAAGGTGGAAGCATTCATCAAAAACCTCTTCGACTAATGGATTAGTCATCTAGCCTAAGTGTAAGTGGAAACCATGGCTCATATGGATATGCACCCTCATCGACTCTTGCCAAAAGGTTGGGAACCATGGATGATTCTCTAGAATGAGAGCATAAGAAGATGAAACGAACCAAAATCAATCTAGGTACAAAGGCATTTAAAATTCTCAAAAGAAAGTTGAGAAAGACACAAATACAATGGATTACTCATAATATGGAGTAAATCAGTGCAATATAATCCCCATTTATAAAGCTCTTAATGACAAATATTTGTGAAGTTGGAGAACATGTGCCACCACCCAATGCTTATGAGCTTGCAGAAGTATATCTTAAAGAATAATATCATTCACCGAGAAAATGGACCAATTCTTTGTTACCACAATGGAAGCAACGAGGAGTAACCATCATGCGTGATGGATGGATTAGACCAACTAAAATACACCTTATCAACTTTTTGATTTACTCAAAAACTAGGGCAGTTTTCCACAATTCCGTTGATGCCACCAATGTTCAATCAAAGGACACATACTAATATTTTAGGTTAGTGGAAAAGGTGGTTAAGAAAGTTGGTACTGAAATATATGTACAAGTAGTAACAAATAACAAAGTTGCAATTAAGGCCAGAAAAAATAAATTGATGTAAGAGTTTCTACATCTTTATTGGATAGGTTGTGCTTCTCATTATATAGATCTCATATTAGTTGATATTTCAAAGAAAAATAATATTCATAAAGTACTTCAAATGACTCAAAGCATCACTCAATTCATATAAAAATATGATAAGGTGGTGCATATCATGTTGCAATTTACAAATGATCGACAACTTAGTTGACCTGGTATAAAAAGATTTGCCACCAATTTTGTCACGCTAGAGAGTATTATCAAGCAAAAGAGTAGCCTTCAAAATATGTGGGAGTCAGAATAGTGGAATCGTACCAAATATGATCAAATAAATGATGATCACACGACCCAAGTTTGAGAACTATTCTCCAACTCACATATGAGGGAAGAAAGTCTTAGACTAAGACTAATGATGTTATTAAGGTGCAAGAGCCTCTGATGAAAGTTCTAAGACTAGTGGATGGATACAGAAACCAATAATAGGATTTCTCTATGAAGCGACAGAGAGAGTTAAGTTGGCTATCTAAAATAATTGTTAATATTGGAAACATTGTTAGTGGATCATTGACCAAATATGAGACTTCCAACTCCACCATGACTTGCATGCATCAGGTAAATTTTATTTCTATTTTATTTAACAATTCTAATTCAAATATATATTACTAAATTTTCATTTCATTTACATGTGAATTTTAAAAGGATATTTTCTCAACCCTCAATTCATATATGAAAGATATGATTATGATATTATAGAGGATGAAGAAGTGATGAGAGGGGTGAAAAAAGTTTTACAAAGGCTTAAGCCAAACATTAAAAACTAGATTTGAGCTATTAATGAGGTAAACATGCAATATATTTCCTTGTACAAAATAATGATGATAAATCTTTTTTATTTTTCTTTTTTAACTTTAATGTATAGTTGGAGATATCTAGTTTTAAAAAGGAAGATTTTAGTGATATTGTCACACACAGAGTTGTTAAATTCACCATTCCAAGTATGTATTTATCTTATGTTATTTTTATATTTTATGATCAGTTATTGATTATCATATAATTTATAACTTTATAGTTTATACTAATTACAAAACTTTATGATTCCAACTGAATGGTGGACTTTATACGGATGTTATGCTCCATATCTTAAGAAGAATGCTATAAAAGTCTTAAGTGCTACCTACCTCTTAATCAAAATGCGAAAGAAACTGAATTACTTTTAGTTTGATGCACACCAAATCTAGAAATAGGTTGAAATGTAGAAAATTGAACCTTCTTGTTTACGTCTATTACACCATGAAGCTAAAAGTAAGAGGTTTCATAAAAAAGAGCCAAGAGTTAGAAAAATCATATAATTCAATTAATTTGGATTATATATTTCATGAAGATGGTCATTTGAATCCTTAGCTAGAAGAATTGGATGATCTCTCGCTTGATGTTAGACATGAAAATAATCAAACATCTTTGTGGAATGGCTTAGACAATGATGCCGATGACACCGATGGTAATGAAAATGAAGGAGGTAGTATCTTTCAAGCACTAGAACTAGGAGAAGATCCTCCAAGTCAATACTGTATTGACCATGAATCACTAGCTACAGACGAACCAAATGGCTTATCTCATGATTCTCATTTGAGTGTGAGTGACCATGATGACAATGACGATGATAATGGTAGTGTTGGTGGTGATGGAGGAGGAGAAACTTGTGGATATGATAACATTTGATCATATGGATAATGAACCTCTATTTTTCATGGAGATGCTAATGATCAACCAACTCATGGACGTGATAGAAGAGGTCGTGGAAGCACTAGTGGTTGCCACTCAACTATCTCTGGCTAGAGATTTCATCGATTTGATCAAAGTGCCCATCGACATTTTGAATCTATGTTTCATACAAATACGCATAGAGAATATGGTTATTTTTCTAACTTGAGAGTCTACCAAAACATATCTAGCGGCTCAGAGAGAGAGAGAGAGAGAGAGAGAGAGAGAGAGATGATAAAATCCATGTTACAATTATCAATCTTACTCCAACTATGATAACTATGGAAATATTAGGATACCATTTAGACCCACAAAATCTTCATCCAAATTACTACTACCATAATCTAAACCAAAATCAAAACTCATCTCAAAATGCTGTATCATCGTCAATAGATGAGATTTCTTCTTCTTCAATACAACATCCATAATTTTAAGGTGAAATTTACAATTTTGGAACACTGAACATATGAGATGTTCACAATGACCACAATACTTACTATGGATCAAGCCAACAAGATGACTATTATGAAGATACTCCACAACATTCTGTTTGTTGGTAGCCATTGTAGAATATTTTATTTAACATTTTAGTTTGTAATGATTTGTTGTTATTTATTTGTTATTGGATTTGTAATAAAGTATAGTTTTTTTAATTGATTACAATTACTTTTTTTTTATGAATGATTATTAAAGCGTACAACTAAGATGATAGAATTATATAACTTATATATGCAATCGTGGTAACCAACATATTTCCCCCCTATATGGATGGGAACATCTAGAGGAAATAATTGTAGCAATAACCTTAATGAATATATGCTAGTTCATGCTCATATTTGATTATAATAAATCATTCATCGCTCTCCATGCTTCCTATAAACCTACAGCTAATAAAGCTCTAAAAACTTGAATCTTTACTAGTGAAGCTCGGCTTGTCCTAATTATTGATGCAATGTCACGGTTCTAGCTAGAGCATAGTCGTACAACCCCCATAGCCTTCTTTGCCACCTTCTAAACCCAACTCATGATAGGACATGTAAGAAAAGATGATGGGAGCTCTCTACCTTGTCACAAAAATAACAAGTGTTAAGTTTTGTTATTCATTAATTTCATATCCACTACTAAATAACACATTTTCATTCTATGGCAAATGTAGTGTTATTAGGCAATTTAACGTCTAATGAGCCATTTAAATGATTATAATATAATATAGAAAACTAATTTATTGAATAATTATATTTAAATGAACAATAAACAAGAATTCAAGTATGAGGTGAAATCAAAATAAAAATTCACGTTTTGACGCCCGCGTCACATAATTTATTTTTCGCGACATTTCGATTCCGCGACACCACAATCGCGATTTAATTGCATGATGACACATGAATCAGATTTTGACAAGGGCTCCATCTTGGAGTTCTCTATTTCACATATTTCATTTATGATGAGATAAACTCGAGCCATATTTCCCTAGCTAATGGTGTCCAAATTTTTTACATGATCGCCAAGAATCACGAATCCGTCTCCCAGGGTTTGAATAACCACCCTTTTCTCCCTGCCTTCATACAGGTTGTGTGGAGAACCTCACCTTGTACAGCATTTCCTTTTTCCTGCGTTACGTTCTTCATTTTTTTCTCCTATTATTTTTTTCAAGAGCCTCGGTGACAAATCAATACCATTTTCTAGGTTTTTCATGGCTAAAAGTTGTGGCAGTCACGAAGAAAAATTGCTGCTCGTCTACTGATTGCAAAATGGACGCGAGATGAGTTGGACGAATATCCATATAGCAATGCTCTAATGCAAGAAGATCAAGAAGATGAACATTTTTTGACAGGACGAGACATATAAACTTTTAGCACTGCTCTGGACAATCACCACAACAAAGGATGGAACATTTACAACGAGTGCATGCCACAGAGAGAGAAGGCACCAAACAAAACAGAGAAATTCCATTGCTCGAAAGATTACTATTTATGAACAACAAAATCTTACTAGGAGTTGAGGAACCGAACAAGCACAGAAAATTAGAAGAAAAGCTTTCTCGGGGGTTGATTTTATTGCTTGTGTGTTGATTGCAAAAGGTTCTTAGAGGATTGATTATGCTTTAATCATAAAACTCCGCTAACTATTTTGCATGTTACCCACTTTTTTAATACAAAGAAATGCGATAGCAACCCTCCCCCTCCAACTCATTGCAACACAGAAAGTTCCACGCATGGTACTTGGTAAAAGTACCCACTGCACTAGTGGATGGGTATGGATGGATGGAAGTAAAGAAAGGATACGTATATATTTCAGAGAAAAAGGATAGCGAGTTAGTAATAGGCCTATAAGAACGGTCGCAGAAGACTAATAAACAGAGTTATCAAGAACTGATATCCCAGAGAGTATCTAATGTAGAGTCCATGATGTATGCAGAGACTTGAGTAGAATGCACAATAAATATCTTTATATAGTGTTGGATAAAGCGAAAACCAATATCAATGCCTCAGACCTCCACTATGAGATCTGTACGTGGCTAAAGAAAGAGGACATGACTACTCATCAAGTGAACACCGCACTATTTCCAGCCTGCACGTCATCATAGGACACGTCATCATATTGTGAAGAGTGAATCTATCAAGACTGGGAACCAAATTACATATTTATACGTTCAGAAAGGTCGCCACTTTGCCAGGAAGAAAGTGGACGTACAAGTCAACTTTCCCAGAAAATGACAACTGGAATCAAATGAACAAATTTCAATGGCATTAACACAAAAAACTTGAATCCTCATTTAGTAGAGTTTTGACAAAATTCAATACCTAGTACGGAAAATTGGATTCGAAGAAACATGTACGATTAACAGCATTGCTGCCTCCACCACCAACACCTACCACCTTAATCTTTGCTATTTCCATCGCTATATACGACTTAGAAACAAATAAAGAAGCATGATGCTTCCTGTTTCTCCGTGATTTTCTGAGTAAACCATGATCTTGAGACCGATTTGTTGCCGACGTTGTAAAGTGATGTGGCAATGGCGGAACAAGTTTTTTGCTTTTGTTTGCTGAGTTTTTATGTTCTGCTGAGTTTTTATGTTCCACACAGCAATAATATTAGTTTTAATCAATTTTTATATTACTTTATCCATTGACATATTTCAGATGAAAGTTTGTGTTAATTTGTATCGCTGGTGGTTTGAGTTACATATCATGCGCGTGCATCTTATCGCACGCATAAAATAAAACCACGGTTACGGTCGCGATTGCGGTTGCGGTCGCGGTGTCACGGTATTGAGGTGTCGCGAATGATATTTCTATATCGCGGTTGTCGCAGCGTGATTTTTTAATTATTTTACACAACAAATATCGATAAAATATCAGTCAATATCCGAAATTTCGGTGATATCGCTGCGATAAATGTGTGATTTTCTAAAACGGCAGCAATTTCAAAATTTCGAGTCGTGGCTGATCCGAAAACCGCGAAATTGCAGCCGATACGCAATTACAGTTTTTCTAGGTTGGATGTGGGCGTGTTATAGTTCTACATGTGCCTAACTTATTTTTTTTTGGTTAAATCTTAAATAATTTTGGCTCAATCTTCTTCCGTTTTTATTTTTATACTATTTGAATGTTTCCTCCGTTTCTTTCATTGTACGAGGAGTAAAGGACTTCTACTATTCTATAATTTTTTCTATTTAACTGAATCTTTGTCAGTTCATTTTCAACATATAGAAAAACTGAGCATTTATGTATTTTTTATTCCCGAGCATTCTTTTTCCACAAAATTTTAGACATTGAATCTACAGTTCTATCCCTCCTATTATAAACACACAAGATTAGACACGTTGTGTTTAAATTAGAGGTAAACTTGCTTAGGAGGGATTTACACCGAAGTCTGACCGAATTTCACTTTAGAACAGTGAGTTTCAATCACAACACAACATTTAAAATTGACAAATATTGTTTATTATTTCAGTTTGTTGGATCTTCTTTGCTGTGTATTCTTCTATTTTTTCTTTCAACGGAAATAAGAAATAAGATCGTTGGGTTTTGTGAGTTGAATGGTAACTATTTTGGGCTGTGATTAGGCGCAAAAGTAGAGAGGAAAGGATAGAAAATCTAATATGTATAAGGTTGGAAAGCTTGAAAGAGTGGAAACAAGAATTTTGGAGATTTTTTTTCCTAAGGTTGGAAAATCTAGTTTTATGTTTTGCCCATTCAGTTTTCTTTAAAAATAAGAAAACCTTTTTTAATGAAAAATTAAAAAATATTTTCATTTATTTATATTATAAAATTGTATTTTAATTTAAAAATTTTAAAAACATGTTTATTTTCTTCTAGATTGAATGATGATGATGATAATAATAGTTATTACCAACATTATTTATAATAATAATAATAATAATTTCAATAATAAAAGTGTTTTTATTATTAATATTAACAACAACAATAATAATACTTATAATAACCATGATAAAAATAATATTAATATTAAAATTATTATTATTATTATTATTATCACCACTAACAACGATAACAGTAATAACAACAATAATATTAGTAATATGTTAATCTTCAGAATAGTTATGATAATAATAAGATTAATTAAAATAAGTATAATAATACCAATTATAATAATACTAATATTAATATTATAATTAATATTATTATCATGAAAAATTATTATAACATTATTGTTATATATAGTAGTAATAATAATATTATTTATAAAATAAGAACTATATTAATATTTTTAATAATAATTATTACTACTACTACTACTACTACTACTAATATTCATATTCATGATGATAATATTATTAAATTGATTAGTAATATTGCTACTAATTACTAATTAATATTAATAATAATGTTATTATCAATGTTAATATTAATAATTAACACATTAATATTTAATTTTATGAATATTAATATAAATTAATAACAATATTGATACTAATATTCACAAAATATTAATACTAAAGTTGTTAATAATAATAATATTATTATTAGTAATATTTTATTAATATTGGTATTGATACATATTAATAAAATTAATAAATTATTATTATTATTATTAAAAATAATAAGCATATTAATATTATTATAAATATTAATGATAAGAATATTAATATTACTATTAACATTATTATTAATAATAAGTTTTCAATTGGATAACATATATAAAACAATATCATTCTTCTATATGGAAAACTTAGAAAACATAGTATAGATTGCCTTTTAGTTTTCTTTATAAAGTTAGAAATCATGTTTTCTAGTTTTCTAATAAAAAAAATGAAAAACAGAAGTGATGAACATAATTTCTAAAAAATTGAAAAATATTTTTCAAAAAACAACCTTGTTTTCTAAAACTAAATATACCCTAATATGTATGATTTTTTCCTTTGTAGTAGATGAACAAATATGAGTAAACAAAGGGTCAAACTTGATTAATCTTGTTTGTAGTTGTACACCTAAATTTCTCTATTGAGTTCCCCCTGGGAGGAAATAATTTTCTCACTTGATGAAATATAAATGGAAGTGAAGTTAAAAAATTTTAAACTTCTTAAATGCAAAATATGTTACTTCAAGTAAGTGCAAAAGTAGCCTCCATCATAAATGCTTTCTTGGGTATCTATATACACACACCAACCAAAAGGGTTTCGTCATTCTTCAATGCTAGTTGTAACCTCCTCCTCATTTCTATTTTCACCAAATAAATAATAAAAATGGAGATCACATCCTTCCTTATCTCCAACTTATCTAGCGTAGTTGCCCTGCTATTGGCAACAAGTGTATTGGCTAGATCAAACGAAGCTTTTGCAGTAGTGACTCTATCTACATAAAACAATGACATGATAAGTTAAGTGTGGAATGTAATAATGCCATGTTTCTTAATATTCTTGATGGTGACAAGAAGACTATTTTAAATGAGTGTTGCAACTAGTTAGTGAAGATGGGATAAATATGCCATAATGATCGTACCAAATCGTTCCTCTGTTGGGTTTTTATCCAACAATTGGGCTCATATGTGAATGATATGAATTGCGGGTTGTAGTATAAGTTAATTCTATATATAGGTGATGATATTTATGTATAAATTATTGGGCTTAATGTATCTAATTAGATGTGGGCTTGTATGTGTAGAGACATTGTGTATCTTAGTTTGTTGATGGACCAAACTAGAATAACCTGATAGACAATATATCAGTTGTCTATATAAAGGGTCATGGTCCCTGTGTCACATATATGACATCTTATTTGATTCCCATAAGTCAAAAGAAAACCGACGTATGTGTGCTAGATTCAGAAGACCATAGTACTGTCATTGTCCCGAATCCATCGATAATTTTCCCGTTATGGATTTAGATACACTTGTGTAATATATTATGTATTAATCTTGATAGATTAGCATTTGATCTTGTCAGATCTATAGATTATATTAACCTAACATCCTTGAGAATTTAGATTACGAAGAACGTCAAGTGAAGGATGCTATCCTTATGAGGTCTAAAAGAGTTAGGGATTATTGTAGTAACACAATCGAAAAGGTTTGGTGATTGATTAGATTCTTCATAAAATTGTAATTGCTATCATACCATCTTACTTATAAATGGATATCCAAATAATTATCAACATTTTTTAATTACCGGGACTTCATCTTCTATAATTAGTTGATAACTTTTCTTTTGTGCCTATTAGACATTATACATCTATTTTATTTTTATATTATGGAAAATGAAATTTAAAACTAGTTTTTGTGTGATATGTTATATTAACTATTCCTTGGATATTGTGTATTGATAAATAACTAATCAGAACCATAGAGTGTAATATTATTAATAGAAAATCATAAATCAAAAGAGATATACATAGGAGAGGAGAAGAGGGAGAGGTTTTCGGGGTTTTAGAAGTACTAAAATAGTTGTAGATAATTTCATGCACTTCCTTTCTATAAGAAACAAATGTACCTTTGGAGACAAATGATAAACAGATTTTTTAGGGCATTTGGAATTATTTTCCGGTGTGTTTTTATTTTTAATACTTTCAAGAATTCCACTCTAAAAATGATAATCTTAATTATTCAAATATTTTATATTTATTTATGTGATAAGGATTTTAAGTATTTATTATATTAAATATGGTTCTTTTAATTGAAAGTACACAATCATCGATATCGCATTAAGTGATGTCTTCTACTAGGTCAAACGATAGGCGATCACGAATGCACCAGAAGGAATTCAAAGAAATGAACACCATATTTTAAGTTTTGTCCATAATATAGGGCATAACGTGGGTGAATTTATCAGCGTCCACAAAGTTATGAATATTGTAAGAGGCAAATGCCTCCCTTTGATGTTGGCATGCTTCAATAAACAAGGGGAAAGGATGATGAGAGTCATTTATGGTTCAAATGAATATATAAAATAATTTTTTCGTATCTTTGTGATGAGTTTAACAATGGAGTGATGTTCTTAATTCTATCAATAAAGAAATGAGGGTATGCATTTAACATATATAATTTTATTTGGCTAGTTGTAGTGGGTTAATAATTTTTTAATTTTTTTTTGAGTGCCCATGTGCATTAGTTAAGATAGTTAAAATAAATAAATATTTAATTTCACTAACCGACTTGTATATTTGTGGTGAATGCACTAGTTATATTATTCTGCTAAATAATTTAAGTCTTAAGAAGTACCCAATAAAATTCTTTAGACAAGACGATATATTTTATGTAGTGGAATCTATGTATACATAGAGAACTACCATTAAATTTAAAATTGTTTATTTTGGGGGTTAATAATTGTGTTGTAACATTTATTTTAATAATGAATAGTCAAAAGCGTTGAACATATCTTATTTATATATTATGATAGATTAATACTTCCATTAATACCATAAGTTGTAATAGCTTTCACCATTATGGTTTTAACCTCTCAATTCCTTGTCTCTCTCACCTCCTTTCATATTCCTTAACTCTTTCTCGTGATGGGTGTAATGAATATGTATACTATATATATGTGATATGATGAATTGTAAATAAAAAAGCACTCATATATATGAATGAATAAAATATTATCTCCTCTCTTACCCTTTATCGTGACTTATTATCTATATTTAGATTTTTCAATATTACAACATGTTATTAGGATGATTAAGCTTTAGATGAAAAAAAATATGCTTATGTGTTGATCTTGTTTGAAATTTTTTTATTCTTGTAAACAAATGCTTAGGGATTTGGTATCAAGTTTAATCAATGCTTAATAAAGGATATTAATCTATCTTCATTAGTTGTTATTCTATATGGATATGATTATTATGTGCCACAAAGGGCTAACCTAATCTTTTTATTTCTTGTATGGGATATTGATTTTTGTAGACATATTAAAGGTCATATATATGACATATCTTATAGTCAAATGAATTTCAAGGACATTGATTTCCCACTTTATTTGAATTAATTAAACATTTTAATGAAAATATAGTATAGTTTAGAATTGGTTCGGAATAGGGGAATGCTATTTTTATCTCATATTTGATTTATTCTTATGCCAATTAATGTTTTTATTAGTTCTAATCGTATATATCGGCAATATGTATTTTAATTTGGTTATATGTATGATGACCTACCTTCCAATTATGAGATGGCCTATAGAGTTAAGGTTAAACCTCTCTCGTTTAATATACTTAAATCGGATCTAATAAGATCAATTCAAATATTGAAAGTGATGGATGTGCAACCATATCACCCATCACCATATGTTAATCTCCATCGCTTGAAGATGATGGAAAGCCACCTAAAGTGGCAACATATAAGAAAATTATATAAATTTAAAGGTGATGGAATGACTGTCTCATCGTCCATTACCTTATGCATGAAAGTGATATATCAACAATGTCATTGCCTATCACTACATACATATCTCATAACCTGGAGTTTATTAGAGAATATGGTGCAAACCTCCATTACCTGAAGTTAACGGAGGGCCACCAAAAGTGGTTACAATTTTTTCATGTACCTAAAGTATGGATAGGTGATTGTACATGTGTCAGTAGAAGCATAAAGCTCCAAAATAATTATATTATTTACAAGTATGTACCTAACTTATAGAAGGATATGATACAATTAAGGTGGAAGTCAAAGATTTACCTAATGATTTAATGGTCCTAAAGACCTTATGCCCAATTTAATCCTAAATATCAAATGATTAAAAGGTGAGGAATACTTCATGTATAATTTGATAAAAAATATCAAATAGTTGAAAGTCTTTTAAGACTTATGTAATACCATTGAAGAAGATCAAGATGGTATTGAATACCTCAAGTGCACTTTGATTCAAAAGATCGAACTATTTAGCTATCTATAAACCCATGACCTAATTTTATTTTTACACTTTCTATTTAATTTCTAAAAAAAATAATTTTTGAAATATTTAAAGTATTTTTTTATAATCACAAAGTAGTGATGATGACTTTGTGCATAATTTGCTAGCCACTTATTTATGAGACTATGCGCATACTTTGCCATTGGTAGTGGTTAAAACCTACCATAGTCAAGTATCCTCTTCCACTACAGTGGCTAGAATACTTACAATAGTCTCCCCATTATAATATAGTTTTGGAAGGTAGAGGCATTTGATGGTTGAAGCTATTAGTAGAAATCGGGTCAAGCGGGTTGGGTTTAGGTCAGATTATAGCGGGTCAAACCGTCCTCTGGTCGAGTTATTAGTAGGTTATTTTCCTTTGCGGGTTAGTTATGAGTTGGGTAGAGTTGGGTCCGGTCATTTTGGTTTTGGGTCACCTTATTATTTGGGTTGGGTCATTTCGGGTTCGGGTTATTGCAGATCTGAGTTGTATTGGGTTTGGGTTGAGCTAGTTCAGATTTAGGTTGGATCAGGTTCAATTATTTTGGGTTAGCTAGTCAGGTTAGGTTGGGTTGGGTCAAGTCGAGTTTGGGCCGAGCAAGATCGTGTTTAGATGATTTTATGCTCAAGTTAATTTGACCTGTCAGGTTTGGGTTACTTGATGAAAAGGGTATTTTTAGGTTTTCATAGGTCAGGTTGGTTTGCGCTAAACTAATCCTACATCGAATCTATAATACCCCAAAATCTTATAAAATTTTAATCACTATTTATCAACATTTTAACCTAATATAATATCTAATATTTGGATTTTTATTTTATTTTAGCCTAAACCCCAAACTCCCCCCCAAAACAAAAATTTATAGATAAAAGTTTTGATTAACTTATCCAAAAATGTAAACCTAAACCTAAATTCTACACTAAAAAAATTCCTTTTCTTTTTTTCCTTTTTTCCCTTTTTCCTCTCTTCTTTCTTTTCCTTCCCTTTTCCTTTTCTCTTTTCCCTCTTTCTCCCCCGAGCCGCGTTTGCCAACCCAATCTAACCCAATTTTTTTCTCTTCTCTCCTTTTCCTGGGCGACTTCCAGCCCAACCCCCTTTTTATCTTTTCTTTCTCTCTTTCCTGCATTACCTTCCTCGCCTCATTTTCTCCTTTCCTATTTTTTCCCAAATAGGGACTTACCTACACCCCTGCGTACATCCTTCCCTACCTTTCTTAGCCATGCAACCCTCTCCATGTAGCCTACTCCACCCTTCACCCTACCACCCTGTAGCATCTCCTTGCCATCCCGCAACACCCTTGCATCCCTCCCCATTTCCTTGCTTGCCCTGCACATCAAAGCCTCCCATAAGCCTCCTCATCGTATTCCCTCTCCCAACCATGTCGCATATGTACACACACATGCATACCTCCTCTTTCCCTTCCCCTCCTCTCATTTTCTTCTCGTTCCTTTCCCATTGACGAGCCAGTCGAGCCTCCCCTTCTCTTCTTGCTCTATTTTTTTATTTTCTTTCTTTTCTTCTTCAGTACATCACCCCATCACCCATCTCTACTGGCTAAACCACCCTCGTCGTCTACCGTCACCCTTAGCCAACCTCCTTGCCACCTTCCTTCCCCTGCTTGAACATTATCAATCACCCCTGCGATAGCCTTCTTTCTCTTTCTTCCCTTGTGTTTGCAGCCTCAACCAGCCATACCCTGATGCCGCTAGCACTGCACCACCAGTCCACCACCACTAGCCTCCTCCATTCCCCTTTCCTTGCCACCACCATCCCAACTAGGGCTGTTAATGAGCCGAGTCGAGCCGAACTGGGGAAGGCTTGGGCTTGGCTCATTAACTAAACGAGCCTAAAAATGAAGCTTGAGCTTGACTTGTTTATAAATAAGCCGAGATTTTAATGAGTCAAGCTGAGCTTTTAACAAGCCGACTCACAAGCTTTAGTATTGTAAACGAGCTCGAGCCCAAATTTATTATGCTCAAGCTTGGCTCGTTTCATAATCAAGCTAGCTCGAGCCTAATTTTTAAGCTCGTTTAGCTAAACAAGCGAGCCGAGCTGAGCCTAAAAAGCTCACGAGGTGGCTTGTTTTGGAAACAACCCTAATCCCAACAGAACCACCGTAGCCACCTTGACCCAACATCTCCACCGCACCTAGTCCTCTCTTTTCCTTCCTTTCACCTCTCTCGGCCATCACCCTTCCCTCAACCTGCACCACCACTAGCCACTGCTTCCAGCTTTGGCTGCCACCTATAGGCCACCGCCACTACCCTACCGTCGCTTCGCCAGCTCCACACCACTCCCTTGCCATCAACCGTCCTTAACCACTAACCACCCACCCTAAGTTGTCATCACCACCATCTGTGCCACCTCTGTCGTTGGCCACTGCCACCACTCCTTACTATGGACTCCTGCCAGTCCCAACACCACCATTACCTCAACCCTTGCTACCAACGATCACCCCATCCTTAATCCACCACCATTACCTCCACCACTACCATCGTGACCTCTCAATAGGGACTATAGTTCCTAACTCAATATAATGGCACAAAAACCTAATCCTAGTTTGACATGAAGAGACCTTAGATTTGGACACAATTAGACCATTTTTTTTGCGACACTAAGGAAAATTCTGAGGTTCCTAAAATGCTAGTTTAAGGAATTTGAAAAGATGAGTACATCATCTATATAAACTATACAAAAATTTGAGTAAGGATTAAAAATGTCATTCATTATTCTTTGAAATTCTGAAGGGGCATTTTTTAACCCAAAGGGTATAACATTCCATTGAAATTGTCCAAAAGGGACAGTGATTGTAGTTTTGTACCAGTCTTTAGGTGATATTTGAATTTGTCAAAAACCAGATTTGAGGTCAAATTTTAAAAATATTAATGCAGAATGCAATCTTTGGAGTAGATCTTTTTTGTTCGGAATTGGATACCTAATCCATTTTAATGCATCATTTAAGGGTTTGTAGTTTATGACCAATCGAGGGGTTCCTCTTTCAATATTTCAATTTTTGTTTACATAAAATGCAGCACAAGACCAGGGTGACCTAGATTTTGAAATTAAGTTTTTTGATTCTAAGTCTTGGATTTCTTTCCTGCAATGTTCCACTAATTCAGAATTCATTTGAATTGGTCTGGCTTTTGTGGGAATATTTCTTTCATGAAAGTTTTCTTCATATGATAAGTCAACTATATGGTTTTTTCTTGACCAAAAAATATTTGGAAGGTCAGCACATATTTCTCTTTCAATTTGAGTTTGAATTTGAGAAATCTTGTCCTTTATTAGTTTTGTTGCCAATTAGTTTTGGATTCTAGTTAAAGATATTTTTTGTTTTAATAAATTCAAATCTGTTTGTTTTCCTTGAACAAGGAGATTGATTTGATTTTGGTAAATTGAATTTGCATTTAATAAGTTTAAATTCCTAATTCTGGGAATTTCTAAAAATGAAAGGACATTTTTTGTTCCTTTTGTTTTGAATGAAATTCTAGTTAGGTCAACTTTGTAAGGGGTAATTAAATTTATGAACGGGGTGCCCATAATTATGTTATGGCTTATATCTGGGGTTATTAGATATGTTGATTTGATTTGCAGGTTGTTGCAAAGGACACTTGCTTCACATTTGTTTTTGATTTTAAGTCTGGAGCTGTTTGTTGTAGATAATTTTTCTGTTGTTTGGAAAATGAATCTTTTGGGTATGATTCCCTCGTTGATGCATTTTAAATCAGTGCCGATGTCAAATAGGGCAACTAAATTGATTTGAAAGTCATCTGACAGTTTTAGGGTTATATTAATGATATACTTCCTAGATGTTATTTCTTCTAAAACATTTAGAAAATCCTCAGGGACAGGAAGGTTTGGATTTGTTCATCTTCAGATTCATTATGTTCACTAGGTTCTGGAGATGTATGTTCAAACTATTTTGATAATAGAATTTGAATGATATTGCTATCATTTTCTTATTTTTGTTGTAATTGTTTTAATTAACTTTTAACTTTTTTGATCTCATGTTGTAATTCAGAAGCTATTGGAATTAAATGTTTTGATTTTTGCTGTCTTTTGAGTATTAAAGTTAAATCATAAGTATTTGTTAGTTTTACTGGAATCTTTGAAGTTAAAGGTTTTGATTCATTTTGTTCCAAGGATTCAACCAATTTTTCTAAATACTCTTTTTGTTTTTGAGGGTCAAGAATGTGTTGCACAATTTCTATCATTAGTTTTTATTTTTTTATTAACACATTCATTTGATTTGCAAAGGCCTCTTCTTCTGAGTCAGAAGAGCACGAAGATGATGATGAGGTTACTATTTCATCAATTTGTAAATCATCTGTTTGGTTTTCATTTTGAGATTCATTTTGAGATGATTCAATTAAGAGGTTTTGAATTTTCTCCATTGTTTCATCATCTAAATTCAATTCTTTTATTTGATTGTTTAACCTACAATATTTTGCAATGTGACCTATTCTTCCACATTTATAGCAGGTTATCTTTCCTTTGGGGGGTTTTTGATGAAGAAACTTGTGGTTTATCACCTTTTGATTTTTATTTTTGATAATATGGTATTTGTTTCTGAGTTTGAGGTGTTGGTAAGTATTTCTATTTTGATTTTTTATGGTAAGTAGGCTTGCAATTACCATAACACTTTTTTGGTTTATTTGAGGTTCCTAAAATATCAAATTGTTTATAGAAAGAACCTAATTCTTGTTTGGTTTTGTTCAATTCCCATTTTAAGTGGCTTTGAAGTTTTAAGTCTTGACAGATTCTTAATCCTTCTTTATGGGTGAGAGTAATTAATTCACCATAAGTGAACCTATTATATGATATTTTATTACCCTGGGCTTCTTTAATTTTGTTCCTAACTCTTGCACCTAAGAGGGGTGAAAGTCCTGCTAGGAATTTTTCTTTCCAGAATGGTTGGTTTGAGTCATCCCTAAGCATTACTCTAGTTAGGAATGTATTTTTGTACCATTGGAAGTCACTAAGATGTTTGCATCTAAGGTTTGAAAGTAATTATGCGTTTTTGTCTTTGAGGTGTGACGGATCACCTACAAAGTGCATATAAATGGACATAAGGGATGTAACAGCATCAGATATTGGTTCACCATTTTCATAAATGATTTCTTCATTTTGATCTATTTTTATGGCATCCAGGATTTGATTTTGTTCCTCTATTGTTAAGTGGAAATCCCATCAACCTTTTAATTGTACTGAGAACCCTGCTATCAGGAGTTCTGCTATGGTTCTATCAGAGGTGTTTGTCTGGGTTTTATAGGCATTGGCTGCCATAGTCATTTGTTGTAAGAGGTTCGGGATGTTATGCTCTGACAACCCATCTATATTCCATTCGTACAAGGAAGATGCCTTGTAATTTGGTTGAACCAATTTGTTTGGTCTGATCTCGAGGCTTAGATCAGGGGTAGTTTGT
The DNA here is from genome assembly GCA_030549775.1 of Tamarix chinensis. Classification (NCBI taxonomy): domain Eukaryota; kingdom Viridiplantae; phylum Streptophyta; class Magnoliopsida; order Caryophyllales; family Tamaricaceae; genus Tamarix; species Tamarix chinensis. Next base: position 12,282,742 of record CM060176.1, read on the forward strand.
CTAGGGATTATTTACCTAGATGTTGAGGGGTTATGGAGACGAGTCAATAATGGTTCCTAGGCCTCACCATTGTCTATATGATCTTTTTGATTCATCATATTTATTTGAGAATTTAATTCAAGAGTTTCTGGAATTTGTATTTGATTTGATGAAGTTGTTAGTGTAACTTGATCAAGTTTTTCTTTTAAAGATTGGAGAAATTTAGTTTTTCCCGCTTAGATAATTTGTTGACTATGTATTGAAACTTCATAGGGTTTGAAAATTGGCATTTTCTTTTGTTCTGTGTTTTGGGGCATATAAGTTATTTGAATCGTAGGCATAATGGTTTTCTGAATTTGTTTATCCAATTTCACCAATTGGGTTCCAATTGTGTTCAAATGGATGTTTGTATAATTATTTTGAAGAAGAATGTTTTTAACATTTTCAGTTTCCTTTTCTTTTGGCATTTTCAATGGTTTTAATTCCAGTGTGTTTTCACCAAAAGTCATTTTAATTTTTGTAGAGGAGGATGTTCTGATTCTATTAATCATCTGTCAGTTTCCCAAGTTTTGGCTTTGTTTCTAATGGTTTCCGGATTTGAGGTTCTAAAAGGATATTTGATATTTCTTTGTTTTGCAACCATTTCGAACCAGTCAAAAAATAGGATTTGAATTTTTTTTCATTTTCAAGAAATTAGTAAAAATATTTTTGTGTTTCTTCTCTTTGTTCTAAGAAATCATCCATGATTGATGGGTAGGGCTGTAAATGAGTCGAGCCGAGCTGAATACCCCTAGGCTTGGGTTCGGCTCGTTTAACTAAACGAGCTTAAAATGTTGTTTGGGCTTGGCTCGTTTAACTAAACAAACGAGCCGAGCTCACGAGCCAAAGCCAAAAAATGAACCGAGCCGAGCCCGAGCCTCACTTTGAGGCTCGTTTAATTAAATAAATGAGCCGAACCGAGCTTTTAACGAGCCAAGCCGAGTCGAGCCGAATACCGAACTGGCTCAGCTCATTTACAGTCCTATTGATGGGTAAGCATTTACTGCTTCGAACGTACATTGGGTTTATGTGTATATATATATATATATATATGACTTTAGATCATTGGCTATAATTATTTAATTGCATATTCATAAACTAACGTAAATACTTCCAACTATTTTAGGAGTTGGATATATTTATTAGCTAATAGACTTTAAGCGCTAAATTAAGTTTGTACATTTAATTCAAACATAGGGTCAGTCTATTAATTTATTTAACTAAATCGGTTGTTAGTACTTGTCTATATATTTTTTTGAGTGATAATATAGTTACTTAATTATTTTAGGAGTTGGGGTTTATATATAATCATTAGGTGGTAAACTAAAATATTGGTAAATTCAAGAATTTTGATAAGTTGGACATAAGCCGATTATAATATGTTGTTTACTTAATATATTTTGTCTAGAGTTAATATTATATCGATGATAACTATAGGTCTAGCTTCTGGTAAGTATTTGTGATTAGATCACATTCCAGGTGGCATTACTTTCAACCTATATATGTATGTGTGTATGTATGTATGTATGCACGTTCATACATACCTTGATTACATAGTTGTTTAATGTAAATGGTCTTATTTGACTATGTGACATTATGTGGATATCTATGATTTTGTATATTTAATCCCTATGGATGATATTTTATTTTTATTATGAATTTAATATAAATGTGGGTCTTGATTGATTTAATGTAAATATTGTAATTTTTTAGATGGGTTATAAGATATAGTTTTTATATAAATATGATTAGTTTATAAAGAGTCAAATTTATTAAATTGTTTTCTTTATGATAAATATGTTACAAAGCCGATACTTTATACAGTTAAATTATGTTTTATTAATTGTGTACGCATAATTAAATCTTAGGATATTTTAACCAAGTTTGAATTAGTTTGAAACTTTTTGTTTTTAAGTGTTGCTGTGGATAATTTTTCTTATTCTAATGTTGTGAAAGTAGAGTAGTGATCCAAGTAGGGTATTTTTCTATTTAATTTGGAAAAAATACCCATTATGAAAAGTGGATAAAGTGTAGATAATGCGGTGGATTGTATGACCTTGTGTGACTACACTTAATTAAAATATCATAACTTAAAGTGGAATGTAAAGTGAGATTTGGGGCCTTCAGGTTCGGCTTCCTGAAGTTGGGAATCGGTAATAGCCTTTCTCATTTCTCTTTTGGATATTTATTTATTTGCTAACTATGTCTGGTTAAGGTCCATCACCTACTCTATAGGCTTATTTGGATCCTATTAGGGGGTGTGCATACTTAAAGATAAAAAGACCGAGGTACTAGGTCTTCGGACTTTTGTTATCTCCTTTGAACTATGTCTACTAGGATGACCCATGTGTGATTTATATTCCTCCTATGATTGGTGGTAGGTCTTTGGACTTTGAATTGCCAGGTAACCCCCTTGTTTTTTTTCACTTACAAAAAATTAGGTGTCATGATCACCTAAATAAAGATTAATAATCGGGTAGTTTTCCTATGTAATTTGAGTGTATATCTATGATTTATATACTTATATAAATATGAACATACAATATTATTCCTTTGTATTTACATGTTACTTAGCTATTCTCCTATCTGACTTGTTACATGTTTTAAATCGAGTTGTAATGATCCATGATACACATGGTAAGTAGATGATCTAGTGCAGGTTGTGTATGAATCTACTCAAGGTGTTGATGGCATACATAACGGGGAAGAGTGAGAGTGTTAGTGACTTTCAAAATTTTATTTATCGTATTAATTTTAGTAAACTATCTTCATGGTTTCAATTGTATTAATATTTTTGATTCGGTTGGTTTGAATTAATAAATATGTTTTGTGTGTTTTCTTTTCACTTAGACTTAACATCTAGTGGGAGCGAGAGTATGTTCCTATTTACATTAGATGTGGCGGTGATGCCCTCATTTTATTTAGCTTCGCGCATACTTTTCAATGAGTTTTTGGTTTTAGAAATGGAGGTGTTACAATAACTATGGTGAAATATGAAATATATTGTAGTAAAACATCAAACATATCATAGTAAAGTACCAAGCATATCATTGTAAAACATAAAAATGTAAAGAAATATGACTGCATAATGTTGGAACGTAGTGATATATTAATCATATCATGATAAAATACCAATCATATCATAGAAAAACAAAAATCATAAATCATATTGTGGTAAAACATCAATTATATTGTGGTAAAATATGACAATGGAGAGAAATAATGTTGCATATTTCTGGACCATGATGAAACATCAAATATACCATGATAAAATATAAAGCATATCAAGGTAAAACACTGAACATTCAATGGTGTAATATGAAGTTAGTATTATTTACATAATTGTCAACAAGGGAAAAAAAACACTACCATATGAATACTAATATTCTAACAATTGTTTGTTTCTTTATTTAAATGTCATCATATACACCATGAGTAAGGTATATACAGTTACACTATTTACCAATTGACCATGTAAACATCATGTCAACTTTTTTTTTATTTTTTTTTATATTTACGTAACTTTAATTAGGTTTATTATAAAATACAAAAATTATATCATAATGTTCCCAAGATTTTTTTTCTTCTACAAATAAACATCCATAATGATATACTTTTGAATTAAAAAATAATTTGTGTATATCTTTCATCATAATTGTACCTACTTCCATTATTCTTGTTTAAATATACATAAATGAACTTTTACCGTACATAAATTCATTTTCACCAAAGTTGTACTTGTCCTTTATAATAAAATATAATTAATATTTTACCATATATAAATTGATTTTTCACCAATATTAAATTAATCTTTCAATATAATTGAATTCATCTTTCACCATATAACACAATCAATATTTTAACATATATTAATTGATATTTCATTACAACTAAATTGATATTTCATCATAATTGAATTAATATTTCATCATAATTAAATTAATCTTTCAATAATGTTGTATTTATCCTTCTCTTTGTTGTATGTGTATATATATATCTTTCATTATTATTCTACTAAAATTATTAAATTTCAACACTATTTTCACAATTATTCTTTATTCACTATCATTATACATATATATTTCATTATTATTATATTTATATTTCATCATTGTTACATTTATCTTTTATCATTGCACATATCTTTATTCATTATCCTAAGAAAATTTAATCATTATCATACTAAAACTAATCTTTTACCGCTACTATATATATCTCACTATTATTCTACTAAAATCACATAATTATTTTTACTCAATATATTTTATAATCTTTTACTATGATTGTAACAATATTTTACCATAATTTTTTAATAAAAATATATCAATATAAATATTTATTTGCAGAGAAAAATTATTTTATAATTTTTTTAAACTTCTGATAGATATTATATATATATATATATATATATATATATAAATGATAATATCGGTATGACAACATACTATACAAAAGATTGCACGGTATAAATTACTGCAATAGTCTCCATGCAACGTTGAACAAACACAACATATACATCAGACAAATGAAAAACAACCTATGAAATTTGACAATTTCACTGCAAGAGGGAACAGATCGGCCTGACTTCCATTCATAAATACAATATGTGATCAAACACCACACACAGGTGATACGTCTGGCAAAGACAACCTCCAGCGCGGTATACGAACATAAAGACTCAAGGCAGACTCCCTATAAGCTAGTAGATACTGGAATGAGAACAAAAGAATATTGATACATTTCCATCGTTCAACAATTATTTAATCAACATGCAAACTCCATCGACGTAGACAGACAATAAGGACGTTCACGCGCATAAAATGTATTTTTTTTTTCCCTCACTACAATAATAAAGAATTACGTACAATTGCCAGAGGAGAAAGTATTGCATTAACTGGTGGGCCCGAGACCCAGAGTTCCTCTACTGACAACTGAAACACATAGTTTTCCCTAAGAAACTCTCTCCTCAAAAGCAGCTTATTCTCCTTCACTGTTCAGAATTGGCACGATGAGGGGATTCATCTGTGCAAGATATACAATCGCCCACCTACACAAGCAAGAAAGGTCAACCTTATTTACATGAAGACCAGTTGTATCTGAAAATTAGAGAGAATCCTTTTCCACTCTCGACCAATTTTAATGCACCAAAATATTATCAGAGACTCCTCTGAATGAGTATAATCCCACAGAAGCGAAATCTAAAGGCTTATGTTACTAAATTAATAACATACAGGAAACAGAGAAATGAGAGCCCAGGAAAACATAATAAAATAAAATCTAAGGCAGATACGATAAGGAGGGTGGGGGTAACGACAGAAGCAGCTCATGTGTGTTGGGGAAGAAAGTCCATAATAAACCCAGGAAACAGAGAAATGCGCACATCAATCCGCTAAACAAGGTAACTAAAAGCCACTATAGTCCAAGTGTCTACAACCAGCCACCACACCAATGTAGATTTATGGCTAATGTGCAGGACCATATCTCGAGACCGGTTCAGTCACTCCTAGTCCTAATATAGTCCGATAAGTTTACCTGAGGATAACTAAGCTAGACTACCATATTTTTCATGACAAGGAATCCATGCCAACAAAAGAGAGCGTAATCATAATACTGAGTCTTAAACAAGCCTATGGTGACACATCATTAATAATGCCAGAGAAGTTGCAGATTATGAATCCTAACTTCCTAAGACATTTGTTTTAGAGGTGGATCCCAATAATAAAGTGATAGGAACAGATGTAGAGCCTAAAAATACTGGAATTACAGTGACAATCTTGGGGTTCCAGGACCTGGCTCCTGATTTCAATATTTTGAAAGCCAGAACCTCTCCCTAAACTCTTCTCCATTTTTCCTTCCTCTCTATTAATAACAGACTAACAAATTCAAAAATAATCCCTAACTTATCCATAACTAACTCATATCTAACCACAATTAAGTATGTAATCCAAAGAGCCTAATATTACTCTCCTCCCAAACTCACCTTGAAAAAGGATAGACTCCTAAAAGAAACACAAAAAACCATACGGAAATAAAAGAGGGAAAACGGAAAACAAAAACAACTGGATTTGTTTTAATAGTAGAAAAAGAAAAGAAAAGAAGTAAAACAAATGTAGGCTTCAAGTTCCGGCTAGAGTCACTTCCTATGCTGACTTGACCAATTTCTCTCCCTTGCTGTGCTGAATTTCACCATCAGATGATCGCCAGAAATTGTTCAGCCTAGGCTCCAAAGATTCTCCGTCCATTTACATCAGTGGCCAAAGAATTGAAGCTCGGTTAGGGTTTGCGAGTATTCCCACTTTGTTGTCTTTCTTTTGCTGTTGCAGCTTGTTGGCAGAAAAACATCAGAAGACTGGAGTTTGCCAGAAAATTTGGAGGTTGCCTAAGCTACTAGTCACTCTAGTTGAAATCGCCTGAGGGTGCTGGTTCAATATGGACTCCATTGTTGATGGGTTATATGCAACAAAGAAAGGTGAGCCAAGCTTGGATGATTCGTTGTCTGGTAAGTGTGACCCCGTGCCTCACTACCTCATTCTTTTTTTCCTATATCAAAGATCCACCTAGTTGACACTGGCAACAACAACAGTCCTTTCTTATGTTGCAGAAGTGCCAGCCACATAGGTGGATGAAAAGGGTCGCCACTATCCCCAACCACATAGTTGGTAAGCAAATCATTCCCCCCCCCCCACCCCGGGGAAGCATCTCTTCATCCTTCTTCTTCAGCTCATTAGCCTCCTTCTGTAAAGAGTCATTCGACAGAGAATTGTCACTAATAACCTCCACTGTTGATTGCTTTTTAATTCCATCGTCTCCCTGCTCCATATCTGGCTGTTGTATGGTTCCCTCATCTGCCTGCTTCATATCCCTATTAATAACCTCTCTTCCAAAACATCTCTATCCACCTATCTACTTTGGCACTACACCGATCCAAACCTGCGTACAATTATTCCTTTTCGTATGAATCTGCCGTAGCTATTGAGGAACTCAGAGCTTTAATACCAACTGATAGGTACAGATTTAGAGCCAAACAGAAATTAACTTGTAGTTGCTGAAAATAATTGAATTAAAGTGATAATCTAGGAGTTTTGAGACCTGCACTACTACTACGAAAATGGGAAATAATAACGGGACATTAATAACGGTAGTTCGAAAACCATTGTCAAATGCGTGAAAATTAATGCGCGGGATAGTTTTGATAACGGTTGTAGTTCAAAACTGTTATTAAAAGGGCAATGTTAAAATTTACACGGATGTTTTAATAACGGTTCTTTCAAAAGAGGTTTTAATAACGGTTCTTTCAGGAACCGTTATTAAAACTCCAAAATCAAACTTTTATTTCACTTAGTTCTGTTTTGTGCCAAAACTTTCAGATTCTCTGCACCTTCCTTCTCTTACTCTCCTTCTCCTTGAAAACCCTCGCACCACCACACTATGCACCACTACTCCGGCTCCTCTCAAGTAAGGGAAACCCTCGCACCTCTAACTCTCCACCACCCCTCTGCCATTGTCAACTTTGCATGTGTGTGCTGTCATTGTTCCGAACCTAGCTAGCACTTGTACCTTCATCCTCTGTTGTGTTTGTAGGCTATTGCCGCTCTCAACTTGCTCGCCACTGGTTTCTTGCTTTTCGCCGCTCACTTTACGTATGTGTTTGTTCTTCCTCTCATAATTTTTTCTCTACTTACATATATATATATATAGAAATGCATACATGTTGCTACAGGGTTGCTTTTATTTGTTACTGAAAAATTGCAGTTTTTTGTTCAAAAATGTGTTGTTGAATGTGTTGGTTGAAAATATTGCTGTTCATTGTTGAATTTGTTGCGTTATTGTTATATATTAACAAATGAATGTGTTGGCCGTAATATTTGTTATGAATTGATGTTGTTTTACAATGCAGATTTGGTAATTATTTGAACATACAACTGTGTATGTGGGCAGGAACAAAACAGCAAAAACATTAAAAAAAATGTAGTTTTAATAACGGTTCTGATGAAAACCGTTATTAAAACTGAGGCTTTAATAACGGTTCTGATGAAAACCGTTATTAAATATAAAGTTTATCCACATATTCGCGGGTTTTTGTATATTTTTTATAACGGTTATGAACCGTTATTAAAGATTTAATAACGGACGGTTCAATAACGGTTGAAAACCGTTATTAAAACTATAAAATAACCGTTATTAAAACCCCTTTTCGGAGTAGTGCTGGTTCCTCTTGCTTTTTGGATTTTGAGAGCCTAAATCACTCCCTCAACTCTTCTCCATTTTTTATTGCCTTCAACCCTCTATTTATACCAAAACAGCAAATTCTAGAATAATCCCTAACAACTGACCCATAACTATCGAATATTTAACCATACTAAAGTATTAAATCCTAATAGCCTAACATAAAGCTATCTTAAAGGGGGGGGTGATAAATAACAAATAGTTTAAATAATTATAAACTCAATCGTGCCAATTTAAGTTACATTCCTTAGTATCTGTTTGGTTTGGGAGAAATTGGGATAACTAAAATTATTCACCTCCTTGGAGGACATTTTTTAACCTAGGTTATTTGGGGTGAACTATTCCCACCTCATTTGGGGAGGGGGGTGGAGGTAATGAAGGGGAAGGGAAAAAATTAAATAAAAATTATACATGACCAAACAAAATTACCTTTGCTAAGTTCTTATTTATTTAATAAAAGGTATATATGTCATTTTTATTTTATTAACCTTTGTTTACCCCAATTCAAATAGGATCAAAACAACACTCACTCAGCTCAAATTAATATCATTCAAACAATATTTTTAAGCATTCACCTTCATAAATTTTAAAATTTACCCACCCCTCAATTTACCTAGATTCAAACGAACCATTAGAAAAAGAGCCCTCGAAGTAGAAGAGTGGGTGCTATGGGTGGTGTTGAAATATGCAATCAAACAACAGTGTGACCCACAGCAAACAATAAAACAAAATTCATAGGTGTAACAAGCAATAAAACAGTGATCTCCATTCCAAGACTGTGGTGGTGCAATATTGGAGTATAGCAAAGGATATGTCGCGTGATAGTTTATTCTTTATTTCTCAATAAATATAGACAAAAATATTTTTAATTATCAACAAATATCAACTAAATATTAGGATATATTGGCTAATACAAATCTAATTTTATATCTCCATCACCATTTTGAGTATTGACAAGCCAAAAATTCAATGTATACCAGTGATATATCGTTGGATATTTTATTCCATGTGTTGAAACACTCATTATTCAATCTCTTCAATTTGTTATATTATAATACTATAGATAAAGATATTGAGAGCGAGAGAGAGAGAGAGAGAGAGAGAGAGAGAGATCACAATCAGACTATAGGATAACTCCACAAGTCTTTGCTCCTTTTTGAAAAATGTAGTTTTTTTTGTTTGGGGGGGGGGTGGAGTAGGTTGGATTCTAGGACTACCACCTAGTTTCACCCCACTTGCACCTTATCATTGATGTAGTAAAGCTTAGGTTTAGGCCTTTATGAGTGAAAAGCACTTGGTGATGTGATCCACATCAAAAACTGAGGGGATCAATTTATAAGGGGGGGGTGTCAACTGTCAACCCTAACTCTTGAGCTAACTATTGGGTGGAGCTAGGGTCATTACGCCAGGGGCCTCCCAGACGATTACATCTTTGGTGTCCATATTAGCTGGTATCGAGCGATTACGCCATGGGGTTCCAGGTGGGTCCCATTCGACGTGACGATATCTAATCGCTAAATGGGGGTTGTATCATTTGGTATCAGAGCCTAACCTCAATCGAAACCTCCCTACAAACTCATGCCGATCGCCAACAGAGGTAACGCGAGGACGTGCAATCTAAAGTGGGTGGGAATGATGTGATCCTACATCAAAAACTAAGGAGATATTTGGACAATTTATATGGGGGGATCAACCCTCCACTCTTGAGCTACCTTTTGGGTAGAGTTAGGGCTCTTCTCGGGCAATTACGCCTTAGGATTCCAGGTGGGTCCATATCACTTGGTCTCACTCTTGTTGGTAGTCGACCAAAGGACGGGATAAATAACCTGGGAAAGTCTTGACAAAGGAACTGAAACTCACACTCTGAATCTTAAGAAGATGATATCATATGGTAGGAGAAAACAATAACAAGTGTATATGACAGATTGTCTAGATTAGGGAGGATGGCATAAAGGAATGGGAAGGATAATAGAGTTAAATGGAAGAAAACCAAGGAGCTAGTATGAAATATGCAACAATTGACCATTTCTCAATTTAATTTAATAAATGGAACATCGAAAAAAGGAGCTTAAATGTATTATAAGAGAGCACAAAGCTTAGAATCTCATGATCAGCAGATCCTGGCAGAAATTTCATTTTTCCTCCGAAGTTGCAGTGATTTAGGAAGAACACAATTTAAGTCTCTACTCAATAATCATGACTACAATATGTAGTTTATCCAACACTTTCTCTTCCAGTCCAATAGAGCCAATAAGGATTACTATCCTCCAACAACAGTGTTGTTAAAAAGAATAACATGCAGCACTTCCTTATCTCAGAATGAATGCAATGGATAGAAACATTTCCTTCTTGGTTAACAGCTAAAAATTATAGCAACTTGAATCATCACCTTAAGCCACATTTTATATATATATATAGAAAAAAAAAACTAATTTTAAAAGCAGACTACACAACCACTTGGAAAAGTAGCTGATGTATAGAAATATTTCCTTCTTGGTACAGCAGCTAGAAATTATCACACCTTGAAACATCACTTAAAGCCTACTATTACAACACCTAACTTTAAAAGTGGACTAAGCTACCATTTGGAAAAGAGCTGATGCCGTGCATGGCCTATCTCATCGTAAAAGTAGTAGTGTCGCCACAAACCCAAAATAGAAGCATTCGGATGCAGGCACATGTTGATGCAGATATACTTTGTACATAGGCTGATAAGGTCATGGAACCTTAGTTGATAATTATTCTCTATCTATATTTATAAATTATAAGTGATGCTTAAATAGAGGACTAGGTTTAATTCTTTGGCATAACTTGGGAAAGTTGTTCCTATTGATTGTAGGCTATTGATGTTAGCTGTTCCCATTTAGCAGGAAAATAAACTTACCACATATTTATTTGATAAGTTGTAGCTTGGGGAAAAAAATTAAATGAATTAGAACCAAAACACCTTCCCAAACCTTTCTACATATCCTTATTTGCTCAACCTTATCTAACTCTGGGAGAATCAATAGAATATCAGATTATGAATTTTCCATGTAGATGTATCATAGAACAGAAACTCTAGACTTTATACCGATGAAATCACCACCACAACCTCTTCAAAATATCATTATGTTAGCTATAATGCATGATTCAAACAAAATGTAATAAGCATAAACAAACTAGATTATTATGCCTTTCATACCAATGAGTTGTAATCTAGTGGTTAAAATCAAAGGTTCGGGTAACTCAGGTCCCAGATCTAAATCTCCCTGAAGCAATATAGCTCAGGTCTTTTCTATAAGAGTTGCAATCGGTAGATGCTAAGGTATGTACATTTGGACCTCCTCAAACCTTGCCTATGATCGGATTGATAGTTCATTTTTACTGCCAAAAAAACAAAACGCTGCACCTTCTATCATCTATTCACTTGATCATTTACATAATTGGGAAGGACAAAGTTGGAAACTCAAAAAAGACATGGATACTTGGTCATGATATCTAGCAATAACGGAAAAACCCCATAAATATATGTTTACACATTTGTCTGATAAGTACAAGATTATATGATAAGTCAGGAAAACAATGTCTTGATTTTACCACTGCAAGAAGATAAAGAGAGAAAAACCTGGGATGTAGACTTTGAAGAGTAATAAGATTTATTACTTACCCAAAAAAAAAGACAAAGAAAAGGAAATTAAGGACTTACATCATCCAGCAGCAAACTGTTGCTGTGATTACCAAAGTAAGGTGAAACCTGCAGCAGGAAACAAATTAGCCAATTGCATTGAAGGAAATTAGATTGGCAACTTTAAATTGAAAAGCCACCCAAGGATAAAGGAAACAATGCATTGGATACCAACTGAGAATATAATATTGAGTTCGGATGGTAAAAGAAAAAGAGAGAAATGAGGACCGGAAAGTGCTCATATAAAGGTTCGAGGAAATCAATGTCACTATAAATTACAGAGACACTTCCTACTAGAAACTCCAAAGCTACAGTGGCTGCTAAAAGATAGACTTGTGGTAGAAAAGAGATCATAGATCTTTTTGTCATCAATGCTTTTAAGTCATAATGAGTGGATGAAAAAACAAAATCACATCCTTTTCACATTTGGAATCCATAGGACACAAGAAAAGTGCAGAAAGAGCAAATGAAAGATCCTCAACTTCACAAGGCAAAAACAGTGCACACCATCACACCAAAATGAAAGATAGATGCATAGAGAGAGACAATTCCATGGCGAATAAACACATCGAAAGAAGGCAATAAATGATAAATTATGTCTATAAGCAAAGAAAAATAAGCTCATCCTGATTACAAAAATCTTTGTTTTTATATTGTAACTTGGTTTTTACCGAACACAAAATTACTTTCCTGCTGGAAAGTACTACTTACTGAAACCACATATGTAGGAGCAATGGTAGAACAGCATGTATATGCTGAAGCTGCTATTTGCTCATTTTTGGTGTCCCACATTGGTGGGCAGGTTGAGTTTCTTTCAGTTTTTATACTCCCTTACCAGATGGCTTGTTTGAATTGTTGGTTTGGGTTGTTTTGAGATTGGACCTGATGTTGGGCCAGCCCCTGCGCGCGCTGCAGCAGCCACCGTTTGTTTGGCCGGTCCAGGCTAACCTGGGCTGGTTGACACAGGTGAGTATTCGGTCTAGACATATCAAGCTTTCATTTTGCTATTTTTTTTTCCCCGAATTGATTATTTGATTCAAACAATTTCAACTTGGTCTTAGTTATTGTGATTTTTCAGTGCCTTGAGCGCTTCCAGCATTGTTTTTCCGTTGTGCGAGGAGTGGGAGACGCTCTCTCCATGATTTTACTTTTACTTGAACTTCTTCTAGTTTTCAGTCTTACATATACTGAACTAAGATACCGTGCCTTCAAAAGCTTTTTACTTTCGTTCTACACATAATTTAAGGGCATTGAATTTGCAGTTTCATTCCTTCTATCACAAGTGCATGGCATTGGAGGCGTTAACTTAATCTTGAGGTGAATCGACTTAAAAGGGATTTACACCAAAGTCTGGTTGAATTTCACTTTAGGGCAGTCAGTAGTGAAGTCTTCCACAGTACAAAATCAAATGATAAGCTTTTCTTTATTTGCCGTCTATTTTGGTCATATATTGATGCATATGCGTACAAAGTTTCCAACATTCTGGAATGGAATTTTTAGTAGTCTACGTAGCGTCTTATGTTTGATTTATTGCTACCATTGGGTAATTGTTTATTGCTACTCCGATTTTGAATTCGAAATTGTGGTCCATACCTTGTCACCAGATCTCGATTTTTTTGTCTCAGAATTAATTGTGGGCTTGTAATGATATTTTGAATTGGTTGGGTTGGAAATTACGCTGCTTTGATTGTTTCAGTTCAAATCTAGTATATTGGCACTGCTGCTGTTTTGATATTATCAACCAGTGTTGTTGTGGTTTGCTGCCTATTAAATTTCTTTTCATATACCATTGTGGTAGAGTGCTAATTGGGCTTGTTTACTAATTGCTACTAAGTACTTATTTTTATTGTTGCTGTATTTGCTTCTAACCGGCTAGTTCGAGCTGGAATTCTAAGTCGTTGCAGCGTTTTTGGTTCAAGTTCCATGTCCAAGTTGGTGTATTGTACTTGTGCTACAGTGTGCTGCCTTATATCAAATTTACTATGGCTGTTGCTACTATTTCCATAATCGTTCCAGATATGACGAAGGTTGAGCCTTTGAATGGCACTAATTACCATAGATGGTATCACTTGATGCTAATTTTAATTGAATCCCTTAATGTTGATTATGTTTTGTTCACTAATCCACCTGAAGTTGTTGCAACCAATCCTTTTGTCACTCTAGCCACTCCTGCAACAAAGAAATTGGATAAGGCAAATAAAGATATGTATGATAGGGATAACAAAACTCTACGGGGCCACTTGTTGTCTCATATGGCTAGCAAGTTGCTCGATACTTACTTTGATATGAAGAAGCGATATGTATCTAATGAAACTAGTATGAAGAGATATGTGGTTGGTAACTTCTTGAGATTTTAGATGGTTGATAATAAGCCCATCATGGAACAAGTCCATGAGTTTGATAACTTAATTGTTGATGTGGTAGCTGAGGGGATGAAGATATGTGAAATATTCCAAGTTAATGCTTTGCTAGAGAAGTTTCCAACTTCTTAGAATGACTACCGGAATCACATGAAGCATAAGAAAAAATATTTGACTTTATTGGAGTTGATTAGCCATATGAGGATTGAAGAGGCCAACCAACTAAAAGATAAACGTGTTTCTTAGGTAATTCTACAGATGCTAGCTTGGTTGTGTCTAATGCTAATAAAAACATTCAAAGGAAAGGGAACGATGCCCAAAAGATGAGACAACTAAATAATCTATCCAACTTTAAAAAGGGGGACAAGATTCCGAAAAAGAAAGTGATATGTTACATCTGTTGGAAGACAAATCCTAAGGCTTACGAGTGCTACAAGAGGCAGGGTCAAAGGAAGTTAGATTCAACAGGTTCCTACACCTCCAGCTCCTCAAGTCAGTGTTGCTGAAACTGAGGATGTAATAGTTACTGTGGTTGAAGTCAACTTGGTGAACAACAGGACATATTAGATTTTGGACACAAGCTCTTCAAAGCAACTGTGTGTGTGCTAGCAAAGATATGTTCAGCCAGTTCGAGGATGCCGATCAGAGCAAACTTATCTTCATGAGCAACCAAGCCACAACTGGAGTTCTAGGCAAGGGAAATGTTCTTTTAAAACTTTCTTCTAGAAAGAAACTATCATTGATGTTTACTTTGTACCTTCCCTGTGTACGAGCTTGGTTTCTCATATCTTGTTGATTAGAGCTGGCATGAAACTCATATTTGATGTTAATAAGGTAGTAATAACTAAAAATGGAGTATTTGTGGAAAAGGAGTATTTAGCCGATGGTTTGTTTGTACCGAACACTGTTCCATTTGATTAGAATGAAATGACATCGCTAGTTCTGTTTATTTGTGTGAGTCTGTTGAAATTTGGCATGATAGACTATGGCATGTAAACATATCTTCCTTGAACAAACTTAAAATTTTAAAATTAATTAACGTGACATACACTAATTATGAGAAGTATCATATTTGTGTGGAAGCTAAATTTACTAGAAAGTCGTTTAAACATGTCGTAGAGCAAATGAGCTACTTGACACCAAGAGTAGAAGAGGTAAACGATATTATGTAACCTTTATTAATGATTGCTTGAGATATACTAATGTCTGCCTCCTTAGATCTAAAGATGAGACTGAAGGTATGTTCTTAAAATATAAAATAGAAGTTGAGAACTAGTTAGATCATAAGATAAAGAGGCTTCGGTCTGATAAGGGTGGTGAATATGTAACTAGCTTTCAAAAGTAATTTTGTGATAATCACAATATTATACATGAGACTAGTGCCCCTTATATCTCGCAACAAAATGGCGTAGCTAAAAGGAAAAATAGGTATCTCAAAGAAATGAAGAATATTATACTTTTGAGGTCTATTATGTCTTCCCATATGTGGGGAAAAGCTATTTTGTCTACTTGTTATATATTGAACCTTGTTCCTTATAAAAAGCTACATAAAACACCCTATTATCTATGGAAACATTTTGCACCTACTCTGATAATTTTAAAAGTGTGGGGGTGTCTAGCTAAGGTTTGCTTACCTAAATTTAGAAGGATTAATGTGGAAACTAAAACGTTTGATTGTGCATTTATTAGTTACGCTTACAACAATGCTGCTTATAGATTCCTATACCTAAGTGATCATATTTGTTAAACTAGGAATGTAGAGTTCTTTGAGAATGTGTTTTTCATGAAAAAAATGCAAGTGATATAGCTAGTTCTTATAATGTTGCTCTTGTACTTTTGACCATGACTTCTTCTACTATTACTTTAAATGATGATGTTGGTGTTGAACCTAGGAAAAGCAAAAGACAGGATAAAAATTAGTTTTGAATTTGATTTTGTTACTACTTTTTTTATTAAGAATGACGATATAGATAGGATCGACAAGAACTTTGTATTTTCCTTTTTGATTGAAGAAGATCCTAAATCATATAATGAAGCTATAACTTCCATTGATGCTAGTTTCTAGAAAGAATCAATTAAAAATGATTTAGATTCAATAATGTATAATCACACATGGGATTTAGTTGACATGCCTAGAGGGTGTAAACCAATTAAATGTAAATAGTTTTAAAAAAAAAAATTGAGAACCAATGGAACTATTGACAAGTTTAAAGCTCATTTGGTAGCTATAGGCTATAAACAGAAGAAAGATGTTTATTTTTTTATACTTATTTTCTTATAACTAAGATTGTCACTAGTTGTTCTGTAGTCGCCTTGGCTGCTATCTATGGACTGTAGTTCATCAAATGGATATTAAAACTACATTTTTAAATGGTAAATTTAAAGAAGAAATTTATATGAAGCAACTCGAGGGTTGTGTGGTTGAAGGTCAAGAGAATAAAGTGTGTAGATTGAGAAAGTCATTATATAACCTTAAACAAGCTATAAAAAAATGGTATAAACAATTTGACTATTAAACAATGGTATAAATAATTTGACCAAACTTTAGTGAGAGATGGTTATGTAGTATATGGATTCGATTCTTGTGTATATTCCATGTTTGGACGAGATTGTGTAATTATATATTTGTATGTTGATGACATGCTGATTCTTGGTACTAATGAGATTGTAGTCAATGAGACCAAATCATTTTTGTCTTTTCACTTTGATATGAAAGATCTTGGGAAAGCTGATGTAATTCTTGGTATTAAAATGAGAAAACCTTGAGTTAATCACACTATGATGACAATATATTGAAAAGGTTTAATTATCATGATGAATTACATGTGAAAACTCCCTATGATTGTAGCATTCATTTGAAAAAGAACCAAGGTTCCAGTATTTCACAAAAAGAATATGTTAAATCATTGGTAGTGTGATGTTCCTTATGAACTGTACTAGACCCGACCATAGCATATGCTGTGAGTCGACTAAATAGGTATACTCCCAACCCAAATATAAATCATTGGATTGTTTACTTAGAAACCTTAAGGGTACTAAGGATTGATGTTTGCATTTTTATAAATTTTCTGACGCTAATTAGATTTCAGGTCAGTTCCACCAATGGATATGTTTTTACACCGGGAGGAGCTGTGTTGTCCAAGTCTGCTAAGCAGACTTGTATTGCTCGGTCTACGATGGAGTCCGAGTTTATTGCCCTTGAATTGTTTGGTTAAGAGGCAAATGGTTGAGGAACTTGTTAGCAGATGTGCCATTATGGAGGAAACCAAATGTACCAATTTCCTTGCATTGTGATTCACAGGCAGCTGTGTTTTCAAGAACAGTGTGTATAATAGTAAAAGGAGACAATCATGTAAGAAAACTGTTGAGGAGCGATGAGATATCCTTAAAGTTTGTTAGATCAGAGAGAAATCTGGCAGATCCTCTTACAAAGGGTGTAACGAGGAGAGTTATCATCGAATCATCAAGAGAGGTAGGGTTTAAGCCTTTGAGTGAAGGAAAAAATGGTGGATACTACTTGTGGTCAAACGAAGCCATATGATCACTCTATTGCACTAAATTCTCATCCCTGTGGCAGGTGACAATGCTTTATTAGGCAGAGCTTAGTCTCCAAATGAGTTCATAGCCCTATTTTGGGTGGTCCTAGTAAGACGAACTTAATAAACTCACCGCTAGACATAATTAAGGTTGGGCATTATTATGTTCTTAATGAATCCATAGCCTTGGATGGTAGTGCTTGTGAGACGCGTCATGGATTCACCTAGATGATTGTAAAGGTCGAACTGCCTTCTATAAAAGACAAAGGCAGTCATTTTAGTGCACTCATGAGTATCCGATGTGCACGCATGACCATTAAAAGCACTTCTTTATTTTCGTGAAATTTGCAAATTTTTAAGCTAACACATGTATAGTGGGGGTCTCTTATCAATTCAATCCTTGTGACATTGATACTTAAGTGTTATTCCTTCTTTGCCTAAATATTTTGTGGTTTTCTTTCTGATTGTTGGAGCAATGGTAGAATAGCATGTATGTGCTGAAGCTGCTATTTGCTCATTTTTGGTATCCCACATTAGTGGGCAAGTTGAGTTTCTTTTAGTTTTTATACTCCCTTAACATATGGCTTGTATGAATTGCTAATTTAGATTGTTTTCTGCTTAGCCATAGTGTTGGACCAACCCATACGCGCGCGAATCACCGTTGTAGCTGTCTGTCTGTCTGTCCAGCCTGGGCTAAGCTTATTGAAGCAGGTGAGTCTTGGGTCTAGACAAATCAAACTTTCTTTTTGCTAAATTTTTTTTCCACATTGATTCAAAGGGTTTTAGCTCGGTCATAGTTATTATGATTTTTTCGTGCCTTGAACACTTCCAGAGTTGTTTTTCCGTCATTAAAGGACTGGAAGACAACTCCTCCACGATTTTTCTTCTACTTAAAATTCTTCAAGTTTTTGATTTTACACATACTGAACTAAGATACCGATCCTTCAAAAGCCTTTAACTTTCATTTTACATATCTGAGCATTGAATCTGCGGTCTTATCAAGAGTGCACCAAATCAGATGCATTGTGTTAACCTTAGAGGTAAACCAGCTGAAAATGAATTTGCACCGAAGTCCGGCCAAATTTCACTTCAGGCCAGTAAAGTCTTTCACGGCACAACATAGAACAATAAATTTTTCCTCATTTGCTGTCTATTTTGGTCATATATTGCTGCATATGCTACAAAGTTTCCAACAAAATATTCGACCAAACACTTCACGTCCACATGACCAGCAAACAGATCAAACAAGTCGTAGGTGAGATCAACAAAGGCAACCAAAATGCAAATGCCAAAACTGAAGTAAACTGGAACAACATCCAAAATTGATCCAACCAAGCGCAAATCAAAATCAAGAAAAAAAATAAACAGCATGAATGCAAAGAGTAAAGAGATTACAGATTAGCAGAAGGCCCTCTGTTGCAGCAGATTCTTGCACAAAGAGATGCAATAATTCCAACGACTAGAAAAATCAGGGTTGTGACTAAGAACCCCATGATTCACTTTATCTCTCTAACGCGATCGATTAGAGAGATTACGATTAAGAGCGGCTTCAGTTCAATCGGATTTCCCCCCTTCTTTGAGACCTAAGAATTAGAAATTGCAGCATGAATCAATTGGAAACAAGGTAAGGGCATAATTTACACTACAGGAAAACTAAAGATTCAAATCAGAGAGAGGTGATACCGGCGATCTCAGATTTTTGTCTCAGGGTGGAGACGAAGCTTTGTCGTATCGTATTGATGATGAAGATGATGATTTGAGGAGGGGATTAGCTGGTTACTGACTAGAAAACGACAAACGGCAGAAAAGTTGGGTTTAATCTTCGATCGGATCAGCCTTTACTGAGTAGTGTAAATCTAGCAGGGTCCAGACTCCAGAGATGTAACCTTGTGATGCCGCCACGGACCAAGGCCGAAACATATTGCCAACAAATTAGTAGCAAGCCTTATCTCTCTCTCTTTTTTTTTTATTCTCCACCCCCCCCCCCTCTTTTCAGCAGTATAGATAGAAAGCCCAGTCCAATTAAATCCCTTAACCAAGCCCAGGCCATCCCCACCCTCCCCCCAAAAATAATTGGACTTGCACACCGAAAGCTCGGGTACACATGGAATGGAGCGTCCATTAGTACCCAACGATGTGAACATGGAGACGGTCCCTAACCTCCACAGGAGGGTACTCATACGTACACAAACCTTGTCAATTGGTCGGGATTTATTTATAAACTACCATTTACGTTAAACCTTAACCAAAGAATTCAGAAGCAACATGCAGCCCAAACTTTTCCTAGTTACTCACCATCTCGAGTGCTACGACCTGTAGCTCTTAAGAGTTTAAGCTAGATCGTAACTTTCTGCCAAGCTAGCCTGCCAAAATCCAATCCATTGTTATTATGAGACCACATGGAAGCCTCTAAAGATTTTGACATTATGCCAACCCATACCTCCCAATAACCCATGCATCTATGGTAGTCTTCATCGCATGTATTAATAAATCTAAGTGTCGGTTCGTAGACTTTTGTCCATTCATGGATGCAAGTACACCGGTAATCTATGCATTGATACAGCCCAAGCCATCCAACATCTCTGATGAAAAAATATTCCAACCACATTTTGGTATGTACCCCTCCCTAGCTAATTTCCAACTCCTTCCATCATATGTCTTGATTTACATCTCTAAGGTCCCATCCGCTATGACCTTCAACCTGTTAGCCAAAACAGTTGATTTTCCTTCACATAGCTTAAAGAATTTAAACTAATTCTTCCTACAACACATATGTTGGGAGCATCTTCAATCTATAAAATCTAATGATCTCTCGGTGCTTCCTTATCCTTTGCTAAATAGCTTCATTCTAAACATCACTATCAATCACAATTTCAATGCAACTCTTCTTCAAATCTTTAAATCTTCATTGCATTTCAGACACGACCATTTAATATGCCTAACCCTATCATAATAGAAGCACATGATACTAATGTTAAATATTCTCTAACCCCCATCTTATGTCTTCCATCCGTGAGTAAACCAACCATCTTTTCTCCCTAAAATAACACTTTGATGGTCTCCTTAAAAGAAAAAATATTTTTTCCCTTGAAATGTAAACTTGTAATCAGTGAGTTGTACTCCTATGGGAGCAAAACCAAAAATAAAATAGCCTTATCGTCATCCTTAAACATTTCATGCAAACTCACCAATTGGGAGCTCATTTCTTTGAATGCATTCAAATGATCTTATAGGTTTTCTTCTTTAGTCATCTTGAGCGAGCAAAGATCATTATTTAGGAATAAATTATTTGTAGATGACCTTGACACGTCCATATTTTTTTATGAATAGGAGAATTCATGTTGGTTATATTATTATGTGGTTGGGGAAACAAAGTCCCAAAGTGTTAGTACATAATAGATCTCTAAGCCCGTGGGGGTTGAATACATTTTATGGACACCAAGTGGAAAATTACGTGTTATACTAGACAACTTAACCACACATGCATTAGCACCCTAGACAATATGCTAGAATTTGAAGTCTTATTCCTCTTCTAGGATCAATTTGCATTCACAAACCATATTGGCTTACCGTACCATATATCTTCTCCTTTTGAGTAATTCCATGGTCAACTAATAGTTGGATTCTAGCACTAATCTACCTAACTTTATCTCCCTAACCAACTTGAGACCCTAATAAATTACAGATAGTTTAACTAATTAAAAGAACTGAAGACATACCAATATTCATAACAAAACCATACAACCACTGACCTAAGTGATTATGTAGAATACCCCCGTTGTTGCTTGCCCAATATCTCTCACCCTACAATCATCTACATTCATCTTCTATGTACCCTCCTCTTGAGAGGGAACACAACTTATATAGCAAATTTTCTTCCTACCTTTGCCTAAGAGCAAATCAAAGTTTCTCTAGGCCAATACCATCTCTTTAGCTTTGGCTTCAATGAAGCTTCTCACCTCTCTAGGCCATGATTGGCAGCCAAATGTGGTGGTATATCACCACTTTCACATCCACCAACAGGTGGTGGCAAACATCACACTCTAACACTATCTTGAATGCTCTCAACTACACCGCTAAGAGTCTTAACCAACCAAACATGCATTTCACCATCAAGACATTCATCTTTGCTAGTTAGCTTTTGCCATAATTGTTTTGGATTCATATCCTAAAAAAATGTCATACTTGATTTTAGGAGTAAGTGCTAATCATATCGTACTCGTTGCACATAACTTTATATCCTCTCATTAGGTTATTTCAACATTTTTCAATTCATTATCTCCTAAAGATGTGTGTTGTGAGAACCCATATTTTTAGGGTTAAAAAATTTTTTATAAGAAGATAATATATGCAGTTAATTAGATAAATAACTAGGTAAGGAATTTGGTAGTTACAATTATCATATGAATAAAAAAGATTATTAAGTGATAAGGGTTTAAATTTAAAGTATAGTAATTACCTAGTGTGAAATTTTTTTAGTCATTAATATCAGAACAAAAGATTTAATGAATAAGTTAAAAGACTTAGTAAAAGCTTGTTTTCCTAATTAACTTTGATCGTTTAACCATAGTGGTTATGCCTCTTTAAATTGATTGATATGTAGAGAGAGAGAGTAAACCTAAATGCCCTCTTCTCATGTTCTCTCATAAGAACATCATTCACCTCTTTGGTGTACTTTCCATCTCATATTTAAATATGGCATCCTCATTGTAACAGTTAGTGCCCTGATCAAGAGTATACTTTATCCACCATCAATATTCTTGCCTTTCTTCTATCTTGGCTACACATACTAACCGTTGGCCCTGTAAAGTATTCCTATGTCATACCTTCTATGTGAGAACTGAGGAGATATAGTTGGTTGTGTCGGCCAGGTGTTTGATGAAGTGCTTTAGTAAACTTTGATCCATTGATTCGACTAATATGGTTAACTGTCAAGCTACTTATTGTCATTATTCATTAATGTATAATTCTATCAAATTTCAATGGTTAAGGGACTTGCATGGGTCGTAGATTACTAGCCATAATTCTCTCACTACATTTAGGACCACCCCTAACTTTCAATGGGCTTTAGGTGAGAAAAGTAGTTGTGTCTACACATATAGTATACATACATTTTACGCGTAATACACACATGTAATACACATATAATGTGTATGGAATACACGTATGTATATGTATATACGTGCATATGTATAATCCCTTATAAAAATTGGAGGCCCTACATATTTGAGGCTTATGCGACCTCTTCTTTTCCTATTGCCTATATTGATGGCCAATCTTGATTCTATTGATAATTCATTGGTATTTATTACATTGATATATTATTTTATTGAGCTATACGTGAATTTCTAACCGACCGCTAATCACTTAAGATTATTTTTCAATTTTTTTAGTCCTGTAATCGTGTACTCATAATGGAATTGGAATGATGGATTGAGAGTTGGTTGAGTTCTATTTTGGCACATGGATGAGGAAGATAGCGGGTCTATAATTGTTGCTCATTTGAGGGATACCCTGCCATAATTAGGATTGATAGTTTATTTGTAATATCCCGTATTTTTAAAATCTAATTTTATTAAGCCTAATGATTTTATTAGCGTAATTTGATGTAAATATTTAATTATTTTAATTTCGATTTGTTTTATGGATTTATCGACGTTTTCGAATTCATATTTGAATTTAATTAATCGTTGCCGTTGCGAACCATTCTGGACAAATTCGTTCACGACCATGATTTTATTATATTCTTATGATTTCGATTTTTAGTTAAAAATATATATGCCCTTTCTTTCTCGTATTATGATTTTTAATATTTTAGATTCGTTTTCGATTATAACTTCGTCGTGTGATTACGACTTTATTTTGGAGTTATATTTCGTTAACGAAATATATTATTTAAATTATAAAATTTCAATTTAAATAGTTAAAGTTATTTTAATGATTTTATCCGTAGAAAATATTTCCGACTTTAAATTTATTCATTTTCGGAAATCATTAATATCTTCGGGAAGTTTTAAATTAAAAAGATTTTTCGGAGTTTATTTATGAATTTCTTTCCGGAATTAATTTTCTTCCGTTTTACGATTTTTGGTTTACGGAAAATTGATTTCGGAAATTATTTAAATTAGTCTCGGTTTATTAGAATTTGACTTAAACATTTTATTATATGCTTTTAAATGATTTTTTCGAGGTCTTATAATATATTTCCGTAAATAATACAAATTTTTATGTTCGTTGGTAAATTTTTCCGAAAATGTTTCCGGAATTCTTTATATAGCCTTTTTATTAATTTTAAGCTTTCGGAACCTTACGAAATAATTTTTGTTTAATGAATTTTAGATAAAATATTCCATTAATAATTTTATACTTTTAGTATTTATTTTATATGTGTATTTAAAAAAAAAGAACCCCGACCGGTCGACCCCCCTCTTCTTTCCCTTTCTATTCTCTTCTCCCATTCTCTTCTCTGCTTCCCGACCCCCTGTTCTCTGCGCCCAGAGACCCCAGCCCCGACCTCCTCCTCCCTGCTCCTCCTTCGTCGATCGCTCGCCAGCCACCGCCGGCCACAACGGGCGACGCGACTGATCGCCACCAGCCGCGCCCAGTAGCCACGCACAGCAGCCGAAGAAGGCGGCAGCAACCGCGCGCCGCAGCAGCGACGAGCAGCAAACGCAGGCTGCGCCGCCACCGCCCGGCCACCATCGACATCTCCCGACCATCGGCGAGCCACCCTCGGTCCCCGACGAAGCTTCTCCAGCCTTCCTTTGCTCCGATTTCGTTGATTTTCGTTTGGTATAAATATCCGAAAACCCTAATATTAATTTGATTAATTGAGTGTGATTTAGCTTGTGATAAGCTAAATTAATTGTTGTATTATGTATATATGTGCTGTAAGATTGATTTGGATATGTTAATTGTATGGTTTGTGTTGGAAATTTGGGAAATTGAATTTTAGGTCGGGTTATGCCCAAATTTTTCGGATCCGTTCAATTTGGCGATTTTGGATAAATTGATTATACAATATGTTTTTAAATGTATCTAATTTCATGTCGGAACCGTCAATTTGAGAAATTTATGCGGAATCAATCGGAATTTGATTTCTAGGTCAAAATTCGTGTGTATTGAAATTGGGTTGCGTAATTGAGTCGTTCCGCTCAATTGATTTTACAATATCGTTTGAAATGTATTTAATTTCATATCGGAAGTGTTGATATGGGAAAATTATATGTAATTAATCGGAATTGGATTTTTAGGTCAAATCTCTTGCGGAACTAAATGGGATTGTGTAATCGGGTCGGTTTATTCAATTGACTATACAATTTATATTAGAATATATTTAATTTCATTTCTGAACCGTCAATTTATATATTTTAGCAATAATTGATCGGATTTGCGTTCCGGGCTCAAAACCCTAATTGTGCTAAATTGGGTATTTCCTTTAGTGGTTTTGATCAATTGATTATATGATAGGTTGTGAAATATGTCTAATTGCATTTCTAAACATTCAATTTGATTAAATTAATCTTAATCTTAATCAATTGATTTATATCTTAATCTTAATCTTAATAGAGCTATGCTCTTGAAACCTAAGTTTTGGACGCGTTTTCCGAGAAAGATCGTTTGTGTTTATTTAGTTAGAATATGTGAATTATTAATTGATAAGATGGTTTCTAACCTAGTTCCGATTTCTAGCGGCGATCTTGGAAAACTTTCTCGTGGATTGTCAAGCTTTTGATAGCTCTCCCTCTTTCTCAATTTGCTTAGCTAGCTTCGGATTGAGGTAAGTCATTACTTACCTTTACTTATGGCTGAATCTGGATGTATTTCTGTTCCGAGTGGAAGATGATGACTATGTTTATTGATCTTTTAATCCTGTCCAGTGTATGTTGTTTTCTGTGTGGTAATTTTATGTATGTATGAATTCTTAGCCTCAATGCCAATGTGAGTTAATATAACACTTGGATATGGTATGTATTTGAATATGTGAATGGTTGAATATTGATTGAAATTATATGATACCCTATGCTGTATTTTTGCCATGAAATTATTTATGTGGGCCTGATTTACGGTCGGCTAAAATCATTAAATAAGATACTAATTATTTAAAGTGGAAGATCACGTGAGTTGGGCCGAGGTGTAGGGTCCGTTCCATCGGACGATAATAGTGGCTCGGGTGTGTTGTCCCCTAGAGGTGCTTCAACCCGTTCCACCGGTTCAGAATAGTGGCTCAGGAGCGCTTTGCCCTGAGAGGTGTAGAGTCCGTTCCACCGGACGATAATAGTGGCTCAGGTGACTTGTCCCTGAGAGGTGCTTCAGTCCGTTCCACCGGATTAAGAATAGTGGGGCCCTATACTCAACGTGAATAAGAATATGATATGAGTTAAGTAATGAATAAGACACTAATTATTTAAAGTGGAAGATTATGTGAGTCAGGACCAGGTGTAGGATCCGTTCCACCGGATGATAATAGTGGCTCGGGTGTGTTGTCCCCGAGAGGTGCTTCAAGCCGTTCCATCGGTTCAGAATAGTGGCTCAGGAGCGTTTTGCCCTGAGAGGTGTAGGATTCGTTCCACTGGATGATAATAGTGGCTCGGGTGTGTTGTCCCCGAGAGGTGCTTCAGACCGTTCCACCGGTTTAAGAATAGTGGGGTCCCTGAACTCATCGTAAATAAATAAAATCGGATGTAATAATGATTATCATTGGATTGTTAGATTGGTGTTACTTAGCATGCTATCGTGATTTCTTGTACGCTTGTATCTTATGTGTTTTATGCTTCCTTCCATGAGTTTGGTAGTATCGATTTACTCAGTACCGGACCCGTACTGATGCTACCTTGGTTGAATGGGTCCTGTGATGATCCACTGATGGTGGGGAGCAGACCTCTTGTGCAGGTTTGAGATCGAATACTGTTTTGGGGTGGAAGGCTTGACTTGAGAGAGTAGGCAATCCGGAATTTGATCTATCGGGATTGGTCTTGTTTAATTGTATTTATGTCTGGAAGTTTCAAGTGTTGTATTTAAAATATCAAGGGTATTGTAATTTAACTTTCAATTTCTCGTACTTTGATAAGCTTTTAAAATTCGGATTTATTTCACAGGTTCCGCTGATTGATTCAGCGATGATTTTATTTAGTGAATTGATTCACTTGCCATCTACCTGTGGATATCTCCTTGTGGGAGTTTATCCTTACGGCATTAATGTTTAAAGTTTTGTTTGACAGGTTTTAGCCTTGCATCTAGCATGAGATAGATGGTAGACATCTATCTTGTGTTAGATGTGGCGGTAGCATTCCCCAAATACTCTCCTAGCTTCCGCTTTATCCTTTCAAAATTTTTTTTTTCAGGAGTGAATTTTGGGGGTGTTACATTATTGTTGAAATAATCATGTTTGTTGTCATAAATAATGTCATACTCGCTTTAGTTTATTTTTGCTAATCTGATTTAATATTAACTTATTATTGTTGATATGGCCTAAAATTAATATGATAATGATTCTTATTTTTAAAAATTATGGCTATTAGTTATTATAATTTTCTATAATTAACTAATAATTATTAATATAATTGGTACAAAATTATTATAATTATTAATTAATATTATCATTGTTAATAATAATTATTTTTGTATTATTGCATAAATTATTATTATTATTAATTATTGGTATTATTATTATTATTAAGTCATTTACCACAATTAAATATATTATCATTAATTTTTATCATGATACTAAATAAATAAATATATTATTATTAAAATTAATAATCTTCTAACTATTATTATTATTATGAATTATTATATTAATTTGATATAATTTTATTAGTGTTGATTTGATTTGATCTGATTTTATAAGCCTAGTCATTCAAAAGAAGAAAGTTTCAAAATTTTGTGGTATGCAGAGATATTTAAGGAGGAAAAATTAATCCACAATAATATTTTTCATAACTATTGATTAATAATTATTTTATGTTAATATATGGTCTTAATTTTAATAAAATGATAATAATAATAATAATAATAAATTATTGATATTGATATTAATAACTAATAACAAAAATATTGCTATCAATAACTTGGTATGATACAATATTATAACTATACATAATAAACTTATACATAATAGTATTTTAATTACTTAATAATCAATAATTAGTTAATAAAATTATTATAATTATTGGTTAACTATTTTTATTAATAGATTATGTTAATAGTAGTAGTAGTAGTAGTAGTAGTAGTAGTAGAATATATTTACAAATAACTAAATGCTATATATTATTATAAATATTAATATTAAAATTATGTAGAATTTAATTAATTAAAAATCAAACAAGTAATCACTAACATTATTTACATTTATTATTATTGATAAATTATATAAAAATAATAATAATATAATGTTATTAATAACTAGGATTTATAATAATCTTCATAATAAAAAGTATAATTATTAATATATAATAATTACATATTATGATAAATATTAATTATAAAATTACAAGTAACAATATTTTCAATACTTAATATTCAATAATTAATAAAAAATATTTTTTTATAATTATTCATTAATTATTATAAATATATTTTTTTTATTAATATAATGATAAATATTATTATCAGTACCAATAATAAAAATAATATATTCTTATTAACAACTAAGTATAAATATATTTTCACAACTATTACTAATAAAAATATAATTAACAATATTATACTTACTTAATTATCAAGAGTTTTGATTTCTATTATTTTTAATATAGTTTTATCATTACTGGTTTTTTCTAAAATATTTATGCCTATATAATTTTCTAAACTATTAATTTTTACAAACTATAATATAAGTTTATCTACATATGAGTATTAATAGAATAAATATTGAATAAATATAATATCACTTAATGGTATAAATTCATTATTAGTATTATTCTAATTAGTATAACTTTTATCATTATTATTGTCATAAATTATCTATTTGTCATTGTAATGAGTACTTTTCTCATCATTTATTTATTTAATTATTATTATTATAATTATTATTGTTCCCATTAATTATTGCCAAGAAAGTAAAATACTTTTGAATATAGGTCGTGACACATTGTACTCATAAAGACTTTCCATTAATTCATGCACATGGCATGTTTTCCCTTATGCTTCCTTCCTTCCTACGCACATCCCCCTTCTCCATTCCTTTCAATTTGCTCCATACAGCCCCCTTGCTTACCATCGATTGTAATTACAAAATATCCCCAACTTATTTAGTTACCAGGCTCCATTATCATCATTACATGCCACCTCACTTATGCCAAATTAATTTCACCATGCTTCCTTATACAATCCATGCCTTCCATCACTTTTATCCTACACATAATTTAAACACTTCACCTTCTTCGTCACCCTCCATTGGTTCCATCTCCACCGGCCCTCCATTAATAAAAGTGTGGTAATTTTTGTCATATTTTTTTCTAGGGATAAAAAAAAATTATGGCGATTATTTAGCCATGATTTATGGCATTGACTAATGGATTTATAGCAATGAGTTTTATCATTGCAAAATCACCGTTTTCTTACATGCAACAAAGAAGGAATATTACATACTTATTAGGGCTTCGCAAAAAATTCAAAATTAAAAAATCCGATTCAATTTTTTAAAGGGCATCCAATTTTTAAGACATTTGATTTTTGATCGAATTATCCGATTTCAAAAAATATTCTGTATTTTGTGAGTTATTTCAATAATATATCATACTATTGTAATTTTACAGCATTAAATTTTTACAATTTATATATATTTTTAATTTAAATATTGATAATAATAATAATAATAATAATAATAATTAAATAGTCTTTTTATATAAAATAAGACATCCATATAAATATGAATATTAATGGATATATACTCTTTATTTTTAAAAAGTTATTATAAAAGTTATTAAAATTATTTAAATAATATTTTTAGATATTTGATATTTCAGATATTCGATCTAAATGATGCAAAGCAGACACTCGATTTGGTGGATACAATTATCAGAGTATAAGTACCCATAGATTCTACTATACCAACTAATACATGATACATTATTGGTAGAAATGTAAACTATATTACGAGTTAATCACACAAGGGGACTATTTAGTCTCACGAATTTTAGTGAAAAAGATTATTATAATTTTTTTTTATAATTCTGAAAAAAGAATCTCAACAAATAATTTTAATAACAATATATCCCTAGGTAGTGGCAACCATCGGCTTCTCAGGCTTGATTTGAGGAGCATCAGTCCTCAACTAGAGTTTTTTTAACCATAATTTTTCAATTGGAAAACAGTCAACTACACCAAACAACAACCAACGATTTTATTTTTCCCAAACCATGTGTCAAATGTAACATGGGATAACTCACCCTACAGTAATAGCTATTTAGGTGTCACAAGCTAACCATATGACTGTTCTATCATTTCCTGTCCTTTCGTTTGTGTTGTAAGAAAATGGAGTAGCCGGAGCGTTTGACGTAAGAGCCCACGGATCCACGTGATTGCTTAAGGCCACCGACAGGACATTACATGAAAGCATTACATAAAATATGCTATTGCGACAAGTTTTGGTATAACTTTTTATTTCATCCTTTTTTGGAGATTGTAGCCGATAATACAATACATCTAAATTCAAAAACCAAATCAAAAATTAAAATTTTATTATCATACAAACTAATACAAATAAAAAATAAAAGAAAATGATGACATAAAGATTAGGAAAGGAAATAATTATCATCATTATTAGTATTATTTCTATTATCATCATTATCATCATCATTATTATTATTTTTGTATCTTTTTGTGTCAACATTTTTTATTATTTTGTATTATTATTAATTTATATTAATTAATTATTAATAAAAAAACTAAATTTAATATACTAATAATGTTGTTTTCAAATAAATTTAATTTTTAATTTAGATGTATGGCATATCATTTTTTTTATTGTAGCACACCATGTTAGGCTTTCATATCCGTCCACGGAATTTCAGTTTCTACGCATGACTTTAACGTTTCAATCAATCCCTTCTGGTATCATTTTTCCTCGGTCACTCTGTAGCCCCTTAGTGCTACTCTAGTTCAAAACTAGACTAGACTAGACTACACTCGAAGAGAGGTCACAAGATGCCAATAGTTTCAACTTCTGGTTACAGTCTCATCTCATCATTTACCGCTTTGATTAGATGATAGGGTGTGAAACTGGGTTGCTTTAGGAACTTTGACAAAGCTGGTGTATTTAATCGTGCCATGTTATCTTCAATTTTTTCTTCCTATCAAATGCTTAGGTAAGTTTTGAAACGCCTAAATATTGACCGAAAATGCAGCTTGCGAAAGGACCCGAGAAGGAAAAGTAACACTTCCACTTGGCAGTTGGCAAAGTGGTGAGCGAGGGGCACCACATCTACCCTAAGGTTGTCGGTACCATGAATTACAATCATTAAAAATAAAAATAAAAATAAAAATTGCTATGAATCTAAATTTAAAAATCAAACAAAAATCTAAATTTATCTAAATATATGTGTGAATGTGCTAATTTTATTTATTTATATTAAAAATTAGATAATATAAACTTAAAATAATACCAAATGACAAAAAATTATGGCACAAAAGTATAATAAATTAGTATTATAATAATAACAATAATGGTGATGATAATAATAATAATACTGATAATAAATTTATTATATTTTTTATGCCATAATTTTATTATATTTGATATTGTTTATAGTTGGCATTACTTAATCATCAATAAATTTATTGATTTTTTAAATTATGCACTAATATATGTAGTTTTTTGATAAATTTAGTTTTTGGCTTGATTTTTAAATTTGGGACTATAACATTATTGAAAAAAAATGGATCAGGACACCTGGTAGAGCTCAAGGCCTTGTGGTTCTTTTCTTTTGATTTCTCCTTCTGGACGAGGTGTCGTACACACAAAAAATATTATTATTTTATTATATTTATTTATTTTGTTTATAAAATCATTTTCTAAATATCATCACAGTGATGCTAAGTGTTTCATATAAAGTTTTAAATGGAATGGTTATGTGCACATTTTTGTATTAAAGCAGTATATTTATAATCTAATGTTAACAATATTGAGAGTGGTCTAACATTTAGTATAATACACATACAATGTAGCATTAGTATCATAAAGCTTGATATTATTATGGTGGCTAGATTAGATAATTTTATTACTAATAAGAAACATATAAAGAATAATTATTATTGTTTGTCTGTAAATAAAACCTTGTCCAAATTTTATTTCTACAAACAACCTCCCGTCAACCCTGACTTTGCCTTATGTCTACTATCTACTCCCCCGTCTTACACTTAGATACCGTTTGGTAATTATTTAAACTAATATTTACTTGGGTATGATTGTAATAACCCCATTTTTATAACTTAAAATTTTCATTTAAAGAGCTAAGCGAGAAAGCTAAAACAATAAAAATGTATGACATTATTGTAACACTCGGTACAAGTTTGATTTCCTATACCATTCTAATATCAAGGGCTAGGGCTATAATTACTATTTCACTTAAATTAATAACACAATTACAAGAAATAGAATAGAGATAACAAATAGATTGATATCATTTTGAAAATAAACAACATCATCAGTTATAAAACTCATATAAGAGAAAGTATAGAAGGACATAAGAGCCCAAAAATAACCGAAATCAAGGAAACAAACAAGGCATCAGATAGTCCTAAGCTCTCAACACGAACTGTTAGCTTTCAATTGAAATTTGCAAGCTAACCTACAAAGACTAATGCATATTGAATAGGTAAGGGGCCATGAAAAAAAAAACCTTTAGTACAATGGTATTGAATAGCCATTATACAAAATTAATATGAAAAACCCATTTAGAACACATAAGACATCACAATAATACATGGTATAAAACATCAAGATATACACGTGATGATTAAAATACGATAATTAGATTAGATATCTAAATAGCACAAAGGGCATATATTGCTCATGCTCGTTCATCTAAAACATACTGATATTTACCAACCGAACATCCAATGGATGCTCTCCAAAGTATGATTAGAACCAACATCTACCCAATAACCATAAAAATTGCAACGTATCACATATATTATTATCAGTACCAATGAATCATGTAACATCACAGCTAGGCTCATAGGTACACGAACAATAAAAGTTCATAATATCATAGGTAAGCATGAAAGTTACTACTAAACCACAGTTAGGCACAAAGGCTACTACCAAGCCTTCTAATAATCCAATAATAGTTATTTTTATTTTTATTTACTCAATGGGAGATCTTATCAACCTGGAGATACTAAGATACTTTGATTATTCAAGCATCCAAAGCAACATCGATTATCAATCCAATAATACTAATGTACCTTGGTTGTATTGGAACACAAAGGTAGCACAATATCCTACCAACAAGGACACCTACTCCATAAGTATGCATACCCTCTATAAGTTTGCATAGCTAAATAGAGTAAAATATAGGGCTTAGCTAGGGTATTAAGGCACACCGGCAATAATCTAAAATCAAGTGGGATAAATTACGTCTTTAGGGAAACAACCCCTAAAGAGAAACCATTTCAAATCTCAAGATATTACACTTTAAATATTAGTATTTTATTAAGTTGACCAAAAAATCATAATCAATCACATAAATTCAATTTTCATAAATAACTATTTAAAATCATTTCCTAATTATTTAGGATAACCGTAATCAAGGTCAACTCAACATCTACTAAGACCATATTATGTTCAATTATTTGCATTAGGACGCATTAGGTCGAAAACGACCAAAATTCCCCTTGTGGCCATAATTACCACATTATCATCCATGTTAAATATAAAATTTATTTTATTTATTAATTTTTCATGAAAAGACAATCATTTATCATAAAATTAAATTATCAAACACACCAAATGACTATCTTATCCTAACACATGATATAGAATGTAAAGCCCTAACATGCACTTTTTATCTCATCCAAAAGCATATATTTCCATGCTCAACAATAACTAATATATATTATACATGCTTGTCGGGATAAATATCATAATACACTTAAAATGACCAAATTGCCCCTAAAACACACAACAACAATACATATAGGATATTTTTTTTCCTAAGCATGCTCAACCTATCATTTTATATGTATATATCATATATAATCCTTGTCAAAAATGAAAATCAATTTAGTCATACTTTCGTACCTTTAACATTTTACATAAGACAACATGCTCATTTTTATAATTTTTATGCTAAAAAAAATATAAGAAAATAGCTATAATGTAACAAATCATGTGTAACATAATTTAAACACCAAACCCTAATGTGTTATCATACAATACTTAATATTTTGCTAAAGTATAAAAGTTACCTGCTTTCAATCAAAAGCACATTTTATTAGTAACCTACTAAAATTATTAGGCCCTACTAATTAAACTTTTGTACATAAAAATAGTACCACATTACACATATTAATATTTACCCAATAAAATCAATTTTTTAATTAAAATATTTATTAAATATAATTTTTTTAAAATGTCCCTAAGGTTAAAATGGGTAACAAAATTTATAAAGAGTCATTACACTGCATAGGCAGTGTCAGTTAAGTGCATGAGGAGGGAGGTGTGTTCAGTGGCTGGCTGTAGTGGAAGTGATGGTCGGTGAATGGCAGGGTGGTATGTTGGCGGTTACAATGTGGATGGGGAAAGTGAGGTGAAGGAGGGGTTGTGGCTGAGGTAGAGGGTGGTGCAGAAGGGGTTGTGGCTATGGTAGAGGGTGGTGCAAGAGGGCTGGAGCTACGGATGATAGCGCTAAAGCAGGGGGAGCAATTGTAAGGAGGGCTAAAGGGGTTAGGGATGATGTAGCAACTTTGTCTTGTGCTAGGGGTGTAGTTTGGTGGTTTTGGCCGTTGTTAAGGAGATAACAACAACTGGGTTAGCGATGGGTTACTAGGAGAAAAGGAAGAATGAGATGGTCAAAGTTGGTGAAGGCTAAGGTATAAAGAAGGAGGAAAGGGCAGGGTGTGGTGGTGTGCTACAGGAGCTATGCAAGTAGAATGGTGATGGGTTTTGGTGGGTTTTTGGACGATGATGGAAAGGGTGATTCTTGATGGGGAAACTACATGAGGAAATGGAGGAGAAGGAAGAAGAGGAAGGAATAAGGAAGGGAAGTAAGGGTTCAGGTTGTCTTAACGGAAATCCAAATAGGGGATTGAAAGAGAATAGAGGTTGGTTTGCTCGAGGATATGTATAGGATGGGTTATTTGGTTGACTTGGAGAGGAAGGAGTGCATACATGTATGTATATGTATATGGTCGAGAGGTGGTGATGGTGTTGGTTCGATAGAGAGGGGTTGCGGGTAAGTAGTGTGAGAAAAGGAGGGAGATAAGAAGAGCGTTTAGGGGAGGAATAAATGGCACGATAGAGGATTATGTGAGAAAGAGTAAAATGGGAGGTAGGATAATATTAATTTATTTTTATTTTAGGTTTAGTTTGGTTAGGTTAGGGTACATGTGAGAAAAAATTATCTGAAAAAAATATAAACTAGTCTAGGTTAGGTCTAATAAATAGAAAAGGTGTAAAATAATCGAGGAATTTATTTAGAAAATTATTTGTATTACAAGTCAAAGTTTAATAATGAAATACTTAGGCCAAGGTTTATGGGATAGTTTTTCGAATAAAAGGCTAAACACCCAAAATCAAAGGTTACAAATTTTTAAAGTGTTATAATGATGGGAGGATTTCTCCAAGCTAGTCTAGTGATTTTTTAGAGGTAGTAGACTCTATAATAACCCATCCTAAATCCTTCAAATTATGTTTAAAATTATATTGATATAAAATAAATGAGTTTTGGTTTTGGGAAGGGCTTATAATTTTAATAAGGTTTTGAATTTAGGCACATCAATTGACTGGTTTACCTAACCGATTGACCAATATGATTAGAAATTGGCAATTTTATTTCTTGATAAACCGGTCAACTGGTTTGTTCAAACCGATCGACTAGTTGTCCTACGATTTCATATCCTTTTCCTATTTTTCATTCGAATCTTTCCAATGTTTATGGAAACTTCTAATTATAATCTATTTGTGCTAATAAAAATATTTTGGTGCTTTGGGATTATTTTTATATTATTTAGATCACTTTATGATTTTTATATAGCTAAATTTTCCCAAAAGTACTTTTTGAGATATATCTTACCTTCTCTCTTCTCCCTCACTTTTCTCTCTCTTCTAGAAACTATGGCTACATTTTTGACTTTCTACACGAGTCCCCTAATCTATCAAATCTCTTCCATGTCTCTTCTTGGTCACAACTTACCTCTCTTACCTCAACTTGTGATCTCCTTACACTTTGGGCTAACCATACTCAATCTAAGTTAAACTTCCCTCTCTCCTACTTAGGTATGTCAGCTACCATTCCCTCCTATACACCCCATTTTTTATTTAATTCACTCCCTAGAATCTACATTTGCTAATTCTCTCCTTTTTCCCTTGTAAAAAAATTTCAGGCATTCTCCACTTTACTTTCTTTTCTTCTCTACTGGAAAAACATAGGTTTGCATCCTATTCCCTATCCTTTAGTCAAAATTATTTTCTATTCTTTCTTCTCCTAATCTTAGTTTTAGCTTTTTTCCTTGTTTCTCTTTAGTAAAGAAGGGTTAAAGTTTTGAGAAAGGTTAAAGATCTTGGGTTTTTGGTTTTGGATTTCAATTCTAAGAAAGGTTGTATTTTGTTATTTTTATTCTCCTTCTTCTTTTGATTGTATTTTTATTAAGTGTAAAAAGGAGTTTTAATGGTTTCAATTCTTGATTCTTTTAGGAATCGAGATCATGGTAGATAACCATCAAGTTAGGAGTTTTGGTGCTAGAAGAATTGCTTGAAGATAAGACATTCTTATCTTTAATATGAATTATGTTTTTTGCTGCTGGTTTTGGTTCCATTTTCTTATATTTTTGTATTAAGACTGAGTTATTCTATTCTAGGATTCGAGCATATGGTAGAGTTTTATTCTTGAAATCTAAGCATGATTTGAGTTCCATGATATTATGCATAATTTTGGTAGTTTTGAGCATGATTTTATTTAATGCCAATATAACCATGTATCTATGTGATTCTATGTGTGAAACATATCTTTTTATATGTTTTATGACATAGAAGCATGTTAGGATTAATATAGTAAAGTTATGTAAATTATGGTATGCATATCATAGGTTTGGGTGTTGTCTTACCCAGACCAGTTGCTATGTTTGAGGATTTTGATCAACTAGTTGTGAGATTAGTTGATTGGTTCGATGAACCAACTGACTGGTTCCTATGAGAAGTTGATCGGTTTGCCAAATTCATCGATTGGTTGCCTTGTGAATAGAGCGGCCTGGTCTCTACTTAGACCCATCAACTAATTTGATCAAATCCGTCGACTAGCTTTTCATGAATAGTTAATCGATGAGACCAACTAGTTGAATAATTCATTGGCTTATTTTTTTGTGCAAGTCTTATATGACCATACTAGTCGACTAGTCAGCTTATTTTTTCCCAATTTACATATTAATTAATATCAATTTTTTAGGTCTTACAACATTTGAATCATAAATCCAACCATGTGTGCCTTGAAATTAATATGGATCAAAATGATGATAATTGGGCCTTGATTTTGTTAAGTTTGATGTCATCTCTAAACACCCAATTCATGGCTTATATGTCTTGTGATGTGTTTGGTGCTATCACTTAGAAATACCTAACTTGGATAATAATGGAATTAATTGGTGATTTTATATCACTTGGTGATAAAAAACTTAACGGATTGAGATTTTGTTTGAGACTTTTTCTCTAACTCTCAAGGTAACTAGCTGAGAGTTAGTAGGTTGGTTGCCCTGTATTTTTATATTTTCACTCAGTATCTATTTCCTTCTCTATCTAGTTGTAGTCGGTTGGGGGTATGTGCATGTCTTTGAGGTATAGGATTATATTGTGGTAGGCTTGCATGACATCAATGTCCGATTCAGGTAGATAAGGTGTCCTAGTACAAGTCCCACGACACTTTGTAATGTCAATTACTTAGGCGGGTGTAGTATCCCAACATTTATCAATCGTGACAGAGGCATTCAAGGTGTGATGGGTGATGTAACCTAATACAAACTTTCACATCTAGCTATAGATATCTTAAGTGTTCCCCTCACAACCATTGCATCATAATCAACTTTTAGCATTGGAGGTAGGGTTTTAAATAAGTGGAGAAGCTCATACTTGCCTGAAAATATTAAAGTGTTAATAACTATTCGTAGTTGGTTGTATGGTTTTGAAGGTAGTGTTTTTAATGCTTTTATTAACTTCTTTGTTTCTACATTATAGTAAATTTCCTATGTGTTATTGTTTCTTGAGCAACTGAGTAAGATGAATTTGATTGTTGTAATGTGGGGTGGGATGGAGCTAACCCCCTAGTAGACTCCCTTAATAACTTCCTTCGGTGATATTTTACTTATTTATATAATTGATAGTTAAGTATGTAGCTTTTATCCAAATGGAGTGTGTTTAACTACATGCTCTTTCACTACAGGGATGACTGCACTGATATTTTTGAAGAGGTTGTAGGAGTTTTTAATGCTGTAAGTTTCATATGTTGCTTTTAGTACTGATATTAACTTTAATAGGTGAAAGTTTACTTCTTTATATGTTGTTGTGAGAAGGTTTTTAGAGGTTTTATAAAAACAAGTCTCTAAACTAATGATGTGGCTTTTTTGATCTTACATAGGTTGGGTTGTTAGCTGTTGTATTGTTATTATCCCAACCAAATCTTCCTTTGACAACTAAATGGGTATAGGTTTAATTTGGATTATTTGTAACAATGGGGTAATACTATCATTTTTTTATCTGATTGTTATATAAACCTCAGATTAAGGTGAGTGACTTGTTGGTCGGATATTTGTGTAACAAGATATATGGTGATGGTTAGGACATGTCTTTCTCTTGGTATTATAACTATTTCATATAACATCTTTTGCCTTTAGAATTGTAAATTTATTTCTTTCTAGTTAGTATTTTTTTGTTACTTACCTCAAGGCTAGGGCTTCAATCAAAGAGAGATATTCACCTTCATCTATTGAAGAGAGGATCAAGCATTCATTGTAGTTTTGTTATCAGTGTTCTATTTTTCTTGTTTACACTTGTTTGGACTTCTATTGTATTTATTTGTTAGTAAACATATTTGATATTATTGTTTACTCTATATCATGTAATGAGCGTATGATGAAATGCCAAATTTGATTGTTGGGTCCTCATGATCATTAATACAATGTCATGTCACTCTTCTTATTATTCTTCTTCTTTTGGTATCACTATTTATTTGAATTTTTTTTCTTATTCATCATTATTTACATTTATAATGTTTAGAAATGTGTTTGTAAAGAACCAGATTTGAGGATTAGTTCTCCTACATTAATTTTTTATTTTATTTTATAGGAATGTGAGTTGGCACATCAGGATCGAAACTATTTAAGATCGATATTTTGTGGTCTTTCACTTATATGGTTGTTTCTATAATGTATTTTCTACTAATTTTGCTCTGAGAAACTAGAATGGAATGTTATTGATATATGAGGGTAATGCAATAAATTATGAAAATTACATCTAAGTATCTAGCCACCTTCTATTATGAATATTCATTACTTAGATTATAGATCACATCTAATTAAACATTTTCTAATATAAATTATATATATATATATATATACACACCACTATATAATGGTTCTAAAAAAGAATTGTCGGAGCGGTTAGATATTTTTTATCTGCAGGTTGGACGATTGCACGATATGGCAAGGACGTGAAAGTGATAATCTATACAAATCCGATCAAAACTCTAAGAGGAAGCGGAAAATCGGTTAAAGATTTGTCTTTTTATTAGTATTATTAGGTCGTGTGGGTCATGGTGTTGTCTTTTCTGCTTGTAGGCATCCTTTGATTTATTGGCAACAACAGTGAGATTTGGTAAATTGTCTTCGGTGTACGTATTATCCCAAATTTGACATGTTTTGATTCAGTAATCTCCTGCTGTGTATAGCATCCTGGCTCTTTGTATGTTTTGATCAGCTGGTTCGCTGCTCTGTTAGGTATTTTGAGCATTAGAGCCACTTTAATTATGGGTGGAGCAACCCTATTCTGAATTGTTAAAGCTACTAGCTCTCCATTTCGTTCTGGTGCAACCCTTATCATTCAGCCCGTTCCCATACTGTCCCGGAGAAATGCGGAAACTCTTCTGTACACTGCTTGCGCGTACACAAGTTTTGTTTCTTTTTGTGGCTATATCTTTTGGAATGACTATCTTTCGGCAAAAGGGAGCAAAAAATGGGTTAAAGATTTTGACCTTTTTATTAGTGTTAGGTGGAGTAGCAGTGATAATTAGAGGCGACAATCGACCTTGGGTTGGGTCGTTGTGTGGGGGCATATTTTTTTGTGGGTCAGGTCCGGATTTTTTTATTGTTTAAAATATAGATTTGGATCGTATTGAATCGATTTATTATGTTAGAAATTGAGTTAGTTTTAGATTCAGATAATTTCGTGTAAATTTAATGGGTTTGGGAGGATTTGGGCTAATGTAGCTTATGATTGGATGATTTTAGATTTATTTAATTTTAGGTCAACTTAATGGGTTGGGTTAGGTTTGAAATGGGTTA
Organism: Tamarix chinensis; assembly: GCA_030549775.1. Lineage (NCBI taxonomy): Eukaryota > Viridiplantae > Streptophyta > Magnoliopsida > Caryophyllales > Tamaricaceae > Tamarix > Tamarix chinensis. The sequence continues at coordinate 12,323,256 of CM060176.1, forward strand.
ATTCTGGATTAGATCACTTTGATTTGGACTAAATTAGACATTAATCATTAAAATTAATTCAATTTATTAATCTCGTTTGCAAATATTAAGTTTGACTTATTATAAGCACGTAATTAAAAATATATTATCAATTGCTACTTATTTATATTATATTATGGCTATATAGTATTATGATTTTTTTAATGTTGTGTTTTTCTATAAAAAAATTTGGGAAATTAAGCTATTGCTAGTTAGTTAGGAATAGGATGCCTATAGTACAAGAAATAAAATATACAAAATAATATATTTTAAAAAGATTTAAATGAATAAAAAAATATGTGATTTTTTATTATCATAACCAGTAAATATTAAATTTGGTATTATCGAATTAGGTTGATGCTAGGTCGGGTTGGGTTGATGATGGATTTCAAGTTAGCTCAAATTGGATTTGGGTCGATGTCTAATTGGATTCATAAATTTATTAGATTATATTAGGTCTGGTTAACTTTTAATAGCTTTAGTGATAATGTAAAGGGTGCTTCAAGATACATGATTAGATGAATATATATTGTGGTGTGGTTCATCATTCATGCATGGGTACTTGCCTATTGATCTTCTTTGTGAATTGGGTCATATTAATGGTGGTCTTCGATCTAGCAACTAACGTTGAGATATGGATAATTTAAGTTCTAGTTTCGAATAGTAATTAGTTGTTATCCTTTTATATCCAATAATTAAGATTGTAAATGAGTTGAGTCAAGTTGAATTTTTTAGGGCTTAGACTCAACTCAATTAATAAATCAATCTAAAATAAAGTTTAGAATTAGTTAGTTTAATTAAATAAATGAATCGAATCGAGCTTTTAACGAACTTGTCTCATGAGTTTAAGTTATAAATGAGGCGAATCAAATATATTTGAGTTTAGACTCGATTCATTTAATTAAAAAAATTAAAAATTAAACTTGGACTCAACTTATTTGACTAAACAAACAAATTTAACTAAATTTTCAATGAGCCGAGACCTTGGTGATGAAATGGAAAAATTACAAATAAATTATTGTTAAAAAATAATAAAGATGTATTCTATAATGCAAAAATTAGTGGAGTGGTTATAAATTGAGGATTTTATAAAATAAAGACCGATAGTGCAGACGAGATAGGAGATTAAGTTCTATGATTTTAGTCAAAAGTACTACTAGTGAAGAAGACCTATAAAGAAGACTCGTGAACTCTTGACAAGGATCAATGCACGAGTTGAAAATTAGAATTCAGAGGCACAAAGAAATAACATCGTTCAACTACTTGGATGGTTGGACTTGAAAATATGAATTCTTGACAAAATGAATGTTAACTCATAAGAATTTTTCCATATTCTATATATTTTGAATACATGTGAAATAATTTTTATTGTGTTTAGAAAAGAGAAAAATATAGTCATTGATGCACATATAGACTAAACTTAAAAACTCATACATAAGGGGCACCTCATTTTCTATATTTAATTCATAAGAGAAACTCAACATATAAATGTAATCATGTGTAATTACTTATAATAATTATTGTAAGATGTTTTGTATTAAATGTATTATTATGTGTATTATTATAATAAATTAGATATAAATTAATTAGGTTAAAATTTGATGGAAATAGGGATATTAAATTTAATCCTAGTTTAGACCTTTACCTATATCTGTTGCACTGAGAAACCTAATTCTAATAACGTAATTCTAATAGGGATATTGTGATTCAGCACATTTTGTCCTCACTCACATGATTCCTGAGAAATTTTCAAAAAATTCAAAAACTTCCTAGATAGTTCACCCGTCCTAAAAATTGCTTCATACCCAACATGCTTAAATATGGAGTTCTTAGGACATAATCACCAAAAAGATGGTATACCATGTTGATATAAGTAGTAAGATTAATCATTTTAACACTCCACTTAATTTGAGGTATTAAATAAAACTCCAGGTTACCTACTCTCTCAAAGCTAAGTCTTCAACCCATTAATAATAATTGATCTCAAGCCTGTCCCCACCATCAGTGGATCATTGCAGAACCCATTCAATCAAGGTATTATTATCACGGGTCTAGTACTAAGTAAATCACAACTACCTAACTCATAAAAGGAAACATGACACACATAAGATTACAATACTCATGCTCAATTATACATGTGATACATACACCATTCCATTCATGCAATAACTCATACGATTTCATGAAGTATATAACAGATTATTAATTTTCTGCTCAATAAGGATTAAGGAAATCCATATATAAAAAGATAAGGATAAGACACACTTGAGATATATAAATTAAAGCATGCCCATATGAAATATTTTAGTCATAATTATCAATAGCACATGTGAGTACTTGTGGTAGTAGCAGAGAACATATAAGGCATGCGCTGACATACGATAAAATGCATGGTTAAGGATTCATGCTTATAAATACACGAATAGAAATGACAACACATAAGGTATGAGCACATAACAAATCATGAACACATGTTGAGTAATACAACTACACTATAAGCTAACATTCCACACATAAGGCCCGCCTGCTATTTATATAATAGATCATGTGATAACTAAGTAAGGATAGGTGTCACATGGTATTACGATTGTAAAAAGATAAATGAGTGACATGCTTAGGGTAATAAGTATAAAGTCCATGAATGAATGAGAATAATCGATTATGATATTTCATTATTGTGATTACAACCATTTGATTATATTATCTTGAGGATGGAGACTAAAAGAAATCGTAACAACTAATTTAATACTCGAATGATACTAGCCTTAGGTGGCTCACTTAGAAACGTAACCATAACACCAATAAATAGGACATCTAAACACTTAAATATTCATACCCCTTATAGGGCCAAAATATATCGAGACACCTATATAATAGAAGGGGCCCTCTTTGGACCATGTAAGACATCCAAGATCACAAAAGATAAAAATACCAGGATGGTACCAAGTGAATACCAAACCTAACTCGGATAGCTACTTTGAGTGGTACAAGTTCCGACTCAAGATCTTTCACTTTAAGTGATTAATAATTTATTTAAAGATTTTACCAAGCATAAATCAGACCCATATAACAACACTTAAATCGCTTCCATCAACACGATGAATTTCCATTATTATATCCATTTTAAGTGGCATTAAAGCCAATCAATTTCAAGGGGTATTAAATCCAATCCAATTCAAGTGACATTAAAGCTGCAATCCATGAGGCATTAAAGAAGCTACAATCAATCCAGGTGGCATAAAATCCAGCGTAAGGTATCATATAATTTCAATCCATACTCAACCAATGATATAATTTTCCAAAACGATTATAATTGAGATACATTAGAACATACTCTAAAATAACCAAAATTTTAAAAATTATCTAAACTTGTTAATCACATAATCATTCTTAACCCTTCACATACTCAAACACATATAATAATCAAGAGGTATAGTAACATGTTTTCTCATTGAAGTTATAAACTCATAGATACATAGAATTACAACACAAAAACATAGTATAGCTCGACATGCTTAAATAATCATAAAGCATACTCATCACCTTCCACTTCAAGAGGACATACATCCCATGATTCTGCCATAAGCGATGGTAAGTAATGACTTACCTAAATCTGAAGCTAGTTGAGAAAATTGAGAAAGAGAGAGAGAGATATCGAGAGCTTGACAATCCACAATAATGTTTTCTTAGATCGTCGATACAAATTATAAGACTAGGTTAGAAAACTACCTCACCAATCAATACTTAAAGTATTACAATTCAATCAACAAGGAGACAAAAACAATCTTTTTTGGAAAGCGTGTCCAAAACCTAAGACTCTTAAGTGTAGTTCCATTAAGATTTAAAATTAAATATTAACTAAATCAGGTTCAACAAATATTACTTAAGGCATTTCAAATTGATTTGGAAAATCGGAGAAATGACACTAGAGTAAAATTTAATTTTATGAAAATGACTTAATAATTAGGTTTTACGATCAAAGAGATAAACCAACAATTTTCAGAGAACCAATCCACCCCGATAACATAAAAAAATACAATTTGAATGATTTTAAATCAAGGCTAGTAATTTGCTAGGTGAAAGAAGCATAAGCAAATTATTTTCATATAGCTATATCCAAAACTTGGGGTCTCTAAGCCCAAACTGCAAACCAACTAATTAACTTATATTACCTCAAAATGATAGCTTAAAAATATAATTAAATAAAATTTCAATAAATCTAGATAATAAATTTAATAAAATAATCTTACGAAAAGCTAATTTAAGATAATTATTTCCCAAAATTAGGGTTTTAAATCCAAATATAAACTCAGACAATTCAAATCAATTAATCCAAATTAAATGTTTTATAATATAATTAAGGTCATTTCAACCATTCTATAAAATCAATTTTAGAAATACAACTATGCAAATGACCAATTTCATAAATTCATTTGAAATATAGGGTTTTAGGCCTAAAAATGCAATGCAATTCAATTTAATTTCATTAATTTATTTAAATTGAATTTTTAGAAATAAAATTAGACCTATTTTACAACATATTATATAATTAATTGATTAAAAAAGTAAAGGAAATGCTCAATTTAACATAAATAGGATTTTTGAGTCTAGAATGCTAATTTGGTTAATTCTCATTAAAATATTAAAATTGATGGTTCCGAATTTCAATTAAATGTATTATAATGTAAATTATATACTCAATTGAATAAAATCACTTTATTATACACTCCAATTTAGATTCATAAGAATTATGACCTAAAAATCCAATTCTGATCGATTTCACACAATTTTCTCAAATTGACACTTCTAACATAAAAATTAAATACATTTTAAAGTATATTGTGAAATCAATTGAATAAAACGATTCGATTATGGAATTTAGTTTCGTTTCACATGGATTTTGGCTTAGACATCCAATTCCAATTAATTCCACATAAATTCCTTAAATTGACTATTCTATTATGAAATTATATACATTTTTCAACATATTATATAATCAATTTATCAAAAATAGCTTAATCGGATGAATCTACGAAATCCAGACATAATTGGGTCACAATTTTGTCTTTCAAAAATCAACCACATATACTACAATTAACCACTCTAAATCAATTATACAATATATATACATACATACATATATAATGAAACAATAAATTTAGCTTATCATAAGCTAATTCATACAAAATTACTCAAAATAAAAGTTAGGGTTTTACAAAATTTATACCAAATAAATAGTTGTGAATCGGTATGGGTGAAGACCGAGGAAGCATAGTTGGAGGTCAAAGAACATTTGTTGGTTCTTAGGAAATGTTGGAGGTGGCTGGACAGTGGCAATGCAACCAACTGCTGCCCTTCATTGTCGTTGTTGTTGTTGCTGCTCGCGGTAGTGCTTTGGAGTTCTACGGCAATCGAGGTGGGGGTTCGATGGTTTGATGAGGATGAAGATGGGGGATTGGTGTCGTGGCTGGAGATTAAAGATGGGGAAGGTAGGAGGCTGGGAAGGGTTTTGTTCACAAAGAAGGAGAATGAGAAAGGAAGAGAGAGAAAAGAAAAGAGGGAGAGAGAATAAGAGAAATAAAAAGGGGTTAGATGGGGTTTGATTTTCTTTTACAAATACAAATACACAAATGAAAAACTGAATATCTAAAAACATTAACGGATAAATTTATCTAAAACTCATTTAAAGAAAATCATCTCGTAAAGATCCAAAAGTATAAAATCAATAAAAAAATTTATTTAAAGAATTTTGGAAAGGACTTCGGAATAAAATACCAATCAGCACGATAACCCGTACTATTTATAGAAATACATAATACGACATCAAAAAGTATTTAAAATTGATATTTAAATAATATTATAAGAAACTGAGATTAATTTAAATAATTTTGGACAAAAGTCATTTGCAAATAGAAAAGGGTAAAGTAGGAAAAAAATTAATTTAGGAACTAAAATCATTTTTTATTTAAAATTTTTCGAAGATCTTAATAACCCCCGAAAAATAGATAAATTCAGGGTCGAAAATATTTTCTATGGATAAAATCATTAAAATAATTTTACTATTTTAATGGAAATTTTAAATTTTAAATAATTTATTTTGTTATTGAATGTAACTCTAAAAAACAAGTCATAACCACACGATAAAGTTATTATCGAAACCAAATCCAAAATATTAAAAATCAAAACATGAGAAATAAAAAAAATACATATTTTTAATTGAAAAAAAATCATATAAATATAATAAAATTATAGTTGTGAATGAATTTATATAAGATGATTCGCAACGACAATGATTAATTAAATTCCAATATGAATTTGAAATAGTCGATGAATCGATAAAATGACTTAAAATTAAAATAATTAAAAGATTTCATCAAATTATGCTAATAAAATCATTAAGCATAATAAAATTGAATTTTAAAAATATGGGGTATTACACACATATATAATTTTGTTTAATATATGACTACTATATCAATTAGGTTATTTAATACATATTTCGGGCCACAAAAGAAGAAAAGGATACCACCACCCCTTATGACTTGGAAAAAAATTAAGATATGTAGTAGTTATGTCATTTAAGAATCATTGTCATTTAAATTTGAGTATTTAGTATGAGAAACTAATAAGATAATTTAATTTATATTTTATTTTTTAATGTCCACGATAACAATATAATGCTAGATGTGGATACTATGTTATGAGATTCATGAATGAGATCATTTATAAATATTGGATGGGACAAAGAGAAGTATGTATTTACTTTGTTTGGTTCATATTTATTATGATTAGCTATATACTTTAATACTAAGATGACATTTTCCATGTTTTGTAGGTCTATTAACCTGTTGAGCTGCATAAATATGATGAAAACAAGATTAATGAAGTTAGAAAAGATTGATTATATTTTATTATAAGTTTTTATGATTATTATTTGTAGGATCATATGTGCTCCTTAAATTTTTGGTACCTAGAGTGTAAATATGAACCATGCGTCGTTTTTTAGGTGTGAACCTTATGAATTTTAGGTGTTTCTTTTTGGATGTGGCAAGTGTTGATGCTGGAGAAGCATTTTGGAAACCATGCGTAGTTTTTTTCTTCTTTAGGAAACAGTGTAGTATGGTACATTGAGCTCCATAAATAAAAAAAGACAGGGAATACATAGCGGTTATGGACCATATCTATTATCTGTACCTTTAACACAAACCTCTCAAACAAATCACTAGAAAGGAATATGCGACGGTTTTGCTTAATAACCGCCGCACATATATTGATATTATAAGGCATATATATTTCATCTAAACTACCATATATATTATGACTAAAATAATTCTCGAGCTGAATTTAATTAATTATATAACTCCTTTTAAAATTATTGTATATGTTTTTTTCTTATCTTTTTTCTATAACAGTGATTATTACTTCGGCAATTTTTATATATAAATAAGTTTTTCCTATCAAGCATCATTATTAATTTAGATTAAATAAAATATCAATTACTAAACAAACACTTTGATCCCCCACAAATATTAATAAGTCTTTATATGAGAATAATTATTAACTAAGGCCTTGTCCTCTTCGCCTTATTTTCTCTTATATGACCTAACATTAATAATTTTTTTAAAATAAATTATTATTAATATTATAATTAATATTTTTTAAATTAATATTATTGGTATTGATATCATTATTGTCATTATTATATTTTTTATCGTTAATTTTTTTATTAGTAAAATTTTGATAATATACTTTGATCTAAAATGATATAATCTAATTTAATAATTTGAAAAATAAGTTGAAAAAACTCTATCCTAACTTAAATAAAAGTTGTCACTATGATAATATTTGGTTAAACTTTTAATTTCATCCATTATTAAAGGTTGTAGCACACCACGTTAGACTTTCATGATTGTCCAAGTAATTTCAGTAACCAATTAACCATGTAGTATCAGTACTATAACTTTCAAGTTCTAACCTATCCCTTTCGGTATCTTCTTTCCTCTCTCACTTTGTAGCTAGTCCTACCATATTAGTATAAAACGAGACCAGATGACAGGTGGGAAGATGCAAAGAGCTTCGACTTCTGGTCAAAGTTTCGTCATTTACTGCTTTGATTATGATTATTATTATTATTATTATTATTATTATTATTATTATTATTATTATTTATTTTTATATATATTTTGGATCATAACATTTACTTTGATCGGACGATGGATATGGCGTATTTATATGTACCTCGCTATCCTGAATTTTTTTTAAATCAAATTCTTAGCTAAGTTTTGAAACCCGCAATCATTTCCAGCTTGGCAAACGGTAAAGGATACAACATTTAGGTACGGTTTCCCCTTCCAAAAATATTCCGAAAATATTTCTCCTTTTAATTTTTTTAATATTAGATTAATATTAAAATCATTTAATTAATTTTTTTATTAACAAAGTTTATTTATAATTAAAATTAATTAATATAGATAGTAATTTAATATTTTTTTATTTTAGTATATTCGATCTATATTAAATAAAATAATATATATATATATATATTATTTTTTAATAATTTTTTTTCTCTATTTTTTAAATTTTAAAAAATAATACTTTTGTATTTTTCTGTCCCTATTTTTTGTCCCCGTCCCCCACGCAACGTTGGACGTAAATCCCCTTTCATATGTATATATTCCTTTCCTCATTAATGGTAAATTTGATTTTAGTTAAATGATGATTAATAAAAATAAATTAATTGATTTATATTACTTGAAAATAAATTTTTTATTAGTGTCAATTAGATAGATTAGAATTAAAATTTTATCCATATTTATTTTAATTAGTTTTATTTTTATTAACATTTAATTTTAGAAGTAACGAAAGTAAAATTTAAAATATGAATAAATTTTATATTTAATTGGATAAAAATATTTCCAACCTAATGTATTTAAATAAATTTATCTATTTAATATAAGAATATAAATATTATTTATTTTAATTTTATTTACATTAATTAATTTTCAATATTTATCATTATCTAAGTTTATTCCAATTTAAAAGGATTATAAAAATCATTCCCACCCCAATCATTGAAAAAGAAAGGCAAAGTGTAGACGGGGGCAAAAGCGAACACTTGGCCCAAGAAGGCCCGGTGGATCCTTTATTGTGCTTTTTTTCTTTTCGACTAGGGGTGTTTCGAGAGAATAAAACATTTGTTTTTATAAATATATTAGTACTAAAACCATCTACTAAATTTTACAGCGGCGATACTAATTTTTTACTAAAATATTTTAAATATAATGGCTAAGAATACATTTATTAAAACTTACAAAGTTTTAGTGCCAAGTTAACTAGAATGTGGCATTTAGTATAAAGATACACACACAAGATATAGTATTATTATCATAAAGTTTAAAATTAATCTGTTGGCTATATTAGATAATTTTAGCACTAATAAGAAATAAATAAAAAGTAACTTTACTTTTGATAAACATAATCTTATCCGATTTTTATTCCTATAAATTAACTACCTCTATTTGACCCTAATAGATATCAACTTCCTAGACTTACACTTAGTTCCGTTTGATAGGTATCCACAACTTATTACTTATAATTACACAATAACAATTAATTATTTGAGCTAGTAATTACTTGGAAAACTACTGATAATATAGGTCCACTTTATAATTCTTTCAAAAGACTAGTCCCTAAACCTCATATATAATATCTTTATGAAGAAATTAGGTTTATCCATGCCCGTGTTCCACCGGCCCAAGCTAGCTTATCTTAGAGTAATTCTATCAAACTTAATGCTAGGTTTCAACTTTTTACACCACACCGCAGACTCTAATTTAAAATTTGATATGCAACTATCAAAATTCGAGGACCGGAAATTGATATTTACCGGCATACCTTTTTACAAATACTATATGTTATGTAAAAGAGCATGGAAATGGTTTAAGCAGCTTATATTAATGAAACGTAATACTACTGAATTGGCTCATGGAATACCCCCACTATTACGAAATACTAGTAAATGATGCGCATACTTGATGTAACCACAAGTCCGTGAAACATAGGACCTCATGATATTATGGATAAGTAAGGTGTACTCGTGGATACATGACATAGGGAAGCAACATACAAATCGTTACTCATAATTACTCAACATTCTCTTTCTAAGGATGCCATATCCATACCGGATCTACATCGACAAACACAACTTATTTAAAAGTAAAGATATAATACAAACCGTAACATCAAAGTTACTAATTGCCCTCCTCTTCAGCTAGGTGGCGGCCATATCCACCGTGTCCGTGACCTCCGTGGTTGTAGCCACCATGCCCACCATAACCATGACCACCGCTTCTATAGTAACCATCAAAGTTACTAATTGCCCTCCTCTTCAGCTGGGTGGCGGCCATATCCACCGTGTCCGTGACCTCCGTGGTTGTAGCCACCATGCCCACCATAACCATGACCTCCGTGGTTGTAACCATCAACGGTAACATCCTCTTCAAGTTTCCGTTCTTCTTCTGAGGGATGGTGGGGACCATGTCCGTAGCCTCCATGACCATGTCCACCGTGACCATAACCACCATGTCCATGGTAGCCATCCACATTAACATCTTCCTCGAGTTTCCGCTCTTCTTGTAAAGGGTGATGGGGACCATGTCCGTAACCTCCATGACCGTGTCCACCGTGACCATAACCCCCGTGTCCATGGTAGCCATCCACATTAACATCTTCCTCGAGTTTCCGCTCTTCTTGTGAAGGGTGATGGGGACCATGTCCGTAGCCTCCATGACCGTGTCCACCATGCCCGTGGAAACCATCAATGTCAACATCTTCCTCAAGTTTTCTCTCTTCGTTTAGAGGGCCGTGGCCACCATGTCCACCATGTCCACCGTGTCCACCGTGTCCATGATAACCATCGGTTTCCTCAAGCTTCTCTTCTTCTTGTGGGGGGTGGGGACCTTTGTATCCACCATGCCCATGACCGCCGTGGCCATGGTAGCCATCAACTTCCTCAACCTTTTCTTCTTCTTGTGGGGGATGGGGATGGCCATGTCCTCCATGCATACCACGTCCATGGTATCCATTGACCTCAGCATCCTCCTCGAGCTTTCTTTCTTCCTTGTGAGGATGACCGCCATGCCCACCATGTCCATATCCTCCATGACCACCGTGTCCGTGGTAGCCATCGGTTTCGTCTACCTTCTCATCATCTTTTGGATGGTGACCATGTCCCCCGTGACCATGACCACCATGACCGTGGTAACCGTCGGTTATTATTTTCTCCTCTTCCTCTGGGGGATGGTGAGGAGGACCACGCCCTCTGGGTCCATGGTAACCATCAACCTTAGATTTTTCCTCTTCATTTGGGGGGTGGTGATGGCCATAGCCTCCCCGACCATGCATGGACTCTTCTTCTGCGGGCCCTGCAGTAAGTACATAATAAACACATGGTTAAAAAGGCGGTCCTAAATTAACCACATTTCAGATCATCTAAAATTAACACTACCTTTCTTCTTATCTTCCAAATTATAAAGGCATCTAATTAGTGACCACCGACCGGTACATAGAGGGGGAGGACATAAACTACAAGCCATACCACGTGGGGGAGGAGAGGGATTCAATTATGAAACCGAAGTAGGCACTTGTGCGTGCGTGCGTGTGTGTGTGTGTTTGGTCACTCACGGCGTATTCAATTAGAGTGCACTTATCGTCATCATTTTCCTTGTCCAAATCCACGACAGAAGTCATTAATTAGCTTCTTAGATCGTGGATAAACATGAAATCGAACGAACGAATTATGTATCCCACTGAATTGATCATCCTTACCATCGCTGCCGGCAATTTTATTATGGTTCAAAAAAGGTTAAAGCATAATTAAGACAACTTAAGAGTAAGTGATGGGTATAATTAATGTTCCTTCGAAAACCTTGACATAAGACGGAGGAAGCGGAACACAACGAATCTTTGATATATGTCTTCTATTTATATAGAACATTGTCGCAAATATGTCACAAATGTTGGGTATCATTCTTTTCATTCCATCTTGGAAAAGTACTGGATGTGTTTGCGATCGAAGTATGCCGACAGTTGACAAGAAAAAAGTAATAACGAATAATAACAGTTCGATCGAGGACAGACAGAAGGGGTAGAGAGCAAGAAGTAAGCATTAGATCAAACAAACCAGCTCGCTCACCAGATTGTACGGAAGTGGTTTCGGCAAGACGACGAGCTGAGACAGCAGCAGCTGCAACAGCGAAGAGAACCGCTAAGACAAAGAAAGCCCTCGCACAGGCCATTTTGAAGACGAATCACAAAACTCGTACGTGTGTTGGTTGGAATTGATAGTCGCAGTTTAAGGGTTTTCCCCCTGCTTTGGATGAGAAACAGAGTGGGATAGCACTCCCTATTTATAGGCAAAGAGGATCGTTCATGACGCTCGAGCCTCACCGGTCACTCCCTCACCGAGTGAGTGGGATTTTAGTGTGGGACCTAATGTCGGCGTACAAAGGCTGACTTTCGGGGAAAGGATTGTGTGAAAGGGTGTACGTGCGGGTCGGGCGATTGGACTAGGATCTGACGCGGGCAAGAAAGCGATCATCTATACAAATCGAATCACAATTCTTGGGGAAGCGGAAATTCGGCCGGCCGGCTAAAGAGTCTGTCGTTTTCTCGGCGTTAGGTGGAGTATTCGCGATAATGCTTCCTTCAAGATGCATGATTAGATGATTATATATAATATTTGTGGTGTGGTTCATCAGTCGTCAGTCCATGCATGGGTGCTTGGGTATTGATCTACTCTTGTGACTGGTGTGGTGTTTACGGTAATGATGCGTGAGTAGATACGATATATAATATTGTGGCGTGGTTCATCATTCTTCGTCCGTGCACGGGCATTGATTTACGGATGCGGTCTTGCTTGGTCTAGCAGCTGATTTTGTGGTTCGGATATATATTCTGAGTTCTAGACTTGAGTAATTTTCAAGTGCCATGCGCTGTTATGTCGATCATGGAAATCAATTATTAGCTAGAGTTATGTATCTGTTCATATGTATATATATAAAATAGTAGGCATGTGCTCTTTGCTGTCCCCAAATTAAGCAGAGTGGTTATCTTTCGTATACCCTGTAAAAATTAAAGACCGATAAAGGGGGCAACTTATGGGACGAAATTGGAGATAAAATTCTATGTTTTTTTTTTTGTCAAAAGCACTAAGAAGAAGACTTTTTACTCATGAAAAAAGAATCAGTGAAGTTGAAAACCAGGATTCACCGGCACAAAGAGATGTATATATGATCGTATGGACAGTTGGACTTGCGAATTTGGATTCTTGACGTAACGAATTTTGTTTTTCTACCTTCTATACATTACCGTTGAAATAATTATTGGTATTTTTGGAGAAAAAAACAAAGACAAAAAAAAAGGCGGTAATTGATGGACGTATAGATTGAACCGAAAAGCTCATTCATAAGGGGTACCTCTTTTTTGATATTCAATTCATGAGAGACAATCGATGTATAAATATATTGCTACCCATCATGCTTATACACCATTTATTTTATCGTCTTTCTGCTGAATCCCTTTGTAATAATAATTACGTTATTAGTCCCGTAATTTCAAAATAAAGTTAAATAATCATCACTTTATCACATGTCTGATTTATTATTTTTCTCGATCACTATATTTATGATATAGCAAGTGGGGAAAAAACCCCATTAAGACAGAATTACCAAAAAGATGGTATATCTTTTTTTTTTTTGATAATTCGACATGAAAGGTGCCAAAACTCCTTCGAGGCCAAAAAAGGCCTAAGATAGAGGACACCTAATGTAAGAAAACATGAACGTTATGCACTAACTCCTCTATACTATAGGGAAACTCCTTGCTGCTGTACTTCAACCAAAAGCCAATTCTCATCTTAATGGACAAGAGCATCCAGTTGATGCAGAACTCTTGATTGTCAAAGACCACCTTATTCCTGGATTCCCAGATGGAGCCAGTGATAGCAAAAAAAGCTGCCTGCCAGATAACCTTTTCCCTCCCTCTGTTTGGGACCCCTAGCCAAGCCAAAGCATTTGTATTCATTGTATCTGGCATTACCCATTCGCGCCCGATCCAATTGCAAATGTCATACCACAGTCTCCCCGTCACTGTACAGTGTAAAAAGATGTGGTCGCTCGTTTCCTTCTCCACCTGACAAAAAGGGCACCTTGCTTCCGATTCTCCAATAATGCTCATCCGAACCAGTCTGTCTTTTGTATTGAGTCTGTTGTACACCGCGAGCCAGGACAGGAGCGCCATTCGTGGTGGGGCCACACTCCTCCACATTAAACTTGAGCTAGTAGGGCTCTGGCACACCTCCCCTATCCTTTAGTACCTAACCTGACAGAGCGATCTCACAGAAAAGGTACCGGTGTTGTCGCCCTCCCACCTGATCATATCCTGTTTACTTATGCTAAGCTGACACCTCTTAATGATTATCCTCAGCTGCTTTGCTTGGTTCACTTCCCAGACAAAGAGGTCTCTTCTCCATCTCAGGTCCCACGTCCATCGTGTGCCTTCCCAATTTCTCATATCCGCCACTTTTTTGTCTTGTTGATTCGATACCACATAAAGCCTGGGGAACCAGTTCCTCAAAACTCCGTGCCCTGTCCAGTCATCGCTCCAGAAGCTAACCCTTTTCCCGTCTCCCACCTCGACCTTCAGCCCTAGATTAGAATTCTGAAGTTCGCGACCTGTGTTGGTGATGTCTCTCCATGGTGCCCATCCTTTGTTATGCTGTGGAATCTCTATATATCCAAAGTGGTCGTTCGGATAGATCGAGGAAATAATGTTCTTCCAAGTCGCTCCCTCTACTGTGTAGTACCGCCACCACCATTTGAAGAGTAAAGCACTGTTCCTCATCATCAAGTCCCCCACTCCCAACCCCCCTAAGTCTTTGGGTTTCTGTATCACCTCCCATTTGACCAGTGGTAACGCTCTTCTTTCTCCTGTACTCCTCCAAAAGAAGTTCCTCTGGATACGAATGATTTCCTTGACCACTCCCTTAGGAATTTTAAACAAGCTCATGTAGTACAATGGTAGATTGTTGAGCACACTCTTGATCAGAACCAGCCTCCCTGCTCTTGACAGAACTCTCGCCTTCCATCCCGCTAGTCTGGTCTTAATCTTTTCCACTACCGGCTTCCACACTTCCTTCCTGCTTGCATTTTCCCCCAGAGGGAGACCGAGGTAACTCATAGGTAGCCTTCCAACCTTGCATCCCATAATTTCTGCCGCCTCTTGCTGAAAACAAGTGTCCACGCCTAGACCGATCAACTCTGATTTTTCGAAGTTGACCCGCAGTCCCGACAATAAGAAGAAACAGTCCATAAGCCTTCTCCAGTTTCTTACACTCCCCAAAGACTCTCCACAGAATACCATCGTGTCATCCGCAAACTGTAGATGAGTGACCACACATCTATCCCTGCCCACGGTGATCCCCTGGAGAGATTCTTTTTCCACACCTCTTCTAATGAGCTGAGTGAAAGCCTCCACAGCTAATACAAACAGAAAAGGAGAGATAGGATCCCCCTGCCTTAACCCCCGACCCATCTTGAAAGGTTCGGAAGGTACTCCATTAATAAGGATCGAGATTCTTGGTGTCGTAATACTCTCCTGAATCCATCCTCTGAATATTTTCCCGAAACCCATAATGCTGAGAATGTTATCCACAAAATCCCACCTGATGCTGTCATATGCCTTCTGAAAGTCCAGCTTAATCATTACACCTCTTGCTCCTTTCCTCTTCTTCGTCCACTGAACTATCTCATTGGCTACCAAGGCCCCGTCGAGGATGCTTCTTCCTTCTATAAACGCCGCTTGGGAGTCGCTAACCAGTATCCTGACTACCTGCTTCAATTTTTGAGCAATGATTTTTGAGATCACCTTATATATGCATCCCACTAAGCTGATGGGTCTGAACTGATGAGCTTCTTCCGCTTCCTCAACCTTAGGGATCAACGAGATCAGCGTGGTGTTGAGAGCTCGTGGCAGCCTGCTTGTCCTGAAGAACTGTAAGATAGAATCGGTGAAATCCCTCCCTATAACGGCCCACATCTTCCTGATGAATCCCATATGATAGCCATCATACCCTGGAGCTTTGTCCGGATCGCACGACCATACCGCCTTCCGTACCTCTTCCCTGCTAGGTATTCTATCCATCCCCCTGCTCTGCTCTGTTGATAGTCTCTGGAACCCGTCGGCAGAGATGCTCACCTGTGGAAGGTCAGATTTCTCATACAACTTCTTGAAAAAGGCCACAATACCGTCTTTTATACCTTCTGGGTCCGATACCTCCCGGCCCTCTACTACCAACCTACTGATGGTAGCTCTCTTCTTCCTGACAGCAGCAATAGTGTGAAAGAATCTCGTGTTTCTGTCTCCTTCTTTAAAGCCTCTGATCCTCGACACCTGCCTCCAATACTCTTCTTTTCTCCTATGCCATTTCCAGAGTTGCACCTGCAAGGCAGCTCTTCTAGCAAGATCCACTTATTGAGCGGCGCCTTCATTCACTATTCTATCCATCGACTCTAATTCCTCTTCAAAAGACTTAATTCTTGCCTCGACATCCCCGAACACCTCCTTATTCCATTTCCGCAGCGATCCCTTTATCTCCTTTAACTTGCTCTGACAGGACGTCCCTTCCATCTTGTTCCAACAATCTGCCACAAAACCTCGAAACTTGGGATGAGAGAACCACATATCCCAGGACCGAAATGGCTTCTTCCCCCCTCCTCTAGGCTCTTCTTTGAGGCTTACTGGATTATGGTCGGATAGAGATCTCCCTAGCCCTTGACAATAGATCCTCGGGAACATCTCTACCCAAGCCGGACTAAGAAGAAATCTGTCTAGTAAACTCGCCGACCCTGCCCTCTGCCAAGAGTACTTCATGTTATTCGGCTTAAAGTCAATAAGGCCCATCCCGTCGATCCACCCATTGAAAGCGTCAACGCTATTATGATCGACCCATCCCCCTTTTCTCTCGTTTGGGCCCCTAACCTCGTTAAAGTCCCCCATAACAAGTAATGGTCTATCACATTGTTGGCTAACCTCCCATAGCTCCTCCCATAAAACCTTCCTTTCTCTAGTATCCGAAGGCCCATAAACAAGCAACACCCCACACTCAAAAGTCTGCGGCCCCAGGAAGCCTTCGATCAGGATCCATCTGTTCCCATTTCTAAAGTTGACCATCGAAAAAAACTGTGTATCCCAGCCAATGATCAGCCCTCCACTTCTCCCTTGAGCCACCGAATCTCGCCAATCAATCGCGTGATTTCTCCAGACCTTCTTCTTCCAAGCCTCCTTCAAAGCCTGGTGTTTTGTTTCGACTAGGCCACATACCCACGGTCGTACCCTTTCTAACACTCCATTTATACTCGAGACTTTACCCCAAGCTCCAATCCCCCTCACGTTCCAACTAACAATAATCATCAAATATGCCTCTCCTATAACCCGGCACGACCCTCTTCAAATCTTCCTGCTCTTAATCTTCCTCTGGCTTCTTCTTAAACTACACAGTCTCTCTTTACACACACTCTCCTCCTTAGAATGAAGCCCAATTTCTTTACCAAACTTCCAGGTTTCTTCTGCTTCGGCCCAATCAACTCCCGCCTCAATCCCCGTCTCATAATCCACTTGCTCTTGTTCCAAACCACCCTCTTCCCCGCTTACCCTTGGGGGAGCAATTTCAAACCCCGGTGGAATAGCAATGGAAGAGTCCCGTGAAGCCTCTCCCTCCTCCATGTCTTCATTATGATGTTCCACGCCTACTACTCCCAATAAACAATCCAAACGTGTACTACCCTTCGCGTCTTTCCTCCGGCTATTAAACAAGCTCACTTCTCCTTCAAAGTCATGGTCCACTCCCGCTAGCTTAGTCTTAACGGACCCCGACTCCCCTTGTAATAGAGAGCCCTCACCTTTCTCTACACTCTCCTCCGCTGCCTTCCTATTCCAAGAACTAAAATCTTCTTCCTCTGTTCCCACTCCTTGTACACTATTCCTCTTTTCCCCGATTCCCTCCCTACCCCTCAAGGCCAAGGACGACGCTTGGACATACGCGTGTCCTGGACACGAGCACCAGCCTGAATTTATCTTTTCCTTCCCGCATACAGGGCGCACACCAGAGACGTACTGTCCGTCGACAACACAACCTGAAAGCAAAAGCACGTCGGTCTCACTTTCCTCCCCCACGTCTTGAGCATCACGCCTGTTACAAATATCAAACAACAGAGCTTTCTCGCCCCATTGTTCCTCCGCCGCCCTTTGACTAACACCTGCCACCAAGCTATTTCCACCCTTTTCCCTTCTCCCCGGATCCCGCCTACTGCCTTCGAAGTTATAGGCCTCACATCCCTCTACTCCTGTCAGCCCTGCAGCTTGCCCCCCACCTTGACGTCCTCGCGATCCCCCAGATCTGGCTCTGCACTCCTCCTCCTCGCTTCCTTTCCCGCCTGCCCATCGACTGCCGATCTCGCTCCCCCTTGCACCCTCTAAACAAACCCTCTGTCCTCGAATATACCCTTCCGAAAATCCTACTACCCTCCCTGTATAGCTGCCCCTCTCCCCACACGTAACCTCTGCATTTTGAATAAGCAGCTTCCTCCTGACAGGCTCTTCCATAACCCTACCATCTACCTTCGACAACCCTGCCATCTTTTTACCCCCGTGCTGCCTCAACGGTGCATTTGTACTGCTCGAGGAACTAGAGCACGTACCTGACAAGGTACCCTTAGCCGCCCAGCTGTCGATTACTTCTTTTCCATATCTCCGGCCGCCGGGCACAGCCACTGTCGGTGGTTGCCACGGCAGATAGTTCTCCCCCAACTCTGTGATTACCACCTCTACCACAGCCTCCCTCACCCTAATTTCGACAGCCTCCCTCACTTCTTCCATGCATGGAGTATCTATCAACACCCTGGTTGCTGCCATACTATCGCCATAATCTTCCTTCTCTTCCCAGCACACCCACGATCCCCACGGCGCCACCAGCTTACGCAAATTCTCCTCCCTCCAGAGCACCACCGGCAGCCCCCTAACCTCCACCCAAGTTCTACGAAACTTGCAAGCATCCACCCACTGCCAGCTCCTTACCACCGGGAAATGATCACGCAACATACTCTCCTCCTCCATAGCCTTACGACATTCTACCTTGGACTCAAAGGTAATCAAAAATTTAAACCGGCCAAGGTCACGTACCTTAGTTGCAGTACTCCAATCTCTCTGCAGCTGAGGGACAACAATCTCCGGACACAGTGGTTGGAACGATTCTGCCACCACACTCCTCTCCATCCACTCCACCGCCTCCCTGTCTTCTTCCAGCACCAGGGAACGCTTTTGCGTTGGACCTTGCCGAAGTTCTGTGCCCCTTGCCACCATCGCAAACGTTCTGGAGTCCCTCATAGCTTGCTTCTCCCTACCCTGACCTCGGACGTACTGGATTCGATCCCCTGAAGCATGCTGCCTGAACTCTTTCCTGTTTTTTCTATCGAACAGCGCCAACCGGACGAACAGACGAAGCCCTTGCAACAGCATGTTGTTCACCCTTCTTACCGCCTCATTTGCTTCCCTCTCAGTAGCATACCTCACAAACCCAAAACGTAGGCTCGAGTTCTTCCTTTCCCGTCGGCTGATGAAGATATCCAACACTCTGCCAGCCTCCCCAAAGACATCCTGCACCTCCTCTATCGCTACGTTCTTTGCCAGGTTATCCACAAAGACAGTTACTGGCTTGCCTTCTTCCTGCCTCAAATGGTTTGCATGGGGCTTTGGGTGGAAGCTGAACTGGTAAGGGTTGGGTCGGCTAGAGTTTTGATCGAAAGTGGCTTGGATATTATGGCTTAGGATACGTTGATGCATGGCTAGGGTTGGCTCTTATTTCGTACACTATCCTTAGGATATGTTGATGTACTAAACTAGCAGCGACAATGGAACATTGTGATTCTACTACAACTTAAAGATGGTATATCTTATTGATATAAATACTAAAAATAATCATTCTAACATTCTACTTAATTTAGGGTATTAAATAAAACTTTGGGTTGTCTACTCTTTCAAAGCCAGGTCTTTATCTCATTAATAACAATTGATCTTAAGCTTGTATAAGAGGTCTGTTCCCCACTATCAATGGATCGTCTTAGAACCCATTCAACCAAAGTATTTTAAGTATGGGTCTAGTACTGAGTAAATCAGAACTATCTAATTTATGGAAGGAAACATACATACATAAGCTTACAATATTCATGCTCAATTATACATGTGATACATATATTATTCCATTAATGCAATACCTCATACGGTTTCGTGAAATATATAATAGATTATTAATTCTCTGCTCAATAAGTATTAAGGAAATCCATATATAAAAAGATAAAGGCAAGACACACTTGCAATAGATAAAGTAAAGCATGCCCATATGAAATATTTTAGTCATAATTATCAATATTACATGTGGGTACATGAGGTAGTAGCAAAGAACATATAAGACGTGCACTGACATATGATAAAATGCGTGGTCATAGATTCATGCTTATAAATGTATGACTAGACATGACAACACATAAGATACGAGCATATAACAAATTATGAACACATGTTGAGTAATACAATTACTCTATAAGATAATATTATATACATAAGGCTCATATGCCGTTTAAATAATAGATCATGTGATAACTAGGTAAGGATAGGTGTCACATGGTATCACGATTGTAAAAAGACAAATGAGCGATATACTTAGGATGGAGACTAAAAGAAATCGTAACAACTAATCTAGTACTCGAATGATACTAGTCTTAGGTGACCCACTCAGAAATGTAACCATAACACTAATAAGTAGGACACCCAAACACTTAAATATGCATACTCCTTATAGGGCCAAAATATATCGAGACACCTATAGAATAGAATAGGGCCTTTTCGGACCTCGTAAGACACCCGAGATCACACAAGATAAAAATATTGGAATGGTATCAAGTGAATACCAAACCTAACTCACATAGCTACCTCGAGTGGTATAAGTTCCGACTTAAGATCTTTCACTTTAAGTGATAAATTTTATTTAAAAATTTTACCAAGCATAAATAAACTCATATAACAACACTTAAATTACTTCCATTAATACAATGAATTTCTATTATTATATCCATTTTAAGTGGCATTAAAGTCGATCAATTTCAAAGGTCATTAAATCTAATCCAATCCAAGTGCCATCAAAGCTGCAATCCAGGAGGCATTAAAGAAGCTATAATCCAAGGGCATTAAAGCTAATCAATCCAGGTGGCATAAAATCCAACATAAGGTGTCATACAGTTTCAATCCATACTCAACCAATGATATGATTCTCCAAACTGATTATAATTGAGACAAATTATAACATACTCTAAAATAAACAAACATTTAAAATTTAGCTAAACATGTTAATCACATAAGCATGCTCAACCCTTCACATACTCAAACACATACACATGTGTTCACATTGAAGTTATAAACTCATAGATACATAGAATTACAACACAAAAACATAGTATATGCTTGACATGTTTAAATAATCATAAAGTATAGTCATCACCTTCCACTTCAATAAGACATACGTCCTATGATTCTGCCATAAGCAAAGGTAAGTAATGACTCATTTAAATTCGAAGCTAGTTGAGAAAATTGAGAAAGAGAGAGAGATATCAAGAGCTCGATAGTCCACATTAATGTTTTCCTAGATCGTCGATAGAAATTGTAAGAATAGGTTAGAAAACTACATTACCGATCAACAATTCTAGTATTGCAATTTAATCAACAAGGAGACACAAATGATCTTTCTTGGAAAACGTGTCCAAAATCTAAGACTTGCGAGTGTAGCTCTATTAATATTTAAAATTAAATAATAACCAAATTGGATTCAACACATATCACTTAGGGCATTTTAAATTGATTTGGAAAATCGAAGAAATAAAAATAGAGTAAAAATTAATTTTATCAAAATGACTTACTAATTAGGTTTTACGAGACAAACCAATAATTTTAGATAACCAATCCACCCCGATAACATAAAAAATACAATTCGAATGATTTTAAATCAAGGCTAGTAATCTACTAGGTAAAACATATAACTATCTCCAAACATTAGGGTTTCTAAGTCCAAACTACAAACTAACGAATTAAGTTATATTGCCTCAAACTGATAGCTTAAAAATATAATTAAATTAATTTTAGATAAATCTAGATAATCAATTTCAATAAAATAATCTTACGAGTAGCTAATTTAAGAAAATTATTTCCCAAACCCAAAATTAGGGTTTTAAAGCACAGGATAAACTAGGAAAATTCAAATCAATTCATCCAAATTAAAGATTTTAGAATACAATTAAGGTCATTTCAGCTATTCTATAAACTCAATTTTAGAAAAATAACTATACAAATGACTAATTTCATAAATTTATTTGAAATATATGGTTTTAGGCCAAAAATGCAATTCAATTGATTTTTATTAATTTATTTAAATTGAATTTTTAGAAATGAAATTAGACATATTTTACAACATATTATATAATCAATTAATTAAAATGAATAAAGGAAATGCCTAATTTAACACAATTATGGTTTTTGAGTCTAGAATGCTAATTTTGTCAATTCTCATTAAAATATTTAAAGTGATGGTTCCAAATTACAATTAAATGTATTCTAATGTAAATTATATACTCAATTATATAAAATCACTTGATTATACACTCCAATTTAGATTCGCAAGAATTATGACCTAAAAATCCAATTCCGATCGTTTTCACACAAATTTTCTAAATTGACACTTCTAACATAAAACTAAATACATTTCAAAGCATATTGTGAAATAAGTTGAATGAAAAAACTTGATTATATAATTTTGTTTTGTTACACACTGATTCTAGCCTAGAAATCCAATTCCACTTAATTCCGCATGTTCCTCAAATTGGGAATTCTAATATGAAATTAGATACATTTTACAACATGTTGTGCAATCAATTTATCAAAAATAGGTTAATCAGATGAATCCATGAAATTGGGACATAATCGGGTCGAAATTTCGATTTTCACAAATCAACCACATACACTAAAATTAACTACTCTAAATCAATCATACAATATATATATATATATATGCGTAATTAAATAACCAATTTAGCATATCATAAGCTAATTCATATAAAAGTACTCAAAATAAAAGTTAGGGTTTTTAAATATTTATACCAAATAAAGAGTTGCGAATTGGTGCAGGTGAAGACCTAGGAAGCTCTGTCGGAGGTCAAAGAACATTAGTTGGTCCTTGGGGAATGCTGGAGGTGGCCGGACAGTGGAGGCACAACTGACTGCTGCCCATCGTTGTTGCTACCCTTTGTTGTTGTTGTTGCTTGTGCTAGTGCTTTGGAGCTTGATGGCAGGCAAGGTGGTGGTTCGACGGTTTGATGAGGATGAAAATGGGGGAGTTGTGTGGCGGCTGGAGATTAAAGATAGGGAAGGTAGGAGGTTGGGAAGGGTTTTGTTCATGTAGAAGGAGAACGGGAAAGGAAGAGAGATAAAAGAAAAGAGGGAGAGAGAAGAAGAAAAATAAAAAGGGGTCGGTCGGGGTTAATAGATGATTTTAACTAAAACTCATTTAATGAAAATCATTTCGTAAAGATCCGAAAGTATAAAATCAATATAAAAGCTATTTATAGAATTTTGGAAAGGACTTCAAAATAAAATACCAATGAGCATGATAACATGTACTATTTACAAAAATATATAATACAACCTCAAAAAATATTTAAAATAATCTAAAAATATTTAAATAATATTCTAAGAAATCAAGATTAATTTAAATGAGTTTAGAAAAAACTCATCTACAAACCAAAAAGGATAAAATAAAAGAAAATTAATTTAGGAACTAAAAATCATTTTAATTTTAAAATTTTTGAATATCTTAATAACCCCTGAAAAATAGATAAATTCAAGGTTAAAAATATTTTGTATAGATAAAATCATTAAAATGATATTTAATGGAAATTTTATAATTAAAATAATTTATTTTGTTAATGAAATGTAACTCCAAAATAAAGTTGTATTTGCATGATGAAGTTATAGTAAAAACCAAATCTAAAATATTAAAAATAAAAACATAAGAAATAAAGGAAATACATATTTTTAAATGAAAATAAAAATCATATTAATATAATAAAATTATGGTCGTGAATGAATTTATCTATAATGATCCGCAATGACAATGATTAATTAAATTCTAATATGAATTTGAAATTGGCGATAAATCTATAAAATGAATCAAAATTAAAATAATTAAATATTTTCATAAAATTACGCTAATAAAATCATTAAGAATAATAAAATTGAATTTTAAAAATACGGGATACTACACACATATATAATTTTGTTTAATATATGACTACTACATCAATTAGGTCATTTGATGCATATTTTGGGCCATAAAAGAATGAAAGGGCACCGCCACCCCTTATGACTTGGAAAAAATTTAAGGTATGTAGTGGTTATGTCATTTAAGAATCATTGTCATTTAAAATTGAGTATTTGTTATGAGAAACTAGTAAGATAATTTAATTTATATTTTATTTTTTAATGTCCGCGATAATAATATAATGCTAGTTGCAGATACTATGTCATGAGATTCATGAACGAAATCATTTACAAATATTGGATGAGACAAGGAGAAGTATGTATTTACTTTGTTTAGTTCATATTTATTATGATTAGTTATATACATTAATACTAAGATGACATTTTCCATCTTTTGTAGGTTTATAACCTGCTGAGCTGCATAAATATGATGAAAACAAGATTAATGAAGTTATGAAAGAATGATTATATTTTATTATAAGTTTTTATGATTATTATTTGTAGGATCATATATGCTCCTTAAATTTTTGGTACCTAGTGGGTAAATATGAATGAAATAGAATTTTATATAAGGTTTTTTATACAAGGTATATAATAAAAAGTATAAAATTATTTATTTTGGTGTGAACCTTATGAATTTTAGGTGCTTCTTTTTTAATGCGGAAAGTGTTTATGCCGGAGAGAAGTATTTTGAAAACCATGCATAGTTTTTTTTCTTCTTTTTTAGGAAGTAGTGTGGTATGGTGCATTGAGCTCCATAAAAAAAAGAGAGGGAATACAAAGCGGTTATGGACTATATCCACCGTACCTCTAACACAAATCTCTCAAATAAATTATTCAATAAAATATTATAAGGCATATATTTCATCTAAACTACCATATATAATAGGATCAAAATAATTCTCGAGCCGAATTTAATAAATTATATGATAGGTTTTAGAATCATTGTATATGTTGTTTTTTCTCTTTCTTTTGTAGCAGTGATTATTACTTCAACAATTTTTATATATAAATAAGTTTTGCATATCAAATGTCATTATTAATTTAGGTTAGAGAAAATATTAATTACTAAACAAACACTTTGATTTTCCACTAATAAGGCTTTATATGAGAATAATTATTAACTCAGGCCTTATTATCTTCACTTTATTTTTTTATATGACTTGATCTGAATAAATTTTTTAAATAAATTATTATTAATATCATAATTAATATTTTTAAATTAATATTATTAGCAAAATTTTGATAATATAATTTGATCTAAAATGATATAATCTAATTTAATAGTTTTTAAAAATAAGTTGAAAAAAACCCTATCCTAACTTAAATAAAAGTTGTCATTATTATAATACTTGGTTAAACTTTTAATTTCATCCATTATTAAAGGTTGTAGCACACCACGTTAGACTTTCATGATTGTCCGTGTAATTTCACTATTTCAGTAACCGTGTAGTATGTACTATAACTTTCAAGTTCTAACCAATCCCTTTCGGTATCTTCTTTCCTCTCTCACTTTGTAGCTAGTCCTACTCTATTAGTATTAAACTAGACTAGATGACAGGTGAGAAGATGCAAAGGGCTTCAACTTCTGGTCAAAGTTTTTACTGCTTTGATTTTTAATTTTTTTTTCTTGATCATAACATTTAGTTTGATTGTACGATGGATATAGTGTATTTATAAGTACCTCGCTAACCTGAAGTTTATTTTTATTTTTATTTTTATTTTTTTATCAAATGCTTAGCTAAGTTT
This sequence comes from Tamarix chinensis, assembly GCA_030549775.1. NCBI lineage: Eukaryota > Viridiplantae > Streptophyta > Magnoliopsida > Caryophyllales > Tamaricaceae > Tamarix > Tamarix chinensis. Next base: position 12,349,437 of record CM060176.1, read on the forward strand.
TGAAACACGCAATCATTTCCAGCATGGCAGACGGTCAAGGACACCACATTTGGGGCTACCATGCTGAGGATCAGGTACGAATTTTATTGAAGACCTTAGTCGCCTTTCAGATGTGTTTATTCCTCTCCGCGTTAATGGTAAGTTTGCTCTGCGGTAAATGACGATTAATAAAGTAAATTTATTTATTTATATTATTTGAAAATAATTTTTTAATTAATTTTGATTAGAAAAAGTATAATTAAAATTTTATCTAAATTTATTCTATTTAATTTTATTTTTATTAACATTTAATTTTAGAAATAATAGAAGTAAATGTTAAAATATAAAATTTATATTTAATCGAATATAAATATTTTTAAATTATTTTATTTTTAATTTTTTTATCTATTTAATAAACGAGTATAAATATTAATTATTTTAATTTTTAACTTTTATTTATCTCAATCTAAATTTTTAAAAATATTTGTCTTAATTTATTTATATTAAATTTATATCATTTAAAAAATATTTTAAAATATTCATATTAATAATTTTTTATTTAAATTAATTTTTGATATTTTTTATTATCTAAATTTATTTCAATTTAAAAGGATTGTACAAAATCAGGATCCTCACCCCAATCCCGTGTCAATAATGAAAAAATAAAGGACACCCCATCTGATCCAAAGATTGTTGACTCGAGTATATCACGTGTACAAATTACGATCATTGAAAAAGAAAGGCTCTTAGGATCGACTAACCCATGTGCAAGTGCCGTTCACATGGAACCTTTCCCCAAGTGTAGACGGGGGCAGAAGTGGACACTTCACCCAAGAAGGTGCGGTGGATCTTTTATTGTGATTTTTTCCTTTCGACTAGGGGTGTTTTCAAGAGAATAAAACAATTTTTTTATTATAAATACATTAGTACTAAATTTTATACTAAGTTTTTACTACAGTATTTTAAATATAATGGCTAAGTACACATTTATTAAAACTAACAAAGTTTTAGTACCAACATTAGATAGAGTGTGACATTTAGTATAGACATTAGTTTTAGTGGTGATGTAGTATTATTATCATAAAGTTTAATATTAATCCGATGGCTATATTAGATAATTTTAGCACTAATAAGAAATAAATAAAAAATAACTTTACTTTTGATAAACAGAATCTTATCTGATTTTTGTTCCTATAAATTAACTACCTCTATTTGGCCCTAACTTTGGTTGGGTATCAACTTCCTAAACTCACGCTTAGTTCCGTTTGATGACTACTTGCAACTTATTACTTATAATTATACAATAACTTTTAATTATTTGAGCTAGTAATTACTTGGGCAACTATAATTAATATAGGTCCACTTTATAATTCTTTCAAAAGACTAGTCCCTAAACCTTATATATAATATCTTTATAAAGAATTTAGGGTTATCCATTCTAGGGTTCCACCGACCCAAGCTAGCTTATCTTAGAGTAATTCTTTCAAACTTAATGCTAGGTTTCAACTTGTGAAACTACGCCGCATACACTGATTTGAAAATTGATATGTATCTACAACAATCCGATTCGGGGATTGGAAATTGATATTTACTAGCATACCTTTTTTCATATACTACATGTTATGTACAAGAGCATGAAAGTGGTTTAAGCAGCTTATATTAATGAAACGTAATACTATTGAATTGGCTCATGGAATACCTCGACTATTACGAAATACTAGTAAATGATGCGCATACTTGATGTAACCACAAGTCCGTGAAACATAGGACCTCATGATATTAGGGATAAGTAAGGTGTACTCGTGGATACATGACATAAGGAAGCAACATACAAATCGTTACTCAACATTCTCTTTCTAAGGATGCCATATCCATACCGGATTTACATCGACAAACACAACTTATTTAAAAGTAAAGATATAATACAAACCGTAACATCAAAGTTACTAATTGCCCTCCTCTTCAGCTGGGTGGTGGCCATATCCACCGTGTCCGTGACCTCCGTGGCCGTAGCCACCATGCCCACCATAACCATGACCGCCGTGTCCATAGTAACCATCAACGTTAACATCCTCTTCAAGTTTTCGTTCTTCTTCTGAGGGGTGGTGGGGACCATGTCCGTATCCTCCGTGACCATGTCCACCGTGACCATAACCACCGTGTCCATGGTAGCCATCAACATTTACATCTTCCTCGAGTTTCCGCTCTTCTTGTAAAGGGTGATGGGGACCATGTCCGTAGCCTCCATGACCATGTCCACCGTGACCATAACCACCATGTCCATGGTAGCCATCCACATTAACATCTTCCTCGAGTTTCCGCTCTTCTTGTGAAGGGTGATGGGGACCATGTCCGTAGCCTCCATGACCGTGTCCGTAACCTCCGTGACTGTAACCGCCATGTCCATGGTAACCATCGACATTAACATCTTCCTCAAGTTTTCGCTCTTCATCGTGATCGTGTTCGTGTCCATCGTGATCGTGATCGTGTTCGTGTCCATCGTGTTCGTGTTCGTGTCCATCGTGATCGTGATCGTGTTCGTGTCCATCGTGATCATGTTCGTGTCCATCGTGTTCGTGATCCTCTTCAAGTTTCCTCTCTTCTTTGGAAGGGTGGTGGGGACCATGTCCGTGGCCTCCATGTCCATGGCCACCATGCCCGTGGAAGCCATCAATGTCAACATCTTCCTCAAGTTTTCTCTCTTCGGTTAGAGGGCCGTGGCCACCATGTCCACCGTGGCCGTATCCACCATGTCCACCATGTCCATGATAACCGTCAGTTTCCTCAAGCTTCTCTTCTTCTTGTGGGGGGTGGGGACCTTTGTATCCACCATGTCCATGACCGCCGTGGCCATGGTAGCCATCAACTTCCTCAACCTTTTCTTCTTCTTGTGGGGGATGGGGATGGCCATGTCCTCCATGCATACCACGTCCATGGTATCCATTGACCTTAGCATCCTCCTCGAGCTTTCTTTCTTCCTCGTGAGGATGACCGCCATGCCCACCATGTCCATATCCTCCATGCCCACCGTGTCCGTGGTAGCCATCGGTTTCGTCGACCTTCTCATCATCTTTTGGAGGGCGACCATGTCCCCCGTGACCATGACCACCATGTCCGTGGTAACCGTCGGTTATTATTTTCTTCTCTTCCTCTGGGGGATGGTGAGGAGGACCACGCCCTCTGGGTCCATGGTAGCCATCAACCTCAGATTTGTCCTCTTCATTTGGGGGGTGGTGATGGCCATAGCCTCCCCGACCATGCATGGACTCTTCTTCTGCGGGCCCTGCAGTAAGTACATAATAAACTCATGGTTAAAAAGGCGGTCCTAAATTAACCACATTTCCAATCATCTAAAATTAACACTACCTTTCGTCTTTTCTTCCAACTTAAAGGCATCTAATTAGTGACCACCGACCGGTACAAAGAGGGGGAGGACATATAAACTACAAGCCATACCACATGGGGGAGGAGAGGGATTCAATTATGAAACCGAAGTAGGCACTTGTGCGTGCCTCTGTCTGTGTGTGTTTGGTCACTCACGGCGTATTCAATCAGAGTGCACTTATCGTCATCATTTTCCTTGTCCAAATCCACGACAGAAGTCATTAGCTTCTTAGATCGTGGATAAACATGAAAGCGAACGAAAGAATTAAGTATCCCACTGAATTGATCATCCTTACCATCGCTGCCGGCAATTTTATTATGGTTCAAAAAAGGTTAAAGCATAATTAAGACAACTTAAGAGTAAGTGATGGGTATAATTAATGTTCCTTCCAAACTCTTGACATAAGACGGAGGAAGCGGAGCACAACGCCGCTTTGATATATGTCTTCTATTTATATAGAACCTTGTCGCAAATATGTCACAAATGTTGGGCATCATTCTTTTCATTCCATATCGGAAAAGTACTGGATGTGTTTGCGATCGAAATATGCCGACAATTGACAAGAAAAAGTAAACGAATAATAACAGTTCGATCGACGACAGACAGCAGGGGTAGAGAGCAAGAAGTAAGCATTAGATCAAACAAACCAGCTCGCTCACCAGATTGTACGGAAGTGGTTTCGGCAAGACGACGAGCTGAGACAGCAGCAGCTACAACAGCGAAGAGAACAGCTAAGACAAAGAAAGCCCTCGCGCAGGCCATTTTGAAGACGAATCACAAAACTCGTATGTGTGTCGGTTGGGATTGTTAGTGGCAGTTTAAGGGTTTTCCCCCGGTGTCGGATGAGAAACAGAGCGGGATAGCTCTCCCTATTTATAGGCAAAGAGGACCGTCCACCACGCTCGAGCCTCACCAGTCACTCCCTCACCTCGTGAGTGGGAATTTAGTGTGGGACCTAATGTCGGCGTACAAAGGCTGACTTTCGGGGAAAAAAATGTGTGAACGGGCGTACGTGCGGGTCGGGCGATTGTATGATCTGACGTGGGCAGGAAAGCGATCGTCTATACAAATCGAATCACAATTCTTGGGGAAGCGGAAATTCGGCCAGAAGGCTAAAGACTCTGTCGTTTGTTGGCGTTAGGTGGAGTATTCGCGATAATGCAAAGGGGGGTTGCTTTCTTCAAGATGCATGATTAGATGAATATATAATATTGGTGGTGTGGTTCATCATTCGTCCGTCCATGCATGGGTGCTTGGGTATTGATCTACTTTGTGACTGGTGTGGTGTTTACTGTAATGATGCGTGAGTAGAAAGGATATATGATATTGTGGCGTGGGTCATCATTCTTAGTCTGTGCATGGGCTTTGATTCACGGATGCGGTCTTGCTGGGTCTAGCAGCTGATTTTGTGGTTCGGATATATATTCTGAGTTCTAGATCTGAATATTTTTTCAAGTGTCATGCGCTATTATGTTGATCATCGAAATCAATTGTTATCTAGAATCATGTGCTATTTGTAGGTACGGAAAAGTTGGTTTGTGCTCTTTGTTAACCCCCAAATTAAGCAAGAGTGGTTATGTTTTGAATACCCTGTAAAAATTAAAGACCGACAAGGGGGCAGCTTATGGGACGAAATTGGGGGGAAAAAATTCTATGTTATTTTAGTCAAAAGCACTAAGAAGAGGACTTTTTACTCATGAAACATGAATACAAGGATCAGTGAAGTCGAAAACCAGGATTCACCGGCACAAAGAAATGTATATATCATCGTATGGACGGTTGGACTTGCGAATTTGGATTATTGACATAACGAATTTTGTTTTTCTACCTTCTATACATTACCGTTGAAATAATTTCTGGTATTTTTGGAGAAAAAAAAAACAAAGACAAAAACAAAAAAGGGGGTAATTGGTGGACGTATAGATTGAACCGAAAAGCTCATACCTAAGGGGGTACCTCTGTTTTAATATTCAATTCATAAGAGAAAATCGATGTATAAATATATTGCTAACCATCATGCACATACACCATTTATTTTTATCGTTTTTCTGATGAATTCCTATGTTATAATAATTACGTTATTGGTCCCGTAATTTCAGAATAAACTTAAATAATCATCATATTATCACATGTCCGATTCATTATTTTTCCCGATGGCTATGATAGAGCAAGCGGGGGAAAAAAAAATTCATTTTTGTACGTACTTTAAGCTATGTATTTTTTTTTCTTTTTAAATTTACTTTATCATCCGGTGAGATGTAAAGAGATATGGATGACATTGGTGTCTTCCATGTAATGAATGATGGTAGTGCATCGCGGGAAAAGTATAGTGAAATCTCGAAAGTAGTATATGAAATTAGAAAGTGGTGAATGATTGGATATATAATAACCCACTAACGAGGCGGCTAGTAGATAGTTAGTATCGTGGGCGGTATCAGGCGGATAAAATTAGGCACGATTTTGCAACTTTATATATATATATATATATATATATATATATATATATATATATATATATATATATATATATATATATATTGTTGACGAAATAAATTATTTAAATTATAATTTTTTTTTTAAAATAGTAAATTTATTTTAATGATTTTATCCGTAGAAAATAATTTCAACTTTGAATTTATTCATTTTTTCGAGGTTGTTAAAATCTTTAGAAAATTTTAAATTAAAATGATTTTAGTTCCGAAATTAATTTTCTTTCGTTTTACTCTTTTTTGGTTTGCGGAAGACCATTTTTGAAAATTATTTAAATTAATTCCGATCTCTTAGAATTTGATTTAAATATTTTTTTATATGATTTTAAATATTTTTTGAGGTCTTATAATGTATTTTCATAAATAATATAGATTTTTGTATTCGTTAGTATTTTCTTCCAAAAGCTTTTTTGAAATTCTTTAAATAGCTTTTATATTGATTTTATACCTTTAGATCTTTACGAAAGAGTTTTCGTTAAATGTATTCAAATAAAAAATATCTGTAATTTTTTTTCCAAATATTTTATACGACTTCCACTCGCTGTCGTCAACTACAGTAGCTGTAGTAGCAACGACGTTAGCAAAATTTCGAGCAGTAGTGCGCCACCACCTCATCGTTGCCGGGTCACACCACTAGCCACGACCAACCACCACTGCAACTCCCTCCATTTTCATCGTCACCATCCTCCATTGCACAACTGCGCAAGTTGTAGAGACGTGCGAGGTAAAACAACAACACCGTGCGAAGATAGCGGCGATGCACCAGCGTCCGACCACCTCCACTGTACCTGACCACTGGCGACTGGTCTTTTCTCTCCGACAAAGTTTCACCGATCCTTAATCGCTTCAATTTGCTACATTCTATTAAGTATAAATTACCTCAAACCCTAACTTTTATTTTAATTAATTTGGTATAAATTAGCTTATGATAAGCTAAATTGGTAGTTTAATTATGTATGTATATGTTGTAAGATTGATTTAGAGTGGTTAATTATAGTGTATGTGTTTGATTTGTAAAAAACAGCATTTTGACCCAATTATGTCTGAATTTTTCAGATTCATCTGATTAAGCTATTTTTGATAAATTAATTATACAATATGTTGTAAATTGTATATAATTTCATATTGGAATTGTCAATTTGAGAAAATTATGCAGAATTAATAGAATTTGAATTTATAGGTCAACATCCGTGTGTAACGAAATTGAATTGCATAATTGAGTTGTTTCATTCAATTGATTTCATATTATGCTTTGAAGTTTTTTAATCTTATGTCGGAAATGTCAATTTGGAAAAATTGGATGAAATCGATCGGAATTGGATTTTTATGTCAAAGCTCTTGCAGATCTAAATGTGTAATCAAGTTATTTTAATTAATTGATTATACAATTTACATTAGAATACATTTAATTGCAATTCCAAACCATCAATTTATATATTTTAGCAAGAATTAACCAGATTTGAATTTTAGACTCAAAAACCCTTATTTTGTTAAAATGAGTATCTCTTTTTTTTTATCATTTTTAATCAATTGATTATATAATATGTTATAAAATATGTCTAATTGTAATTCTAAACATTCAATTTAAATAAATTAATAAGATTTAATCAAATTGCATTTTAGGGGCCTAAAATCCTATATTTCAAATGAAATTATGAAATTTGGTCATTTGTTTGGTTGATTTTCTAAAATTAAATTTATAGAAATAGTTGAAATGACCTTAATTGCATTCAAATACCTTCAATTGAAATTAAAATATTTGAATTATCCAATTTTGTGTCTTGGGCCTTGAAAATCTAATTTTGGAAAAGTGATATATTGAATTCGCTACTCTTAAGATTATTTTGTTGAAATTGATTATCTAGATTAATTTAAAATTAGGTTAATTGTAGTCTTAAGTTATCAATTTGAGGTAATTGATGTTAATAAGTTAGTTTGCAGTACGGGCATAGGAAGCTTAATTTTCGGAGATAGTTTTATGAGAATGATTTACTTATGTTTCTTTCACCCAATAGATTACTAGCATTGACTTAAAACCATTTGAATTGTATTTTTATCTTATCGTTGTGGATTAGTTCCTAGAAAATGATTGGTTTGTCTTTTTGGTTGTAAAACCTAATTAGCAAGTCATTTTTGATAAAATTAACTTATCCTCCATTATTCTTTCCACAATTTTTCAAATTAACTAGAAATGTCGTAAGCGATATATGTTGAACCTGATTTGGTAAATATTTAATTTTAAATCTTAATAGAGCTAAGCTCGTGAGTCTTAGGTTTGAGACATGTTTTCCAAGAAAGAGCATTTGTCTCCTTTTGTTAATTAAATTATAATACTTGAATTATTGCTTAGTAAGGTAGTTTCTAACCTAGTCTTACAATCCCTATCTACAATCTAGGAAACCATTATCATGGATGGTTAAACTCTCGATTAGTCTCTCTCTCTTTCTCAATTTTCTTAGCTAGCTTCATATTTAGGTAAGTCATTACTTATCCTTGTTTATGGCAGAATCTGGGATGTAGTTCTTCTTGAATTGGAAGGTGATGTGTATGCTTTATGATTATTTAAGTATGTCAAGCGTATATTATGTTTTTTTTGGGTAATTCTGTGTATGTATGAGTTTATAACTTAAATGTGAATTCATGTTAATGTGCCTCTTGAATATTGTATGTATTTGAGTATGTGAAGGGTTGATCATAATTATGTGGTTATCATGTTCAACTAATTATGAAATATTTGGTGATTTTAGAGTATTTTTTAATGTGTCTAAATTGTAATCGGTTTAGAAAACCATATATGGGGTTGAGTATAGATTAACATTGTATGATACCTTATGTTGTATTTTTATCCCATGGAATTATTCGGCTGTAATGCCACTTGAATTATTTGGCTCTAATGTCACCTAAAATTATTCAACTTTATTGCCACTTAAATTGGATTGTCTTTAATACCAATTGGATTGGATTGACTTTAATGCCACTTGAACTTAATTGACTTAAATACCACTTGGAATGGATATAGTAATGGAATTTCATTATGTTGATGGAAGTGATTTAGGTGTTGTTATGTGGGCTTGATTTATGATTGGTTAAATGTTTACATAAAACATTAACCATATAAAGTGAAAGATCTTGGGTCAGAACTTGTATCACTCGAGGTAGCTATCCAAGTTAGGTTTGGTATTTACTTGGTACCATTCCAGTGTTTTTCTCTTCGGTGATCTTGGGTGCCTTACGGGGTTTGGAGAGGCTATCTTCTACTCTATAGGCATCTCGATATATTTTAGCCCAATAGGGGGTATGCATATGTAACACCCCCATTTTTAGCACTTGAAAATTTATTTAAAAATAGTTGATTGCGGAAGCTAAGCCAATGAAAACGTAGGGTGTTACCACCACACTTCGTATAAGTCCGGTTCCTCTACCTTTCTTACACTAAGTGTTAAGGCTAAAACGTTTATCTGCTTAAATTAAGAATAACAATGGATAAGAAGAAGAGAAAGGTTTCATTACAATATTAAATTGTTCTAATAACACAATATTAAATAAAAGAGTTACAACTGGCAAAGGAAATAAATACATAAGGGGACATAAGAGTCCAAAAGATATCTAGATCAAAAGATGCCATAATGAATACCGGATAGTCCTAACTCTCAACCTCTACCAACAGCCATCAAGTTGTACCCTCAAATTTCTCTTGCAAGGTAAAGACTGTCCATTGAATAGGTAGGGGACCATAAAACAGAACCCATTAGTACAACGGTACTGAGTAAACCAATATACAATACTAAGCATGTAAATATCACGTGGAGCACATAGAAGGTAACACAAAGTATTATATCATAACACGTTAAATAGTACATACTATAGCGAAGTGCCACATTCATACCATAACTCATATCATACCATATGCCACATGTCCATCACATCAAACTTAACCATATTACAACTATTTCATTAATCCAATTATACTAAGGGTGTTCCATGAAAAGAAAAACACCAGACCATAATTAAGGCCTTTCACGATAACCATACCTATTCCACTTATAACATGATAAGGAAATCACCGAGACAATTGCCAACCAATACACCAAATCTAAATAGTGCACGAATGCAACTATCAAACCAACATACCAAAACCAAGTAGCGCGCGGAGGCAACTACCAAATCGACAAATCACAACAATCCATTAAAATCCTTATACAATAATTATTTATATTTTAATTACTTGAGGGGATAAAATAATAACTCAGAGACATAAAAGTACACCGGTCATACCGGCGCACTATAGCAACACGGTATCCTCCCAACTTGTAACCCAGAGACATAAAAGTACTCTAGTCATATTGGTGCAACAAAGCAACGCAATATCCTCCCATCCTAGGACACCTAATCATTAAGTATCGATACTCCTTATAGGCCCGTAGGTCACCTATAGAGTAGACTAGGGCCTTAGCCGAAATGCCGAGGCATCTGATAAAACCACCAAACCAAATTGAGGGCTCCTACCTCATCTCTAGGGTAGCTAACCCTAAAGAGCAACCATTCCCAAATCTCGAGGTCTTCCACTTTAAATATTAATATCTTAATAAGGTGATCATAAAATATCACATAATGCACAATGATTCCAATTTCATTCTTAACCATTTTTATTTTATTTCCAATTATTCAAGTCGATCGTATGGTTAACAATCCAAACCAAAATCAAATTTAAGTCTAAGGTCAACCTAGGAATCCATTAAGGTCATCTTATTCCAATTATTCACACTTTGAGGCATAGTAAGCCATAAACGGCCAAAATGCCATTATATGTTATTTACTCAATAGTTTCCCACTTTAATACCAATTATTATTAGAATTAAGTGAAATTCATGGTATGACTAAATAACATTAAAATAGGTACATTAATATAAAATAACAATTCTATAAATTTTCAGGAGTGACAAAAATACCATTTTGCCCCTAAAACACATTTAAGCTCATTTAGCACATAAAACCGCCATCATGCATAATTATTTTAACACAAGCAATCCTATTTTAATATGCTATCATACATATATTTAACATACCCTTGCTTAAAAATACATGGTCACACACTTAGAGAAATTAATAACAATACATGATGCATGCATACTTTTTTTATGAGATTATAAGAAAGCATAAATTACACTTAAGTATAACATAAGAAACTTTAAACATGCTATCACATGATTTATATATATTTAGTAGGAGCATATGGTTTAACTCTTTCCAAGCACAAATAGAAAAATAATACAAAGAATTCCCAAAAGAACACCTTTGAAAGATGGAGACACAAGAGGAGAAGACAAAGGATGACAACTTCACAATTTAACAAAAAATCTAACCTTCTTTAATTATTTAAAAATAAATAAAGGCTAGATATAAGGAAATGTAGAAGTGAAAACAAGAGAATAAGGATACAGAGAGGAGGATGGGTCTTGGTTATAAGCTCAACAAAGCTTAATAATACTTAGCAAAAATAACCAAAATGAAGAGAAAGGTGGGAGCAACCAAGAGGAGAAAATGAGAGAAACGCTGAATGAAAACAAAGAAAGACAAATGGGGTATAATTAGGGGATGGAGGAACCAAAAATCTGCAGTCACAAGAGGGGAGAAGAGGTAGCTTGTTCAACACTTGAATGATAAAGGACAAGGTGGTGGAGTGTATTTAGGTTTAAATGAAGTTATGAAAATCAATCAATAAATCAAGGGATGGGGGAGGTGATGGTGTGCAGGTCCAAGGTCAACTTTAAGCATAGGGAATGCAAGTGAAGAAGGTTGAGTTCAAGAAAAGCCAAAGTGACACAACTAGCATAGGTAGAAAGTGTATGAAAGTAACTTTGGCTCAAATTTTGGTTAAATGAATAAAAAAATGGTCAAATTGATACAAAATATGATCATGGAAGTGAAGGGAAGTAATTTCGTGCATGAACAGTAATTTTAGGATTTATATGTTATTTTTAGTGGTGAAAAGATCAATAAAGGAGATAAAATTAATAAAAGTAGCAAACAAGCTCATAAAATTATGAAATTTTATTAAAACCCTTAAAATAATATTCTAAACGCACATATAAAATTTTATGATTTTAAAACAAGGTTTTATATATAAAATATTGAAATGACGGTTGATTAACAAACTTAAAAGGTAATTACTAACATAAATACCAAAAATATTCCTAAAATTACAAACATTTCCAGATCATCTTATTTAATCATTTAAAACCTAAATATAATTTTTCATAAATTTTAATAGAAATATGATATGATATTTAGCCAGCATACCTTAGTTATATATTTTGCATAAAAAATTCAAAAGGGATAACAAACATAAATAAAATTAAACCAAAATTTTTAGATTTAAATTCAAATTCATTTAGGACCTAAATAAAATTGTATAATAATATTTTACAAGGTTTAACTTGAAAGTTTATATATATATATATAAATAGTATTTTATAAGCAAAGTGTGTCTAGTTGCAAAATTACAATTACTACAGAATCACTCAAAACAATCTTGAGGCTATAAAATGTTCTACAATAATTTATGTAATTAAGCACACATAATTAGAACTAGTTGAAAATGGGGTTTTAAAACATACTTAAGTGATTAGGTATTATATTTATTGGTGGTCTGGTTACGTTTCTGGGTGGGCCAGCTATAAATAGTACCATTCAAGTACTAAATTAGGTTTTACGATCTTTTTGAGTCTCCATCCTCAAGATAATATAACCAAATGGTTGTGATCATGATAATGAAACATAATAATTAATTATTCTCATTCACTCATGGACTTTATATTTTATTATTCTATGCATGTCTCTTGGTTGTCTTCCTTACAATAGTGCTACCATATGATGCATGTTCGTACCCAGTTATCACATGATCCATTATTTAAATCACATGTGGGCCTTATGTGCAATAATACTATCTTCTAGAGTAGTTTTGTTACTCAGCATGGGATCATGATTCTTTGTACACTTCTATCCTTTGTGTTGTCTTGTCTAGTCATGTATTTATAAGCATGAATCCATGAATAAATGTTTCATTGTATGTATCATATGTATAATTGAGCATGAGTTATTAATTGATTATAATGGTGTACGTATCACAAGTATAATTGAGCATGAGTATTGTAAGCTAAAGATTATCATGTCTTATGTGCATCATGTTTCCTCTCATGAGTTAGGTTGTTGTGATTTACTCAATACTGGACCTGTACTGATACTACCTCTGTTGAATGGGTCCTACGATAATCCACTAATGGTGGGGAGCAGAATTCTTGTGTAGGCTTAGCTTTGAGAGAGTTGGCAACCCAAAGTTTTATTCCTTAGGGATTTGTCTTTATTTGTTCGTATTTACTTTTGAAAATTTTGAAGTATTGTATTAAAATTTTAATGGTGTTGTAATCAAAATTTAATTTCCCATTACTTTGCTAAGCTTTTAAAATTTAGGGTTATTTCACAGGTTTTTCGTTGATTTGATCAGCGATGACTTTATTCAGTGAAATTGTTCATTCGCCATATGCCCTTAGATATTTCCTTATGGGAGTTTATCGTCACAACATAGATTGTTTGAATTTTTTTTGGATAGGTTTTAGCCTTGCATCTAGCATGAGATAAATAATAGATATTTATCTTGTGTTAGTTGTGGCGGTAAAATTCCTTATTTTCTATTTTAGCTTCTACATTATTTCTTTAAACAAAAATTTTTAGGGATGAATTTTGGGGTGTTACATATCGTAATTGAGTGTTAGAAAACAAAAATAGCGATATCTTTTTAAATATCAAGAATTTATGTTTTGGCTTTGGAAACTAACTATTGAAGGTGGTAGAAACTACTATTAATAGGAGGAATAAACTACTATAAGTCTCTTAAAAAACTATAATATTTGAGTGTTAGAAAAAAAAATGGTGGCATTTTTATAAATATCAGGTGCTTATGTTTTTGGTTAAAAAACTACCCACAGTAGGTGTAACACCCCAAAATTTATTATTATTTTTTAAAAACGGAAGCAAATAAATTAAATCAGAACCTGTGAATCTCGGGAATATAACCACCACACTTAGTATCTGACCGGTTCACTCCTACCTTTCTAGTACCAAGTGTTAAGGATAAAAGAATTATCATCAAACTTAATTTAATGCTCAAACCAAGAGTTCATAAAAAGAAAAAACTAGAAGAGTCATAGCATAGACATCAGAGTACGCGTAAAAAGTTACATATCTCAAAGTATGAAATCAAAGTTCCTCGAAGGGAATAATGTCTACAAACAATAATGTTTAATTCTAGAAACTCCAATACAGAAAAGAAATAACATAATGAAACAAAATGACATGAAGAGCGAATCCAACCATGTCACTCCGATCATTGAACCAAGCCTATGATCAACACTCAGCCCCGCATAATGCCTCATGAACATTGAAGGCATCAAAATATGCATCGCCCACCTGCACAAAGTCAGAAGGGCACTATGCTCGTAGGAACGAGCAACCCCCATGAAAAGGGTGATCAGTACGCTATGTACTGAGCAAGGTAACCGTGCACTAAGGCCAACACATATAAGCACATAATCCAAACATAATAATTAAAACAACATACGATCATTCTAGATAAATAATAAATAAAGGCCATTTATAGTCTGGATTAATTAATTAATTAATCTCTTATCGATACTCATTTCACACTATACTTTTTTTTAATCAAATCCATGTAAGTATGGGAACCCCACTATTTTAGCCTATGGATCGGTCACTTATAGGGCAACATGCCCTAACCACTATTATAGCCGGTGGATCGGTCACTTATAGGATAACATACCCTAACCACTATTATACGTCGGTGGATCGGTCTAGCCCCTGCTCGCATGATGTTCCACTGTAAGTACTTAGTGTCTTTTATGTGTCTTAACAAACTCAGGGTTTGGTTTATTGAGCTCAGGATCCCCCACTATTATAACCGGTGGATCGGTCACACATAGGGCAACATGCCCTAATCACTATTATACGCCAGTGGATCGGTCTCCAGGGCACCCCAGCACGTGACCACTATGATGCCAGTGGATCATTCTGGGTTCGCCTCAATAATCTTTTGCTTTACATGATTAATGTTTTATAGTATCTTATTCAGAATTTTAACCTTAGACATGCACGACAAACTCCCTCTACGCTTATCCTCCAAAAAGGACCCATCTCACATCATAAGACTTATGTACCTCTTAACTTAGCCTAACATCCTTTCCTCCTTACCCTAACTCACACTAGAGCCCATTTCCATGTATGTGGGTCAAGGCCCACTACCTTACACTTCCATGTCCACTCACCGTCTCATTCTAGGGTTTTATTCCGAAACCCTAATTTAGGCCTAAGTGCCCCATCCTACTCTACCTCACACAACTCAAATCATGTCAACACTCCACAAAACACAACCCATAGATCCCACCCTCATCATCACACTTTAATCACCAAGTACACGTGTGACCACAAAACCCTAAGTAGCCACGCCAAACCCTAGTTGGCTACTTTAAACCCTAGCTCGGTCTCCTATGTACCCTTATACTGTCCCACGTACTATTTTTCATTCAAAGCATTCAAACACCCAAACAACACTTCCATTACCTTCCTTACACCTCAAATCAACTTTCTATACGTAGAATTCACCCCCAAGTAGACTTTATATATCCCATGCAACCCTTCAAACTTTTTCATGCAAAACCCAAAAACTCCCATGTGAAACCCTAGATTCACCCATGCAAACCCTAGATTCTTCCATACGTACTTAGATTCTCCCATGCAAACCCTAGATCCATTCATACAAAACCCTAAATTCCTCCATGCGAAACCCTAGATTCCTCCATGCACAACCATAGATTCCTCCATTTATGGTCATGCAACATTTAGGTCCACTCCACATCATTTCGCTCCATATCATCATATTACATAACCTAGCATGCATGTCTTATAGGGTCACATCATATCACATCACATTCACAACACAAACATATGATATACAAATCATAAAATAACACAGAACGTACCTCAACTCCAAGCTGCACCATACATAAATAGTTATAACAATACACATAAGATACATCACACATTATGGTACATGGCATACAAGGCATATAAGACACATTACATACATAGGGCCTTAGCTACACCCTTACCTAAAACGACACCGGTCTTGGAGCACGCTCCTACCCCTCCTTAGGGCTTTGACTGGTCTCATCTATAAGAGGAAAAACTAAAGATCAGGTTCCCTCCTACTAAAAATACCATCAGTTCCTTATTTATTCTAAGATTAGGGTTTTGGGTACAATAATAATATAATAGTATTAACACTAACTAATTACTAATTTTGCTAAAGGTAAAAGTAATAATAGTCATATTGTAAAAGATAATAATATAAGATTTGAAGATTTACCATAATATTAAGAATGATAATAATAATAATAATAATAATAATAACAAGAATAATAATAAAAATGATAATAATAATACTAATAATAATAATATTAGTATCATTCGAAATAAATTGTGAAATAAGGGCTTCAACCTTTCACCAAAATAATACCAATAATAATATTACTAATAATAGTAATAATAATAATAATAATAATAATAATAATAACAATAATAGTAATATGAAATAATAATAATAGTAATGATAATAATACTATAAATCAAAGATAATGTAGAGTAGGGTTTCGACCCTACTTTGAAATAATAATAATAATAATAATAATAATAATAATAATAACAAAAACAACAAAAATAACACATAATAATAATAATAATGATAATAATAATAATAATAATAGTAATAATAATAATAATATTCGAAATAAAAATAGAATAGGGCCTCGACCCTCAATAGAAATAATAATAAGAATAACATTAGTAATATTAATAACAATAATAACAATAATAATATATTCGAATATAATGGAAATATAATAAAATAAAGTAAATAAAGCTTGTATAAATAGGGTAAAACGGTTGAAAAGGTCTAGGGTACCACTTCAGATTGGTGTTGACAGGCGGCACCGACGGTGTTGCACGGCGGCGGCATCGGCCGGAAAAAGCGAAGAAAAGAGGAAAAGTTAAATGCTGGGAAATGGAGAGGAAGAATGAGGGTGGGAGTTGGGGTGTTTATGGTTGTCTAGATAGAGAGGATTAGAATGAGGGTGGCGGTGAAACTAATGGTGGTGGCACATGCAACAGCTGTGGTGGTCGAAAGGGAATGAAAAGAAAAAAGAGAGAAGGAGAGGGAGGAAGAGGAGGCTACTTTGCACGGTCGGGGTGGCTCGTGCAAGTCAAATCGAGGAAGAAGGGTGGTATAGTTAGTTAGAGGGTGGTGTAGGGAGTACTTAGGTGGGTGGAGTGGGCGGCGGCGTTGGTTGACGATGGCAGAATGGGTGTCTAAAAGGGTAGTGGCCCACGAGAGTAAAATTTCAGGGTTTCGGAAAAAAGTCTTGAGTTCAAACTGGTTAGGGGTATTTATAGAGCTAAAGGTCAGAGGAAAGTCGGGGCAGGTTGGTTAGGGCTCACCGACGGCAATGGTTGGCCGGTGTAATTCAAAACGCGGCTTGCGATTGACTAGGGGAAAAGAGGGGGATCGTACGAGAAGAGAGGGGAGTGGGTTGGGTCAAGTTGACGGGCGAGTCAGGGGGAGGAGAGAGGAGAGGAAACGACCGATCAATGAGGTGTGGCCGGCGGCAAAAATCTCAGAGAGTTGGGCGTTGCAGGTTGCGACGGGGAAGAAGGAAGGAGGAGGAAGAAGATTTGTGTGGACCGGCGGTCTAGGAGAAAAGAAAAGGAAGAAAAATTGGCCGGACGATGAGTTTAAAAATGGGGAAAAACGTAGCACGTTGGGCCGTGCTGAAGGAGAAGAGAAAGGAAGGAAAACGGGTCATGGACAGGCCCAAGTCAGGAAGGACGAAGAAAAAGAAAAGAAGAAGAAGGAAAAAGAAAGAAAAAGGAAAGAAAAAGGAAAAGGGAAAAAGAAAAAAAATAGGTGGGTTGGGTTAATTAAAATAATTTGGATATTTGGGATATTTAAAAATAATAATATTTTAAAAAAAATATATTTAATTCTCTTTTTAGGCTAAATTAGGATTTTTGAAGGATTTGTCCTAAATTCCAATTTAATTTGCAAAATACCCATATTTTTCTTAATTTAAAATATTTAATATTTTCCTCTTAATTTTCCCTAATTAATTTTATTTTTTAAAATAATTAGT
The DNA here is from genome assembly GCA_030549775.1 of Tamarix chinensis. Lineage (NCBI taxonomy): Eukaryota > Viridiplantae > Streptophyta > Magnoliopsida > Caryophyllales > Tamaricaceae > Tamarix > Tamarix chinensis. Next base: position 12,367,547 of record CM060176.1, read on the forward strand.
TTAATTTATTTCCACAATGAATCCTTAATTAGCTAAAATTTTAAAATTAGGGTTTTGGGGCATTTTATTAGGTGGTGGAAACTACCTCTAGTGGGGGGAGGAAACTGCCTTAAATCTCTAAAAATAACTATAGTATTTGAGTGTGAGGAAAAATATAGTGACATTTTTGTAAATATTAGATATTTATGTTTCAAGTTGGAAATATTAGATAAACTTACACCGAGTGTAGGGATGTAAATGGGGCGGATTTTACACGAAACCCGATGGATTTTATCCGACATATACTTAAACGGATATGAATAAATGTATATAGATATAGATATGGAAGATGAAAAAAAATACCTGTCGGATTCTAGTACGGATACGGGTATGGGATATCCATACCCGTACCCCTAACTATACCCATATCCATATCCGTACCCGTTTACCAAATGTATAATTACCCTTAATTTTAAAATACATATAGCATAAATTAAGATTAAAATTGTCATTTGGCTTAACTCTAAATGTGTTTATCCATTGGGTAATGGATTTATCCGCTTGATATTATACATTAACGGGTAAACGGATAATCCGTTGGGTAACGGATATGGATGTGGATACCCATTCGGACACGGGTACAAAATTGGGTATGGATTTTCTTATTAGGTACAGATACGGGTATGGGTATACCTGCCCCAAACCTGTCCCGCTTACATCCCTAACTAGGTGGTGGAAATTGTAAGTATATCAGGAAATTAGGGTTGTTCTCAGTTCTCACTGTAATGGGTAGTTCTTACTAGATATGCCCCATACATACATACATACAAACATACATATATATGTAAAGGGTAGTTCTTACTAGATATATTGAGAACTAACTCTTTCAATGAGAACTAAGTTGGTATTCTATGTTGAAGAAAGTATCCATAGTTTGTGGTGGAAACTAATATTTGTAGATAGAGGAAACTACTGTAAGTAGTTTCAATAAACTATAGTATTTGAGTGTTAGAAAAAAAAGATAGTGGTATTTTTGTAAATAATGTGTATCTATATTTTGATTTTAGAAACTACCTATCATAGGTGGTGGAAACTACTATAGGTATCTTAGAAAATTATAGTAATTGAGTGTTAGAAAGAAAATGGTGCCATTTTTGTAAATATTAGGTATTTGTGTTTTAGGTCAGGAAACTACCCATAGTAGGTGGTTGAAACTGCATCCATCCCTTATTTTAAGACCTTTATCTCTTCTAGCTAGCGTCATACTAATCACAAGACTAAAAAATCAATACAAATATGGAACCATATTAAAAAATGATTAAAATGAGAAAGAGTCTAACATTCAAATGCATAAGGTGTTAGATCAAATGATGGTCAAATGTCAGTACATAAAAGAAATGGAAATACATGATAGGATCCCACCACTAGGGAAAAAGGGAACACACAGTGCTTATGGAAAAACATTCCGGGACACACTATCTCTGACCTTTAATCGGGACACAAAAGCATCACTCTACCCCAACCAGATCATCATGTGTAGCATAGTCCTGTAAGGCCTCATCACCTACCTGCATAGACTCAGGAGGGGTCACTGCTCGTGGGAATGAGAAACACCTATAATAAGGGTGATCAGTATGCTACATACTGAGTAAGGTAACAATATAATTAAGATAGGGCACAACAACACGGAATACAGATACAATGCATATAGTAGATTTTGTTAGATCATTTATCCCTATTGGATTTTAAGCCATTAGTACCATATTTACACATCTTTCGAATTATATCCACGTGGGTTTGGGGACCCCACTATTATGACCGGTGGACCAAAAATATATACTCTAAAGTAAAATGCACATGTCCACTATTATAATCGATATACCGGTAAATATATACTAACTCTAAGGCAGAACACACCTGACCACTATTATTACTGGTGGATCGGTAAATATCCTACTCACGGTCCCAACCTACGTGGTATTCTATTGTAAGTGATTAGTGTCTTTTCCATAATTTATTATTATCCAAGGGTTTTACTTATTGAGCTCGGAACCCCTATTATTATAACCGGTGGAGTGAGAATGTAATTCCAGGACAGAATGCACCTAACCACGATTATAACCAGTGGACCAGTAAATATACTGCCCAAGACAAAATGCACCTGACCACTATTATAACCAGTGGACCAGTAAATATCCTACATTTGGACCTGACTCAATGATCTTCCACTTTAAGTACTTAGTATTTTATTTGTGTCTTATTTGTCAGGTAACACACACCCATTCATGCAAAACGATGGTGCAATTGTGCAAGCGCACATATTCATTGCAACACTTCAATGTTGTATCCCACAAGGACTTCGCAATTGAATACCAAACTTCATCATTTTAGCTATATAGATCATTATGGAGTGAAAATATATAGGTAGATAATGAAAATAAATATAACGACTAACTGGATACATATTTTAAAACGATAAATATAAAGCCTAGGATTGAACTTCAGTCTCTAAATTGGTATTCGACAATGAAATAACACTATGTTGTAGTTTAGTTCAATGGATGTGAGCAATCGGTCTAAATATATTAATTAGCCTCTTACAAGGTCTAAGAATGTATTTAATCTAATTTGTTGACTAATTTTATGACTAACTAATTAAATTAAATCCATTAAGTGCCACCAATTCTATAGTCCCTGAGAACTAAACGTTTACTTTTATGATCGTTTGAATTCCCATCCATATGTTAATTTCCGATAATGGTTTCAACCTTTCAATTGAAAAGAATATCTACATAGGTTGGATTATGTCAAATTCAACTTAAAATAATCAACTCTAACATATGAAATAACACACATGAACTAAACATACAACATATACTTTAATTCATTATATTAATACCAAAATGGACCTAATTCAATCCTAGAAAAAGATATTACTCACTCATGATTGCAAAGAAACATAAAAAAATGTAAAATACATTACAAATATAATGACGGTATAAAAATCTACAAAGAAGAGAATGGATTGAATTAACCGTTAATTGAAAAGAATATAGTTGATTGTAGAGTTGATCGTAAATGAAACTTGTACTCAAATTTCGAAATTAAGCTAAGGAATTCAAGATATGATACATGAGGTTTTTGATTGGGAAAGAGAGGAAGAAAATCCCCTCAAGTTCTACTCTCCAACCTATTTCAAAACGTCTGTCTAAACCCCCCTAAAAACTACCCATACACAATGCTACATTGTGCGTCAACAACGTAGGTAACTATTGCAGCACGGCCGTGTAACATTTTTGGTATCGACTTGTCGCGCATGCTGAGACTCAACTCCTACACAGTAGGCTATGCCAAGGCCGTGTAGTATTTTTTCCTTCAAATTGGGTTGCATCAGGGTTGCATGACTGTTCTAAGGCTATGCAACACCATTTTCTTGTCTCTTTTGACTTCCTTGACTCCATAAACATGCGAGGTTGATTTATCTTCCTTCAATGCCTCTCATACTTGTTTTTTTCTTCTCCGAATACATGCACCAAATCCTTAGATTTGTGCATTCTTGTGCAAATCCCTAAAAAACAAATGCCAAGAGAGCACTAACGCGAACTATGGACTTGAACTATGATAATATTCATATTTTAGACCAAATAGAGTCCTAAAATGAAGGCAAAGTAATGTAAACATATAGAAAATATTCAATTTATCAACTCTCCCATGCTTATACTTTTCTTGTCCTTAAGAAAACACACACATAATAGATAGAAAATGGAGAAAATAGAAGGGGATCAAAGCCTCAAATAATAGGACAAACTACACGAAGAAGACATACAATTTCAAGATCGACCTATATTACGAGCAATAATAGTAGGGAAACAAAAATAAAGTTATGAATACCCTTTAGTCCTAACTCTCAAATTAGTAGTATCATGGCACTCTAAGATGTGTTAGGATTGTGTAGATACTCATCCTTACAAGACAAAGGTTAAATAAGGTCGTAAACTTCCTCTCTTTAGAAAAATGTAAATGCTTTATACTCGTGTGTTTTAGAGACGTAATTGTTTCTCTCAAAATTCTCCAAGCCGATAATAATGGACCATATGCTTGCACATATTCTCATTCTCCACCACTTGAAGAAATTATATATATAAAAAAATCATGATGTCTTATTAAGGTTGTAATGAGGCTGGGGTTAAGGGTAGGATAATTCTGGGACTATAGCTAATGGTCCAAAAGCTAGTAGAGTGGCAACTACAAGAGCATATCTCAAAATTTGATATCAATACCACACTACTTATCCCCCAAATAACAACCAAAGTTCTTTGCCAACAACTCTTTTCTACCCATTAAAGTTTAGATGCTTAATTCCTCACATCACAACTTCAATAATTTATTTCTTCTCTTCTTCTTATTCTTCTTCTTCTTCTTCTTTTTTTCCTAAAGAAGAGAATAAAGCTTCATTTAGATCATTTTCTCAATAAAAGATCTACCAAACACTTTTTTTTTATCACACCTCCATGCTTATTTTTTGACATACCTACACCAAATATGTTAAAGTGTTATCACTCACTAGTTTCGGACAAAGGTAAGGTAATAACTTGGATTTATGGCTACCAAGTATGTTTTTGATCAAATGAACAAGTCTTATGCTCAAAGGGGTTTAAAGAAAGGAAAACGAATGTTGTTTGGTAGGCCATTTGGCTAATGTAGCTGTAAAAAGAAAGCATGTGCCTCAATCATGTTAATATATGCATAAGTCATATGTGGTCTCAAAGAGAAATCATGCAAGTTCTAGTTTCACATATCGTAGGAGAAAACACATAGTTAGAAAAGTGTAAGACTGTATAAAATATGGAAAATCTATAAGACTCAAGATCTCACTAGTTCCTTTGTTCTAACCCTATTTCCTATGTCTTGGTCTAGATGGTCAAATCCATGAAGATGAACCACTAGAGTGCTAAAATAATAAGTGGGTTGAGAGTGTATCAATTGGAAATTTCACGCTTAAAACAATTTCAAAGCATTTTTGTTATACTTGCTCACAACCTATAAGTCTAACTAGTGTATAATCAAACTATGTGGAGAATTCTATAATATTATCATCATAGGCCTATCATTTCCCAAATTCTCTCTTTTTTGACAAGATAAAAAAAACCAAATACGTTAGAGGAAAATAAATCAAAGAAAGAAACCAAAATTAAAGCTTCAAAGAAGACAATCACACCAAGGAAAATAAAACACACTAACAACAAACTAAAAACAAAACAAAGAAAGAAATAAAAAAAGAAAAAGCACACCAAAAGAAAAAGAAAACAAAGAAAATCAACTGAAATGGCAAATGACAAACATACCTTGAACTTCTTCATGCTTAAAGAACACATTGTCCTCAATGTGTGATTGGTGAACAAATGGGGGTATGATGAAGTGCCCTCACTAGGGTGGGGTGGTGGTGGGTAATCGTGCTTGAGATGCCATTGATACATTTGGTGTATCATTATGGTCATTTGGTTGATGGGAACTACGACATCCCAGAATCTTATAATTTGGGCATCACGTATATCAAAACGGGCATGGATATGCTAAAAATGGGCATCCCAAGTGGTGTCGGAGGAAGAAGGGCCCACGCTTGTGCCAAAGGATGGAGGCACTGGAAGAGGAAGCAATGATAGATTGGTTGTCTCATTAGGAATATCCGGATGCTCCTCTAGAGGGGGGATAAGTTGACTAGGGCGAGTCGTGGCGGGAAAAGGTAACCAGTTGGTGCTTCCGTTACCGATGAGAGTGGTGAAAGATTTGTTGGGTAACTGATACCACACCTTCTGATTGTAGAACAAGCAGAATTACAACCTATCTTGTACAATTAGCTTCATGTTAGTGCAAGTTGCCAACCCTAAATATGTCGTTTGAAGGTCAATGAGGATACTCTCTACATTGTATTCAAGTTGACTGGCAATGTACGTGATGATGCCTCCTACAACAGTATCACCAGTGAGGTTAGTACTAAAATTATTTAGGTGATCTACTAGATAATACCCTCAATCAAGGGCATCGTCTTGGAGCATACATTGTAGAGCGAATAACTCTAGCTTTTGCACATTTCCTTGGCTTTCCTCCTTGCCAAAAAGCGTCCATGCCAATAGCCTTTGGACATATCTCATAGCCGGGTTATAGATCAATGAGGCCTTAGCGTAGTGTCTGTTATAAGGCTTAGGAGCACATTCCCTTCTTGGCATAGAGATTTGAGTCTAGAATTCTCGAGGATCCCACAATTAGGGCTCCTCGGCAAGTATCTAACCATTAGTAGGAAAGTGAAGTAAAGCAGAGATTCTTGAAAACAACATTTTTTGAGACTCATTAAAGAGTCTAAAAGAGACAGATTCTCCAATCTAATCAAAATGAAATGAGCTAAGGACTCAAGGGTGAATCCTTTGCTCGTGTGGTGTTCATGTATAAAGAAATGGGCTAAACCGCCTCTAGCTACCAAATATTCAACATCTTATTTTATCCTTAGTTTCTCAAGATATGTCTAGTCGATGTATCGAGTGGGTGTAATGTTTCAAGAAATGATCTCATCATAGAGTTCTTTATCATTTGGATTGGCGAACACAATGCCATAGGGATTAGAAGCTTGAGTATTTGGGGATTTACCTTTACCTCTAGCTTGGTGTGGTTGAGGTCTTAAGGATTCCCCTTCATGTTCCGTTTGACTTGTCTTTGTCCACTTCTTTGGTCCCATTTTTGCGTGTTACCTGTGAAAATAAGATAGAATTATGATAATAAAACATTGCAAAGTGGATTTTTTTGTGATATTATTAATGTTGTTCAAAAAAAATGCATCCCGTAGTTGAAAGTATAAAGCAATTTCAATAGAAATCAACCATCATGCAACCACCATATGAATTGGAAAAGAATTTATGAATTGCAATTATAACATGAAGAGGAATGACAAGAAATGGAAAAAGAGAAAGAAAAATGAAACCAATAAGGGATTGCCTATGTGTCCTTGTACTTAGCATGTGCAAGTGTATTTGTTGGGAAAAAGAAAGCGGTGATGTGTGTGGTGGTGCTCTTGGTGCTGAGGAGTGCATGTAATGGTGGTTTTAATTATATCTGGAAGTTGGGGTATTAGGGTGTGTTTTGGTGAAGGTAGGAAGAGAGAAGAAGAAAAGGACTAGATGGTAGTGCAGGTAGTGTGTGGGGGCAAACGATGGTGCACAGACAAATGATGGTGCAGGTGGTGTTGAGGAGTGCAGGTAGTGATGGTTTCAATAAGATCTAGAAGTTGGGGTGTTAGGATGAGTTGTGGTGAAGGTAGGAAGGGAGGAGAAGAAAAGGAGTAAATGGTGGTGTAGGTGGTGTGCGAGGGAAAACAATGGTGCAGGTGGTGCATGGGGTGAATAGTGGTGCAATTGGTGGCGTATTGTTCAGGGTGCAAGGGGTGCGTAGGAGTGCAGGTGTGCAAGGGGTCGTGTAGTGGTGTGCGTTTGGGCAGCATGAGGGAGTGCAAGATGTTGTGTTGTACTCTAGGTTTTGAATGAAAGATGAAGAAGGGTAAGAGAATGGGAGTCATATGCATACGGTGTGGTATTTTGTGGATAAGAGTGAGGTGCATGGCCGTGCAGGATTTTAGCTTGCGCTGAAGAGAGGAAGCTGGGGAGGCACAGACATGTAGGATCAGCACGGGCAGGTCATGTACGAAAATTGGTCTCGACTTTAAGTTGTTGTATTCTGCATGGCCATGCGTTTGTCGTGCAATTTCTGTTGTCTCGACCTGTGCTTCTAATTTCAGCCTAAAAATTACCAGGGTTTTGCACGGTCCTGCAATAGGATGTACCAAGGCCGTGCAACTCTCTTTTCTTCATGATTTTGATTCAGCTTTCTCAATTGGTTCCTCTTCATCTTGTATTATCCATTGAATAGCTTATACACTGTAATGAGGCACGCCAAATTGTTGCGAAAAAAGGTTAAAATAAAACCAAAGGTTAAAAGAAGATAAAAAATGATCGAAAAAATCAAACTATAGCATGAGTTGCCTCCCATTGAGCACTTGTTTAGGGTCCTTAGCTCGACCATAATATCTTCAATTTGATGGCAAGAAAGAAGGGTGAAGGTTCCCAACTTTTCGATCGGAAATCCCGCAATATCTGGTTTCAATCTTTGCCCATTCACCTTGAAGGTTTCCGTGGATTCACTCCATATTTCTATTGCTCCAAATGGATACACCTTGTGCACTTGGAATGGTCCCAACCATCTAAAGTGTAGCTTACCTAGAAATAGATTTAGATGGGAGTTGAATAGGAGTACTAGGTCTCCTTCTCTGAACTCTTTATGGAGAATATGTTTATCATGCCACCTTTGTACTCTATATTTGTATATCTTGGCATTTTCATAGGCGTCTAGCTGTAACTTTTAAAAATCATTTAGTTGAAGTTTTCTCTTTTCTCTTGCTTTCTTCAAATCCAAGTGAATACTCCTAATATCCCAATGCGTCTTGTGTTCCACCTCAATCGAAAAATGACATGACTTTCCATAAACCAATTGAAATGGTGTTGTACCTATAGGAGTCTTATAAGCTGTCCGATAAGCCCAAAGAGATTCATCTAGCTTTAAAGACAAATCTTGATCTAAACACCCTTTTCTCAGGAATCCCCTTTATCTCCCTATTTGTGATCTCCACTTGTCTGCTTGTTTGAGGGTGATATGGTGTAGTCATTGTTTAAGCCACACCATATTTCCTCAAGAGTGTTCTCAGAACCTTGTTTGCAAAGTGAGATCATCCATCTATAATCACAAATCTTAGAATGCCAAATCGCGGGAAGATAACCTTTTGAAATAGCTTGACTACCACCTTCACATCATTGGTCAGAGATGCCAACACCTCTGCCCATTTGGAGACGTAATCTACTGCTACTAAAATGTACTTGTTGTTGTATGACGATAGAAAGGGTCCTATAAAATCAATGCCCCACACATTAAATAATTCAACTTCAAAGATGTTGTTTAGTGGAATCTCATTCTTCCTTGATATGTTTCTAGTTCTTTGACAACGATCACACCTAAGCACATAACTCCTCACATCTTTGAAGAGCGTATACCAATAAAATCCCGCTTGAATCACCTTTATAGCTGTCTTGGAAGTGCTTGCATGACCCCTATACAGTTATGAATGACGATGGGATATGACATCTAGTACTACATCCTCAGGTAAGAATCTCCTAAAGATTTCATCCACACATCATTTGTAAAGTCAAGGATCGTATCTGTAGTAGTGCTTGACATCTGAAAGGAATTTCTTGCATTGTTGGTAAGATAGGTCTTCTGGTAGTATCTTGCAAGAGATGTGATTCACAAAATCTGCGAACTAAGGAACTTAGAGGCTCTCAACAATGAATAGATTGTCATCAGGAAATGAATCATCAAATAGGCTCTCATCACCTTCTTTTTCATTCATCTCTTGCCTAAGTCTAGAAAGGTAATCTACTACCACATTTTTAGCACCCTTCTTATCCTTTATCTCCAAATCGAACTCTTGTAACAAAAGGATCCATCTAATCAATCGCGATTTCGCATCCTTCTTAGCTAAGAGATGCCTAAGAGCTACATGGTTAGTGAACACAATAACCTTTGATCCAACAAGATAACATCGGAGTTTGTCAAAGGAAAACACCACAGCTAGGAAATCCTTCTTGTTGTGGCATAATTCATTTGACCATCATCCAAAGTTCATAGTATATGGCATATACCTTCCCTTCTTTTCTCTACCCAAGTATAGCCCCAACAACATAATCACTGGCATCACACATCACCTCGAAAGGAAGGCTCCAATCGGGGGGTCTCATTACTAGGGCATTTGTCAAAGCTTTCCTCAACCTACTAAAAGCATCTAAACAAGACTGATCAAATGCAAAAGGAACATTTTTGACAAGTAAATGGGTCAGGGGTTTAGCAATTTTGGAGAAATATTTAGTAAAATGCCTACAGAATCCAGCATGACCTAAGAAACTCCTAACTCCTTTGACATTGGTTGAGGGTGGCATTTTTGCAATGATATCAATCTTGACCCTATCAACTTCAATTCCATAGTTAGAGATTAAGTGACCTAAAATAATTCCTTCTTGTACCATAAAGTGGCATTTCTCCCTATTAAATACACGGTTCACTTCTTTACATCTCTTCAATACTTTAGCAAGGTTATCTAGATAGTCATAAAAAGAAGTTCCATAGACGGAAAATTCATCCATAAACACCTCCATGATATTTTTAATAAAATCAAAGAATATGGAGATCATGCATCATTGGAAAGTGGCCGGAGCATTGCACAAGTCAAATGACATCTTGCTATAAGCAACGGTGTCGTATGGACATGTAAATGTCATTTTCTCTTGATCATTTGGGTGAATAGGGATTTGAAAAAATCCTGAATTCCCATCTAGATAACAAAAATGAGAGTGTATAGCCAACCTCTCCAACATCTGATCTATAAATGGATGGCGGAAGTGATCCTTTTGGGTGGCTTTATTTAGCTTCCTATAATCAATGCACATACGCCATTTGGTGACCATTCTTGTTGGAATAAGTTCATTTTGCTAATTTCGTATAACGGTCATGCCTCCCTTCTTAGTTCTGCCAAGGTCGTGCAGCATGTTGCCTTCAAACTGGGTTGTAGCAAGGTTGCACGACTGTGCAGCTGGTTGTGCTAAGGCTGTACAACACCATTTTTTAAATCTTTTTTGACTTCCTTGACTCCTCCATAAACAAACGAGGTTGATTTATATTCCTTCAATGCCTCTCATACTTATTTTTGTTGCTTTGAATACATGCATCACTTCCTTAGATTTGTGCGTTCTTGCACAAATCCTTGAAAAAAAATACCAAGAGAGAAGTAACACAAACTATGGACTTGAACTATGATACATACAAACAAGTAATTAGAATCATGTATACCATAACCTTAGATCCTTGCAAGCTAAGCTGCACCACACACACTTAGTTCACATATACATATATCTACACATAACACACAAGTACACCCATTTCACAATCAAGACTCATAGCATAACCCAAATCTTAACTATATCCTTACCTAGTTGGCTTCAGGCTTGAAGTTATAGATCATATGCCTCCTCAAGGGGAATTATTGGTTCGATACCTATAATATGAGCATCAACTAAGTTATTTCACTTCTTTCCTACCTCTTTTTCCTTTTCTCCTTATTTTGTTAACTAAAATAATAATAATGATAATAATAATGATTTATTAAAATAAAATACTCAAAACAAGTAAAGGAGGGGAAGGTGTAACCTGAATAGATCAGGCAGGTGAGGGTGGCGGCGATGCGATGGTGGCGGTGGCGATGTAAAGAAGGAAATTTTAATGTTGGAAGGAGGAGGGGAGGTAGGGCTTCTTAGGGTGGTGAAGTTGCTAACTCAGGTGGCTAGTGGTGGCAGTGGTGGTCTCGCGGCGATGCCCGAGAGGAAGGGAGGAGTGAGGGAAGAAAGGAAAGGGAAGAAGGGGTGATGGAGGTGTTAGTGTGGTAGAGGAGGTCTTCCCGTATAGGAAGGGAGGCAAGGATAATGGTATGGCAGGTGGTGGCGGCAACGTAGGGTGGCGCCAGTGGTGCGTAGGGGTGCAAAAAGGGCAGCTTGAGCTGACCGCTTTGCATTTCCAAGGAGATGAAAGGAAGGGAAGGGAAGGGCTCAGTTGGTGGAAGGAGATGTAGGAAAGAGGACGGGAGGAAGTTAGGATAATGGTGTCTGATGTGGTGATGGGAGGAAGGGGGATAGAGGGAATCAGAGCATCAAAAGAAAGGGAAAGAAGAGTGTGTGTGTGTGGGGGGGGGGTTTATAGGCCCAGGGAAGGAGGAGGAGGACAAGGGAGAAGGGTTGGTAGCTGTCAACTGACGTAGCAGAAAGGTACTACTACGCGGGGTGGGGGTGGGGGAGTTATAGGGGAAGGTGAGGGAGGGGGACATGCAGGGGAGGGAGACAGTGTAGAGGACGTGCCAGGTGCTCACCCTGCATGGTTAAAAGAGGAAAGGAAGAGGGGAGAAGGGAGGGAGGAGCTACGAAAATGGTAGCTTTGAGCAGGCATGCAGGCAAGAGGTTGGAGGTGGGGGCAGAAAAGGAAAGGGGAGAAATATAGAGGGAGAGAAAAGGAAATGTGGGGGAGGGTGTGTGTTGGGCTGTCATCTGAGGGAGAAAAAAAAAGGTTTGGGTTGGACGGGGGAAGAAAAAGAGGAGAAGAAAGAAGGGGAAAAGTGAGCATCCGTTGGACCTGCTGGGTGCAGCCCAGTTAGCCAAGAGAAGAAAAAAAGAAAGGAAGAAAAAGGAAGAAAAAGGAAGAAAGAAAATAGAAAAAGGAAAGATAGAAGTGGAAAGAAAAAGAAAAGAAAAGAAAAGAGGGTTGGTAGGGTGTTTTGGGTTATAATTTAGAAATTGTTATAATTTATTTTAGGTTGGTTAATTAAAATAGTTTCCAATAACTATGCCCTTATCATTTTTATTGTCATTATTATTATTATTATTATTATTTCATTAACAAGGGTACATATATTTACATTTTATTCAATATATCACTATTTTACTCTTTATTCCTAAAAAAAAGTTGGGACCAATAGTTGAGTAAGTTATCTTTTATATTTAATTTAAATCTAAGCTAACTTTTTTTTTACCGAATAAGTTGTATTTTTGTTTCTAATTTTATTGTAAAACTCTGAATTAGTTTGATTGAATATAATTGTAAATAAATATGTATGATTATAGATAATAATAATATTATTATTATTATAAATTTTATTATTTATATTTAGATATATATTTAGTATTTATTGGGACCCCATTGAATTTTATACCTGGCTTCGTCCCTGGTATCGGTGATGAGCTTGTCATTATGGTCGACGGCGTTGAACTTGAATAGTGGCTAGAAAATGAGAAAGAGGTGGGTGGGGCGAAGACGAGAGGAACAAGTAAATGGGGTCACAGATAGAGGTGGCAATCGGGTGGGTCGGGTCACTATCGGATCGGGTAACATAATAATCGGGTCATATCGATTTCGGATAATTTCGGATCATTTTATCGGGTCGGGCTGGGTCGGGTTTGATTCGGATCAACTCAGTATCGGATAATCTCGGGTCATTCTAAGCTCTCGGGTCGGGTTTGGTTGAGATCGGATGGACTCGAATTCGGGTAAATTTGGGTTGTTCTAATTTCGGTTCGGGTTCGGATCGGGCTCGGTTGAGTTTCAATTATTATATTTTCGGGTCGAATTTAGATTGAATTTAGGTCATTTCATATTTGAGCCATGCTTGTGTCTTTTTCTTTCTTTCTTTTTATTCCAAGATATTATTAAAAGCTAATTATTTTGAGATCGTTTATTTTAATTTATCTTATTCAATTAAAAGTGAATTATTATATTAATTGTTTTGGGGCCTTAGAATTTTTTATCATTATTTTATCTTTGGAGATGTATCTGACGTTTCAAATTTAAATTTTTTCAAATCGTATCAATTTTCTTTTTATGTTAAGGTATAACTTATAATTCAACTCCATTATTAGCTTGGTCATATTGAGTTCTAGTATTATTTTAAGTTTATATTATATTTATATCTTATACGCTCCTTACATGATATTAACTTATAATAGTCATTGATAATTGATAACAAATGAAGACTTCTAAGGTTGTACTTCTCATATTATTTTTAAAAGAGATTGATCACATCATATCAACATAATTTTAATAAATATGATAATAATAATAAGAATAATAATAATAATAATACAAAAATAATGATAACAATAATAATAGTAATCAATTAATATCAATTATGGCAATAATAATAATAACAACATATTAGTTTTTTATTATATATTTTGATTAGATCATATCAAGCTAAATAAGATAAAAATTAAATAAAGTAAGTAATAATGATTATTATTGACAAAAGACCAACTAATATTGACTTTTTACTATTTAACACTGTTGATGTAATAAAAAATATTAATCTTCAATTTTTATAATGAATAACTAACATTCTCACTCTAGATTTTTTCTACTTTTCTATGATGTTGTAGGTGCTATATTGCAAGGTATGGCCGTATAGATACTAACATATAGTGTTCAAGGTTGCACTATTATTATCTTATGGTACTAGATGGAATAATGGAAGTGAACTAATATTTAAATGGCATAGTAGTGTTATTCTTTTTTTTCTCTACTTTTATTTCTATTGGTATCAATGGATATTGTATTTATATATACATAAGTGATATAAATTTTATGAAAGTATATTGTTTCTAGATTTTGATGTAAGTGCTAGTATGGATTAGTTGCACATCTATATTATTTCATGTTTTATGAAGTTTTAAAAATTTTGAGTTATGGGTTAATGTTAATTTTTGGGCAGTACCAAGTTGAATCTTTATAGATTTATAATTTTTCAGATAATATCAGATTTCAGATAAATAATGGATCGGGTCGGGTCATTTCGGATTTATAGGTTTTCGGGTGAATAGCGGGTCGGGTCGGGTTTATTTCGGGCTTATGATTTCTCGGGTTATATCGGATATCGGATATGTATCGGATCGGGTCGGATAGGTTTCGGGCATTTAATTACTCGGATAAAATCGGATCGGATTTTGGACGGATCGAGTCGGTATTCGTCGGATATTTCGGGTCGGGTCAACTTTTGCCGGCTTTAGTCACAGATAATAGAAGAGGTGAAGATTATTGAATAACTAGGAATATATATTTCATTTATTTGGAGTATATAAGAGATTATCCCAATACAAATAAAGGTGGGATAACTTTAATTAATTTAGATCACATGGACCACAAATACATACATACATACATACATACATACATATATATATTACTTTCTTATTTGAGTTTTTTTTTTCTAAAATAAAAAAAAGTGAATGCTAATGAAAAAAAGAGCAGATGTAAAGAAAAATAAAAATAATTATTTATTAAGATGTAATTGTATATTGCATATTAAACTAACATATAGCTAATTAGGAGAGTAGGTAAATAATATTATAGCAACTTATATATTAGATTCAAGTAGATTTTTATTTTTTCAATTAGATTAGTCATATTTTGTTTGTATAAATTTGGTCAGTTTTTAAATTTAATTTTCCAATTGTACTTTATATTTACATGATTTACTCAAAATTAGAATTAGTAACTTTCTTGAATATTAGGTTCTAGACTAAGTTATGGTAAAAAAAATTGGTATAATAATGAAGTTAAAATTTAAAAATTAACCTAAATAAAAAAAAATATGATAAACCTGATTGGGAAACCAAAAATATAAATGAACCTAATCTATAATTGACTCTAAATATTAATAAATTTAACACAGGCACGTGCATGGGCAATACTTATATACAAATAATATTATTTTGATAGAGAACTTCCATAATCAAAACAAACTTCCAATGTTTATATCTTTACTATAATTTCAAAATATTTTCTTCTTTAATTGGGACTAACCCTTAATATTTGTTCCTTCATTGATAATTATCTCTTATTAGATACAATGCAAGCGTAATTTGTAGACTATTATTGATAATAGAAAGCATAGTACTTTGGACAGGGGCATTTCTATAATTTAATTGAAATTTGTTCTAAACATCACATATTTTACTGATAAATACACATTTTTTATGATAAAATACACATTCCCCTAAAAATATGATAGGCATGGTGACACTTTTATAAATTTATTGAACTTTAAAAAAAAGTCAAATTTTATCCAAAAAATTACACATCTTTGAAATATCTCCCTCATAAGAATATACATCTTATCTAGTAAAATATACATATTTTTAATATAAATACGCAACTTAGAGGAAAGAATACACATTTTTACCCAATAAATGCTTATTTTATAATTAAAAAGACACATCTTTTATCCATAAATACACAATTTATAACTACCCATGCACAACTTTTGTTCTACAAATGCGTATCTTTTCTGAATATATACATATTATCTATAAGTAAATGCACAAAATTTATGTATAGGCACACATCTTGTATACATAAATGTACATCTTATATCAAATAATTGCACGCCTTTTATACATAAATACACTTCTTATAGCTACATGTGCACATCTTTTATAAGAAAATTTACATCTTTCATGCATAAATGCACATTTGGTAAATACACATGTTAATATAAATATTGAAAAATATACATCATGTAGTCACACCAGTGCATATCTTTTATAAGGAAATTTACATATTTTAACAACAAATGCACATTTTATATTTGTGAACGTACATTTTATAGCAGTGAATACAAATCTTATATTAAGAAATACACATCTTATAGTTTTATATACATGTGTTATCTAACAAAATACATATCTTACAGTTGTAAATACAAATCTTTTAGCAATAAATACATGTTTAGTTGTGAATGTTCATCTTATATTAAAAAATACATATCTTATAGTTTTATAGATACATGTTATTCAATAAAATATACATCTTATCCTACAAAATATATATATTCTCGATATAAATATGCATTCACTATTTATAAAATAATATAAAAATGTATTTTAATAACTATAAGATGTACATTTAGGTAGAAAAGATGTGTATTTATAATATATAAGATAAGTCTTTTGATGGCTAAATATATATTTATTCATAGAAGATACGTATTTATACTCTAAAATGTCTGTATTACTTTATTAACGATGTGAATTAAATTAAAAACAGAAGGATGAAGGAACACAAACGGACATTTTTTAATGGAAATATCGTAATACACTACCAAGTTATCGCAAATTTTTCTATATAAAATGCCTAGCTAACACAACGAAACAAGTAATTATCGGCCACAAACGCAGCCTGAGAAAGGACCCTAAAATGGAAAGATTGTATTCCCTACCACCAGTCAATTAGCACAGTAGTTTTGGACACCACTTTTTTTTTTTTTTTTTTTTTGGATAGTTTTCAAACAACACTGCAGAAAAGATAAAGCTACTAGCCGAGAAACAGGTAACTAAGTCCCCAGGTGAAAAAACACAACAAATGCCGAACAACAGCACCCCCCCCCCCGCCCCACCCTAAAACACCCAAGGACCAACTAGCTAGCACGAAATCAAACAAGAAAAGAGACCATCCAGAAACAAGACAACCTGAGACCAGAGTACTCAAATCATTATTAAATTTTATATATGGTAGCGATGCTAAATTTTTTATAATGGTAACAGTGCATAATTTATGTGTTATATAATATAATATATGATATATTTATATAGAATCTAGTATATACCTACATTAGTAAGTGTAGCATTTATAAGTACAGCATACAGAAACTGTAGTATTAGTAAGTTAAAAATTAATATGATAGCTAGATTAGATCACTTCTAGGAAAAGAGGAATTAAAAATCGGCTAAAAGATAGTTATACCAAAATCATTATTAAGAGAGCGGTCAATTAACATAAAGATTTGAATTTATTAAGTTTTTCACAATGGTTATAACGGAAATCCGTCATAAAAAATTAATTTTTAATAGCGGTTTTTCAATAAAATTATCGTGGAAATGTTTTGATAATGGTTCCATTAAAAACTAATGTCAAAAATCTTCCTCTACCTTATTTTTCTTTCATTCTCCCCGTCAATTATCATGATGTAGTTTGCACCCAGTGTCAAAGGGTGATTTGTGAGTATCCTATTATGGGCCGCATCGAGGGGCCTGCATTGAGGTTTCATAGACCTTAGAATAATCTAGAATATCATTGTATAGTTTATATTAGTATGAAGAGATGTATAAGGTTCTATATTCTCCTAAATAATTCTAGATGGCTCTAGAGGGGGATGTCTCTATATCCTTCTACTTTTATATGGATAAGTATGGATAATTCTAGAAACTCTAAATGAGTACTTAAAAAACCCTAATGGACTATTCTAGAAACTCTAATGGACCTATTGGGCCATTCTAGAGAGATACATTAGGTCCGTCTCTAGAACCTTCCTAGTGGAGGGGAAGGAGTAGGGATGACAATGGGTCGGGTTCAGCCATACCTAGACTCGGACCCATTTATATTACCTAGATCTAGACCAGATCCAGACCTATCAGGTCTCAAAAGTTCAGACTCAGACCCAGATCCACTGGGTCTAGCGGGTAAATGGGTCCTAAACGGATCCTAAATGGGTCCGGTTATTTTTGAAAATAATAATAATAATCTATGCTAATACAAATGTATTTATGTTTTATATAACTTAATATGTGTTTTTTGTTAAAAAAATCATCTAAGTGAAAAAAATAAATATTTTAAAATAGTTATGTTAACTTTTCAAATGGTATTTTAATACTTTTAGAATACAATGTTGTACATATTGTTTATAAAGTAAATATATAAAAATAAAATAAAATAAAAATAAATAAGGAGCTCAAATAAGATTAAGACAACAATACCAAACATAATATTAGTATGTATTTATACATGTATATATATAAAAACACACACATATGTATATTAAACGGGTCTGGCTGGTTGGATCTGGGTCTAGAACTAGACCCAGACCGAGATCCTTTAAGGTATATATGGACCCAGACCCGACCCAGACCCATCGGATCCAAAAATCATAGAATCAGACTCGCGAAAAATGAGGCGGGTCTAGCGGGTCTGGGTTAGGTCCGAGACTCATTGCCATCCCTAGGAAGGGGTGGATCTTCCCTTATAAATCTCATGCCTCGAATTTGGAGGAACTTCTTAACAAGATCGATCGCTTTATAACTCTGTGCTAGGATGATGTTTCCACCTTAGAGGGGAAGGTGGATGGGTTGGACAAGGAAGTGGAAGCCTCAACCAACTAAAGGAGGTGTAAGGGCTAGTCAATGCCCTAGCCACCAAGATCCGCTAGGAGATGATGGAGGCTCATTGCAAACTCATGGAGGATGTGATGACCCGCATGGGCTAGTTAATGACAGAGAGAATTGTCCTAAATGATTGGCTTGCCAATGTTGAGTCCGAATGTGCCCGAAGTAGAGAAGTAGTACCACTTGGAGTTGGAAGCTCAAGGGGTCCCATACTGATGTTGGATACACCCCGACATCATAAGTACAAGGGTGTGAGGAATGCAAAGAAGATTGATAACTTCCTTTACGGCATTGAAATGTAATTTTTTGCCATCCACTTACTTGATGATAGCATGAAAATTACTCAGGATACCCTTTATCTTGAGGAAGATGCTATGTTGTGGTGGCGTGCTCGTCACTGAGATGTTGAGAGGGGTGCTTGTATAATAAGCATGTGGGATGAGTTTAAGGCAAACCTCAGGAGGCACTTATACCCAGCTAACACTGAGTTAGATGCCATGAGGAAACTCTGAAATCTCAAGCACGTAGGAACCATCAAAGAATATATCAAGGCATATAGCTCGTTGATGCTGGAGATCTCCAACATGCCCGAGAAGGAAGGGTTGCTATACTTCATGGATGGGTTGCAATCATGGGCTGAACAAGAGCTAAGGAGGAGGAATGTTCAAGATCTACATGTAGCTTATCAGGAAGTTGAATCCTTGATCGAGTATAGGTCCAAAAAGATGGACAAAGACCAAAAGGATAGTTCCAACAAAAGTGGGGGAGGCAAGCCTCATAAGGCTGGTCCAAAACATCACGACTCCAAGGGCAAGGACAAGGAGAAAGAGCACGGAGGTAAAGAACTCTTGAAGTTCAAGCAGGAATGCTTCATGTGTGGACGCAATCACTTCATTCGAGATTGTCCCCAGAAGAAGGCACTAAGCTCTATGATAACAGGCCATGCTAAGAAGGATAGCTCCAGTGAAGCTCAAATGGGGTCGTTCACCCTACCCAACCTCATCAACTCTAAGCTGAAGGAACAAGCTAAGGGGTTGATGTATGCGAAGGTAAAGGTGAAGGCTATCACTAACAAGGCCTTAGTGGACACCTGAGCTTCTCATAATTTTCTCAATCTAAAGGAGGCGCAAAGGATGGATCTTAAAGTCACCAGAGAATTGGGAATAATGAAGGCAATAAACTCCAATGCTAGGTTCATACTTGGGGTAGCTTATAGAGTCCCGATCACCCTTGGCTCATGACAAGGAAGGGTGAACTTCATCATGACAGAGATGGATGATTATGACATGGTGCTTGGGATGGAGTTCATGGATGTGGTAGCTCTGCTCACCTTTTTGGGAGATATCATCATGCACCTAGAGATGGGACAACAATGTCACATTGTTCCCTTGGCATGAGCATTGGGAGATAGCTTACAGTTGTTTTCTCTCAAATCTAAAAGGTCAGATTTAAAAATTCTTGATTTAGGTTGATTATCAATGGTATGGTGAAGCATAGGTTGAAATTCTGCCTATTCTAGATTGTTTACTAGCTTCGAACCTTGCATTAATATTCATAAATGAAACTTTGTGTGTTGTTGTTCCTATATTAAAATTTGTGTCAACAACTTCAATTCATAGCTTATTTATCTTAGTTTTTGTTCATATTTGAAAAATTGTGCATTGAATGTTCATATATGAAAATTTGTGTTGGCTTGACTCATGAGATGTCACTTGGATCGAAGTACCATGAAGTGTATTATGTATACTTCCACCAAGGAATATAAGGGTTCAATTCCCTCACACTTCCCACTTCTTTTTGACTTAATGTATGAACAAACTAGGTAAAATATTGGGCAGAATCTTGGACCCACTTCTAAAAATAGTTATAGTAAAAAAACGTTATCAAAACCAAGTTTTGATTAGAGAACTGCCATAAAAACTTGATTTTAATAACAAGTTTCTACTTAAACCATTATTATAATTCCTCCCTTGCCCCATTCCTATGCGATTTTGGGATATTTAATGAAGGTTTTGAGAATCATTATTAAATATTTAATAACAAAAGCTTTGATAATGCTTCAAAACCGTTATCATGGCCATCAAATAACTATTATTAAAGATATTTTTAATGCTAGTGGATAATTTTAGCACTAATAAAAACATAATCTAGTGTCCGAGATTGAATAGCATGGACACACATGACCTAATGTGACAGAATTAGGGATTTCAATATTTAATAGAGAAAAACACTCATGAACAACAATTAGGGATACATATGATCTTCTTATGTGTTGAAATGGAAAATTACAAGAAGAAATCAACAATCCTTATCACAAAATCTCTCAAGAATGCAAACTCTGGATCTCTTAATAGGAGAATAATAGCTCTCTTAACAAAACACAGGCGAAAACATACTTGAATATACATTAAAGAGGTGGTAGATCTAAATGACTTAGCTTGTTAGGGAAAAAACATAGCCTATGTATGCAAACATGAGGTCTTTTTTTACTTCACTTAGCTATTGAATTTGGTTAATTTCCATAGAAAACACACACAACACCAACTACATGACCCATGTAGGCAAATAAAGCTTACCCATATTATCTCCTAAGACCTTCGTTTCACTCTAAACTTCTCATCCAAGTAACCATACATAACCAATTAATGATAAACATTACATCAAATATGATTCACAAGCTTATGGTTCTCCACCTTGACACGTTATTTGAAACACTTGTAACAGGAACACATAAGATCATCATAAAAAAACTTCTTAACTGAAAGCTTTTTATTGCATATGAACATGAGCTAAATCTGAGCCCTACTTAAACCTCGACAAAACAATTGCGCCATTAGCACACCAATTAGATTGCCTTTGGTAGCTACTCCTTGTTCCAACCCAACCTCACGAGCTAACACTCTAAGCTAAATAAGGCCATCACAAGCTCTGGTCATTTCCACTCGCACAACCTTAGAACATCTAAGGCACCCCATGAAGATACTAGTGCACCTATGATCATTAGGGTCACCACTAAGATCAGAGTCCGCACAAGTCAATGTTATACACACCAAGTACCATAGAATCCACTCCACGCCTAGCCAATGTGACTCCATAGGACTCACCATATATTTTCTCACAACAACCACTACTTGTCGTACATTAAGAATCCCATAGTTCTAAAGTATGTAACCATGGTTATGAAAACCACCTCAACAACTTTGAATTTATACACATCCAAAGTTTTAAGCTTGTTCGCACGAGTGTTCCTTTTCCTACAATAAGCATATTATAAACATGCAACAAATGATTAACCGGTAAGATATCACATACCAATATTTGAGTTATCCAAAGAGATCACATCTCCTCAACAACAACAACAACAAAAACATATCACAAAGTAGATTCAGCACCAATAATAGCCTTTGAGTCTGACATTGGTTCTAGCAAACCTATACTACCACCCATAATAAACAATGTATAACTAGCTAACTCCTTAAAGACATAATTAATAGAACCCTCCATCCATTGCCATACTCTTCCTAATTAAAATAATCTATAGTACCCAAATCAATTACAATTGCCACCTCATCTGAAGCGCCCTACAAATCCCTATGCTCAACCTTCTTAGACAATGCATCAACAAAAGTCCCAGTCTAGAGAAGGTATGTAGACTCATAAAAGGTATCAATAACAAATCTAGATGTATCTAGGTCACCCAATATAGGTCCTTTCCTTTCATTTGTGCCCTTAATGCTCTCATGTCCTAAATGCATCTATATAAGACTAGTAACATTTGAGTCTATACCCTCAATAGTTGTGCCAACAAGCTCATATAATTTCTTGACCTACTTACCTATAATATCCCCCACAATCCCTTTAGCAACCTTCAATGTGACATTCACAATAACACATCTATATCCGTTGCTATCCAAGCAACACACCAAAATCAAGATCTTGGTTATCTTGAGAATATTATAATTAGTGTCTTGATCACATCATCGTGTATCCTCACTTTCATAGTCCAAATCCCAATAACTCTATATAAAAAACCATTATCCAAGACAATGACTCCAACTCAAACTGTGCCATGTGTTTGAAACCAGCTTATATTAGGACTAACATGGTAAGCACATCCAGAAGCTAGAATCCATCTTTCACTCAATCTAGAATGCCTATCTGTAATAGTTAGTACATCACTACCACCTTCATCTTCAATTATAACAGCATCATCTTCTTCATCAAATATATCAGTGCCCTTATCTATAGATTTCATATATATGAAGTATTATCTAATATTTCCTCTCTTGTGACAACCATAGAATATTACATTTTTGTAATTATTTTTCTTCAATTTGGACTTCTTGTCACTAGGTCCCCTTACTACAAGAGCCTCTTCATGTGAGTCAATTGATTTCCTATCAATTAATTGATTCTCAATCAATTCATGTTGTAGCAAGACATTCTTGATATCCTCAAGAACTAATTTATCCTTATCATACAAAATAGTCCCACAAAAAATCTTATAATTAGCACTTAAAGAAAATAATAATTTAATAATTAAATCCTCGTCATCTAATTTAACATCTATATTCTATAAATCCATAACAATAGAATCAAATTAATCGAGATGAGATTTAAGAAATTACCTCTTACCTAGCTTCAATTTATGTAATCTAATCTTAACAATAGATGATTCATAGCAAACTTCAACATGTAGAGAGATATTGAGCCACAATGTGAACGTAGTTCTCTTTCACAACCTCTCACATGACATAGTTAGATAGATACAATTATATAGTAGATAAGACCTTTATATTGATATCCTTCATTTTCTCCTCGGTCATCAATACATGTTTCTTCAATTTTAAGGACAAAACCTTCTCCAATTCATTCTGAACCAAGATCACCTTCATCTTCAACTCCCATAGCTGAGGTTCACAAAATAATCAAACTCCTTAATATCAAAGACTATAGGTTTCATCTTGTAAAAGGGACACACAAATCCAAGCTCTGAGATTAATTTGTTTGGGATCTAGTAGTGTGAACACATATGACCTAATTTTATAGAATTAGTGGGATCTAGTAGTGTGAACACATATGACCTAATTTTATAGAATTAGTGGGTCTAAAATTTAATAGAGAAAAACACTCAAGAATAGTAATTAGGGAAACAAATGATCTTATCATATGTAGAAATGAAAAATTACAAGGAGAAATCAACAATCTTCACCACAAGATCTCTCAATAACACCAGTTCTCTTTTAATTCTCTATCTAGAATGATGGAGAACTAGTCCTAAATCTCTAAATAAGAGAATAATGACTCATTTTAACAAAACAAAGCTAAAAACATACTATGTATACACATGAGAGGTGGCAAATTTGAATGAGTATGAAGAGGAGGGAAATTGGTGTGTCAAGGAAAAACATGGTGCCTTTAAATAAGTGTGAGAACCCCCTGTGTTTTTGTAAATTTCTATAAGAAAACACACAACACCAACTATATGACCCATGTAAGTAAACACGGGTTACCTACATTCTCTTCTAGGCCATGTGTTTTACTCCAAACAACTACACACAACCAATCCATACTAAACATTACATCAAATACAAGTCACAAGCTCACACCTAGTGCAACACCAAAAAATTAACACTAAAAATTTTCATTTTTGTGGAAGCTAATACATAAAATATTAGAGTGTTGCCGCGATATTTAATATGAGTCTAGTTACTAGACCATTCTCATATCAAATACAAGGGACATCAATTAATGAGTAAACAAGATAAATAGAGAATGAGAAATATTTCATAAATCAAGATAGGTGCTAAGAGTATAAGCTCCAAGTACAACTTAATAAAATACAACAAAAAGAATCCCATAGGACTGAAAGTATATATGGGTATCCATAAAAAAATGCTATACTATCGGATGATTGAGATTCTGTGCCCAAAGCCCAAACCAACAATATATCACTCCTATACATGTAAAATTTCAAAATCATCTAAGTAGTCATCATATACTTGTATATCAACAACATAGTCTTCTACCTGTGAAAATAAGCAGTAACCACAAAAGCGTAATCAATATGACACATACTAAGTAAGAAAAAACACATCAATAAATTAAGACATGCATAACATATCAGAGAAATATAATAAGAGAAATATTATATACGTATATAATACTCATGATATGAGATGACTTAAAGGAAAACTATATTAGAGCTTATACTTATGTGATCACAATATTCCATTTACTTAGTCACTTGAGAACATGAAATCCACTATTCATAATTAGTGGAACGATATGACAACATCGTGCACCTTTCTAGACATAGCACACCTAAGGATCACTATTGTATCCATGGGAATAGAGTAACAACATAAAGAACCTTTCAAGGCAACATGCTTCTAGGGATCACTAACATTAGACACATCATTCATATGTATGTAGACCCCCTTATAAACGAATGGATCGAGCAATTAAAGAGTATATATAGGGCCTCTTTGGATCTAAAAGGACCATGTTCACTGAATACTAATAGACTTTCTCATTCCCAAATCTTGTAATCTTTCACTTTAATTATTAATGTCTTATTAGATATGCAAGACAAACACCTAACATCATACTACTTGATTACTCTCATTATTATACCACTTCCACACATATATTCCTACTTATCACTTATCATCAAATTCATACCAACACTTGTTTATTATTTAAGATGCTAGAATTATACTATGGTAAACTAGATTAAACATGCCATAAATACATAGAATAATAATAAGGCATATAGGAACCAAAAAAGGACAATTGAAGACATTCCACTTGTAAAAAAAAACCATAATACCCCTAGGAATCCTTAATTCCCAAACAACTCATTAAATCATCCACAAGACTCCACAAATCACCAAACCTAACAAAACACCTAAACACATCTCATTAAACACAACCATCCCAAAAACATAATTAAAACCTAATAATTTGTACATAAAATACCAATTATAACTTTAAGGGTCATTTTAAGCTATTTTTCACATAATATCAACACTTGCATTAACCATAATTGACCAAAACAAATCACATATTACACTTATCCTATTTTAACCTAATAAAAATTATACAACATCAAGTTCCCATAATTTACATTATATGACCAAAATATCCCCATTCACCTTAAACATTCCAAATCTTATAAAAACCATAACTTAACCCATACTCAACCAAACCCTAACATATTATATATAAAACTTTAAGTAAAAAACTCAATGGAAATGTTGGTGTAGTTAAATTTTGCAAAAATCACTTAAATAACCAATTTTCCCTATGGTTTAATATTACCCAAACCCTCACAAAATTCAACGTACTCCAATCTTACCATATTCACACACAAACACCCATATGATAATAGACTTCTCAAGGTATATGAAATCCAATACAAATTCACACAAAATCACTAAATCATACTTATTAAAAATAACAAAGCATAATATCATGCTTGAAAATCCAATACAATACCTGGTATGGCCTAAGCATGGTATTTCGCATAAACTCATAAATCACATGTTTTATATGAAATCATACATAATAGTTGAATACAAGCTATAAAATCCAAAATCAAGATTTTATAGAATATATCGTACTAACATGGAAATTAAAATAGAATCAATACATACCACCAAAATTCCTAATCTAAAGATGCATATAACATTACCCAAATCACACCAATTTCTATGTAAAGTATTCCTAAGCATCATTCTTCTTCAACCATATTAGGATCACCAAAAAAAATCATGACATTACATATTAAAAATAATAACATGGGTTTAGAAAAGAAGAAGAGAATTAAAGAGGAAAAAAATAGAATATGTGATGAAAAAAATGTCAAGGCATGAACAATATGAAGAACAACATCAAAATGTGCAACCTTAATCCACTTTTTATTAACAAAAAACACAAATGGACTAAGATTTAAGAATTTAGAAGTGAAAAAGTGAAAGATAAATGAAGAAAGGGAAAGAGAGAGAGGTTGGCAGCTAGGAAGGAAAATAGCAAGCTAAACAACTTCAAGAGTAAGAGAAAGTGCAAGAATATAGAGAAAGGAACACACGTTGGGAAAAATAAAATGTGAAGTGTAAAAATGATAAGAAAAAGGGTCACGAGGCTCCTAAGGTTGTCAACAGAGGGAGAGAGAGTGGAAATGTCATAAGGTTTTGGAGGTTTCTTGCAAGTTAGAGTGTAATATCCCCAAATTGAGAGGAGTGTTATAAGGATTGATATGTATACTTATATCAACATGGTGTACCATCCTTTTGGTGATTTCTTCCTATGAACTCTATAGTTAAACGTGCTAGTCATGGAGTAATTTTTATGATAGGTGACCCTCCTGGGAAGTTTCAAATATTTTCTAAAAATTGCTTGGGAAGTGTATGATTAAGGACAAAGCGCGCTAAAATAACTTGTATTGATCTGTGGGGATAATAGATCAATCCAAAATCACACCAAGATAGCCCTCGCGTTGTCATATCGACTTGGGGTACTATATATAGGGTGATGAAAGTGATTAGAAGATTTAAGAGAGTTGGTAGGGAAAACTAATCACCTAATTATGCACAAAAACTTAGATCAATAAGGAGGATAAAGGAAAATCAAATAAGTAGAGGTATAGGGAGTTTATTTCATGGTCAACATGGCTAAGAAAGGCCAACCACAATTAAAACTAATTAACGTAAGGTAGAAAGTGCAATAAGTAGGTAGAGATTGGTAAAATAAACCTATATATATATTAGTCATAAGAGCTGATTTGGAGTTAAAAAAATCCAAATAAGTTTAGGTTAAATCATCCAACTCCAGTTGATTGCAAGAGGCTACCTGGTTAACCTTTAGACCCTTAAGCGAATAGGTTCTCTACTTGCAAGCTGGTCGACCGTCAATCGATTGAAAAAAAACTAGGGTTTTGAAGGTTGACAAAGTAAAATAAGTGGTTTAAAGGGTTAAGGTAAGATGATAAAACAATGATATTAGGTTAGGTTATGATTAATTATTCAAAAATTAGGGTTAGGAAAATCTGGGGTATCACACCTAGCTTTGCCCCTTTTTTGTTCCTATAGAAAAGCTCTAGTGGGCCTTAGCTTTGGCATAGTGTCTACTTTTCTAACTTGCACTCAAACATCATTGGGTAAATTAATTAATTACATATTTCTTCACTTCATAATAAGTTCTAATTATTTGCACTAATAATGTAGTTTCACTTTATCATTCTTTCAAAA
Organism: Tamarix chinensis; assembly: GCA_030549775.1. Classification (NCBI taxonomy): domain Eukaryota; kingdom Viridiplantae; phylum Streptophyta; class Magnoliopsida; order Caryophyllales; family Tamaricaceae; genus Tamarix; species Tamarix chinensis. Next base: position 12,395,616 of record CM060176.1, read on the forward strand.
GACTTGTCCTAGAACCTTAGATATTATGCCTTTATAGGGGCGGAGGGGGAATGTGATTATCCATACTAGCTCGATTGCATTCCACTAGTCATGTCTTATAACCATTTTTAATTAACTTAATGTTAGGCTTGAGCCTCTAAAACTACACCACAATTTTATTTTGTTAGAATATGATATCTAATACAATTTTATGATTCTAGAATCAAGAAGAGGATACTTACCAACATATATACCATTAGTTTAAGTAAATTATGATGAACTTAATACTAATTAATTAATTCATCGAATAATATATTAGAATATTAGGAAATAGTACTAGTAAATGGTGAACAACTCCATGAAACATGTGACCTTATCATATTAACTATTATTAAGGTGCACTTGAGAATACATAACATTGAGAGATCGAAGCAACATATAAGTTTTACTTATAAATATAGTGATGCCTCTTATTAGGATACCATTATTAATATTGGGATCAACATCGGTTACACTTACACAACTTATTTAAAATGTAGAGATTTTACAGTCTGAGGCAACAAAGTTATTAATTTTCATCTTCTTCGGATGGGTGGTGGTGGCCATATCCACGATGCCCATGACCTCTATGGATGTAGCCACCATGTCCATGGTAGCCATCAATATTTATATAATCCTCATCAAGATTTCGCTCTTCTTGTGAAGGAGTATAAAGACCATATACACCATGTTTGTGTCCTCTATGACCATATCTACCATGTCCATGTCTTCCTTGATCATACCCACCATGTTTATGGTAACCATTAATATCCACATCATTTTTGTCCTTGTCCTCTTTGTCTAGAGGGGGGGCATTATATCCGCCACGACCTTTATTACCAACAATATTATCATATTCCTCTAATTTTCGCTCTTTTTTTGAAGAATGGGACCCACCGTGTCCACCATGTCCATATCCTCCATTACCACCATGTCCATGGTAACCATTAGGCTGACCATTTTTCTCAACACTTTCCTCTTCTTGTGAAAGGTGGTGATGTCCATGTCCACCATGACCATGGTAACCACCAATCTCAACAGGACCACCATACCCATGGAAGTCGTCAATGTTAGCATTCTCCTTGATTTTTTGCTCTTCGTTTGGATGGTGGCGACCTCCATACGGACCTTTAGGGGGAAGTTTTGGCATGTCGGCATGAGGTGCAGGTTTAAGGGCGATAGGTGGTTTTTCCCCTTCCCATTGAGAATGGCGACTGCTATGTCGATAACCACCATGCCCATGGAAACCATCAGTGTCAGCATTCTCCTTGATTTTTGTATCTTCGTTTCGATGGCGGTGGCCTCCATATGGACCTTTAGGGGGAAGTTTTGGCATGTCGGCATGAGGTGCAGGTTTAAGGGCGATAGGTGGCTTTTCCTCTTCCCATTGAGAATGGTGATTGCTATGTCGATGACCACCATGCCCATCGAAACCATTAATGTCAACATTCTCCTTGATTTTTCGCTCTTTGTTTGGATGGTGGTGGCCTCCATTTGGACCTTTAGGGGGAAGTTTTGGCATGTCGGCATGAGGTGCAGGTTGAAGGGCGATAGGTGGTTTTTCCTCTTCCCGTTGAGAATGGTGACCGTCGTGTCCGCCATGTCCATATCCTTCATGGTTGTGACCTCCATGTCCATGGTAACCCTCAATTTCATCAACGTTGTCGTCTTCTTCTGAAGGATGACCATATCCCCCATGACCACGACCACTATAACCATAGTAATCATCAGTTCTTATTTTCTCCTCTTCCTTTGAGGGACGGTAAGGAGGACGTCGCCCTCTAGGTTCGTGATAACCATTAACCTCAAATTTATCCTCTTCATTTGGGGGGTGGTGAGGAGGACCATGCCCTCTAGGCCGATGGTAGCCGTTGGCCTCAAAATTTTCCTGCTCATTTGGGGTGTGGTGAGGAGGACCATGGCCTCTAGGTCCATGGTAACCACCACTGCTGGCGTGCCCTATAAGTACATAAAAACGCTGGGTTAAAAAGATGGACCCAGCTATATATAACTAAGTAATCATATTTCAAATCATCAAACATTAACGCTATCAAATTAACAATATGTCAATTAATTATGTTAGCCTTTTAAGAATAAGATGGGAAAAAAAAAACAAAGACGTATTAGTGACCACTGGCCAGTACAAAACGGGAAGACATGTGAACTACAAATTAACCATACCACACGGGAAACGACAGGGATCGGATTTAATTATGAAACATAAGCTAGGTACTTAATTCTAGCACATATATTTTAACCTCTAGATTGCGGTGCTGTTAGTCACACGTACATGATACATGATCAGCAAGGTGTATTCAATCATAGTACAAATTTCATCATCATTTTCCTTGTCCAAGTCCATGACAGAAATCATTAGCCAGATTCTTATATTGTGGATAAATAAAGCGAACGAAATTTAATATCCAACTGAATTGATCACTATCATCGGTGACAACAATATATATATATATATATATATGATATTTTTTTTCTTGTGGTTCTAAAAGGTTTAGCAACAAATAAAAAATTAGAGATTAATTAAAGAAAATGAAGTATGATGATGTCCTTTCCAAAATCTTAACAGAAGATATATACAGAGGAAGTAAAATACGACGGTGCATGATATATATGTATTTAGTTATTTTGATCTATAAGAATGATCTTGAAGAACCGGAGATGTTTGTAAGATATACCAACAACGGACAAGGGGGGAAAATAGTTCGATGGCAACAGGTAGAGCAAGAAGTAGGCATTCAAATCAAACTTACCATATTGCACGTTAGTTTCAGCTAGATAACGAGCTGAGACAACGGCAGCGGCAAAGAGAATTGATAAAACAAAGATAGCCTTTGAGTAGGCCATGTTGAAGAACAATCCCAATACTTGTACAAGGTGGTGAACGATGTGATGGAAATTCAGTGATAATCGTACTCAAGGTTTTCCCTTGTTGGGGAGGGGGGGGGACGAGAAACTTTGTGGGATAGCAAATCCTATTTATAGGCCAAGGATCACGAGTTTCACTGATTTTAAGGGATATGCTGTGGGACCTAATGTCTGTGTACAAAGGCCAACAATTGTGTTGTGGGAAAAATCTATGAAAGGTTAGAGATTTTGTATATTCACGTTGGACGATTGTATGATTTGATGAGGAGGTGAGAGCGATCGTCTGTATAAGCTGAATCAAAATTCTAGTGGAAGCGGAATATCGTTTAAAGATTTTGTCGTTTTGTTTGTGTTAATTAGGTCAAGTAGTAGTGACAATGCATGCTTCAAGATGCATGATTGTGGATCATTCGTGCATGGGTGCTTGGTTTGTTGTAATGGTTACAGTGATGGAGTAGTGGAATCATGCTTTGACTTGCTTCACTCATATGGTCTTGGTCGTTGCCCTAGCGATGAATTATATGGAGGTTTGGATATTTTAAGTTATAGATTTGAATAGTTTCTCGAGTGCTGTGTTTCATTATATCAATTAAAATCAATTATTAGACTTATATATTTGTTGATATAAAAAAAAAAATTTGCGATTTCACTATTTACATGGCTTTGAAAATACCGTATGCATATTCCATCCGTCAAAAATCTGTGGTGGTTATATTATTAAATAACGAATGCGATATAATATATATATATAATTTCTTTTTGAAACAAAATGAAAAAAAAAATGATAGGGGCAACTTATGGGCTGAAATAGGAGATAAAGTTGTGTGCTTTTAATCAAAAGTGCGAGGAAGACCCCTAAAGAAGACTTTTTACTCTTGAATTCTTGATAAGGGAAGATAATTAAGGATCAATGAGTTGAAAATCATAATTTAACACATTTATCGTACCATCATTTATATAGTATTTTATACTTGATTTCACAAAAATTTTATGAATTAAAAATTTTAAAAACACAGAAATTAATATTATTGTATGGACGATTGGACTTGTGGATATATTTATGAAGTCTTGACATAATGAATCTTGATTCTTGAGAATTTTTCTACGTTCTTAATATATTTTGAATACCTTTGAAACAATTTTTATTATGTTTAGGAGAAAGACAAAAAAAAAAAAAACACGATAAAAAGGGTACTTGACGAATACCATAGATAAATCAATATATGCATGAAAAAAGGAAAATTATAGATTTATTTATTTTTTGTGTTTCTTATTGTATTAAAAATCTCATAAGGACATAATAAATGTATACATATATCTACTGCTAATCAAGATGTATTCACACGTTTATTTTGTGGGTTTTCTCTTAATTCACTATTGAATTTAGGTGGATTAGTAGCACCGGAGGAACCACATCTTTTATAACATGGCGTCACAGTAATATCATCGATATACAGTAATACATCAAACATTAAAAATACTATACTATTTTTTCATTATTGATTTTCAATAATTTCGTATCAATTACATATTCCTTGGCAAGCGTCAGAAAAGATAAATAGGCTAATCTAAACGTTGTAGCGAAGCTTGGTTTCACATAAAAACTTAAGTTATCAAACTGTAACAACATTATAACCAAGTAATATATGTGGAATTTGCAAAATCAACAGGTTCACAAGAATTATGCTTTTAACTTCTATATATTAAAACTGAAACTTGAGTTCCACAATTAATTATAAAAATATAAAACACCTGAAAAATTATAATTACCAAATTAAGTAATCTAGAAAATTATAATTGCTAGTAATTGAAACAGTTAGCTAATTAAAGCTATAATATAAGCTACAAATAGGGAAGAAAATTGAACATAAATCAATTGAAAATGAGGTTAAAAGATTGAGCATAAATCAATTAACAAATTATTGAAAGTTAGACCTATAACCTAACTAATCCAAGCCATTAATTATCAATAGTAGTTCGCGTCATCCCTCATCGAAAGTACCATATTTTGCGTGTAGCAAAATACAGGTACACCGCATCATTGACCATATTTTGTTTTTGGTTTTGGGGGGGATTGCTTATAATATCACCTCGAGTGCTGAGAATCGGTCAAATCGAGTTACATGATAATCGACTCATTTTAGTTTTGGATATTTTTAAATTAATTTTTTAAGTCGGATCAAGTCAGATTCGATTCGGATCCATTCGGAATCAGAAAATCTTGAATATTTTAATCTTTCGAATCGAGCCAAGTTAAGATCCGATGGACTTGGATTTCGATAAATTTGGGTTGTTCCATTTTTAGTTTGAGTTTGGGTTGAGCTCGGGTAAGTTCAAATTATTACATTTTTGGGGTCGGGTTTAGATCAAATTCAAGTTATTTCATATTTGAAATATGCTTGTGCCATATAGGTTTATTCACGGTTCAAATATCCGATATTTTGGATATTTTATTATCGGATATCCGAAATTTCAGATATCTAAAAATGATATTTGATTTGAAACTTTGGATATCCGAAAGATCGGATATCTGAATTTTCGGATCGGATATCAAATATAACTGATATTATCGGAATAAAATTTCAAATATAAAAAAAACCACTAAATTACAAATATATTTGATATTATTTGATTTGCTGAGCAAATATATGATTCACTCAACAAATATCCGACTTACTCAATAAATATCCGATGTTAAAACTAAAATAAGGGGTGGGTGGAGTCTATCGGCACATAGAGTATTTTTTATTTATAAATATCTAAAAAGGGATTACATTAAAAACATAATTTCAACTAAATTAAAATTTTTCTCAAATAATAAATAAAGTAAGTAAAAATTATACTTACAAACATACACACATACATCTAAATTTATTTATATACAATTATATATAAAATAAAAAATTATAAATAAATGTATAAATATTTTTCTTCATATCGGATATTATTTGTATTTGCCGGATCAAATATTTGGTTTGTTTGACTTTTCGTTGACCGGATCGGATATTTTATTTGAAAAAAATTGGATCGGTTATTTGCTTTTTGGATCGGATCGCTTCGGATATCGGATCAAATAAGTAGATATCGGATAACATTAACAGCCCTAGTGTCATATTTTGTATTCCAAGTTGTTATTAAAAGCTAATTACTTTGAGATTATTTATTTTGATATATCTTATTCTTGGATATTGATTATTTTAGGGCCTTAGAATTTTCTATTATTATTTCATCTTTGGGGGTGTGTTAGACATCTCAAATTTAAAAGTTCTTGGAATTGAGTCATTTTTCTTTTTATGTTAAGTTATAGCTTATAATTCTAATTTTATATTATATTCATATCTCGTATGGTCCTTACATAATACTAACTTATAATGAACATTGATAATTGATAATGAATGAAGGCTTATAAGGTTGTATTTCTCACATTATTTTTTATAATAGATTGATCACATCATATCAATATAATATTAATACAAGGTTAATTATAAAAAATTATAATAATGATAACAAAAATAATAGTAATTAATAAATATCAATTATGAAAATATTAATAATAATAACACATTAATTTTTTGTATTGTGATTAGACTATATGAAGCCAAATCAAATAAAAATTAGATAAAGTAATGACTATTGACAAATGACGAACTAATATTGGCTTCTTACTATTTAACTGTAACACCCCAAAATTCATTATTTTTTTTAAATGCGGAAGAATTTAAATTAAAAACCTGTGAATTATGGGGATGTTACTGCCACACTTAGTACCAGACCGGTTCACTCCGACCGTTCCAGTACCAAATGCTAAGGCTAAAAAGAATATAATAATCAATTATAAATCAAGACAAATCTAGACTTTAAGTAAGCATTAAACGATTGTAAAATAGAAATCAGAGTACACGTAAAGAATCATAAATTAGATCCAAAAAGAGAAATAAGCTTACAATTGATAAAAGTTTCATCTAGATACAAAGTAATAATCATAAAAGGGAAATTCTGATACAAAAGAAATAACAAGAGGAAATAAAATAACATGATGAGTGAATTCGGCCACGTCACTCCAAACATTGATCCAAGCCCATGATCAACACTCAGCCCCGCTTGATACCTTGTGGACATCGAAGGCATCGGAAAACACATCACCCACCTGCACAAAGTCAAAAGGGCCTTCTTCTCGTGGGGATGAGCATCACCCATAAAAGGGTGATCAGTACGCTACGTACTGAGTAAGGTAACCGTGCACTAAGGTCAACATACATAAGCACATAATTCAAATTGCATAATAATAAGAACAACATACAATCACTTCGGAGAAATAATAATCAAAGGCATTTATAGTCCAGATTAATTGCTTAATTAATCTCTTATGGATACTCATTCTACGCCATGTTCTTTATCAAATACATGCGAGTACGGGAACCCCACTATTATAGCCGGTGGACCGGATACATATAGGGCACAAAGCTCCTGACCACTATTTATTGCCGGTGGACCGGAAACATACAGGGCATAAAGCTCCTGACCACTATTATTGCCGGTGGACTGGTTTGGCCCGACTCTCATGGTGTTTCACTGTAAGTACTTAGTATCTTTCCCATGTCTTAGCACAATTATGTTCGGTTTGTTGAGCACGAAATCTCCCACTATTATAGCCGGTGGACCGAAAACATACAGGCGTAACGAGCCTGACCACTATTTTTCGTCGATAGATGGATCACACATAGGACAAAACGCCCTAACCACTATTATTCGCCAGTGGACCGGTCTGGGCCCGGCTCATTGATCTTCCACTTTAAATGATTAATGTCTTACAATGTCTTATTTAGAAGTTTTACCCTAGACATGCATGACTCACTTTCCCCACACCTACCCTCCAACGGACTCGTTCCATATCATCAGGCTCATGCACCTCCCATCTTGCCCCAACATCCTTTCCTCCATATCCTATCTCACATTAAAAGTCCAACTCTTAAGTATATAGGTCAAGGCCCACTACCTTACACTTCCAAGTCCACTCAACACCTCACTCTAGGGTTCTATCCTGAAACCCTAATTTAGGCCTATGTGGCCCATCCTACTCCACCTCACACAAGCCAAATTATTTTAACACTCCACATATCACAACCTTTAGATTCAACTCTCATCATTAAGCCTTACTCCTCAAGCATACGTGTGGTCACAAAATCCTAGGTAACCACACCAAACCCTAACTAGTCACAACAAACCCTAAATTCCTCGTGTCCACATGATACCCTTCTATTTCTTGTATTCCACTTATTATTTTTCCATGCCAATCATGTTCATCCTTACTTACCCATTTTCATCATCCTCTCATACTCCACTCACCCTCATTTATTTCTCCTTTTTACCACCTCCTCAAATTAGGGTTTTTCCCTCAAACCCTAGCTTAACCTCCTATGTACCCTTATACTGTCCTACGTACTATTTTTCACCCAAAACCTCCAAACACTCAAACAACTCTTTCATTACCTTCCTTACATCCCAAGTCAAATTTTCATACGTAAACTTTACTCCCATACATACGCTAACCTTCCCCTGCAAACCTTCGAACTTTCTCATGCAAACTCCTAGACTCCCATGCAAACCCTAGATTCTTCCTTGCAAAGCCATAGACACTCCCATACACAACCATAGATTCTCCCATACGAAAACCTAGATTCTCCCATGCAAAGCCATAGACACTCCCATACACAACCATAGATTCTCCCATGCAAAACCATAAATTCTCCCACCCATGTAAAGCCATAGACACTCCCATACACAATCATAGATTCTCCCATGCAAAACCATATATTCTCCCATACGAAACCCTAGATTCTTCCATGCAAAGCCATAGACACTCCCATACACAACCATAGATTCTCCCATACGAAAACCTAGATTCTCCCATGCAAAGCCATAGACACTCCCATACACAACCATAGATTCTCCCATGCAAAACCATAAATTCTCCCACCCATGTAAAGCCATAGACACTCCCATACACAATCATAGATTATCCCATGCAAAACCATATATTCTCCCATACGAAACCCTAGATTCTTCCATGCAAAGCCATAGACACTCCCATACACAACCATAGATTCTCCTATGAAAAAACATAGATTCCCCCACTCTTTTATTTTATTTAAAATCCCCATTTTATTCATGCACCCATGGACCATTAAAATATTTAAGCCAGCTCACATCCCTTGGTCAACTTATTTCCCTTTGGTCAAACTTACTTCCCCATTTTCCTTTTTCATCCTTTCCACCCCACAATACCACCTTAAACATCATCACATGCATGTCTAAAAGGTCGCACACATTACATCACATTCCACAATACTGCACCACATATACATATCAACATATACAATAAGAAGGCACGTAAGCATACCTTAACTCCAAGTTGCTCCATACATAAAATGGTCAACTAATAGCATATGATACACAACATGACATTATACAAGGCATCCAAGCATATAGGGCACATAAATATACATGAGGCCTTAGTTACACCCTTACCTAAAATGAAATCGGTCTTGGAGCACGCTCCTACGCCTCCTTAGGGCTTTGACCGGTCTCACCTATATAAGGAAAATGCTAAAGATTAGATTCTCTCCTACCAAAAATACTATTATTTACTAATTTATTCTAAGACTAGGTTTTTGATAAAATAATAACATATTAATAATAATGACATTAACTAATTACTAATTTTGCTAAAGATATAAGAAATAATAGTAATATTGTAAAAGTTGATAATATAAGATTTGAAGACTTTCTCCTAATAATAATAATAATAATGATAATAATAATAATAATAATAATAGTAAAAAAATAATAATAATGATAATAATAATACTAATAATAATAATAATAATATGATTCGAAATAAATGGTGGAATAAGGGCTTCGACCCTTCGCCAAAATAAGACTAATAATAATATTCATAACATTAATAATAAAACTAGTAATAATAATAATAAAAATAAAATAATAGTAGTAATTACGAAGTGATAATAATAATAATAATAATAATAATAATAATAATAATAATAATAATAATAATAATAATAATAATAATAATAATAATAATAATAAACGAGAATAAGGTAAAGTAGGGTTTTGACCCTACTTTAAAATAATAATAATAATAATATTTGAAATAAAAATAGAATAGGGCTTCAGCCCTCAATATAAATAACAATAATAACATTAGTAGTAGTAGTAGTAGTAGTAGTAGTAGTAATAATAATAATAATAATAACATATTCAAAATAATTGAAATAAAATCAAATAAAATAAATGATGCTTGAATAAATGGTGAAAAAGGGTTGAGAGAGTTTAGCGTTCCACCTTAGGTTGGTGGTGACAGGCGGCACCAGCGGTGGTGCACGGCGGTGGTGGCGATGGCCAGAAAAAGAGAAGAAAAGGGGAAAAGTTGAAGGCTGGGAACAAGAGAGGAAGAATGAGAGTGGGAGTAAGGGTGTTTGTGACTGCCTATAGGGAGAGGAGTAGAATGAAGGTGGTGGCGCACAGAGGTGGTAGTGGTGGCCGAAGGTGGAAGAAGAAGAGAAAGAGAGGAGGAGAGGGAGGAAGAGGAAAAGAAGAGTGGGGGGAGATAGAGGTGGGTCTGAAGGTGTTTTTGGGAGGTGTAGGATGCAGTGGTAGTGGCGGAAGTGATGGTGGATGGTGGCGCAAAAGGTGGCAAGGGCGGAGAAGTGGTTGATTGAGAAGGAAACTTTGCACGGCCGAGCTGGCTCATGCAGGAAAAATCAAGGGATAAGGGCGGTGTAGTTAGTTAGAGGGAGATGTAGGGTACATAGGTGGGTAGATTGGGTAGAGTGGGCGGCGAAGTTGGTCGACAGCGGTAGAAGAAGCGTCTGAAGTGGCGGTGGCACACGAGAGTGAATTTTAGGGTTTCGGGAAAAGTCTCAAGTTCAAGCTGGTTAGGGGTATTTATAGAGCTTAAATGAGAGGGTAAGGTCGGTGGGACAATGAGGGAATGGGGAAAGTAGGGTTAGGGTTCGCCGGCGGTGTCATTTGGCTGACAAAAAATTAGGTCGTGGCAGGGAAGTTTGAGCAGGAAAAGGTGAGTCGTGTGCGAGAAGGAAGGGAGGTGGGTTGGGTCATGCTGATTGGCGAGTCAGGGGGAAGAGAAAGGAAGGAAAACAGCCTGTCAAAACGGGTGTAATTGGCAGTGTGATCCTCGGAGGCGTTGCAGGTCGACAGCGAAGGAAGGAAGAAGAAAAAGAAGAAGAAGGAGGAGGACTGGACCGGCCGGCTAGGGAAAAGAAAGAAAAGAAAAGAACCAGGCTGACAACATGGGGGTAAATTTTTTAACGAAATGCTGCATTCTAGGGGAAAAAGAAGGAAAGAATGGCGCAACGTTTTGGGCCGCCGAAGGAAGAAAGAAAAGGAAGGTATGGGTCGCGGGATGCTAGACCTGTTTTGGGGGAAAAAGAGGGAAAAAAAAGAAGAAAAAGAAAGAAAATAAAGAAAAAAGAAGAAAGAAAAGGAAAAAGAAGAATAGGTAAGTTAGGATAATTAACATAATTTAGATATTTTGAATATCAAAAATAATAATATTTAATTTCCTTTTTAGGCTAATTTAGGACGTTTAAAAGATTTTTTCAGAATTCCATTTTAATTAGCAAAAACCCCTAATTTTTCCTCAATAAAATATTTATAAATTTCTTCTTAATTTGCCCTAATTAATTTCCTTTTATTTTAATAAAAATAATTTATTTAATAAATTTCCCTAATAAATTATTTTTTAACTAAAATTCTTAAAAATTAGGCTTTGGGGCATTTCATTAACATATTTGGTGTAATAAAAATCATTGATCTATATTTTCATAATGAGTAATTAACATTATCATCCTAGACTCTTCCTACTTTTCCCATGATGTTGTAGGTAATATATTGCAAGGGATAGATACTAACATATAGTGTTTAAGGATACAATTTTTCCCCGGCAACGACGCCAAAAACTTGACATGTTCCTACCCGCAAGTGCACGGGGTCAGAGTAGTAGTCAAGGTCGATCCCACAAGGATTGATGAATGACCACTAGGACAATGATAGAACTTAACTATGTCTAGACTACGAGATGATATGAAATAATAAATCATAAGCTATAATACCTAAATAAGCTAAAAAGAAAGGAAAATAGCACTCAAGTGACTCAAATAAATAGAAGAGCTAAGGTTCCGGTTCATCGCCCCCGATCCTCACATGTAATCGAAGATCACATCACAAAATAATTCAACAATCATAATAAATCATGCCAACAAGGATAGAAAGTGTTGTTCTTTCTCAAGCCACAACCACCCTATTACATATCTATGGCCCTAACTATCTCTAGTTTAGAGTCTAATAGAATGTAATGCATTAAAGTCTATAAAGTTTCCTCCTTTATTGTTGTAGAGGTCAAATCAATCGTCTCTCAACCTACAATTTAATCTCCTGTTGTGATATTGGGTCTAATACTGGATTATCTCTCGATCTCACCTGTATTTCCCACACCAAAAATCAGAACTCGGTCGTGGTTCAAAAATCCGTCAATCAATCAATAACACAACACATACATTATGAATTGAATAAAAAAGGATGCAATAATTCAACACATTAGGATCGGGAAAAATTCCCCTTCACCTTAGCACAAGATCTAGCCCATCAAATTCATAGCAATAATATTAAAAACAACAAGAGATTCCATAGATAGAGAAAATATCATTAGATAATACCCTTGATGTTCACAAATTCTTGCAAAAATTTAACTTCTTGAACCTCTGTCTCTAATTTACAAGAGAGATCTTGATGAATTGGGGAAGAGGATAGAGAAGAGAGAAAAGAGAGGGAGTGGAGGCTACCTTGAGATATTAGAATGAGAGTTTTTATATTACCGCCTCGTGGATCGCTAGGGTATTGGTAAAGATGGGCTTCCCGTGTCAGCTTTGACAATGATTTGTATTTTGACTATAACGTTTTCATCATAACTCCGATTAAGCTGATTTTAGATGCGTTGGAAATATATTAAAAAGATATACAAATTTTATGTTGAAAGATTCTCCAAATGAAGACCTTTTCCTGGTCTAAATTTCACTTCTTTCAGGCCCATATACTTTAAATATGCATTCTTGCTTTCATTTTATTCCAGAATTTACATTTTAGCTCTAAATCTCTTTCCACTTTAACTTTTGCTCCTCTTTGATCCTTTTTTCTCCTTTATTCTCCCTTTAAGCTTATTCTTTTTTTAATCATTCATGATTTTTTTGTTGCTTGAGACCCTGCAAATTTTCACAACATAAAGGCAGTAACAAGAACAAAAAAGGAGAATTCCAACTGAAATTAGAGGTAAAAACTCTTATAAACGTTAGGAATAAGATGCAAAAGTCACACTTATCAATAGATACTAACATATAGTGTTTAAGGATACAATTTTTTATTGATGTGTGCTTGTAATAGAATTGATAATTCTTTTCCCTTGTTTGATTGGATTTGACTTATGATGCAATCTCCCTTTCTTTTTATATTTTTGTAGAATTTTTCCAAATATTTTAAATACTAGAATTAATATTATGATCAATAATTCTAACTATATTTTGAATTATCGAATTAACTATGACTATGAGTTTTTAGCTAGAGCGATAATTAATTCATAGCATAGTTGTTGTTTAGGATTGAATTACTAGATTGTGGGCTTGAAGACTTAGTCCAAACTTTTGATGGACTTGATCAATAGAAATGTGTTGGATATTACTTGGGGCCCATAGGGCATGTTCTATAGTCATTAGGCTTAATATTGTAATAATTAGTTTTAAACCCAAACATTATATTATATTATTAACTAGTCAGACTTATTGATAATTTGAGCCTATCTTTTAGGTTATTTTATTTAGTTGGCTTCGACTATTTAGTTGGGTTATGTATTGTGTTGTGGTCCATGAGCTAAAATTCTCCTTACCAATTGTTATTCCATAGGATTAAATATATATATATTTTATATTTGGTTTAACCTAGGGTTGGGAGAAATCATATGCATAACTTTGTTCTTCTTATGCTATTTAGAGTTGGTAGAGTTGTGTACTCAATTCAGTGAATGAAGGTTGTGCAACATTGGTTTTTCTTCTATCTTCTCTTCGTCTCTATGTGAAAGATGGTGATTGAGTGAAATAATTTTAATGATTCTCAATAAAAATATATATCTTAGATCTTACTACATATCTTGAGTTGATAAGGTTTATGGTAGATGATGTTTTTTTTCCATTATCCCCCACTCTTAAATGTTCTTCTCAACTCACTTTGGTAGTGAGTTGAATTTGATGAATCTTTTTCATATTTATGATTTTTCCTTTGGGGATCCTTGTAATTACAAGAACATTTACAATAGTTATATCACATAAATATCATTACAAGTATGTCCTAATATTTGATAAAATGGGTAATCTTGTTGATTTTACCAATTAACACTCACATTCATAATACCTTGGCATTCCCAAGTTTAATAGATGATAAAAAGATATAACTTTAGTTGTTCATTTATTGTCATTCATCTATGTTAGATAGGAAGATATATAAGGGGTGTATCTAGTGAGAACTACTAGTTTCATAAAAAAATTATGATAGTTTCATAAAACTATTACAGTAGTTTTATAAGCTAAAACAAATAGTTTCCTTAGAAACTTTATGTGATTTAATAAGCCGATATGAGTAGTTTCATTAGGAATTTAGAGTAGCTTCATAAAATGAAGTAGTGTCATTAGAAACTAAGAGTAGTTACATTAGAATTTAAAGTCTAGTTGGAATTGATTTAGTTGTATATTTTTTGTTTTGTTAGTAGAGTTACCGACATGTAGTATCCCTACAATATTATTGATCATCTTGTTCTATGCTCATGCTTTTGGTTGTAGTTCTACTAACATGTGATTAGCCAACTACTTTTTGATCTTCTATGAAGATAGGAATCTCAATTATCTAGTATTTTGATAGTAAAGCTACAAACTTGTGGTAAACTTAGGTCCTAGGTTTTTGATTATTTTATGTACACCTGGTAAACTAAGTGTTGTATGTATGCCTTTTGAGGCTTTTAAAACATTTATGTGAGGCCTTTTGAGGCTTATATATTTATGTCTTGAGTTACAGGTGTTGGATGTATTTGTATAGTTATTATCTTATGATAAATGTTGAGGGTTGCATATTTGTTTCTTTGCTTACAAGTGATGGAACTACTTATATTATGCCTTTTGAGGCTTTGAATATTTGTGCCTTGATTTACAAACGCTAGATATATGCTTTTTGTGGCTTTTCAAGTGTTTATATGGTGCATTTTGAGGCTTGTGTGTTAGTACCTTAAGTTAAAAATATTGGATATATTTGCATTGTTATTATCATATAGTATCATATGGAAGTAAACTAATTTTTAGATGGTATAGTTTCATTTTTTTCTCTCCTCTACTTGTAATCCTATACTTCATTATTGGTATCAATGTATATTGTATATACATAAGAAGCGATATACACCTCAAGAGAGTATATATTTTTTAGATTTTGTTATAAGTACTAGCTTGAATATATTAGTTTCACATTTATAATATTTCATGTTTGAAGAATTTTTAAAAAATTAAGTTATTTTAGGTATGGATTAATGTTAACTTTTGAATAGGTACTGGGTTAGATATTTTCATATTTATAGTTTCTAGGTTATATTGGATTTTAGATAAACAGCGAATCAGGTGAGGCCATTATGAATTTGTCATTTTTTAGATTATATTGGATTTTGGATAATTAATAAGTTGGATTATGTCTTTTTTGGATTTATAATTTCTTAGGTTATATTAGATATGTATCAGATAGTTTGGGATAAATTTCAAGCTCTTAATTATTTAATTAATATTGGATCATATTGATATTGGTTTGATTTTTTAGATTGGAACAATGTTTTCCACCTCTAATCACAACCGTAAAGATGCAAGAGGCAAAAAGTCAAAAATAAATAAGAAAAGAAAGGAAAGACAGAAAAAAGATGTTGGGAAAAGAAAGTTAGAAGGTGCATAGAAAATGAGTGGAAAAGGAAAAGGGGAGGGTCACACGGAGATGGGGGTTCATGCACAAGAAATTCTACTCACAAAAAATGGTATGCGATGTTAAAAATGATAATAATTAAACATAATTATCATTGATAAAGTTGATAGGGTATAAGTTAATAGAAATGTGCATTTTATTATTATATTGGGGATAAGAATGTGGAGGTGAATAAATAAGAGGCAAAATAAAGATTAGATATTATTTTAGTATTATATAACAGGTTAGATAAGGTGATGGAAGATAAAATGGGGGGCAAATATGTGAATGCAATGGTATGAAATCGACGTCTACAAATATTGTATACAACAAGTCAACAAGTATAATTCCACATTGTCACCGGACACAATGAAAAATTCTAGTTCCACCACTTACTAGTAGTAATAATTAAAGCTAACAAAAGTTGACATGACTTAAGATAACTAAAAAAAATTAACCCGATCTGTACAAAAAATTATCCAAAATAACCTAAAAAATTATGTATATAAAACCTATCCGGCTCAATATATTATTTGATCGATACCTAATATTACTTGAGTAATTATAAATCAAAAACATATCGAACCAACATGACATCCAATTGATATCCAGTATGATTTGAAAATGAAATAGATCTAACCCAACCCAATGCTTATTTGAAATCTAATATAACCTAAGAACTATAAACCAAAAAAGACTTCACTAGAGACTTTTAATAAAATTATATTTTTTTAATATTTGTTATGATATTTGCTTCTTGCATTTACCAGTAAAAGATAAAAAGATATACATATTTTACTAAACATATCCAATTGATCTAAACTAGTAGGCTGACCATATATTAGTAGTTCAAGTTGGCAGCTCTACTAGCAATATAAAAGAAATATAGAAAAAAGGCTAAGGACATCTTTTGATCAACTTATTTTTGCAAATGTGATATGATTTGAAGTTAAATGAAATATTTAATGAGCTATTATTACCACTTTACTATGATTAATGCATAATTAATTATTTTCACTTAGTATTATCACTATTCTTGTAAATGCTGGAAATATGATGAAAAGAATAGGCCCTAAGAAGACTTATGTATCAACAGTAGTTTTGTAATACCCCAAATTGAATGAAGTATTATAAGGATTGATTTGGCTACTTATATCAACATACTATATCATCTTTTTGATAAATCCATCATAAGAATTCCACAGTTAAGCATGCTAGCCGTGGAGTAATTATATATACAATATAATAAATGATAATTATATATTTTATAGTATTATTATACTCGACTTTATATAATAAATCATTTACCTTTGTATAAATAAAACACATATAATATTCTTATTTAATTTATCTTTACTAGTAATGTTATGATTGTTTCTAATATATACAATGTAATAAATGATAATTATACATTGTATATTCTTGTTATACTCACTTTTATTTAATAAAATTATCTTTTTTTAAGTAATTAAATATTTTAAGTAATAAATTAAATATAATATATGATAAACATATAATATTTTTACTTGTAAAATTTATAAATATTTAAAGCATTCAAATATAATACTCTTAAAACTTTTAAATATATTTATTATTTACCTTTGTATAAATAAAACACATATAATATTCTTATTTTATTTATCTTTACTAGTGATCTTATGATTGTATTGTATCTAATATTTACATTGTAATAAATAATAATTATACATTGTATATTCTTGTTATGCTCACCTTTATTTTAAAAAATTATCTTTTTTTAAGTAATCAAATATTTTAAACAATCAAATAAATATAATATATGATAAACATCTAATATTTTTACTTGTAAAATTTATAAATATTTAAAGCATTCAAATATAATACTCTTAAAACTTTTAAATATATTTATTATTTACCTTTGTATAAATAAAACACATATAATATTCTTATTTTATTTATCTTTACTAGTGATCTTATGATTGTATTGTATCTAATATTTACATTGTAATAAATAATAATTATACATTGTATATTCTTGTTATGCTCACCTTTATTTTATAAAATTATCTTTTTTTAAGTAATCAAATATTTTAAACAATCAAATAAATAAAATATATGATAAACATCTAATATTTTTACTTGTAAAATTTATAAATGTTTAAAGCAATCAAATATATTACAATTAAAACTTATAAATATCTTAATTATTTACCTTTGTATAAATAAAACACATATAATATTCTTATTTAATTTATCTTTACTAGTAATGTTATGATTGTTTCTAATATATACAATGTAATAAATGATAATTATACATTGTATATTCTTGTTATACTCACCTTTATTTAATAAAATTATCTTTTTTAAGTAATTAAATATTTTAAGTAATAAATTAAATATAATATATGATAAACATATAATATTTTTACTTGTAAAATTTATAAATATTTAAAGCATTCAAATATAATACTCTTAAAACTTTTAAATATATTTATTATTTACCTTTGTATAAATAAAACACATATAATATTCTTATTTTATTTATCTTTACTAGTGATCTTATGATTGTATTGTATCTAATATTTACATTGTAATAAATAATAATTATACATTGTATATTCTTGTTATGCTCACCTTTATTTTATAAAATTATCTTTTTTTAAGTAATCAAATATTTTAAACAATCAAATAAATATAATCTATGATAAACATCTAATATTTTTACTTGTAAAATTTATAAATGTTTAAAGCAATCAAATATATTACAATTAAAACTTATAAATATCTTAATTATTTACCTTTATATAAATAAAACACATATAATATTCTTATTTTATTTATCTTTACTAGTAATTTTATGATTGTGTCTAATATTTACAATGTAATAAATGATAATTATACATTGTATATTGTTGCTATGCTTACCTTTATTTTATAAAATTATCTTTTTTAAGTAATCAGATATTTTAAGTAATCAATTAAATATAATATATGATAAACATCTAATATTTTTACTTGTAAAATTTATAAATGTTTAATGCAATCAAATATAATACAATTAAAACTTATAAATATCTTTATTATTTACCTTTGTAAAAATAAAACACATATAATATTCTTAGTTCATTTATCTTTACTAGTAATCTTATGATTGTATCTAATATTTACAATGTAATAAATGATAATTATACATTGTATATTCTTGTTATGCTCACCTTTATTTTATAAAATTATCTTTTTTTAAGTAATCAAATATTTTAAGTAATCAATTAAATATAATATATGATAAACATCTAATATTTTTACTTGTAAAATTTATAAATATTTTAAGCAATCAAATATAATATTGTTAAAACTTATAAATATCTTTATTATTTACCTTTGTAAAAATAAAACACATATAATATTCTTATTTCATTTATCTTTACTAGTAATCTTATTATTGTATCTAATATTTACAATGTAATAAATGATAATTATATATTGTATAGTCTTGTTTTGATCGTCTTTATTTTATAAAATTATCTTTTTTTAAGTAATTAAATATTTTAAGTTATCAAATAAATCATAATCAATGATAAATATATTTGTTTGATTCAAAGTCCAATATTTTTTATTATTAAAATTTATAAATATCTTTACGATTTATTTGTGAAAATAAAGCGCATTTAATATTTTTAATTCTTTTATCTGCAATATTAATCTTATGATTGTCTGTCTCTAATATTTACGATTTATGAAATTATAATTACTTGGACTCGAATATGAGTAAACCCGTCAAAACTCGACCCGACCCGACCCGACCTATTAAGTTAACCCGTAACTAATTGAATCCAACCTGTCAAATTGTATGAAATGATCTCACCCATCAACTTAACTCGAAACAACTCGGACATAACTAACCCGTCATATTACATGAAATGACCTGAACGAGCCGAAGCCACCTACTCATGTGAACTAGAAAATGACCCAAAATCAACCCGACCCTACCAGTCAAGTTAACTCGAAATTATCCGAATCCAAGTTTTCTTAACCTGAACGGGTGGACCCCACCCGACCCGACAAATTAATCCTAAATGACCCAACCCGAAACCGACCTGACCTGACAAATTGACCCGAAATGACCCGACCCGACAAATTGATCCGAAATGACCCGCAACTGAAATGACCTGACCCGACAAATTGAATGACCCGACCCGAATCCGACCTGATTGCCACCTCTAGTGCCAAGTCACGGTTTTCATATTGCAAGTCATCGGATCTAATTCGACAGTCGAACCAGAGTCTTCTCATCCCTTGTGTGGAAGAAAAAATACGATTACGTTATTTGTTGGCGAGGAAATAGTAGAGGTGTATCTATCCACCAAAAATAAGTAGAGTGGTTATATTTTGAATAATCTATAAATTAAAAGAATGATAAGGGTAACTTATGGGATGAAATTTATAGGAGAAATATAATTAGATAAAGTTCAAATGTTTTAGTCAAAAGTACTAGCGAAGACGACCTCTAAAGAAGACTTTTTACTCGTGAATTCTCGACAAGGGAAGAGAAGGATCAATGATTTAAAAATCTGAATTTAGAAGCACAAAGATATACTATCATTGTATGGACGGCTGAACTTGTGGATATGAATTATCGACATAATGAATCTCGTTTAGCTTCATAGCAAATCTTCTACATGCTATATATTTTGAATAACTTTGAAACCATTTTTATTATGTTTATAAAAAAGGTAAATAAAAAAGACACATAAAGGCAACTCAATATATATATATATATATATATATATATATATATATGAAAAAGGAAAATTATAGAGTCATTTATTTTTGTGCTTCTCATTGAATTGAAATTTTCATACATAAGTAGACACCTCATTTTCGAACTTCAATTCATAAGAGAAATTCAATGTATAAATATGATGCATTGCTAATCACCATGTGATGCATAAGCTAAAGATATCGTACAAGCTAGAAAGGAAGATGGTGGCTATAAGGATCGTCCACCACCATACCAAAAATGAAGAAGAGGGAATGAAGAAGAGTTGAAGAGTTATTTGATTTACAAGTAACCCTTGAGATCAAGCATTCACATCCACCACCCTAGGTATCAACACTAGGGATAAGGAGTGTGAGATTTTGAATGTATAAGACAAAACTCCTCACTTGAGATTTGAATGTCTGAATGAGAGTAAACTCACTATTTTTGGCCAAGAGAGTGAATAATCTAATTCAAGGGGAGACTAACACGTATATAGGGGTATGTTAGGATCCTTGAACTACAAAAATGACTCTTCTACCTCCTTTGGCTGACTAGGCTATATTCTCCAACACTTAGTTACATCATAGTCTAACTAGCTAGTTTAAAAATGAAATTGGCTCCTCACTCACCTAGTTGATTTTGAAAATAAGACAACAAAGATAACACACTCTCCAAGCCTTATTTCAGTCATTCATGGGGAGTTAAAAGAGGGATAAGACATTACATCAACTTTAAGTGACAACTAACCAAAACTAGAAAAAGTTCACAAACTAAAAATGGTTAAATCCTCCATAGTCCAACCAGTATACCCATGCTACCTAATTGCCCACAAATAATGGAGTGAACGTTGCCAACACATTCTAATCATGCCAATCAATCCACAAATATATTATGCAGTGATTTTCCCACTTTTTGTGGACCAAGGATCAAAATGGTTGCTGCATGTTTGACCTTTCCATGGCTTGGATTATTGAAACCTTGGATGACTTGCATGGGTTGGAATTTTTGAATCTTTTTGGCTAGGGGTGAGTCATATTGGGCTAACTTAAGCAATGAAAAAAAGGGGTGAGTCATATATGAGTTTAAAAGTAATATTCGAACTCAACTCATTTAACTAAATGAACGACTCAAAATTTTAGACAACTCGATTTATTTAAAGCTCTATATCTAATGAATGTCTTACTTATTATGTTTGTTCCATTTTATCACATATACCCGATTGATTAATAATACCATTATAAAGATTATAATGGGAAGGGAGTCACAATAGCTTAATAACATCATTCCAAATAAAATAATGTAATCGGGGTTACAAAATCTAGTGAAAAGAAAATACATAAGAGAATAAGAGTTCAGAATTGACTGGTTCAAAAGATGTTAGCGAACCCTTGGACAGTCCTAACTCTTGACCTATACAAGAAGCCATCAGACCTTACCCTCAAAGTATTCTTGCAAGGTAATGACTACCCATTGAATAGGTAGGGGACCATGAAATGGAACCCATCAGTACTAAGTAACCCATTATATATAAAAAATATAAAAATCCCGTATGGAACATATAAAAGACATTACCACAACATATGTTATAAAACATTTAATAATCATACATTAATTGAAATACGATAATCATTCATATAACCACATACCACCAAGGCTATATACTACTCATACTCGTTCATCTATAATTAACTGAAACTTACCAATGGAACATCTAAGAGATGATATTTTTTTGTATAATTAGAAACAACATCATCCAGAAATCATAATCACGGTCACAAAGCTTGGTGTCAATACCATAAATTCTCATAGCACATGTAGTCTCACCAACACAGACCAATAACAACTCATAGCATCATAGATAGGAACAAAGGAGGCTATCGAAACACATATAGGAATAAAGGCTACTATTGAACTATAGGTGGACACAAAGGCTATGATCGACAAATACAGCAATCACTTTAATTCAATAATAATCATTTTTATTTTTTTTATTTACGTGAGGGGATACAATAATAATCCATATACATAAAAGTACACCGGTCATATCGTCACATAAAACATCATGGCATCCTCTTAACCATCTAACCCAAAGGTAAAAAATCTCTCTGGTGATACTGACCCACAAGGCGACACAGTAACCTCCCAACCTAGGACACCTAATCCTTAAGTATTGATACCCCTTATAGGGCCGGTATTTCAATTATAGAGTGGACTAGGGACTTACTAAGACAAAACGACACACCAGTTAACCAAAAAAATCAATGGCTCATACTACATCTCTAGGGTAGCTACTTCTAAAGAGAGACCATTCCCAACTCAAGGCCTTTCATTGTAAGTATTAATATCTTAAAAATGTGATCACAAAATATCACATATTGCACAAAGATTTCTCATTCATACTTACCATTTTTCCTTCATTTCCAATTATTCAGATCAACTCTAAGGTCAATAGTCCAAGTCTAATTAAGAGTTAACGCTAATGTTAACCTATTAATGCACTAAGACCAACCTATGTCTGATTATTCATGCTAGACGTATTAGGTAAAAAGTGACCAAAATACCATTAAGACCATTATTACCATATCATCATCCATTTTAAATACTAAATTCATTTTATTTATTATTATGCATTAGGAAGCTAAAACATACTAGTTAAATTAACATACAAATAAATTATCGGACACTCCAAATGACCATTTTGCCCCTACAAATGATTTGAATTAAGATCCTAACATGTGTTTCTAGGACATCAAATCACACATTCCCATGCTCCATAGGATATAACACATATTAAGCACACCTTTCAAAATAATTATCATGATACAATTAGAATGACCAAAATACCCTAAGGGTATATAATAGTAATAACCATGCTAACGCATGCATTATAATTCATCAAATTACGTATTCCCATACTCGACAACAAATAGCATATAGTAGGCACACTTGTCAGAATAAAAATCGTAATACGCTTAAAATGACCAAATTGCCCCTAGGGAACATGATAATAATAATTATGGTACAAGTATATCTAAACATGCTCAACCTATCATTTTCACATGTACATATCACACAAAATCTCTTTGATTATACCTTTGTATACATTGTATTTTACATAAGATAATATGTTTCCTTTTTATCAATTTTCATGATAACAATAATACACATATAATTATAATGTAGCAAATCATGCTTAATACAATTTACATATCCAAAACCCCAATATTTTATCATGCAATATCCAAACATTTTAGTAGAGTATAAAAATTACAATGTAACAAACATGCTTAATACAGTTTACACATCGAAAGCCTACTATAATATGATATCTATCATTTTAGTGGAGTATAAAATTTACAATGTAACAAACATGCTTAACACGATTTACGTATCAAACCCTAATGTGTTGTCATACGATATCCAACCATTTTAGTAATGTATAAAAGTTACCTAATTTCTAGCAAAAATACAATTTTATCAGTAACCTAAAAATTATTAGGCTACGCTAATAAAATTTTTATAACGAAAAATTATATCACAATAAAAAAATAAATATTTAATTCATAAAATAATAATTGTTATTAAAAATTTTATGAAATAGTAAACTACTAAAATGCCTTTAAGTTAAAATGGGTTAAGTTTTTCAAAGGGGGTCTTAGCTGGGCAATGCAGATGGGGTGGGGGTTTGGTTGGTCAGGTGGGGAGATGACCAGTGGTGGGTGGCAACAGTGAAAGCGAGGCTGGCCAGTGGTCACGAGGTTGCGCAAGGAAGGGTGAGGGGGTTGGCTTTGGTGGTGGTGTTGGAGCTACAAGGAGAAGGGAATGGGACACAAGTAGGGGAGATTGAAAGAATGAGGAGAGGTGGAGGAAGCATGATTGGATGTTGGTGATGGCTAAGGGTGGTGGCGGTGCAGTTGTGTAGAGAAGGGTGAGGGTGGCACAGGATAGTGGAAGTGTTTGGCAACTCAACTAGGGAAATGGGGGAACGGCATGGAGGTGGTGAGATGGTGGACTTGGGATGATGGCTAGAGAGAGGATGGGAAGAAATGGTGGTGTTATTGAGAAGAGAAGCGTAGTGTAGGGACAGAGGTGGCTAGGTGGTAGTGTGGTTGTGGCTCAATTGTGTAGGGAGGCTGCAGAGGTGGTGGTTGGAGGTGGGATAACACAAGGAAGGGTGGTTGACAGGGAGGATATGATGGCGTTGGGAATCTCAATGAAATAGGAGAAGGTGTGCAGGCAGAGAAGCAAAGAAAAGGGAAAAGGAAAGGAAGAAGGAGAAGGAGAAGGGGAAGGGTTGAGGTGGTCGGGGCCAGCAATGGTGCTGGTGATTGGAGACAGGATGAGGGGATTCATGGGATGTCAACGTAGGGAGACAGGGTTGGCTGGGTCCGCAAGGAAGAAAAATAGAGGTAGGGGCACGGAGGAAAGGGAAGAAGAGAATAAGATTAAGAAGAAGAAGAGGTGGGGGAATATGGGCTTAGACATGCGAACGGGGTAAGTGGGAGTTGTAGGGGAAAGGAATGGTGCAGGAAGAGGTGTAGAGTGTAGGGAGGCAGTGGCACAGGAGGCTGGATGGGGAAGAGCAAGGCACACAAGGAGGGAGGCATGGCTGTTTGGGCTTAAAGAGGAAAGGGAAGAAGGCTAGGAAGGGAGCAGGTAGGGGCAGTTGGAGTAGGCTGCCTGGTGGAGGAGCACATGGTCGATAAGGGGAAGGGAGGATATGTGTAGGAGGCATTATAAGGCCTTGTTTAGGCTAGAAGAGGAAAGGAGAAAGGATGGGAGAAGAAGATGAGGTCGACGTAAGGGGTTTGGATGTTTTTGGGTCAGAGGGGTACAGACAAGAAAGGAGAAGAAGAGAAAGAAGGAGGTGGATTGGGTTGCTGGGTGCGAGGAAGGAAGAAAATGAAAGGAAGGGGATTGGGCTGGGGTGTGAGAAGAAAGAAAATGAGAAGAAAGGGATAGGGCCAAGGCACAAGAAGAAACAAAAGGAAAGGATGAGAAAAAGAAAAGAGAAAAGAAAGAAAAAGGGAAAGAAGAAAAAAAAAATTAAGTTAAGGGTAAAAATTAGAATTAGATTAAATTTAGAATTGAGATAAAATTTATTTATCCAAGTTTAGGGTACCTAATTAAGAAAATTAAATTGCTTTAATATATATAGATTTAAGGTGGATTAAAATAAAAATAAAAGATAAGTTAATTAGGATAAATTTAATTAAGAATTTATCTAGGTTTGCATATCAAATGTTAATAAATTAATTAAATTAATATTTAAGGGTTATTTTAAAATATAAATAAATTAAGATTAATATTAAATAATATTTTAGGGTATTACAACAAGCACTAATATGTTGTGCGAACACTTGATGTAACCTATAAGCATTCATGCATTTATTGTTATCACTTAAACACTAATTATGGAAGGGAACTGATGCTTATGTGTTTAATGTTCATGCCTAAACACTAATTATTTAAGGGTGTGGATGCCTAGTCTTCATCCCCTATGTGTATTAATACTGCTAAACTACTATGGAGAAAGTACTATAAGCAGTGGGTGTGTATAACTTAATGTGTAATATCATTGTTGTGCTACCATGGCGAAAATACCATGAGTGAAGAGTGTGCATAACCAATGTTGTATTATTATTTGATGAATTAACATGTCTACAATACCATATGTGAAGGGTTTTAACAACCTAAATGTTTGTATTTTCTATTGAACCACCCTGGCTATTGTCCTTTGGTGATGGACTCTCAATAGTCCCTTCCTTTATGTGACTACTCTGGTTATTAACCATAAATAATAAAACATGCACTTCCATCTTGTGTCATGATGTGAAATATTTTTATTTGCACTAGGTTGCTAACCCTAAAGTTTCCCTACATGATTCTTTGTTAGCATGAATTATATATATATATATTCTCTTTTGCTTAAGCATGTGCTACTTATATTATGTGGGCATGCTCTAGTTTAGTAGAGTGTGTTTACTTAGGACGCACACCCTAGTGACGGTACCCCTTTTCTTAGTCGTTGAGAAGATTCTTTGTGCTTTGCTTCTATAGGGTTGAGAGTTAGAGCTTCTAGTTGGCTCGTTAAGCATTTTTGTTTATATCCTTGGAATCCTACATTATATTTAGCTTCACTCTTGTTAACCTTTTGGTAGATCTTGTATTTATTTTATAACGGTTGTGGAAGTCTTATATCGATATATGTTAGGTGAAAACTACATATGACTCTTGGGATATGAGTTTACTTTTAATCTTGTACTTGACATGAGTTGGGTAATGGTTATACCCTTATTATGTTAGATGTAATGGTAACACCCTATATTTATTATTGAAATTTCACAAATCATATTTAAAAAAATTATATTTATGTGGTAGTTAAAACGGAGATGTTAAAAGATGTGTGGGACCATAAGTATGTAGCAAGCTGCTAATAGTAGGAGCATGCATGAATGAATTGTTTGCACCCAATTTTGTCTATATTTAAGAGAGAAAACAAGTCCCTTTCGAGAAGTCCAATTCAAGATTTTGACCAAATTTAAGCTCGATATACTAGGATCATAAACAAATCCTTAACAAACCATCTCAATAAATCATATTTTACATCAAAAATTAAATATTATACATGCCCTATTTGGTATATAGCAGTTTGAAGATCTTTTTGTATTTTTAAGATAAATGAAAAGTTTGACTATATTAAACCTCTAATTTAATTGTCTGGTAAATAACATTTTCATATTAGTGGTTTGAGATGAAAAACTCTTTTAAAAAAACTCAAAATATAAGTGCTTTGGATTAGCTTATTTAGAATTATATATATATATATATATATATATATATATATATATATATATATATTTAAGTCATTTATACTTTAAATCCATTAATGGCCATCACAATCAAAAAAATGTTATCAAACATCTTTATATGAACGTCATATATTATTTGCTACTCAAATTTGCCAAAATAAACCGATATCAGCTAATATAATTAGCTAACCACTATGAACCATTCCCTAATTATTAAACAAGGTGGTAAGGTAGGGAATTCCACACCGAGAACATCTATATATATAAGAATTACAAAAACAAAGATGTTTTATTACAACATTGAATGATTAAATACGTTTTACACAACATTTATTAAATGTGATGGTTTTTCCAACATATATAGAGGGATATAACAAGAGGTTTACTAAGGAAACACAATCTTGACTTTGAAGGGATTGTTGAGTCTAACCTAGCCTAGTCATAGTATAGATTTCATAGTTAATATTTGATGCATAGTTTATTGTACTAAAAGTAGAAGTGTTTTTATTTAGCTTATTAGAATAACTTTTTAATTAATTTTACAAGCTTAAATCATCAATAAATGTTGTTATTTGTTAATATAACCTATCATAAATGGAGAACTAGTTCTACTAGAAGAATTGACAAAGTTTTGTTGGAGGTTGAATAGTTGTTTTGCTTCCCCCTTTGTGAGACTTATTGGTATGGTCTACTTATTATCCAATCATTACCCACCACTTATACTCTATGATGCAGCATACAAAAAGCCTAAGTTCTTCAAAACAATTGATGTCTACTTTACTTATACAACTTCCTCAAGTTCGTTCAAGAACATTCGAGGAGTATTGGCATGTTGGTAACTATGTGGTACATGATAGGTTAAAATTATTGAATTATCTCACTAGAGAATAAGACTTTAACCAAAGGATAATAATTCAATAAAGAGATCAAGCATATTAATGAAGAATACAAAGCAAGGGAACTCAATGAGATGTTTATTGGAAAAAAAACTACCCTTATGAGTAAGCTATGGCTTTTGTATAAAAGGAAGGAGAAATTTTAGTTTCATTAGTCAAAGATAAAACCTTGGAGGAAAATAATAGAAATATTATTCAACTAGGTCTTGGACTCAGACTTGTTATTTCAATCATAGGTCCAAAGGTAGTAAGAAAATAAAATTCAATTCATATCCTATATAATTCCAAATCAATCCAATATATCAATTTAATCCAAAAAAAAAAGTTTACATTTTATTACAAATACATAATTATAGCACAAAATATATATCATGAAAATTTTGATTCTATTCAACTCAAAAAAAGATTTTTCTCAACCTAATCTCAATTTGGTCTTCATACCCCCTTTTTTTTAAATAGTTGGGTTTCAGAGTGATTTTGGTTTAATACTAATACAGACCCCTAGTTCTTCACAATGAGTCAGCTTATGCTCATGGATCATTTGTCACTTAGCAATTGAGGGTAAATATAATAAGGTTCAAAGCGTAGATTGAGTCAAATCAAACCATAATCTTATGGTATGGTCTAGTTTAAAGTATAAAAACTTACATTTTGGTTTATAATGTTTGAAAATAGTATGGTTATGGATTGAAAAATTAAATTAAGGTTTACAAACCACAAATGTGTATATATGTATATAATATCATCAAGTAGAATATCATTCAATATAATCTTAGCTAACTAATAAATATATTGTAAGTATATGTATTCAAAATGAACCATATGCTATAACAAGAATTTTCTCTTATATCTCTTAAAGTATTCATGTTTATTTTTATTTTTTTGTTTATATTATGATAATAGTTAGAGAGTTGGTTAAAAGATATTTCATGATTTACACATTACTTGAAATGTGATTATGTTCTATTTTTCTTGAAGTTGCAAACATGTCTTATATATAAAAAGATATGTATGCATGCAACCATATCTACATGAGTAAATAGTACTATGCTAGATATTACTATAAAAATAATATTTGTCATTATAATTTAGCATTGATTGTTCATTAGTATTATCTTATGTAAGAACTATAAAGTGATTTTACGTAGGATAATTAGTTTTTGATATCGAAAATGCATAAACCAATACCAAACTACAACGAACTATAAACCACTAATATAGGTTGGGTTAAGCTTGTTTGGAATTACTTATCAAAAGTAATTATCTATTATAATTACTTATTTTAGAAATTTTTTAGCCTAAAAATTTTCTAAAATAAGTATTTATCATAAATAACTAATTTTGATAAGTAGCTCCAAACATGGACTAATTGGACATGATTTAATTTGATTTAATTTTTGTTCAAGCCATAAAAATATAATTTTATTTAATTTTATTTGATATAAAAATTAGGCCAAACAAAATTGTGGTCATCTTGAGCAACACATGTGGTACTGGTATGTAGAGGTTTGCAAAAGTGAATATCTATATTTGTTCGGATATTTTTTTGATATCCATTTAGTATCCTTTAGACTAGATTATCGCTACCTAGATATTTAAAAATATTAACTAAATATAGACTAGATTCACATATATCTAATATATGTATGAAACTACAATTTTATCAATTTTGATAACTTTTGCTAGAATATTTTTTTAAAAAAGAAAAAAATTATATATTACCTAATATTTGTATTTATATTCATATAACCATTTTATTTTATTTAAAAAAAGATTACAATATTTTTATAAAATTTTAAATTATAAAAATAAATAAATTTAAAATTTTTAAATTATAAAATATAATATTATAATATATTATTAAAATAATTAATAAAATATTCTAAATATTAGATATTATTTGAAAAAAAATAAATCAAATAGTTGAAATATTATATTAAAATTTTCTAATGACCAACTTAACCCTCACCGACTTCAAAACAATTGTTATTTATTAACCCCCCCCCCCCCCCCCCCCGCGCCTTAGCAATCATGATTTCGTCATGTTCAATAGAAGGAGACCTTAAGTCAAAAGGTTGTAAGCTTATGGCACTTAATTTTAGTGTTCCAAGTTAGATATTATAAGAACCCATATTTTAAAAAATTATTTTTATCAAAATTGAATATTTTATAAGCATAATTTTGTTAAAATATTTAATTACTTTAATTTTGATTTGTTTTATGAATTTATCGACGATTTAAACTTCATATTAGAATTTAATTAATCGTTGTTGTTGCGGATAATTCTAGATAAATTTGTTCATAACCATAATTTTATTATATTCATATGATTTTTATTTTCATTTAAAAATATGTATTTCTTTTATTTCTCTTATTTTGATTTTTAATATATTAGATTCATTTTTTATTATAAATTCATTGTGATTATAACTTTTTTTAAGTTATATTTCATTCATGAAATAAGTTATTTAAATTATAAAAATAAATTTAAAACACTAATATTATTTTAATAATTTTTATCCAAAAAAATATTTTCGTCTTCGAATTTATTGTTTTTCTAAAGTCTTTAAGATCTTCGAAAAGTTTTAAATTAAAAGATTGTTTGTAACTTATTTATGATTTTCATTCCAAGTTTTTTTTCTTTTGTTTTACCCGTTTTTTTTTGCAAATGACCATTTTCAGAAATTATTTAAATTAATCCCGGTTTCTTAGAAGTTGATTTAAAATTTTTGATATGGTTTTAAATATTTTTTGAGGCCATACTATGTGTTTTCATAAATAATATAAATATTTGTGTTCGTTAGTATTTTCTCCCGAAAGCTTTTTTCAAAATTCTTTGAATAGCTTTTATATTGATTTTATACCTTCGGATCTTTACGAAATGATTTTTGCAAATGAGTTTTAGATAAAATCATCATTACTATTTTTGAATGTTCAATATTCTCATTTTTGTATATGTATTTGTAAAAAAAAGTTAGGAACCCCAACTGAACCCCCTTTTCGTTTTCTTCTCTCTAGCTATTTTCTTTCTCTTCTTTCTCTCTCTCCCGATCGTGTTTCTTCTTCTGCAAAACCAAGCCCAACACTTGACCTATCTCATCCCACTGCCTTCGTCGACCACCACTCTAGCCACTTGCAGCGCGACCAACACCACTAACGACACACAACAATAGTAGCCATAGTAAGGAGAAACGACAGTGAGCAACAAAGTACACCGCATAGTAGTAGGTCATGCCACTAAACCAATTAGCGTTTGGTCACCACAAGTTGAGCTAGTCTCTGAAAAGTGCTCTTCGACCTCCAGTTAAGCTTTCTCGGTCTTTACTCTTCCTGATTTGTTACTCTTTGTTTGGTAAAAATTTTTGGAAACCCTAACTTTTGTTTTGATTTAATTTTTATGATTTGGCTTATGATAAGTTAAATTGGTTGTTTAATTATGTATATATATGTTGTATGATTAACTTAGAGTAGTTAATTGAAGTGTATTCGATTTATTTTGTGAAAATTGTAATTTTGACCCAATTATGTCCAAATTTTTTGGATTTGTCCAATTAAGCTATTTTTGATAAATTGATTATACAATATGTTGTAAAATGTATCTAATTTCATATCTATATTGTCAATTTGAGAAATTTATGCGGAATTAATCGAAATTGGACTTCTAGGTCAAAATCTGACATGACGAAATTGGATTGCATAATTGAGTTGTTTCATCCAAGTGATTTTACAATATATTTTGAAACGTATTTAATTTTATGTTGTAAGTGTCAATTTGGGAAAATTATGTGAAATCGATTGGAGCTGAGTCTTTAGATCTAAACTCTTGCGTATCTAAATTGAATTGTATAATCAAGTTATTTAATTCCATTGATTATATAGTTTACATTTGAATACATCTAATTGCAATGTCGAATTGTCAATTTAAATATTTTAACAAAGAATTGATCGGATGAGCATCCCGAACTTAAAAACTCTAATTGTGCTAAATTGGATACTTCTTTTATTGGTTTTGATCAATTGATTATATAATATGTTATAAAATATGTCTGAATTTCTTAACATTCATTTTAAATCAATTAAGAAAATTTAATCGAATTGCATTTTTGGACCTAAAACCCTAGATTTCAAATAATATGAAATTGATCATTTGTATAGTTGTTTTTCTAAAATTAAATTGATAGAAATAGTTGAAATGGCCCTAATTGTATTCTAACACCTTTAATTGGGATTATTTAATTTGAATAGTCCAAGTTTGTGTCTTGGGATTTAAAATTCTAATATTGGGAAACAGTTATCTTAAATTAGCTACTCGTAAAATTATTTTGTTAAAACTTATTATCTAGATTTATCTAAAACTAGTTTAATTGTGTTTGAAAACTATCAATTTGAGGTAATTGAAGTTAATTATTTGGTTTTTACTTCGGGCATAAAACCCTTAATTTTCGGAGATGGTTTTATAAAAATGATTTGCTTATATTTCTTGTACCTAGTTGATTACTAGTTTTGATTTAAAATTATTTGAATTATATTTTTATGTTATTGGATAGGTTATTTGAAAATGGTTAGTTTGTCTCTTTGGTCATAAAACCTATTTAGTAAGTCATTTTCGATAAAATTAACTTATACTCTATTATCCTTTCCCTGACTTTCCATATCTATTTGAAATGTCCTAAGTGATATGTGTTGAACCCAATTTGGTTAATATTAATTTTAAACCTTAATAGAGCTAAGCTCATGAGTCTTAAGTCTCGAATACGTTTTTCAAGAAAAATCATCTGTGTCTCTCTTTGTTAACTAAATTATAATATTTGAATAGTTGATCGATAAGGTAGTTTCTAATCTAGTCTTAGGATTTCTATTGGCGATCTAGGAAAACATTATTGTGGATTTACTAGCTCTTGATATCTCTCTCTCTCTTTCTCAATTTGCTTAGTTAGCTTCGGATTTAGGTAAGTCGTTACTTACCTTTTTTATGACGGAATCTAGAATGTATACCTTCTTGAAGTTGATGGTGATGAGTATGCTTTATGATTATTTAAGTATGTCTAGCGTATATTATGATTTTGTGTGTCAATTCTTTGTATGTATGAGTTTATAACTTCAATGTGAACACATGTTAATACGCCTCTTGAAAATTGTATGTGTTTGAGTATGTGAAGGGTTGAGCATAATTATGTGGTTAACATGTTCAACTAATTGTGAAATGTTTGGTGATTTTAGAGTATGTTCTAAAGTGTCTAAATTGTAACCGATTTAGAAAATCGTATCCTTTTTTAGTATGGATTGAAATTGTATGACACTTTATGCTGGATTTTATACCTTGGAATTATTTGGCTTTAATGCCCCTATATTGGTTCGGCTTTAATGCCGACTAGAATCGATCAATTTTAATGCCACATGAATCAATTGGCTATAATGCTACCTGGAATTGATCAGTTTTAATGTCACTTGGATTGTTTCGGCTTTAATGCCACTTGGACTATATCAACTTTAATGCCTCTCAAAATTTATCAACTTTAATGCTACTTGGAATGGATATAATAATGAAAATTCATTGTGCTGATAGAAGTGATTTAAGTGTTGTTATATGAGCCTAATTTTATGGTTGGTTAAATATTTAAATAAAACATTAATCACTTAAAGTAAAAGATCTTAATTTGGGACTTATATCATTCGAGGTAGCTGTCCGAGTTAGGTTTGGTATTTACTTGGTATTATTTAAGTGTTTTTCTCTTTTTGTGATATTGGGTGAGTTATAAGGTCCGGAAAGACCTTCTTTTACTCTATAGGTGTCTCGATATATTTCAGCCCTATAGGAGGTATGCATACTTAAGTGATTAGGTATCCTATTTATCGGTAGTCTGATTACGTTTTTGTGTGGGCCAACTAGGGCTAGTATTATTCGAGTATTAGATTAGTTGTTATGATTTCTTTGAGTCTCCATTCTCAAAATAATATAATCAAATGGTTGTGATCACAATAATGAAATATAATAATTAATTATTCTCTTTCATTCATGGACTTTATATTTCATTATCCTATACATGTCTCTTGGTTGTCTTCCTTAAAATAATGCTACCATATAACACATGTTCATACTCAGTTATCACATGACCTATTATTTAAATCGCATGTAGCTCTTATGTGTAAAATGTTATCTTCTAGAATAGTTGTGTTACCTCAGCATGCGATCATGATTCCTTGTATGCTTGTACCCTATGTGTTTTCATGTCTAACCATGTATTTATAAGTATGAATCTATGAACACATGTTTCATCATATGTACCACATGTATAATTGAGCATGAGTTAATGATTGAGTGTAATTGTGTATGGATCATATGTATAATTAAGCATGAGTATTGTAAGCTAAAGATTACCATGTCTTATGTGTATCATGTTTCCTCCCATGATTTAGGTAGTTATGACTTACTCAATATTGGACCCGTATTGATACTACCTTGGTTAAATGAGTCTCACGACGATTCACTGGCAGTGGAGAGCAAACCTCTTATGTAGGCTTGAGATCGAATGTTATTGATGGTTTGAAGACTTGGACTTTGAGAGAGTAGGCAGCCATCAGTGTCATCTCTTTGGAATTTGTCTTTATTTACTTGTATTTACTTTTAG
The DNA here is from genome assembly GCA_030549775.1 of Tamarix chinensis. Lineage (NCBI taxonomy): Eukaryota > Viridiplantae > Streptophyta > Magnoliopsida > Caryophyllales > Tamaricaceae > Tamarix > Tamarix chinensis. The sequence continues at coordinate 12,430,666 of CM060176.1, forward strand.
AAAAATTTTAAGTGTTATATTAAAAATTTAATGGTGTTGTAATCAAATTTTGATTTGCCATTACTTTACTTAGGTTTTAAAAATTTAGGGTTATTTCACAGGTTTTTGTTCTTTGATTAGCGGTGATTTTGTTTGGTAGAAATATTTGATTCCCATCTACCATTGGATATCTCCTTGTAGGAGTTTATCCTCATGGTATAGATGTTGTTTGAATTTTATTCGGACAACCTTACATCTGACATGAGATAGATGATGAACATTTATCTTATGTTAGGTGTAGCGGTAACATTCCCCATTTTCCATCTTAGCTTCCGCATATTTTTCTTTTAAGCAAATTTTTTAAGGAGTGAATTGTAGGGGCGTTACAGATATATCTTATAATGTGTATTTAAAATATATCATAGTCATATCATTAAAAATTAAAATATTATATATCACACCTAGATTTTTATTGGATTGGTATTTTTGGCTTTTTTTAGATTGAAATTTAATTAAATTTCGGTTAAGTTTATGGCAAGTAACTTCGATTAATATTTTTTCTTTTTTGATTTAATATTTATTTAAATTTTAGTTGATATTTTAACTTCTTTAGATTGATGTTTATTTAAGTTTTCTTTATTAATATGCTTATTATAATAATGATATTTATAATAATAAAAATAATTACGATAATTTTTTAATATAACTATAATTGTCATAACCGAATAATATAATTATATTTAGACTTATTATAATTTAAAACTAAAATATTATTGTATTTATTATGTGCTTTACTATAGTACCTGTTTTAAAATATTATTATATTTATTATATGTTTTACTATAGTACCTTACAATGTACAACCAAATGCATAATATCTGTATTGAATAATGAGCAACGAAACTATAGCAATCAGATAAAAATCAATGAATTGATCACTCCGGCCCGATAGTCGCGATTTCAAGGAATATGCGGAGAAGATGCCTAATGCTCTCTTCCACTAGTTTTGTCAATGGATAAAACAAAATAAAATAATAATTAATAAAAGTTAAAATGTATAATTTTCTCTTTTGCAGTGCAAAGGTGATCCATCCAGTCTCTGATTGATGTAACTTTCAACTGGTAATAAAGTCTTAGATCGAAATTTTCTTTCTTGATAACGGTACACTTTTATAATGAGTTGTGGATTCGTTCTTAAGAGTTTGCCACGAATAATAGAAAAAAAGGTCCTAACATTTAAGCAAAGAAGCATATTCCAAGTTTGATTGGTAAGTTAATTGAGTTTAACCATTAATATATATATATATATATAATTTTAATAGATATATAATTTTAATAGTTAATATAATCTACGATAATATTGCATACCATATGAAAGAGATGCAAACCAAAATCTAAGATACCTCATATTTGATATTAACCAATGAAACAAGCTTGTTCTAACTAGTGTTGCACTCTATGGTTGGATGAAACTAAATAAAAACAGATGAGAACTAGAGGTAGAGACAGTGAGAATAGGTTGGTGGGATTCAAACCAAGGTTCAAGCCGGGGTTTAAGTTAATGTGGAGAAGGTTAGGAAGAGTTAAGAATAAAGGAAAATCGAAGAGGAGCAAAGATAAAACAAAAACAGAGCAAAGCAGGCAAAACAAAGGTGAATGCTAGGGGGCTGTGTTGGCCAAACACAAGGCCGTATTGCTGAACATAGGCCATGTCAACTCCCAGTTTTTTCGGCAGGGTGATTTTTTCGTTTGATCTTTGTATCTTTTCATAAGGAACAATTTAAGGCATTATGATCAGTTTTAGGTATTTTCTAAGACTATATAATGACACTTTTGTATAGAGTCGTCATTTATGCATGTGAGAAAAATCACGTAGGATGTGAGAGACAAGAATAGAGGGCAAAGTCTTGCTGGTTTAGATTTAGATATTAGAGCTTGGAAATTTTTAAATCGTAATGGGGTTCTATAGTTGAATGGATTAATTAATAGGGTTGTTCTTGACAATCTTTTTGAGGAAAAAAAATGAAGCAGAATATTCTTGAATTTTTATTAGTTCCATAGATCGTAATAGCATTTAATTTTTACAATTTTAATTCTTGAATATATTATTCATAATTCTTATTTATTATCACCAAATTTACCGACAAAATAGTATCAAAGCCAACATTCATGTCAAATATTTATTTGTGGGTTTAAGTTAGATTGAAGATGAACAAGATCTTGAGAGGAGGAAAGTTTATGATGGAATTGTTTGACGGAAAAAATAATTTTGTGTTATGGTAAAATATGATCAATGATGTTATTATCCAACAAGGATGAGACACAACCCTAGTGGATAAGAAACTAGAAGATGTAGATGCCGCCAAATAGGAGGATATAAAGTTGTGTGCAACGAGTACGATGTAATTGACCATTGCTCTAAAAATCAATTACGTCATTCTTAAGGTGACGAGTTCAAAAGAATTATGAAATAAACTAGTAAAGATGTATGCATCAAAGTAGATGGAGACTTAGGTGTTTCTGAAGAAGGATTTATTATCGCTCAAGATGTTAGAAGAAGGGAATATGTAAGATCATTTGAATGTATTCAATGGATTGATCACACAGTTGAAGAGTTAAGATGAATTCTTTAAGGATGAGGATTAGACAGTTTTGCGCCTGGCTTCTCTCATGAAGAGGTTTAGTTCTTGGGTGACTAGCATGCTGATAAGGAAGAAGCTTTTTTTTTTCGAGAGGAAATAGTGATGGTTTTGCTTGAGGTAAAAAAAATAAAAAAAAAATTGGCAAGATAGGACAACGGGCCTATGAGCAATGGGAATTGGTCATCACGGGTTGTGCCAACCCCTAGTTTACTTCATGGCATGATTTTTTCATCCAATTTTTTCTAAGGTTAGTTTAAGGCCTCCTAGCTGGTTTTAGGCCTTTTCTAAGGTTATATAAATACTCATTTATATAAAGGCACAGTACATGAATATGAGAAAAATCACACAAGCGTGAGAGATAAGAATTCAAGGTAAATTTTTGTGGGTTTAGATCTTGAGATTAGATATAGACAGATTTTAATTGAGCACGACTTTTTCTAATTGAGTGAATTAATTAAGAGAGATTTTTTTTATTATAATCTTTAGGGAAAAAAACACAAGAAGAATGATTTTAAATTTGTATTACTTTTGAGGATTATAATAAAATTTAAATGTTATAATTTAGTTCTGGAATATATTCTACCTAGTTCTCGTTCATTATTATGAATATCCTCCAGCATAGGTAAAAAGTGGCTCTTATTAAACAGTACGAGAAAACAAAATTATAGAAGTGCACTGATAAGAGATGAGATCCTTGTTTATCTTAGTAGCTAGGTAGCTTATAGGTAGGCCTAACCTAAAATTTAGGGTTTTAGATGAAACTCTTATAGTAGATTGATGATTCACAACAAGGGTTTTGATGACGAACGTAATAGAATCAAGTAGGGATCGAGGTTCAAATATGCATTATATCACCATCTCATGGGTGAATTCTACGTACGTCATCTTATCTATTCTACCAAGTTTTGCACTCCATTAGTTTAATTATGCAGGCAAGTGCGATTATTAGATTGCGTTATATGATGAGCGGTAAGCGTATGATGATACAAAGGAACCCACTTTTAAGTTGTAGTTGCATGCGAAGCCTCATTAGACTACCACTCACTTTGCTACTTGTGCATTATTATACAATTAATTTAAAAAATACGCGATAAATATATAAATTGGTTGGTGTAGTTATGCGTACTAAATATTTTTCTTTGTAATTTCTTAATCATAACTCGTAAGATTATTGGTAGCAATTCTTTTATAATTTTAATACGCATTAAGTCTTTGTCGACTTTGCCACATAATCTTCGAAATTTATTTCGATCAAAATTTTCCTGACAGATACGCAAGTTGTCGCAGAAATTATAACTATCTCATTCTCACCTTTGGACTCTTCTGGTGGCTATTAACTTAACAATACAAGTGGCGGAGGGTTTCTCCTTCCTCGAGAAAGTTTTGAGCGGTACCAAACGTCCGGCAGTGGCCCGCCTTTTTTGACGACTTCAATTTTCCACGGACAAAACTTCGGCTTCGGACAAAGATGGCAAATAATTAATCAGAGGAAAGAGCGAGTACAAGATAAATATCATCATTTTTTTTTCTTTCCGCACAATTTTGTCACTAGAAAGCGACTCGCCGACGAATCAAAGAGTTATTTTCAAATATGATAAAAACTCAACGTTCGGTAAGTTTGTATTTTTTGATATCATTTATTTATTTATTACTTATTCCGTTTTTCGGAGATTTTTTTAGTAATTTTTATATAATTTTATGAAGTAATAAATATACTTCAATAATGTTCGATCGGTAGGGTGGTGAAATAGATAAAAAAAAAACTATCCTCTTATTTTATATATCTTATATAAAATATTTAAAATTAAATATTATTTTTTAAATAAATATTCATTTTAGATATTAATTTGATGTAAAATATATATTTTATTAAAAAATATTTTTTAATTCTAAAATACTTGGTATCAAATTTTTTTTTAGCAATTTATACTCTATTTTAGAATGATATATAATAATTATATCCTTAATTGAAAAGTAATATGATAATTAATGTATAAAATAAAGAAAGAGAAAAGTAGGGTCAAAAAGGAAAAAAAAACCATTAACTTTTCTAAAAGAAATTATTTATAAAAAAAATTTGAGTTAGAAATACTTTCTTTTATAAACGGATGAAGTATTATTTTATTTTATTTTTCTATATTATTTTTATAATTCTATTACCTATATTACATTTTAGTACATTATACATAGGTTTTAGTTCAGAAGTATATGTTGGCTCTAAGATTATGTGACAAACATAAGGCCTCCATATTTATGAATACGGACCATGTTGTTCACATAATACTTTTGGTTGAATTTGGGGCAAATGCTTAGAGTAAAGAAATAAATATAGGGCCTCGTATTTTCTAAACACTAACCGCTTTCTTCTACAAAACAAGTCCTGTATGATTTTATCTGATATAAAAGAGTTGTGATAAAACCTTAGTCATCAAATCGAACATGCAAATCTTCTTCTCCTCTATTGTGTTCTCTTTGTTTTAGAAAATTGCTAAATGTGTGATTTGTTTAATCCTCTTATAAGTACACAATTGTATGAATAAATATCTTTAATTTTTCTCTTATTGTTATGTATTGTGATTGAATTATCAATTGATTCGATTGTCTTGGTAGTTCCGATAATTTTTCAAGTCTAGTTTTATTATACTTCAATGGACGTTATTCTACAGCAATTATTGATATTATAAATGATTAATAGTAAATGTTAATATTATTTATTATGAATATAATAATAATAATAATAATTATTATTATTATTATTATTATTATTATTAACAATGAATATTTTTATTATTAATTAATAATATTTTTAAGATTAAATATTAAATATTTATTAAATATTATTATTTATGAAGATTAACTATTATTATTCATAAGTATTATTATTGGTTAATATGTTTTATTAACATTAAATCTATAAAATTAAAATATTATATGAATATACCTTATTAAAATAAAGAACACGTAAAATTATCAATACCTATAAGTCCATTTCAGATTAGATAAATTATCAAACACGCTATTTACTTCAACAGCTTTCGCTTATAAATAATATCGATCTATCAAATACTATTATAAAGATGTCATTATTGTTTCATAAATATTATTACTTAAAATATATTATTGTTTAAAATTATATCATATTGAAATTAAGTTTACTAAACGGGCCCTCGGTATAATGAAGGCATATATATGTTGATTAGGGTTGTGCAGAAAAATCGGAATCCGAAAAATAGATCTGATATCTGAAAAAACCGATATGAAATTTTGGATATCAGATCCGGTTTTGGAAAATCGGAGCAGATATCCAATCCAATTTTTTAGTGGATAATCCGATCCGCAAAAAATATCTAGTTTTAAGACTAAGTCAGTTATATTTAGGCATAATTTAATTTATAATCTGATTTTTTTTCTTTCAATTTTTAAGTTTGGATCATTTTTTTTACTATAGTACATAAGTCCAAAAATAATTTACTAAACTAAAGTTTAAAATAAACATTCACACTCTACAAACAATCAAATAGGTCACGACCCACACACACACAAGCACCCAGACCAGAAAAAAAAAACTCCTAAATTTGTTGAGCATCTTAACTTAGGTCGTTGCACAGTTCTAGAGTGTCATTGTTCATAAATCTTGATCGCTAATTTTTGTAGATATGATTAATCATGTATTATATCTTTTTGTATGTAGGTTGAATAATTAAATAAGTGTTTCTCCAGAAAAAAAAATTAGTTATAGATTATATATGTAAATTTAATAATCGGATATTTTATTTCAATAATCGGATATATTCAAAATTCGATCCTATATTTTGGATATTCGATGTTTCGGATATCGGGTGTATTCGGATACGGATTCGGATATAGAATATCAAATATCCGATCAGATCAGATATCAAAAAAAAATATCCGTTCGAATATGGATATTCGACAATGCACACCCTACATGAGGGTCGGTAACGAGAAAGTATATACGCCCACAAGAGCGTAGCCTAACGGTTGAGGCATAGTTAGTTGGTGTAAGAGGTCCTAGATTCGAATTTTATGGTAGCCGCATCGTGAGAGTTTCAACCCTCCAATGTGGAAGTGACTCCTTGTGGACAATATGAACACTGAACCGTTATGTTCTTAATCGTTGGGTCACCGTGATTTATCTTTTTTCAATTAAGGCCGTCGGACAGACAGATTGAAAATTCTGGGGGCGAGGATTTCACCTTTTGGTGTAAGAGATAGTATATACGAGCCCAAAGCATATATTTAGAAAGATAAGATATTAGATTTTTAGTAGACTGCGGCCCACCCACCCAATGACAAGAATCCCACTCCGACCTACCCGAGCAACTCGTTCGTAAGATATGTTTGAATGGAGAGGACGGGAGAGGACCCATCAAATCGCAGATGTTTCACATCAATTCCTACTTAACTTAAACGATCTGTGGACTCAATTCATATGACACGTTGAAATAAATACCTTTTAAGTTTTTGGTTTTCTTTTTGTTTTTGTAATATATATATATGTTGTGGACAAATCAGCCCCACACCTCCAATTTCCTGCATGTTTTGTCGTCTCATAAAAAACCCCACGGTCCGGCCTACATGACTTGGAACCGTGGGTGAAGGCCAACCAATCATGATATGAAAAGTATGGTCCGAATTCGCTTTGATCGGCCGAGTAGAATTGATCGTTTTCCTTTCGTATCAACGGACACCGAATTCCCCAAGGTACTCTACCACCCCCACCCCGTCCCTACAACCACCGACGCCGCCCGTCCGATCTCTACCGCTTCTTGTATCCGACGTTGATGCCTTAAACCTCGTCCCAGTTGGCCTCACCGTATCAGACCCCGAGGGAAATCTTAATAAGTTTAGTAAATTAAAAAAAAAAAACTACACAATCCGGTTACCGGGTAGAAGAAACTAACATGGCGGGAAGACTTGTCCACAATAAAACGTCTGGAATACGCCGAACTAACTTGTATATAAATAAAGGCAGAGATTATAAACTACACAGATCATGAAAATGTTTCCCAAAGGGAAATCAGAGTATTTGAAGGATCCGCACAAACTTTCAACATTTAGGACCAAAAGCTTTCATTTGACCTCAAATCCAAACAATAGCTACGCGAGCTGAATTTCTAATCGCCCAGGATCTTCATCTTGCCAGGTCAGTATATCTGGTGGATCATCCTTCAATCAACGAGTTATGAACTCTTTTTGGGTTTATTATTATTATTATTATTTAAACGCTTTAGGAAAGATATATCTACTAATTATAAATTTGATTCACTATGACTAATTTTTTTCCCTAACGTGTATTTTTTTAATACATATTATGTCAATTTTCACATTTAACATTTCCCTTATACTCTTTTGACTAATTATAATATATTTTTTTTTATTTCAACAGTTTGCAGTAAGGAAAAATAAATTATACAAGATTAAGAGTTGTACATTTTGGAGTAACTCATTGCTTTATTTATTATTATTTTAATACGTTCAATGAGTCACAACTAGTCCCTGAACGCATTCATCCAAATGAGCAAACTACTATTCCATCTACACATTTTCAAACAAGCCGGCCTTGTATGTTAGGTAAAGCTTTACTTTATTACGTGCTTTAAAGCAAGCATTATCATTTAGCAAAAGAGAAAGACACGCGTCATCTACGTGAAAGTGGCATCGTCGCGTTGAGGCTCATCGGTACTTAATATTCGTTAAGTGTCTAGCCCTCTAAAAAATAATTAATATATTATATTTCAGTTAGAAGATGTTTAAGTTTTTTTTTTAATGATAATCGTACATCTAACTAGCCGTCGGGGTGAATATTTTGGATACCAATACTTGGCCAGTTTTATATAGAAAATAAATTTTTACTTTACGAAAAATAAATTTTTAAAGTGACATTCTATCTATTGATTATAGTTGTCGAAACAAAGAGTTTTTTTTTAGCTCAATCCAGTCGTTCGGTAATTTTGGCCAAACCTCATTCACACCCATCGGCAATAATTACTGAAGCCTCTTTTTTTTTTTTGCTTAGATCTAATCCAATGGACAATGTCGCCGAACTCCAACCTAGCTATGGGCAATAATCGCCGAAGCTCCCCATTTTTTTTCTCGACCCACTCCTTCGACAATTTTCGCCGAACTCCGTTCATCCCCATCGGCAATAATTACCGAACCCCCTCCCTTTTTTTGGGCTCCCAACGAGGTGAACTCCAACCCAGCTATCGACACTAATTGCCGAAGTCCTTTTTTTTCATTCTATATCTAGAATTATAAGAATAAAATTTAGAATTATGAAACAAAATTTCATAATATGATTTTTATCTATAATTAAAAAAAATTCATGATCTAAATCTATAATATAAATGCTATGTAAAAAAATTAAATTCACATATTTACAATTAAATATAAAAAAATTAAATAAATAACTTTAATTAAATTTATAAATTTATATATATTATAGTAAGAGAAAAAAATTATTAATAAAAAATATTAATTACTTACTTTATTGGAGAGACTCTCTTGTGTTGTAGGGAGAAGAGAGAAGGGAGAGCTACACAAAATTTTATTCCGAAGTAGAGAGAAGAGAGAAAGAAAAGAGAAAGAGATTTTAAATTAAACTATCGGTAGGGGTAACATATTAAAAAAAACAAAATTATTATTTTCTATGTAGTAAAAAGATGTTTTTCAAATAACAACTGCACAATACTTTTAGAGTTTTCTTAAATAAGTTATAAGATATTGAGACTCATTTATATATTTAATAATATGAGGTTCTATCCGAGTTTCAAATCCTTAAAACAGATAAATCCACTAATTTTCAACACAGTAAAGGCTCTTTTTGGTAATTACGGGATATTTGATAGTAATTAATGGATTATATTAGTAGTTGGCTAATTGTAAATTGTATTAGTTGATGGAATTATTAGATAATATTAGTTATTTATATAAAAATATTTGATAATATTTATTAATGACGATATTTATTAACATATTAAAAGAATGAATAATTTTAAATTTAATTAATCTAAAATGTTCTTATTTTATTATTTTTTTTTAAAAAAGTATTCTAATATGCTAACGTAAAAAATTATTCACCAAACGCTAAGATTATAATTTTAATATAATAAAACCTTTAATTTATATTAAAATTACTAAAGGTTATTCAAACCACTTATTACCAACATAGACTTTGACTAGGATTGAAAAAGCTGCTCCAGCTGACTTTCAGTTGGTGACCTTTGCAATTAATTATTTATATTTATCAAAACACTAATATTAAAATTATATATATATAATTCTAAAAGATATGGTATGGGGTCAAAATACTTGCTTGAACTAAGCCTTTATCTTATCACGAGTTAGAATATGGGCAATACTAATTAAGTTGATTCTAGGTGTATAATTCTCACTTTCATATGGTTATTTTAAATATGAAAAAAAGATAGCGAGAATATTAAAAAAAAGGTTTTAAATTCTAAAATTAATAATTGGTTCAAATAAAAAGTGCACCTCAAAGTTTTATTAGAATTTTTTAAGACACGGTGAAACAAATAATAATTTTTCAATCAATAAATCGTGATGGATGATTTTATTTTATTCCAACACGTTGATAATGAATTAAATTTAGATCATCTGTCGGATCAACATCGAAAATTATTTATAGTATATAGAGACTTATTCAACTCCGATCTATTAAATTTAAAAGTTTAGATTAGATTTATAGATAGACAAGTCTTAAATAAATTAGGTTTTTTTTTTTAAAAAAAAAAGTAAATGATTTATATAAATATTAATATATTTATGTGTTATATAATATAATATGTATTTTTATTTTATTTATAGAAATTTTGCGAAGACAACTTGCACCGTAAATATATAACAATAATACTGACAGAGAAAGAGAAAATTTTAAACCAAAAATATCTAATATTTAAGAGCTAACGTTTAGTACTAGACCAAACATTATCGGTCGCATCAGTGTCTCTATAGGTGTGCACACTTGGACATTCGAGCTTCCTACTTCGAATCTAAAAGACTTTGGAGGCAACCTTTCGGAACACGATACACGTCCTCCGTTGCGTCATATAGTCTGACAAAATCACAATGTGCCCAAAAGCTAGGGACCCCTTCTCCCTCGTAGCTTTGACTCCAGCGTACCCCCAAATGGCGACGGTGAGGGGTTTCGGTTCCAGCCAAAGGCTAATTATTAATTATCACGACCTTTGAATAATCCAAGACGTCCTGCTCCATTGTTCCCCTACGATCTCTATCACTTCTCGAATTGTCAGTCCATGCATTCACATCCCCGCATTATACTCCTTCTCCGTCCATTCCACGTATTAATTATTTACCAAATTCTAAGATTTGAAAGTAAGGTTAACAGAAATTTGACTTTATTAAACGTATATCTTTTATGTGTTTCTCAAGTATTTTTTTTACATAATTATCTTAGATAAATTGCATTTGAATTCCTCATGATTAAATATTTTATTGGTATTTATTTTTTATTTTTCTAGTTCCACTTAATCTCTTTTACATTTTAATTTATATTCATTTGAATGCCTAAATGAGTATCTAAATAAAATTAAAAAATTTATTTATTTTCGCTTTAAATGATATATCTTAAGAATCAATCATGTGTATTCAATATTAGGGTTGTTCACGGTTCAAATATCCGATATTTTGGATATTTGATTGTCAGATATTTGAAATTTCGGATATCTAAAAATGATATTTGATATTTGATTTGAAACTTCGGATATCCGGAAGATCGGATATTTGAATTTTCGAATCGGATATCATCGGATATCAAATATAACCGATATTATCCGAATACAATTTCAAATATAAAAAAATTACCAAATGACAAATATTTTTTTTTTTTGACAATTGGGGATTACATCCAACAACAAAGCAATAAGAACCCCTAATGAAACAAAACCTTACAGAAAAACTTGGACATTATGGACCACCTCATCTATTCTATAAGGGAAATTGGCTCTCCTATGCTTGATCCAGAACCCAATTCTTTGTTTAATAAGTAACGCCATCCAAATACTGCAGATTTGGGTATTATCGAAGATAGCTTTATTTCTGAATTCCCAAATCATCCCTATTATGGCAAAGAAAGCTGAAGACCATATTTTCCCCTGTAAACTCTTCTCCTTACCTCCTAACCAAACTTCAGCAGTTTCTTCAGTAGATCTCGGCATCACCCAAGTCCTTCTAAGCCAAGCACAAATCTCATACCATAACTTCCCTGTTACACTACAATGGAGAAAAACATGATCTACTGATTCTTGGGCATCCTTGCAAAACGGGCAACCTGTATCACTAACATTGCCAATCCGAAGTCTGCTCAATCTATCTCTCGTGTTGAGTCTTTGTTGTATCGCGAACCATGTGATCAACTCAATTCTCGGTGGTGCCAACCCACACCACACCCAGCTACAAACATTTTTATTCAAGTTCTCCCCCTGCGCCTTTTGATATGAAGCTTCACAATAGGACTTGACCGAGAAAATGCCCGTTGGATCATATCCCCAGCTGACACCATCCTGTCTCCCCCTATGTAATTTAATCTGATTGACCAAATGCTCCATTTGTTCCCTTTGTCTTTCCTCCCAATCGAACAAGTGCCTCCTCCACAGAAACTGCCAGTGCCATTGATCTCCATCCCACGAACCCATATCAGCAATATTAGCGCCCTTCTGATCAGATATCATAAACAGTCTCGGGAATATAGATTTTAACGGACCAGGCTCCGTCCATCTATCACTCCAAAACCTGACTCTACTACCCTCTCCAATAATGATCTTCAAACCAGAGCTAAGAGTGGAATCAGTCCCGCCGGCTCTCACAATGTCCACCCAAGGTGACCAACCCCTCTTCTTTTCTGGAGTCTGTAAGGTGCCAAAGCTGTCATCCGAATAAATAGATTGGATAACCCTTTTCCATGATGCTCCCTCCATCGTAAAGAACCTCCACCACCATTTAAATAAAAAAGCGTTGTTCTTCATGGTTAGGTCCCCGACGCCCAAACCCCCTAGACCCTTTGGTCTCTGTACTACCTTCCAGCTAATCAATGGTAACATCCTTCTGTTTCCACAACCACTCCAGAAGAACTGCCTTTGAATCGTAATAATTTCCTTGACTACTCCTTTAGGGATCCTAAACAGGCTCATAAAATACCCCGGTAGACTGTTTAAAACACTTTTGATTAGAACCAGCCTCTCTGCTCTTGAGAGAAGTTTTGATTTCCATCCTGCTAATCTTTGTCTGATCTTCTCCACCACCGGTTTCCACACCTGATCGCTGCTAGCATTAGCTCCCAAAGGTAATCCAAGGTAAGAAGTTGGTAAATTACTGATCCTGCAATTCATAATCTCTGCTGCCTCCTTCAGAAACTGTGAATCCACCCCCAGCCTTATCATTTCCGATTTTTTGTAATTCACACTCAACCCTGACACTAAGTAAAAGCAGTCAAGCAGCCTCCTCCAATTTCTGATATTCTCATGCGACGTCTCACAAAAGATCATAGTATCATCGGCGAACTGAAGGTGGGTGACCTCACAATTATCATTCCCCACTTTCAGCCCACGGATCAACCCTTTATTCATGCCTCTTCTAATAAGTTGATTGAACGCCTCCACAGACAAGACAAACAAGAACGGTGACATGGGATCCCCCTGTATGAGCCCCCTCTTCATCTTGAAAGGCACAGTCGATGACCCATTAATAAGAACGGAGATACTAGCCGTTGAAATACATTCCTTTATCCAACCTCTCCAGATGCTTCCAAAACCCATGATGCCCATGATTTTATCCACAAAGTCCCACCGAATACTGTCATAAGCCTTTTGGAAGTCTAGCTTTACCAAAATCCCAATCGCTCCCCTTTTCTTCCTAACCCATTGGACAACCTCATTTGCTACCAGAACCCCATCCATAATGCTTCTTCCCTCTATGAAGGCTGACTGAGAGTCACTCACCAAACTGCCCACAACTTGTTTCAATCTGTGTGCCAGGATCTTCGCAATGACCTTATAGATACATCCAACCAAGCTGATAGGCCTGAACTGGTTGGTTTCCTCTGGTTTTTCGACTTTAGGGATCAGCGTAATTAGAGTAGTGTTTACCCCTTTTGGCATTCTACTAGTCAGAAAAAACTCTTAAGACCGAATCCGTGAATTTTTCCCCGATGACTCCCCACATTTTTCGGATGAAGCCCATATGGTACCCGTCATACCCTGGATCTTTTAGAGGTGCACAATCCCACACTGCTTTCTTGACTTCCTCCCTCCCAGGGATTTTGTCCAAATCACTACTCTGCTCTTCTGATATCTTACAGAAACCCTCTTCCGAGATACTCATATCCGGCAAATCCACACTGCTATACAGGCCTTTAAAATAATCCACGATCACCTGCTTGATTTTTGTAGGATCTGTAATCGTTCTGCCCCTCTCTATTAATCTGCTTATCCTAGCCTTCTTCTTCCTAATAGATGCCACTGTATGAAAGAATTTTGTGTTCATATCCCGTTCCTTGAACCCTCTAATCTTCGCGATCTGCATCCAATACGCTTCTCTTCTCTTGTGCCATTTCCATAGTTGACTTTCCAGGGCAACTCTTCTCGCGATCTTCTCTTCATCACCATCTGCGGTCGCATCCGGATCTCCCAACTTTGTCAATTCTGAATCAAGCTGTTTATTTTTGTATCAATATCCCCGAATACGTCTCTGTTCCAGGCTTTTAACGGGCCCTTCATTATCTTCAGATTATCTTGACATGATCCCCCTTCAAGCTTGGCCCAGCATTCTGTCACAAAACTTCGGAACTTAGGGTGAGAAAACCACATATCCCAGGATCTAAACGGCTTCGGCCCGTCATCCCCAATCCTGACAGACAAACGAATCGGAGTATGGTCCGACAACGATCGCTCCAAAGCCGTGCTAACTAAATCTGGAAAAGCAGATAACCAAGCTGGATCAATCGGGAAACGGTCAAGGAGGCTGGCATAATCGGCTCTCATCCATGAATACTTCACGTTAGCGGGTGGTAAATCAATGAGGCCCAACCCTTCAATCCAGTTATTGAAGAACCTGACGCTGTTAGCTTCCACCCTACCCCCTTTTCTCTCATTCTGGTGCCGAACTTCATTAAAATCCCCCATCACCAAAAGTGTCCTATTACAACTTTGTCCCACAACCCACAATTCTTGCCATAAGTCCTTCCTATTTCTAGGATCCGGGTAACCATACACAAGTAACACCGCACAATCAAACTGTGTCGGCCCTAGCCCTCCTTCTATGAGGATCCATCTAGTACCCCTCTTGATATTTTTGACCCCAAATCGCTGAGAATCCCAGCCCAATATCAATCCCCCACTCCTTCCTTGAGCTGGTGAATCACTCCATTCAATCCCCCCATTCCTCCACACCGTCTCCTTCCAACTATCTGGTACTACGTGATGTTTTGTTTCGACTAATCCACAGATCCACGGTCTCTCTTTCGTAATCATTGCTTGAATACACGATAGTTTGCCCACGACACCGATTCCCCTAACGTTCCAACTTACAATTATCATAAAACCCAATACCGCTATACCCCAACCTTCCCGTCTCCCTTTACCTTACCTTCTTTTTCGCTTTTCTTTGACTCCTTCTCAACCCCTCAATTTTTTCTAGACATTTTCTTTCTTCTTTAGATGATATACCTATCTCTAACCCAACTTTCCAAGTAGCCCTCGCTTCCTCCCTATCTTCCACTTCCTCTTCCACCCGTCTCTCTTCAAGCATATTACCCACCAAGGCCACCTCCTCATCTAATGCTACCCTTGGAAAATCTTCATCATCTCCTTCAAAACCCGGTGGTATGCTTAGGCTCATATGTGATGATACTTCCTTCCCATACTCTTTATGCTTCGAAAGCTCCTCCTCCCGAGCTGCATATTTAGCCTTCCTCAACTTTTCCTGCCACGTTCTAGCTGCGATAAGACTCCTCTCCCCCTCCAAATCTTGACCAAGGCAGACTAATCTGGTATTGGAGCTGTCGGTGGATGCATCCCCAGACCTGTCCACGCAGCCCCTAACCAATGGTTCCTCCACACGCTCTTTGCCGACAGCCGCTGCTTCCCCAAGAGAAAAGTCTGCTTCCCTCGATAGACTGTCAACCTTAGCCTCTTCGACTCCTGCCCTTTCTCTGCCACAGATGTCTTTAATTAATTCTCCCTCCCCCCAATGCTTCGTGCGTATCCTTCCGTCGCTTGGCTTCGCATTTAAGGCCACGCCTGCCTCTTCGACTTCCCGCCTAGATGCCAGCACCCTCACACTTCTGCAACTGGACCGTTGAGCTTCCTCTTTTGTGCCGATCGATCTTCCCCCACTCGAACCTCCTGCTTCCCCGGACGATGAGGAAGCCGGCCGGAGTTCCTTTTGGTTCCGTTTTCCCTGCTGCCACGGTATGTAATTTTGGCCTATCTCTTTCGCCACCACTACCACTTCTTTCCCGTCGATATCCAGTAGGATTTTATCCCTAATTTCCTCCAGACTTTTAGTGTCAATCAACACTCTCGTGGCTTCCATACAGTCCCCGTAATCATGAAGCTCTTCCCAAAAAATCCACCTCCCCCATGGTTCTGCCATTTTCTTGATGGAATCATGGTTCCAAGCCAGCGCCGGAATGCCCCTAAGTTCCACCCAAGTTCTCCTCACCACACAGTTATCATCAGCTTCCCAGTTTCGAACCACCGGGAATGAATCCCACAGCATACTATCCTCCTGCAAAGCTTTATCCTTTTCTTCTATAGATTCAAAGGTGAGTAAGAATTTATACCTGCCAAGGCTCCTTACTCTGCAGATGGTACTCCAAGAACACATGAGGCGTTGTGTGACTAGCTCCGGCAGCAATGGTTGCATGGATTCCACGACAACGCTCCTCTTCAGCCATTCCATGTCCTTTGCGGTCGTCTGAATTTTTATACATCTCAACTTCTCCTTTCGATGATGATTCGACGAACCTTCACCCCCTGTAACCTCAGCATAGGTTCGCTCATCCCGCTCAGCAACTTGTCCTCTAAATATACCTGTGTGAATGTTGATCTTCTCTCCCGCAGGTCTGTATTTCTGTGCGTCTTGCGTGTTGCCTACGTACCTCCCAAATCTTGCCATCTTCACGTGCAACTTTATGCCATGCAGTAGGACATGGTCGAATTTCCTTACTGCCGCCCATGCATCTTCCTCGTCGCCGTATCGCACAAACCCGAAATGGAGGCTTGATGCTCTTCTTACCTTCCGGCTGATGAAAACGTCTTTCACGTCTCCAGTCTCACCAAACAGATCCCTTACCTCCTTTTCCTTTACCTCTTTCCCTAGGTTATCAACAAACACTGAGAACCATCCCTTCTCCTTCTGCAAATTATTTCCCCGGCTGGTAGCATTATTCCCATTCTCCAATCTATGATAAGTGTGATACCTTCTCGTATCAAGGTAGTTTGCTGTATGTTGATGTCGAATCGGGGGGTTGGATGGATGGTTGGCTAAGTATTTTATGTTGGTGTTGGACGGGTACATTTTTAGGGGTTGATCTGGATAATATATCTAGAAGAAGAAGCTAATTACAGGAAACTATCAGCAATCCGAACCAAATGACAAATATATTTCATATTATCTGATTTGTTGAGCGAATGCTGAGCAAATATCCGATTCACTTAGCAAATATCCGACTTACTCAACAAATATCCAATGTTAAAACTAAAATAAGAAAGGAGTGGATGTAGTCTATCGGTATGCAGAGTATTTTTATTTTTATTTTTATAAATATCTAAAAAGGGATTGTATTAAAAATATAATTTCAATTAAATTAAATTTTTCCTCAAATAATAAATAAAGTAAGTAAAAATTATACACAAACACATATAAATTTATTTATATACAATTATATATAAAATAAAAAATTATAAAAAAATGTATAAATATTTTTCTTCGGATCGGATATTATTTGTATTTGTCGGATCGAATATTTGGTTTGTTTGACTTTTCGTTGACCGGATCGAATATTTGATTTGAAAAAAAAAATCGGATCGGTTATTTATTTTTTCGGATCGAATCGCTTCGGATATCGAATCAAATAAGCAGATATCGGATAACATGAACAGCCCTATTCAATATAACTATATATATGATTCATAGGAGGATGTTAGTCCGGGAGTTTACATAATGGGTTCTCGAACAAAACTTGTCAAAGAACCAACAAGACAAAAAGTAGTAAATCCTACACCTCGGGGGGGGGGGGGAAGATACGGACGCCCAAGTCGGAACAATATTCCAAATGGGCATGCCAATCCGCAGCACCATTAGTTTCTCTAGAGGCATGAGGTATTGAGGAGTATATGAAGGAGTTCACAAGGTATGAGATATTGAGAGGACAGAGACGTGTGAGGAGCGATACCACGGCCTTGGAATCAGAACACACCAGCAGATGATCAATCCTAAGTTAGATAGTGAGCGTGAGGCCAAGGAATACGGTCGAGAGTTCCGTTGTAGTTAGAGATTGCAATGGATTCCGGATCCGACTCATACCCACTAGATCTATCTTATTTTTAGACCCAACGGATCTGGGTCGGGTCTGGAATTATATATATTTTAATGGGTCTGGATCTGAGTCCAGTAGTTCTAGACCCAGACCCGATCCGTTAGACCCATTTAGTATATATATGGGTGTATGTTTTTATATATACATATATAAATACATACTAATATTATATTTGTCATTATTGTTGTAATCTTATTTGAGCTCCTTATTCATTTTTTAATTTTATTTTTGTATATTTACTTTATAAGCAATATGTATAATATTATATTTTAAAAGCATTAATACATTATTTGAAAAGTTAATGTAACTATTTTAATATATTTATTTTTTCACTTAGAGGATTTTTTTAACAAAAAATACGTATTAAGTTATATAAAACATAAATGTATTTGTATTTACATTGATTATTATTATTATTTTCAAAAATAGCTAGACCCATTGAGGACCCGTTTACCTGCTAGACCCGGTGAATCTGGGTCTAGGTCTGAATTTTTAAGACCCGACGGATCTAGATCGGATCCGGGTCTAGGTAATATAAATGGGTCCGAGTCTGGGTATGGCTGGACCCGATCCAGAACCGACCAATTGCCATCCCTAGTTGTCGTGATAGAATCCCATGTTTTAGATTAGGTTAAGGTTTTGGATTATAAAATTAGTGTAAGGTAAGTAATATTAATTTTTTCAATATTAGAATTATGTTACGATATGAATTACTCTAAATTAGGTTTGGTTGAAATTTAGGTTATTATACGCACACACACCCCAAATTATATAAGAAAACCAAACGATAATAAATGATACAATCGATTATTAATATTTACTTTAGGTGATTATAATCTCTAATTAATTAAGTAGATAAACAAACCAGGAGGTCAATTGAAAAATAAATGTCCAAAGACTTATCACTAACAATAGGAGAAATCCTTAGCTGGATCATCTTAGAAGACCTAGTTTAAAGGGGTTAATAAAACTCTGAAGACACCTCGGTCAACATGTCCTCAAGTGTGCATATCTCCTAATAGGATTTGAAAAATTCTATAGAGTAGACAAAAAACCTTCACTAGATACAAATGACAAATTTTATAAATATCCATAAAAAAAGGTTATTATTGATCCCCAACTTTTAGAGATTAACATTAAAGGACCCAAATCTCACTTGATCCATTTAAATTATTATTGACTTAATGAGGTGATCACATAATGCACATAAACAAATATTCTTCATTAGCACTATTTCTTTTATTATTGACTTTCTAAACATAACAAATTTTCTAAAGAGAAAACTCTCCAAAATATATAACTTTTCAAAAACATAAGGTGATCACATTAGAATAACCAACTTTCCAAAGTCAATTAAACAAATTTAACCATAATATTAAAACCACATGTATATTTAAAGATCATGTTTATTCAACCTTGGTTAAACATTAATAATTAGTGTCAACATAATCACTAAAACTCAAACATTGGTCAAAACCAACATAGCACGCCAAAAACTTAATTTAGTAAGTTATACTATTTTTTTAGATATGACTAATCCTTACTACAATCTCACATGTTTGTAGTACATAAATCAAAATGAAAAATTGATATATATATATATATATATAAAATGAAAACTAGACTTTTGGGGCTTCGATTTGATATGTTATATATGATGGGTAAACTCTCATAATTGAATTTAGTTTGAATTTTGTAAAATAATGTAATGTTGCAGCCAAATTGAAACTACCATAAATTTAACATGAAATCATATTTTCTTACGCTAATCACATGGCATATCATGATGCATTAATATATTTATAAGAAATTATAAAATTATATATTAAATAAAAATCCATACATTATAGACATTAAATTCCACACACATAATATATATAGGTTTTAAAAATAAGGTTACAATATGTAAAATTCTTATATATAGAACATAAGGCCCTTAAGCATAAATAATGATTCTATGAAACCAAAATAACTTTAGGAGTTGATGATCTTGAGAGAAGAATTATTTAATGAATTCAAAAAAAGAAAAAGAAGAAGAAAGATTGGATATTGAATGTATAATATTAGAGATGGTTAAGGATCTCAATGAATCAATTAAAGGTATTGATGAATTTGTTGAAGACGAGAAGAACATTAGTGAGAGATATAGAGCAAAAGCCACATAATAAGAGAATAAATGAAAACTCTTTTTTGTCTCTTAGTGTTTTGTATAGGTATATATGGACTTTTAGGAAGAAAGATATTACAAAATCACACAATTAAGACACCATTGTCATTGATTGATATTTTTCACTAAGTTTCATTTAGATATTGAAAAAAATAAATAGACAAATGTTGTAGATATTAAAATTAACTTTCTAATGCAAAATGAATCATCCAATTTTTGTTATCATATGAAAAAAATTATGGTTAAATTAATGAATGATGGTATTTTATCTATGAATTTAGATAAACGAAATGAAAAGATTGGTTATATAATATCATTTAAGACAATTAGTAGATATTAATTATGAATAATAAGGAATAAAAGAAAATATAAAATTTTATTATATAAAAAAATTTATCTCTCTCTAAAATATATTAACTAACTACAAAAATATTGTAAGATTGTATCATATGAACATGCAAATAAACTTCCAAATCAACAAATTAATCTCACAAACTAACTAATTTACAAATAAGGCTTTCAATAAAAATAATAGAGCACACCCCAAATCACTCATGAGGTAGAAATACTATTATTTTAATTACTTACTCTCTTTTTATCAAAAAATTATTAGCTTATTTTTCCCTTTTACTATATGCAAAGTAAGGGTGTAAAATAAAATTTTAAATTACAGCAAAAATACAACCACTAAAATAATAATTTTTAAAATAGTTTCAATGTATTACTACATGGCTATTTTCTAAAAATAGCAACCTTCATATTATCAAAAGCATTCTAAAAATAATAGTTTGTCTTAAAATTTCTAAATCTGAAACGGTAGTTTCTCCTTAACATTAAAATGAATAAAATAGTATAAGTATAATACAATTTCAATTCCAAATATGAGGTATTACCCTCATAAAAAAATTGAAACACTGATCATTGAAAAAGTAAATTAAAAGATTTAAAATTATGGGGTATTACACTCACAGGCCAGACAAACATATCATCATGCATTTTTTGGTTTCTCTAACTCCAAATCTTCTATAAAGTAATTTAAAGAAAATATTAAATGGGGCATCCATGGATCAAGCCATTGAAGTATGTTGGATGTCTATACAAAACCAACTATTTAGGTAAAGATTAAAAAAGTTAGGAGCGATATGCAAGGTACCCAAGATATACTAGAGAGAACCAGAACAAGAACAATCATGGAGAAGATGAAGTATTACACATGACACAACTTATACATGATTCATCCTATGAGATTTGTAGGACATAAAGAGCTTAGTTTGTTGGTAGTTTTTCTGACATGTCAAACCAAATAAAATATCTCATACTCTACTTTTACATGAACTTCTAGGGAATCACTAACTAGGGACATGATTTTCAACCAATAATAGGTAAGTTGAGCAAACTAAAAAAGATGATATGCTTCAAGTGTAACACCTCCATTTTTCTCAACTTAAAATATTATTTAAAAGACAAAATGCGGAAGCAAAACAAAGAACAAGGATGAAGCCTCTATATCTAACATAGAGATAGGTGTGTACATCACCTAACTTATACCAGATACAAGACTAAAATATTAAAATTTAGTTTGCATGCAAACCATAATATAAATAAACATTTGTACCAAAAGAGTTTAGAACCCACATGATCTCAAAAGTTGGGGAGGGGTTAAGTACATAATGGGAAACTGTATGCGTCCCAAAAGATATCCAAAACAAAAATAGCAAAATTAGAACGCTATATAAACCTTACACACATCCCACTATACTTATTGGTACATTATACATATATATATATATAGATCACAAAAGCAAAGACTCTCAATCCTCTCATCCTTCTAACTCTGAGAGTCCTTTGACTTGCACATACTTTTAACACAAACCTTTAAAATAGTGTAGTATCAGTATAACTTTCTCATACTGAGTAAACCACAAATCTGTAAAGAGGTGGCATGCTCACATAACACATGGTACACAAAACACAATATCACACATGCTTTCACATGTAAAACCTTACACCATTCACAAATTAAGAACACCACCATAATCACATGCTATATTAACAATCCATCCTAACTACTTATGTAACACCCCAATTTTTACTGCTAAAAAATTCTATTTTATAGCAGAAGCATATAAGTAAAATATTAGGGGTTACCACTGTAATTGACATAAGTTCGATTTGCCTAACCATCCTTACATCAATCATAAGGCTAAAATCATTATAGTAAAACAAGAAAATTAGAAATGGGAGTAATATTTATAGTACAATATGAGTTTGGAGGTTAATTCCAAATTACAATAAATAATATACAAAGTAAGGGATACCATGGATCAAGAGTCCAAAAAGGTATCTGGGTAAGTATATTAATATGATAACATTACTCTTCACCCAAACACCTAGTACAACAGGTCACTGATCCCCACACAGTGTATCAAAAGCAACATAGTAATCTAGAGGATCTTCTGATACATGCACACAAGAATCAGGGTCTTTTACTCGTGGGAATGAGCGACACCCATGAAAAGGGTGGTCAGTACACTACGTACTAAGTAAGGTAACAATACTAATGAATCAAGGGTACAAATAACACATGCATTCACAAGTGATGAAAAGTACACATTCAAATCAATGATATATCTCATAAGATAAATATTTATCCAGACCCCTTTATTATATATAACCATTTTTATTATTTTATATACGTTGAGTTTAGGAACCCCACTATTCTTAAACTTGTGGAATAGTTTGAAGCACCTTCTTAGAGACAACACAACTGAGCCACTATTTATCATCCAGTGGAACAGATATGAAAAAATCACCTTCTTAGGGTAAAACTCTCCTGAGCCACTATTATCATCCGGTGGAACGGATATAAAAACATCACCTTGGTCCTGACTTACGTACTCTTCCACTTTAATTCATTAGTGTTTGATCCATAGGTTATACAGTTATGTTTTCATTCACGATGAGCAAGGGGCTCACTATTTTTAATCTAGTGGAACAGACTGAAACACCTTCTCAAGGTAAAACACTCCCAATCCACTATTATCCTTTGGTGGAATGGAAATAAAAACATCACCTTAGCCCTACTCACTTTCTCTTTCACTTTAAATGATTAGTATCTTATTCATGATTGATTCACAGGCATTGAACACATTGAGGTAGATAAACCCATCACGTAGGTCATCAGGTTAATATCTAGGGTTAAGATCCTTAATTTTCTCAAACCTAAATTTCACACTCGTAGCATTATCATATTTTAATCTACCTAACACTTCTCAAGATATCATTATTATATTTTAATCAAATTAACACATTACAATACCAACATTTCCATATTAACCCATAATGACCAAAATGCCCTTAAAGATAACCGATAGCCTTTATTTTATAAAATCTTATACCTTCAACAACCATTATTTTTCCAAATCCTCCATTTATCATCATACCTCTTAAATATGTTTATTTCCATTTATCATAGCATATTTAGCCTATATTTTATTCCCTAAAATATATTTCCCACAAATACGACTTAGCGTAACAAAATTAATTTCATACCTCTTATCTATTCTTACTTTCTTTCAAACATATAATCCATATTATGGCAACATATCATCAACAACATACATTAAATCATATAGCAACAATATCATGAAAATACACATATCCATACAAGAAATTAATAAAAAAAACTCTAAAACATCGATTAGTATCCTTACCAACTAGGGCACCAAGCTCTAAGCATATAAATCCTAGACTTCCTACTCTGAGATCACTAAAATATCACCTACGAAAAATAATATAAAACATAGTTAGGTTTAAAGAGTATAGCCGAGGGAAAAGTTAAGGTAAATGAGGGTAAAAATGAAAATAATCGGAGTCAAATGCAATCTTGAGTTGTGTGGATATGTGGTGGAATGTATGATGGAGCTATAGTGAAAAGTTCACGGTGTTTGGATAAGGTTTGGGGGAAAAAAGAGGGTGCACGATCAAAACGGGAAAGTTACACGGGCGTGTGGCAGGCAGTGCATAGCTAAGTCGTGAGCTGGGATTGTGCACGGGCAGCCTATGCGAAGAGGTATGGCCGTGCTTGAGCAGTGGTTGTGCAAAACCAACATCGAATAGATGTGCATTGGCTTACAGCAGTTGTGCGCAGGGCATGCGAGGGTTCATAGGAAAACCGTGTCAATTTGCATGGGCGTGCAATAAGGATATTTAGTGTTGCACAGTAGTACTTGAGGCCATTCATCTTATAAAAAGATGAAGGAAGTGAGGAAAGAAGAGGGGAAAATGGCGGTGGTTGAAGGTGATGGCCAGGATGATGAAGGGGAAGGATGGAGTGACCTTGGTGGTTGGTTCATAGGGATTTAGGCAACGCTTGGTGGTGCACAATTGTGATGGAGGTGGTTCGGCGACAAAAATAGAGCAGGGGGAAGGAGAAGAAGAAGAAATAAAAGAGAGGGAGCTCGAGGAGTGGTTTTGAATAGAGTTTGGGTAATAAATGGCAATAAACAAATGAGGGACAAGGAGAGTGGAGTAGTGTGTGTGTGTATCTATAAGGCGTGTGAACGGATAAAAGAAAATGTAGAGGGTGGTACAGTCGAGATGGATGATGTAGGGGGATATTTTCAATGAAGGTGGCTGGAGGTGATGGTAAAATGTTGGGTGAAAATTTTCAAAGGTATAGAGCATAAGATGGTGATGGTTGTGTGTGTATGTTGCGTGAGATGAAAAATGGTGGCAAGGGAGGATGCAGTCAGGCAACAACATGAAGGATAAGAGAAGATGAGATGAGGGATGATGGTGGCCGCAGTAGGGTGAGAGTGATGGTTGATGGGTGCAAGTTACAAGAATAAGAAAGGGGTGGTCAAGTATTACGGGCAAAAGGTGACAGGAGAAAGGAGAAAGGAAAAAGAAAAGGAGAAAGAAAAGGAGAAAGAGGAGCTTTAAGATTAATTTTAGATAATTTTGAATTAGTTAAAATAAATAGGATTAGTGATAAATTTTTAGCAGAAATCAAGATCAGGTTACTAAATATAAATTATCCGGGTCAAAGATTCGGATTAGGTTATGGTTTTGGGATTAAGACATTCGATTAAGGCTAAAATAAGATTTTCTCAAGATTAGAATTAAATTAGGGTATTAACGATACGGAATTAGGTTAAGAAAATTTTCATGGTATTACAACTTAAGCAATGCAATATCTCTAGCTAGAAAAATAGCTTTAGCACAATACAAATTTGACTCCAACCTACTTCAAAGGCATACTTGGTAAGGAAGCCATATAATCATCTTGTATTGTGTAACTCATCATACTAAAAGTAACTCACTTGTTTCTAAGATAGACTAGCTAATGAAATCACACAAACACTTAGTTGTGTGCATCTAGAGATCTAAACTCAACTCAATAGGGACTACAATCTCATCCATGATTCAAATGCTAAGGTTGCATTTCTTGTACTTACAAGACATTTATCAAAGGAGAGCATTGCAACAGACTTGCCTCTCACAATACTAAGTGTCCAATTCATTAAGTAAACGTACCCTTCATAGGGTTTGTGATTTTACCTATGTAAGTAGAATGAACCCTTCAACCTAAAGGCCTTTATCATTGGGGGGCTAACTGAGACTTGAGATGTCTTTGGACTCAAATCATCTTTCATTATAAACATCTAATATTCTTACTCAACCAAGGATCTTAATATCCGAATGACAACCAAATTAGGTCAAGGTCACAAATTATCAAGTCAATAGGCCTAGGGTTAGACGTTGAGCCGTAACCCCAAAACTTTTCCATTTCTAAACAAAGTATCATGAAATTTGAAATAGTGTTGAATACACTCTTTTAATAAAAAAAAACTCAAATGAAATAAGTCATATAATTACACAATATGATCGCACAACAATTTTTAAAAAATCACCATTCATCAAAAACCTATTCACGTATAACAAAAACATTGAATTATATTACGAGTCACTATAGAACAAGTCATAAATTTCTTATTATCAAACATTACTATTTACACTTGATTACTATTTGCATTAATTAATTATTCGTACTCGATTACTAGTCCAAAGGTCAAAGTTAACATTTACGGTCAACGGTCACCAATAACCCTTAAGATGTTTCTAATCAAGATTTTAGATATAATTAGCATATTAACCCTAAACTCAATTAAATTATGAAATTTAACTACTCACACTAGTCCTACTATTTCTTACTGTTCCTTACTATTCAGGTACTTAGGCTAATACTTAGCAAATTAGCTAATAAATACCAAATAATTACCAAAATTTATGAAAATCAAATTTAAACATAATTAATATGATTATAATAGATCAAACTTAGAAATTAGCAAAGTAAAACATAGAACATGTAGAATGACAATTACCCTCAAGGGACCTAATAATGATTTTGCCATAAAACACAACATACTCGGAAATAAACCACCAAACTTTATATGTTTAGCATATGAATCATGATAAACACATTAGAACCCACAAATATCAAAAGAAGAAAAACACCTAACATGTAAATTGATTATTTTATCCCCTAAACATGCTCAAACTTCAACCAAAATAAATATATAGCCCTAAGATACTCAAGCCTAAACATGCTATGCATCAGATTTGACCTAAGTGACCTCATAAACATGCTGTAAAAATCTTCAAGCCATCACACAATATTAACCCCACCAAACAACCCCAAACCTTAAATAAGCAAAAGGACCAAAATGGCTTAAACCATTTATCCAAGCATATATCACTCATAATTCTACAATATAAAGAGTTGGGAGGGTTTACCTAGATTCCCAAAACTAAAGCATTAAGTTTAGAAAAATAACCAACAAAATAACAAAAGAAAATGAAAGGTGGTGACACAACCCTTACTGGCCACAAACCAGATATTCTCACCCATTAGAAGGTAAATGAGTGGATGAGAAACGTTGGAAGAAAGTTTAAACAAGATTAGAAGTGTAGAAATTGGTTTTGTCTATTTATCACAATGAAAAAAGGGCTAACTAGATCCAATAGTGGTAAAATGAGTAAATGAACTTTTAAAATTATTTCTAGCTCAAAACTATTAAAATAAAAGGTTTTCTAAGGTTTTGAATATTTAGATAAGTAAAAAATTATTTTTGGAACTTAAAATGCATTATAAGGTATACCGAAGCTATATATAATATATTTTGTCAATAATTCAATTTGACATTTAAAAAAAATCTAGAAAACTTAGAAAAATATAAATATTGTAAATATCTACATTAAATTAAATCTTAAAAAGTTGAGAAGTCAAAAATGGTTTGAAACTGTCATAGAAATTAAAATTATAAGAAATATTAATATATGGTTAGCAAAACATGCAAAAAACATAACTAAGATTTTGAATCCTCAAAAAAATATAAGAAAGTATTTAACTAAAATATCTTTATTTTTTAAAAATTATAAATTCTAAATAAATCATACATCAAGTTTCAAAGTAGGACGCCCTCATTGTCTGTCCCAATATAGATGCCGGAGATCTCAAATTTTTTAAAAGGGTGGAGATGATAGAAAAAGGAAGTATTTCCATGATCCCAAATCATCAATATAATTATATATTATTAGTTGTAAGCTTAGGTTGCGTCCAAAATTTAACCATTAAGTAACTTAGATAACTATACCGAGAGAAATGAGTTTTGAGCCTATCACACTGACAGGATCTATTAAATTAAATCTACAAATCTATCTAATATCAGATCACTTAGGCCTTTTAAGTCTCCCCTCGTCTCTCTCTATTTGATAATACCATCTTCAATACTCTTTAAATTTATATTTTTAATTATATTATTCATTTATTTTTTTTATTTCAAATACTTTTATCAATTTATCTTAAATTTAAACCACCCAATTACTTTTATCAATCACATCACTAATTATTTAAACTTTATATAAATATCAATAAATAATCTTATATAATCAACTTTTATTAAATATAATTTTATAAATAATTTAGTTAATAACAATTTATTTATTTAAATAAATATATTCTATACGCTCTAACATTCAAATTAGTCTAAAAAGTTATACCGAATATGTCTTAATTTTTAAATTTTAGGCACCTCAAAATTTTAAAATAATTTTATGATTAAAATATATTTTTTGTATTTATAATTTTTAAAAATTTTGAGTTACTTAAATTTAAGATCGGAAATGATGTTGTAAAGAGAGACAATCCCTCGTTGGGAATGATGTTGTAATAATACGTTTGGATTGGGGTAAAAGGGGGTTAAAGGAGGTGAATTAATTGATTTATTCCGTTTGGATATCAGTTTTAATAACTCTATCTGGATAAATCGGAGTTAATATTTCACCTCCATTCACTTCGTTTTTATTAATCTCCGATTTCGAAGATAATTGAGGTAAAATTAAAAAAATAAGTAAATTTTTAACTTGATAGGATCGAAATATCTCTCAATATGACTTATCTATTTAATACAAAGATATAAATATTATTTATTTATTTTTTTAACCTTCATTCACCTTAATTTAAATAAAAATTTTAAAATATATATCTTGATCTATCTCTATTCCTTTTATTTAAATTAATTTTTAATATCTATCATCGTCCCGATTCATTCCGATCTAAATAGACCATTAAGGGCGGGACAATTAAAGATGAGGCAGACAATTTAACTTAACAGTCATTGCAAAACCTGTAGTCTAAAGATTCGATCTTCCGCGCTAGCAGGCACACCTGGTGCTAGAAAGTGTCTGCTAGTAGTAGTGTTATGACTTCTGACGGATAGGCGCCTCATAATCCGACACGGAATCAGTAATCCGTGACTATCGACTCGAGCATTATAACTATCTTTTTGACCAGCATTTTAGGCGCTCACCAACTCCACGAACGCGATGCAAAGAGGGAACAGATGGCTTAAGATTGTCCATGACTTCGTTGAAACTAAAAATACTAGGCTTATTAGTTCATATATTTTTGGTCCGTGAAGATGTATAAAAACTTGTTGGTCCAACCAACGCCTGTGACTATTTTTTCAGCTATGGTTTCGGTATGCCGTAACTGTTTTATAGCTAGCTTTTCTTAATTTATTTTGAATAATGAACTTATTATGTTATGTATAAAATTATAAAATTATGGTTGAAAATTTACGAAAAACAAGTTCTCCCTAACTATCCTCATTATTATTAGTATTATTATTATTATTTATGTAATATTTATTATTATTGTTATTATTTAACTAATGTTTCACAATTACAAAATATTATTATAAATGTAATTAGAGAATTATTGAATACCATTACAAATTATTAAATATCACCCCCTTTGTTCACAATGATAAAAATATATTTAAAGACATCAATGTTTTGGTTTAATTTACATATAGACATAAACGTTTTTGAATTTCTTATAATGACATATATGATTAGACATTGTTGCCATATAAGATTTCAATTTTTTTTTTATTTTAGGCAGTTTTGGTCAATTTTATTTATGACTTACTGAAAATAAAATATAGATATTTATGTCTTAATGGAAATAAATCTAAATGTTTATGCCTTAAGTTTTTCATTTTTAAAAAGCTTATGTAGTACTGAAAATAAAGTATAAATATTTATACCTTTCCAAAAAAGTTAAAAAAATATATATGCCTTTAAATATATTTTTGTCATTTCACAATACATGATCTATAATTTTCAACATTCAAATTAACAAATAATAAAGTGTAAGTTAAATAATATCCAATTGACTAAAACATTATGAAATATTGTATGAATACTTCATAATGTTTATATATAATAATAATACCAAATTCAAAAAAATTAGAGAAGTAAGTAGATAATTTGGCAAAGAATAAACACTCGATTTATAGTGGCTCAATAAACTTTAGAAAGTTTATCTACATCTACAACCAAAATCTTTTCCTTTTTGGATTTGAATATCTTTTTATTTATAGTGGGCGTTTGATGATGATCACTCCCCTCTTTGTTTATGAGCCTACTATCTCAATAACCCTCTAGGATATGATTTACATTTTACCTAGTTATCCTTTTTAGGTTTATGAGATTACGATCTCAGTGACCTTTCTAAGAAATGAAAGACAATCACACCACTCTTCACTTATATTTGAGATGATGAGTTTGAATGAATATGATATAAACCTTCAATAGAGGAAATATAAAAGTGAATAATTACTAGTAAAGATTATAATTTAGCTAGACAAATAAGAATTACAAGTATATGAACACTCTAGCAAATGTAAAGAACAAATTGAACACAAGAGATGTTTGATTTTGATTTGAAAGTATGAAATGAAAACTCTCTTCTAATAGAATAAATTATGAAAGTAATTTGATTATAAGAGTTTTGGGAGATTCCCTTTGAATAAAATTATTCAAGTACAACAACTCTTATTTATAGCCCAGAAAGTTGCGAAGAATTGGAACTAGCCGTTGTAACCAAAAGGCTCCAGCGGCTGAATCACAATGGATAGATTTTTGCCAGAAGGCTCTCTTTAGTCAACCGCCTCTAATTTGGGTTTTTTCTACGTGTCATCTGTTGGTCTACTTGCTGAACCTTTCACTATAAGAAAATTTTTTTTTCACAACGCGTTTTAGCCACGATCTTAAATTTTTATTGCGAAAACTTATTTTTTGCCACAATTCCTAACTTTCGTGGAAAAAGCATGTTGCTATAAATGCAAGTATTTTTTACAGCAATTTTAATGTCCTTGCTATAAACAAATTCTTTTACTACTACAATAATTGATCATTGCTAAAAACAAAAAACTTTTGCAACAACCATGTTGTTGTGCAAAACCATATTTTGCAACAACCTATGAACTCGTGACTAAAATTTTTACACGACTAGAGAGTGTTTTATATACCTTATTTATGGTCATGAGACAATATTGTTGCTAATACAATTTTGTTACGAACGTATATTTTTGCAACAAAATTTTCTCGTAGCTAAACTATTTTATAGTTGTTTTTAATTTAATGCTCCTTAAACATTTATTAAGCTAAAAAAGTTTTAAAAATATATTATTCTATTTTTTTATTTCACAAAAAAATATTATAAGAAATCGTATCACTTTTTAGAATAATTAAACATAAAATATATTACACTATAGTTTATTTCTTTAAAGTTAATAAAGAAACAAATAAAATTCTTTGAAACGATTACACAAAAATTAACTCTAGTATTTAGCAACAAAGTTTTAATTGTTGCGAAAACTATTTTTACCAATTTCAATATAACTTTAGCAACAGATCTGATAAATTGTGGTCGAAAACTGTTTCACAATTTTCATTCTCTACTAGCTTTTGCAACGGATCAGATTAATTGAGTAAATTTTATTTAACTTCTACCACAAATAAAATCGTTACGAAAAATTATAGGCGAAAATATTTTCATAATTTCAACATAACTTTAAGAATGTATTTTATTAATTGTGGCTTAAAATAGATTCACACATTAATATATATTTTTAGCCATGAAACTGTTAATTTGTGGCAGAAAATAGTTTCACAATTTTCAATCTCTACTAGCTTTCGCAACGGATCTAATTAATTGTGACAAAAAATTGCATAGGTAATTTTTATTTAACTTCTGCCACGAATAAAATCATTACAAAAAATTGTGGGCAAAAGTATGTTCATTAATTTCAATATAACTTTAGGAACGTATTCTATTAATTGTGGCTGAAAAAAGATTCGCACATTAATATATATTTTTACCACTAAAAAATTCTTACGAAAAATTTAATTTGGACTAAAAAAATTTTAGCAACATTATTTTAGATTGGTTTATCGGAGCTGCTAATCTCCAAGTTGTCATTATACAGAATGAACACTGACTCTGTTTGGTTGTTGAGGTGCTGGAAAAATTAGTCGGAAGGAAAGTCTCGGCTTCTTGGTTTTGTATATGAGAATTCCGTGACTTATAATTTGATGGCCTACTTCCTCTCATTTCTTTTTATTTTACTTTGAGTACCTACAAGATAAGAATAGATGCAAATTAGGTCTATTTAATAATAATTTTTTAAATTAGTTAATTTAGGTCTAAAATAGTAAAGTATTATAAAGTAGCCCATATTTACCAATAAAAAATAGCTAAAAAGACCAACTTAGGGAAATAAAACATGACATATCATGCACTAATCACCACATTGATAGCATGTGCTAGGTTTGGATTGTTGAGAGCAAAACTATAGAAAAATTATCACCTATAACAAAATCCATGAACATTCACTACAGATCAACGTATAGAATCACTCCACATGACTGAACAAGTAGAAAAACACCAAGGCTTGATGCAATAGTATGGACAAAAAACAGAAATAGCATGGTCACTAGTAGAGAACCCATATGCAATTGCTCAACTACATCATCCCACATCCTATTTGCACAAGCCAGAACACCAATGGAATACTTGCAGAAGCATGATATGTTGTAGAGAACACAAATCAACCTAAAACATAATACAGGACAATCTCTCCTGATATAAAAAAAAATGAAGGCTCAATGTTCACATACTACTCTAGCACATTTGGGGATTTAAAATGCAAGCTAAATCAATTCCTAACACATCCCGCATTTTGTATCTGCCCCAACACCATTGAAGACTTACAACCAACCCCTAGTCAGGCTTAATGTATTCGCTTAATTAAGGCTTAGAATGGCTGAAAATCAGTTATATAATTCAAATCACAAGGCAGATCAGCAACAACCCCATGCCAGCAATTTTGTGCACCTTTTTTGGCACAAAATGAGATGACATATATTATGATCTAATCAACGATAAATAAACAATCATAATCAGGCTCATAAGCCATGGTTTTGAAGGCAATCAGGGGGTAATTTGTGCATCGCTATTCAAGGACTATGAAGCCATTTTTTTTTATAAGATTTGAGACATTTTTGGCATAAAAATAAAGGGGACAACAGCAGCCTGTAACAAATGAAGAGTGTGGCAGGATTAAATAATATATGGTTATGTGATTATGTGAAATATTTTCAAGTTTTGTGGTCTAACTCTACCGTTTCGCACATGTGATAAGTGTGAATATATAGAATAATAGAAATATACATAAAGTCAAGCAAGATGAAGTCCATTCCATATGACCATTAGAAAAAGTTTTCTTATTTTATATATAGTGAGATTAATTCAAGTGTGATGAATATTGATATTTTAGTATACAATAATTTTGACATTATAATAACGATGATGTTTTTTTAATTTTTAGTATTCTTATAGGTTTTTCTTATCGAAGAAGGTGAGCTACATATATCTATTTTGACAACTACAGGTATTATTCTTTTACTCCTTTTTGTCATTCATATGATGACTCTAAAGTTTTTCATTTTGTTTTGTAGTAGTTGAAGAGTTGTAATTGATGCTATTGGTGGATATATAATCTCATTGAATATTATAGTTTCTATATGAGTATTAGTCATGCTTAAAATTGTACCGAAACTTATTACTAAAATTGGTAGCTAAAAATGATAAATAGAATATAAGTATTAAATTAATAGTATTAGGCAATAAAAATTGGATAAATAATAGAAAATAAAGTAAGTGGTTAGATATTTCATATATTTTTGTATAGTTTACATGAAGAAAGTAAGAGAGAAAATTATTTAAATTATGACTAATTTTTTGTTAATTGCCATTCTACATAGCATCCAAATTGTTTAACTTTCTATGGAAATGCAAATTAGGTTATGCCAATGGATAAAGAATGGATGAAATTGAATCGAGCATCACCTCAATATTCGGAAGGGATTGATCATTTTCTAGATTTTGCTTTTAGCATGTCACATTCAGATGAACAGTAGGACATTGAAAGAATGATTAGTTATCGATGTAATAAGTTTGCAAATGTGCATTTGAAAAATAGAAATAAAGTTCACTTTCATTTTTTGAAGAATGGAATTCTACAAAGTTAGGTTGTGTGGGATAACCATGGTGAGGTGTTGAATGTATCTCCATCTGAACACGAGACTTTTATTAATCATGATGACATGATAGAGATGTTAGAAGTTGGTTGTGGTGTGACTAGGATGGATTTTTTAATGAATGATGGTAGAAATGAACATAACTTCACCTTAGAAGAACCACTGGTGAAGCAACTCTATTCTATTGCCTATTGAAAGAGTATAAAGAGCATTTGACTTCGGATGACTCAAGAGTTTCAAAGTTAGGGTACCTTATGAAGTTGCTACATCTTATGTGTATGAACCATTGGAGTGATACCTCATTTAGTGAAATGTTAAAGCTTCAAAATAGGACATTAGGTTATAATCTTTCCAATTCCTATGATGAGTGTCATAGTATCATACATGATTTAGGCCTAGATTGTATAAAAATTCATACATGTCCAAATGATTGCATCATCTATTGGTGTAAAAATGTTGATGCACAAGAAAGACTACCAAATTTAAAGTATATTGGTAGTAATTGATCGGGCATTGTTTGGTTTGCTTCGAATTTTTGCGAGGCTGGGGAGAAGAAACGGGCGAGAGATAACGGACGGAGTTATGCCAATTTATTCCGGGAGTTAAGAGGAAGACAATGAGGCAAGAAACGGCTGGTATTAATCACCGTAGCCGGAGATGCCATTGACGGGGTCGAAAGGTGCAGCAGCGTCGACAGAGGAGGAAGGAGGAAGAAGGAAGAAGGAAAGGAGGTGGACCGGTCGGCCGGGAAAAAGAAAAGAAAAGGGGAGAACCGAGCGGTTCGGCGACGTAGGAGGAGTCATTAAATCGAACGTCGAGTTTCGGTGGAAACGAAAGCAAAACACGGCGCTGGAAGGAGTCAGAGGAAGGACCCGCGCGGGCTGGCCCATTTGGGGAAAAGAAGAGGAAAAAGAAAAAGAAGAAAAAGAAGAAAAAGAAAGAAAAAGAAAAGGAAAAAGGAAGAAAGAAAAAGGAAAAGGGAAAAAGGAAAGGAGAAAAATAATTAGATTAGGGCCAATTAAATTAATCTGAATATTTAAGATATTTAAAAATAATAATATTTAAATAAAATAATATTTAAATCTCTTTTTAGGCTAAATTAGGATTTTTAAAAGATTTTCCATAAATTTCATTTTAATTAGCAAAACACCCTAATTTTCTTCCATTAAATTATTTATAAAAAAATTAATATTAATTTGGAACTATTTTCTCCTTCTTATTTTAAATAAAATAATTTATTTAGTTAATTCCCAAAATAAAATCTTTAATTAGTTAAAATACCCAAATTCCTCCTAATTAAAATACTTATAAATTTATTCTTGATTTGCCCTAACTTATTTTCTTTTATTTTTAATAAATAATATAATTAATTAACTATTATAATAAAACCTCATTTAAATATACTATTTAAAATTAGAAATTTTCGGGGCATTTCATATATGTAAAACAAAATAAAGAAAAGAAAAGGAAATGACCCTTCATTGATAATATTAAAGAGTATGTTTTGTCTTACAATGGCAAGAGTGTTTAGTCTGACATGTTAAGACCCTTTTGAAATACCTTTTGAAATTGGATTTCTATGTTCTTGAGTGTTTTGGTTGCATTGTTATGCGACAAGTGTAATTATGTTTGAGAACTTTAGGGCTATGTATGCCTTAGCATTCTTGTGGTATTGTAGTTTGACTTATGCTGATTTACTCTTTGTTAAAAGGGATTAGAATTAGAGAATTTTGGACCCAGTGAGACTTTGAGCCTTTAGACTAATACATTACTATCGTCTCTTATTTTTTCTTTTGTGTGTGTGTGTCCTACTATGACTTGGGAAAATAGAACTTGCAATGGTTTTCTTAAAAACCAAAAATGACTTAGAGGTTCATTAAAATGATAGAGGCACTTGTTTTTTTGTCATAACCTACATTAGCCAAATAGCCTGACCTTCACGTTTTATCCTTTGCTAACCCCGTTGTGCTTATGGTAGTTTTTCTTGATCTAACCACACATGTAACCCAATTTACTTTATCCCTCCCTAAGCCTAGAACCAATGGGTGTTGTGCAATTTGAAAAAAGGGGGTTGGGAGTGTGATGTAAGCTAAGCATAGGGGAGGTGTGAAAGAGTGAATGGTTGTGTATGATGAAAAGTAAATCGATATATCTCTTATCTATAAGAAATAATAATATAAAGAATCAATAAGAAGTTTAGGGTGCTTGTGTTTCATGATGAAAAGTTGGGATGGTAAAACATATGTTAATAAAAAAAAAAGAAATTACCAAACCTCATTGGTACTAGACTTCTAACTCCACTTCCAAAAAAAACTTTCTGTCCTAACCTTTTAATCCATGGCCCGTTACAACCCTAATAAGACCTCTTAATTTTTGTGTGTCCTAAGTCTTTCAAGTGGTGGAGAATCGAAAAGCATATGGATGATCTTGATTATGAGTGAGAGGACTAGCGGAACCTTTAAATATAATAAAACACATGATAGGTGTGTCCACAAGACCTAATGTGAGAATTCTAATTCGAAACTTTGAGGAATGAGTGAGTTGGTATACCGTTTTATTCTTTCCACTGTTGGATGTCCTTTGTTGCATGGCAGGGCCCTAGAGCTCGATAGAAACCTAAAAATCTTTCAAAAAATAATTTTGAGCTTTTAATTGTTATATTTTTGGGTCTTATTGCTTTTAACTTGACACTTGTGCTATTAAATGGCTATGCACTCTTTTTTGAGAAAGGGATCCTACTACTTTTCTTTTTTCCCATGGTGGGTTTCTTGTATTACTTTGATTGGGAACAAGAAAATGTTTAACCATGGGGGAGTTGATAAGTGTGACTTTTGTATCTTATTCCTAAGGTTTATAAGAGTTTTTATCTCAAATTTCAATTGGAATTCTTCTTTTTTGTTCTTGTTACTGCCTTTGTGTTGTGAAAATTTGCAGGATCTCAAGCAATAAAAATTCATGAAGGATGAAGGAAAAAGAATAAGCTTAAAGGGAGAAGAAAGGAGAAAAAAGGAGCAAAAGTTAAAGCGAAAAGAGATTTAAAGCTAAAATGTAAATAATGGAATAGAATGAAAGCAATGATGCATATTTAAAGTATATGGGCATGAAAGAAGTGGAATTTAGACCAGAGAAAAAAATTAAATTTGTAGAATCTTTCAACATGAAAGTTGTATGCATATTTAAAATAGCTTTCCAACTCAACCAAAATCAGCTTAATCGGATTTCTGATGAAAACGTTATGGTCAAAATACTCAGCATTGTTAAAGTTGACACTGGAAGCCCGTGTTTATCAATTCCCTAGGAATTTGAGAGGTGGTATCATTTAAACTCTCATTCTAATTTCTCATGGAAGCAGCCTCCACTCCCTCTCTCTTCTCTCTCCTCCATCCTCTTTCCCAATTCCTTAAGAATTCTCTTGTAAACTAGAGATCTAGATGCAAAAAGTTAAACACTTGTAAGAATTATTGGATTTCAAGGGTATTTTCTTTTCTCTTATCTATCTATGGAATCTCTTGTTATTCTTAATGTTCTTACTATGAGTTTGATTGGCTAGATTTTTGTGCTAAGGTGAAGGGGAGTTTCCCCCAATCCAAATGTGTTCAATATTTGCATTCTTTTTTTTATTCAATTCATGATCATTGTGTTGTGTTGTTGATTGATTGATAGAATGAAAAACTCCAACCGAGTTTCAATTTCCGGTGTGGGAAATACTGGTGCGATCGAGAGATAATCCGATATCAGACCTAATAACACAACTAGAGACTAAATTGTAGGTCGAGAGATGATTGATTTGACCTCTACAACAATAAAGGAGGAAAATTTGTGGAATTTAAGGCATTACACTCTATTATACCCTAAGCTAGAGATAGTTAGGACCATAGAGATATAATAGGGTGTTTGTGGCTTGAGAAAGCACAACACTTTCTATCCTTTCTGGAATGATTGATTATGATTGTTGAATCAATTTGTGATGTGGTGTTCAATTACATGAAGGCAGGGGCGATGAACCAAAACCTTAGCTTTTCTATTTACTTGAGTCACTTGAGTACTATTTTCCTTTATTTTTATCTTAGTTATTTATTTTAGCTTAGAATTTCTCACTTCTTATCATTTCGTAGTCTAGACATAGCCATGTTCCATCATTGTCTTAGTGGTCATTTACCAATCCTTGTGGGATCGACCTTGATTACTACTCTGACCTCGTGAGCTTGCTAGTAGGAATGTGTCAATCACGAGTTAGTTATGTTATAGGATGGGAGAATATAATAGAGGAATAAGTTCAATTGGCCATATAATGTCAAATCCAATTTATTAATCAAACACATTATTGAAGGTAGATCATACCTCATTTACGTAATCAAAATTGACTAATTATATAAGCAGTTTATTATTATTATTATTATTACTTAATTTTAACTTGAAATGGTTATATCTTCTAAGGATAAGTCAGAAATGACCTATCAAAATTACTTAAGATAACTCTTTGATACATGTTGCCAAATGTACTAAAAATGAGGTGAGATAGGGGAAACAAAAGTTCATGAACTATTTGGCTCAAGGAATCAAGTGATCTATTTAATAGATGCAATGAAGTGTCATATTTTAATTATTCATATCTATCACATCTATCAATGTATGATATGAAAAATAGTAGGCTTAACTATCATCCATAATTGTAATACCCCAAATTTAACCAAGTACTAATCCTAGGCAATTAGGTATTCTAATCTACCATAATTCCATATGCATAAAATTTTAACTAAATTATACCCCTTAAAATTTTCTTATTTTTTTCATTTTCCCTTTTTCCTTCTTTCCCCCTTTTTATATTCTTTTTCCCTTCCCCTAGTTCTTCACCTTTCTCCCTTGTGACCTCCCTTCCCTACGAACCAAGTTGAGTTTGGTTTGGTTGATTAAACCAAAATTCTACCATTTATCCTAACTATTACCAAGCCCTTATTCCTCCATCACCTCTCAACCTTAATCAAGTAATCTTCACATCATTAGTGCCATACACTATTGATCTATTCTTGATTTCATCACCACTCCATGCCTCACGTCTCAATCCTCATGCATGTAATCTATCACCATAAATACTCTTCTTCCATTATCCTTAATTCATTTAATTCCCGCACTAAACTCACCCTAGACTTCTTCTCTTCCTTTCCTCAACTTCTTTGCACTCCACCCCGTTATTATTCTCTATTATCGTATAGAGAAGCTTCATAGCTTATACGCACCTATGCAACCATACCTTTAGATGCGTCATAACTCTACGCAACCTCACCTTAGTTGTGTCATCCACCCACGATGCCTTCAACCTCTTACCAACCTTCTCCCCTAACAACTCGAACCTCACACAACACCACCTTTCCAGTGTCATACCCTCACATCAAACCACCCGAGGTTGTGTCTGAAACCCTTGCCAGAAGACTCCCTAGCTCCATCATAATCTCACGCTGCACCTCCTTAGTCACATCAAAAGTTGATAGTGCACCCCTTAGCTGCATCATAATATGGCAGTGCACCCTCTAGCTACGTTAAGTATTGATGTTACACCCCTCCTTACTGCACTAACTTTTACCAGTACTAGTTTGAGCCTTGTGTGCTTGGTTTGCTTCAATTTTTCTCCATTATTCCACCCTCCCTTACCTTATCATTTCCTTGGATTTTCTTTTAAATTCTAACCGGTGTTACTCTTGTTTTTTAGATTATTTTCAATGGCCTTGGAGGAGGCATTGTAGGATTACACTTGCTTAGAGATCGATGACACCTTATGTAAAGATACATGTCATAGTTAAGAATTCTTGAATGCTATGTGTATTTGTGTGTAATATCATGATTGGTGTTATTATATATCAAAATTCATGTGTTAATATCATGTTATGATAATGTTGTAATATGATATGGAAATGTAGATTCTTTCTGAAAGCATGATTTGATGTGGTATACATGCAATAAGTTTTATCTTAAAACCCCAAGTGTGCTAATATGATATATGGTTTTTGTAGAGTATGGGAAATAAGAAATGAATATGATTAAGTGGTAGGTGATGTAATCGATTGAAAGTGGGAATTGATGATGTCAGATTTTAGGGTTTTTGTAGAAATGGGGGTTTTGTGGCTATTATAGGGAAATTTTGGTCATTTGATGATAATATGAAAAAATCAAGATATTATAACCCTTGACAGTTTTATAAATTATTTCACAAGTAATATGACCAAACAATGGTTGAGTATGACACAGGTTATATAAAATGAGATTTGAAGCTTTTGGCAGGATAAGGGCATTTGGTTCATATGGGTAAAAAAAATTGATTTTTTTCCATTTTAAAATGTGAATGTACTTAAAATATGATAAATATGAAACTTGAAATATTCAAGGTAATTATGAATATCATATGTTTAATAAAATGAAAAAATGACTTAAATGGTGAATAATAACCTTAGAGGTAGGCTCATTATCACACGTGTAAGATGAGGGAGTTAGCCCTTGATTTTTGGGTATGTTGATAAAATTAATATTTGATAAGTATATGCTAAAATTGGTGGTTAAATGATCAATATGGAAGAATTTATACTTATATTGTGAATATAGGGTTTCCTAAGGAGATTATGGACCTATTCCTTGAGGATGACATTGATAAATATGTGGTTGTGTTTAACTTGCTTCAATTATGAATTGTACATATCTATGCGAGTCTTGCATGATGTTATAACTAATTGTGAATAAGATATTAATCATTTAAAGTGAAAGATCATGTGAGTTGGCCCGAGGTGTTTTATATGTCCATTCTATTAGACAATAATAGTGTTTAGGTATGTTTTGTCCTAGGAGGTGTTTTAGTCTGATTCAATGGATTAAGAGTAGTGGGGAATCTAACCTCAGCTTGAATGAGAATATGATTTTGGGATAAATAACTAATGAACAAGATATTAATCACTTAAAGTAAAATATTATGCGAGTTAGGACCGAGGTGTAAGAGTTCATTCCACTAGCTTAATAATAGTGGCGAGAAGTGTTCTGCTCTGGGAGGTGCTTCAAACTATTCCACCGGTTTAAGAATAGTAGCTAGGAGCATCTTACCATAGGAGGTGTAGAGTTCTTTCCACCGGTTTAATAATAGTGGTTAGACCCATTTTTTCTTAGAAGGCGTTTCATTCTATTCCACTAGATTGAAAATAGTGGAGTCCCTAAACTAAATGTAAATAAAATAATGGATTATTTAATATCCAATAATGATATCTGAAATTGGTAATTATGTTGCATCGTTTTATGTTAACATGCATGTGTGTTTATTCTTTGATATGAGCTCATGTTTTTTATGTAACCCTTTTTTTCAGTTGTATTGTTATCTTACTCAGTATGTAGTGCAATAATCATCCTTTTCATTAGTGCTTCTTATTCCCATAAGAAGATGACCTAAATGCTTTTATATAGGTTGATAAGGATCCATTGGATAATTTTCTTGGTTATGATGTTCTATGTGTGGAGGAGTAATCTTATGTGTTAGGGTTTAGGTGAGAGTCATGTTATCCGAATATTAGCTTTTACCAAGATACAGTTTTGGACTCTTAGCTCTACGGTATTCCTTTCTTATATTTGTGGATATTGTACTTAGAGTTAATTTCCAATCTCATATTTAAGCTTATGAAGTTTCTCTCATTTTTTATTTATTATGGTTTATGCTCTAATTGTTTTACCATGTGATTGATGTAAGAATGGTATGGTAAGACATTTTTATGTCAATGACGATGGTAATAAATATTTTAGTAGTAAATTTTGGGATGTTACAAGTTAGTATCAAAGCTTTGGTTTTGATTATCGTGTTTTTTTTTTCCAAAAATTCTATTTTCAAACGATCCTCCATATGATTTTATCAGATTATTTCATATTTTGAAAAACTTGAGTTTTTTAAAAATTCGGATTAATTTGTGAGGAATCGAGGATGAGTAGTCTATACACCCGTTAAATGTGCTTATGTGGAATGTGTGCTAGTAAGTTAGGAATGATTATCCTAATACATTTTATATCTTGCAACTAGCTCACCATGGCCATTAGTGGTCACACTATCCTTTTAGATGAGGCTTTTGAGGCATTTTTCGAGTTTTTCGGGCACCTACCTCCGCTACCTCTGTCACCACCATTGCCTCCACACTATCCACAAGAGGGTATTCGATAGGGCTAGCTTCGGAGGGTTACATGAAATCACCCATCATAGAGGATCTTATTATCTTGGAGGGATGGATTCACGATATAGATAGGACTTATGAGGCAATCAACTATCCACCTTCTTGGAAGACAAGGATTACAACTTTTTTCTTCGAGGAGTTGTAGACACTTGGTGGGTTAGTCGTCGTGCACTGGGAGGATCGGTGATGTCCTAGGAGGATTCAAGATGGAGATCCACACTAAATTTTACCCCAAGAGTCTTAAGAAGGATAAGATAAAGGAGTTCATGTAATTAACCTAAGGGAGTAGGATGGTGAGGTAGTCCCATGTGCATTTCAAGGAGATGTTGTTATTGACGCGAGGCATGGTAGCTACTAAGTCGACTGTGGTATATCAATTTGAAAAGGGGATTCATTTTAGTTTTCGGAGGATAATGGGCGCCATGTCTTTCTAGGACCTAACCATATTGTGTGAGTGGGCATGTGTTACTGCTACCATGGTTTAGGAGCAAGATTTCATTCTTGGTAAGAAGAAGTCGACAACATAGGGTTTTGGAGGTAGGATCCACTTTTAGGGAGTTGGACCACCAAGGTTCCTATAGAGGGGTCAGTTCTAGTCGTAGGGTGGTCAGTTTCAACGCTAGGGATAAACTGATGGATAGAGCAAACCTGTGGAATCGCTAAGATGCTTCACATGTCATTTTTATAGCCGAGATCATCCAAGGCAGAACTTTAGAGGCACTTCTACGCCTTGTTGAGCTTGTGATTAGTGGGGCCACCGATCATTTGAGTGTCATCGTCAATTAATTTGGTTCTAGGAGTATGGACTATTTGTACGTCAATAGCAGGCCTATCAACAATGGTCCTACTAGCCACAATAGTGGAGGTCACTTGCCGCAGTATGTGTACAGCCTAAGGAGGCTAAGGGAGACCTCAAGGGCCTCACCCATTTCCTTAGATAGGAGGAAATACTTAGGGAGCCAGAGGGTATCATGGAGGATACTAGGGAAAGTAGTCAGGTGGGTGTCTGAATGTCATCAGCTTGGAAGAGGCTAATCAATAACTAGATGTGTTCACGGGTACATTTTCCATCCTTTTGTTTCAAGCGTATGTATTTTTTGATTGGGAAGCATCTCTATTATTTGTTTCTACCACTTTTATTGGTACAGATGCATTGTATCAATATGATAGGGTGTGTGTGTTGTTGCTTTTTGGGGATAGATTAGATTACACTAGGCTCTACTCGGATGTTGCCTTAGACATAGGCGGGGTAGACTTTCTAATGGACTTGTTGAGCTCGACCAGTAGGAATTTGTTGTTATACTTGGGATGGATATGTATGTAGATATCGAGTGGTGATAGACTACGCATAGGAGTGATTCATGTTGCGAGGGACTCAAGGTTCTAGGATCCCCTATAGGAGATGTCTAGACCTACGATAAGGGTCATATATGCTAAAATACTATATTATTTGGTGTAGAAGGATTACCCCATATATTTATGTAGGGTTCAAGAGTTAGACAAGGATATATCGGTGTTGGAGTATATTCTTGTTACTCAAGTGTT
Source organism: Tamarix chinensis (assembly GCA_030549775.1). Lineage (NCBI taxonomy): Eukaryota > Viridiplantae > Streptophyta > Magnoliopsida > Caryophyllales > Tamaricaceae > Tamarix > Tamarix chinensis. The sequence goes on from CM060176.1 coordinate 12,474,739, forward strand.
TCCTGACTTGTTTCTGGAGGAGATAATTGGTATGCCTCTGATACGTGAGGTATACTTCACGAGTGAGATAGTACGAGGGCATAGCAATTTTGAAGGCATCTTACTGGATGGATCCGGTAGAGTGAAAAGATTTAAAGATTCACTAGGAATATCTAGTGGCTCATGGGTACATTTGCCCAAGTGTGTCTCCATGGGGAGCACTGGTTCTATTTGTGAAGAAGAAAGATGGGAGTCTTTGTGTATGCATAGATTATCCAAGTCTAAACTAGTTGACGGTGAAGAACTAATATGCGTTTCCACTTCCAATGGTTGATGAATTGTTTTATGAACTTCAAGGTGCTTCGATGTTCTCAATGATCAAACTGAGGTCAGGATATCATTAGCTAACCATTGCTAAGGCACACATCATGAAGATGATCGTTAAGATACGATACGTGCTCTATGATTTTATGGTGATGTCTTTTGGGCTCATCAATGTGACTGTAGTATTTATAGACTTGATGATGAGGGGTTTTTTTGGTTATTCCTTGATCACTTTGTGGTGGTTTTCATAGATGACACTTTGGTATACTCTCTGAGTGGAGAGGAGCACGAACAACTCCTTTACACAATTATGTCACTCTTTAAAGAGCACATGTTTTATTCTAAACAATATAAGTGTGAGTTTTGGTTTCAATATGTTGCATTTCTAGGTTATGTGGTTTTAGAAGGAGGAGTGAAGATGAATATGGCAAAGATTTTGGCAATAACTAAGTAGAAGGCATCTATTAGCATCCCCAAGGTTATTATATGTGTATGACAAGGGATTTATACCTTGATTTTTAGGTATTTTTATAAAAATAATATTTGAGAAGGATATATGTGATAAATTTCCATCCATAATCCCAACACGATTGATCATTCGTCTCTCTATGCGACCAATTATTTGAAATATTGTCTGCTAGAAAGGTGACATTTGTGAAAAAACATGAGTAGGTAGAGAAGGTGAATCAATGTTAGGATGATGAGGATGAGAGGAAGAAGTGGAAGTATGAGGATCTGGATGGGAATTACGAGGTGCAAGTGTCGGAGGATGTACCTGTTGTTGTCTCTAAATTTTCCACTAACAATCAGTTAAAGCAAGTCCCATCCTTTTGATCAAATAGAGCCTATATATGTCCGACTCTTACCCATTGGTCTTGAGATATATAGGACCATACTCACTTATATGCCACATATAGAAAGTGATATCACGAGTGATACACATATGATTGTTTTGGTGAAAAGAACCAAGGAAATACCAATCAATAGCCATAAACCCATTCCAAAATTCCTTCTTAGGAAAATCAAGGGTGACTTTGATATGACTTTGAGTAAAATAATAAATGATGTATTTGATTTTGAAAACAAGTTTGTAATAATTTCAACATAGTCACAACTTGTTTGAGAACAAAATCAATCACATTTTAAATGGCTTGAATGATTTTTTCAAAATACCAAACTATTTAAAGGTTAAAATTTAGCTATCATGGCCTAATGGACAATTAGCGGACAAGGGCCAATAGTGTTTGATTAAACGAGCTACAAATATACTATGAATACAATGAAGGGTTCAGCAGGCTGACCAAAAAATGACACCCGAATGAAACCCACATGATAGGAGGTCAACTAGAGAACGTTGGGACGTTGATAAGAGATAGCCTTATAGCAAAAATCTTCCCGTTATTATTTGATCGTTAGAGTCCTTTTAGACATAATGGCTAGTTCTGATTCTTCCCAAATTTCTTGGCTTATAAATAAGAGTTGGTGTGCTTGATGAATTTTGTTCAAGGGGAATAGTCCTACACTCTTCTAAGAACATTACTTTCATAATTTACTCCAATAAAAGAATATTTTGATTTCATACTTTCAAATTGTAATTCCTATTTAGCTACACTCTTTTAAAATAATAAATCTCTAGTGTTCAACTTGTTCTTCACATTTAGCTAGAGTTTTCATACACTTATAATTCCTATTTCTCTTGAAAAATTGTAATATTTACTAGTGAATATTCACTTTCGTATTTCCTATAGTGAAAATTCATTATCTCAAACACAAGTGAAGAGTGGTGTATTTTCTAGCATTTTCGAGAGAGGTCATTGAGATTGTAGTCTCATAAATGTAAAGAGAATAACTAGGTGAAGTGTAGATAACCCCTAGAGGACCATTGAGATAGTATCCTCATAAACCAAGTGAGGAGTGATCATAATCAAACACCCACCAAGAATAAATAGAGATTCAAATCTAAAAGGAAAAATCTTTTGGTAGTAGATTTAGAGATGCTTTCTAAAGTTTCTTGAACTACTATAAATAAGGTGTTCATTCTTTTCCAAATTATCTACTTACTTTTCTATATTTTTTTATATTTTATATTATTGTTATATATACTTTATTCGCCTCTATAGAGTACACATAGTTTTTAAATTTGTATCAAAGCTTAGAGCTTCATCAAATTGAGCTAACAATCAAAAGCTCAAGATCCTCAAGGTATGGATATCCTTATGGGTGAAGACTTGGCATTGTTAAAACCTTCTTTTCATTGGGAAATTTTTTTTGATGTATTTGATTTTCCTAAGAAGGAATTTTGGAATGGATTTTGAAAATTGTTTAGAAGAGAACAATTATTGATCCTAAGTGCTCAATATGTAAAATACATGTGCATAGAATCATATGACATAAAGAAATTCTACCATGAATATTCAAAGTTATCAGAGCATTTCTTTGTAGATCTTCTCATGTGCATTGGAAATTTGATTTCTTTTTTAACCTTGATATGCGGTTTGAATGAGGGTGATCATCTTAATTTGAAAGGTATAGCACTTGCACACTTAGAACAAGTTAGATGTTTAAGAAAGTTTGTTATCATCAAAATAAAGTTTTAGACATTGATTGACCAAGGAGGCCAACACATTACCACTAGAATTTACTATTTTATTATTATAAGATATATTAATGAGGTAATTTATGAGTTGATTTATAAATATAGCATCACATTATTATTATTATTATTATTATTATTATTATTATTAAATTACTTAATATTAATAAAGAAAAAAAACACTATCTGATGCTACATAGCTCAGTAACATAATCTTGATTTTTCTAATACACTACAACAATAAAAGGATGCATTTCTTTGGTGATAGTTGGATTCATCGTAATGAGATGTTATAGTGTGATAATAGGACATTGTTACTATGTTCATTTGACAGCCAGTAAAGATTATAGGACATATCATAATAGGGTAATTGTGATGATATGTGCCATCATAAATAGTTTATTAGGAAGACTAGAGGTCATAGTTGTAATGCTATTAAGACGACTAGTTAGGAAATTTATGGAATGTATATTAAAAAAAAAACTCATTTTGTGACAGAACATAGTATGCCTAAGATAATCACAAAGATTACAATGACAACTTTCCCTTCAATATTTTTTCTAGAAAGCCAAAAAAAATATCTGTATAATGACAATCAATTGTGAAAGTAGGGGGGATCGTTGTTGTAGGGGTTCCCTAAACTTTGGATGGAAAATTTTCCTCCAATTGAACATGGCTAAAGTTTTTTAAGGAAAAAATTTCTGAACAACATATAACAACAACTATAGCTATACAAAAAAATTCCAAGGTCCAAAAATCTAATCCAATATTTAGGATATCCAACCCAACTTTTTTCAACATAATATTTGACTTTGAGCATACTATCTAATCCAAAAATATATATGTGGTATTTCATTCATTATTTGAACAATATATCATACTATTTTATTTTTGTAAAGTTAAGCTTTAAAATTTTATTTATTTTTTTTAATTTAAATTTTAATAAGAATATTTATATACTCTTTTTAGATAAAATAATATACTTGCATGAATATTAACTTATATATTTTTTTATTTTAAATTTTTTTCTTGTAAAAGTTATTAAAATGGTTAAAATAGTATTTTTATAAAAATATAAGATATATCTGATATCTAGCCCACATCTAATCTATATTTTTGGATATTCTAAAATTTAAATTTTTTGTTATGAATGATGAGTTCATATTTTGACATATTTTTTACCCCTTTAATCTTAGTTTTTGGTATTTTATTTGAATAATATATGAGAATCATTATAATTTTGTGCTGAAGTGATAATAATCTTATAAATTTTACTATTTGAGCTAAAATAATATAAAATAAACAAATTTAAAGCATAATATTATTTATTAATTTTTATAATTTTAATTTTGTAGGTAAAATAAAAAAAATGTTTGAATCCTTTGGACCAAAGGCTAACGAATCAACAACAAGGGACAATGGCCGAACATATCGAGGCAAACAAGGCCCAAAAGGCTTGAACAAACCTACAAAAAGAAAAAGGAAAGGCTAGAGGCCTGGTGAGAAGAAGCACAGAAGGAGAGAATAGATAGCCGATGGAAAATTTTATAAGAAGAAGAACTTAAAGGCATGAAAAAGCAGAAAAAGCCAGTGAAGTAGGGAGAGAATAGAAGAGGGAGCCATCGAGAAGCAATCTGGGCCGAAGCATAGAAAACAAGAGGAAGCCAGGCAGTACTTGACGGTGGAGGAGAGAGAGAGAGAGATGCAGTAGTGACACATACAGTAAAGAAAAGAAGAAGGGAAAATTTCTTTACAGTCCATTTAAGTGAAACTAATAGGATAAAAATTAAAATGGTCCTAAAGTATTTAGTTCCCAGTACAAAATATTATGTACATATAATTGTACTAATATGTACACCTAATTATACATAAATGTACATATAATGTTCTATATATGTACATGTATATTGGGATGCCAAAAAAAAAGGACTAAATACCAAATAGATTGTCTAACTTTAATTACTTTGGTTTAAATGGACTACCAACTATTTTTCCCAAAGAAGAAGCTGAGAGCAGTGTAGGAGGAGTCGACCGTCAAAGAAAGAAATAATAAAGAAAAAGGAAAAGAGAAAGAAGAAGAAGATGGTGAAGGAAGACAGCCATGATGCACCGATCGAAGGAAAGAGAAGAGAGAGAGAGGAGAATGACACAGAATTTCATGTCGCCAGTGAGAGAGAGAAAAAAATAGAGAAAAGAGATCCAAAAGGATTTATTTCAAATGAAATTAATTAATTTTATCTAAAATAAATTGCTAAAATTTTATACATAATTAATTCCAATTATTTATATATATATATATATATATATATATATATATATATATATATTGTTATGTAATTAATTTGATTATTATTACTGGCTAAATATTTACTGTTGGGGAATATATTGAAACCCTAGATTATGGTTTGAGATATGATATTATTGTTTCTTTGTTTCATGCTATTATTTTTTGACTCTATATTAATTGCTATCTTATATATATATATATATATATTCTTTCAAATATGATTTATATGGTGTATGCCTTGTTCTGGTTTCCTTATAGTAACAATATGTAGAATTATTTGCATACTAGGTGGCCATATAAATATGCTAGAATTTATATGCATAAATTGCAGGTAGGTTAGATAATAATTCACCTAATAATTTTGTGATTCTAATTGGAGTAGTGAAACGTTTAGATACGTGTGGGTCAAAGGAGAGAAATAAAGCTAGAAATACTTATTGTACTAGTTTGAGTACTTAGATTAACATCCTTCCACTTGTGTTTAATGCGTTAAATCTAGTTAAATATAGGAGCCACTTGTTGCTACTATACTGCTGGTATTTAATAGGATAAATATTGACTCTTTGTCAAATTAATTATTTTAGGAAAGTAATAGAAGGTGTATAAACCTGCTTTTGGCTTACAACTTGGTCAGTCTCCTTCTCATGATTAAAAGATGACTTAGAAATTATTATTATATTTTGACGTAATCTAGTGGTGGATTTCAATTTTCTTAACATATTTATCATATTTTCAATTATCCATTATTTTTATTATTTTATTTTATTTATTAGTTTTATTATTTTTTATTTTAAAAAACCCCCCATTATTGTATTTTAATTTAATTATTTATTTTGTTTGATTTAGAGTTTTTATTTATTAATTTATTTTCATTATTTTTGAGCTAGTTAAATAGAGGTGAGTCATCTCAATCTCAGGTATAGAATTATACCCTTATTTACTGATAATAAAATTGTCAATAAGAGGCTTTAAATTACGTGCAGCTACGGCTACACCAATTTTTAGCGTCGTTGCTAGGGATTGGCGACTTTACCTTTTTTTTGCTAGTATTTTAGTGTGTTTTTATTTTTAGTGTGCTTTATGTGTTGTGTCATCCTTTTATTTAGAGGTAAGAGTGCTTGTGGGAACTCAAGTCTCTCAATCAATAGGATTTTTTAGAGGTAAGTGTTTTTTTTAGTGTTTTATTTTTTTTTAGTTTTTAAAGGATTTTTTGGTGTATTTTGTTTCACTTTTAACCTTTTCTTTTGAAGTTTTTGTGTCGTCCAGGTTGCTATGATAGGATACTTGGGATGTGGAAAACTTTGCACGAACACTCATGCTAGGGTAAATGAGAATGTTACAGCTATTGGAGTCATTAATACAAGCAGAGGAGGAGGATGGACACAACCTAGTGCTTAAGAATTCAATGGTTTTCAAGAACATGGCCCCTACACAAGTGTATACATAAGGCATCACCCCAACCGTTATCAAGTGTCATATCAAGACCCTTACAAACTCAAATATGAAGTATCAACACGAATGTTTTCCAGTTTTAGAACCTTCAAGTTCAAAAAAAATGGACAAGCCTTTTGAAGTAGTGACAAATAGGAAAAACCAACTTATGTAAAGTCAAATTAAGTAAAATAAAAGGATGTAGGTGTTAGAGGAGCAAATGAGTTTTGTGATCAACATGGTTAATAAATTACAAGCACAAAAAATCTCAGAGTTCTTTAGTTCCAAATTCAAGTGGAAGTTATGAGTATAATGATACCATGTCCACATGTGAGGATGAGGTAGTTGAGGAGGTTCCTATGGAGCATATTGCAAAGCATGATCCGGTAGAAGAAGAGCTTGTAAATGTAGAAGAAGAATCTCATCAAAATAAGGATCAAGTGAACAAAGAGAAGTATACAGATGACAAGACTATCACTTTCATCTACCATAAACCATCCTTGGGCATTTGTTCCCCATTTTTTCTTGGAGATAAGCATGAAACATGATGAAAGCCTTTGAACCACTTTGATTTTATTTATGCTAACCCTATTCCTTATTTTCTCTATTTTAGCAAGTTATAAGGTCCAAGATTGAAGAGAGCAATCAAATCATCTTAAACACATCTAATAAGAAGCAAAATGCTCCAAAGGAGAGGTTATGTTGTAAAGATGTGATAAAAGACTTTGAGATGGGACAATATGTTCCTCTATTGATAGAGAGACCACCATACATTGACATCGAGCAAAACATTCTCTCTTTACACACAAGCCTAAATCTTATGATGGTAAGCTGTGTTCTTGTTGGGTCAAATCTTTTATTAAAACTAATACTTTGTATTTTCTATCTTACAGGATATATATGATCAACATGAGGAGGGACTTGGTGAATTATTTTACAAGTGGAAGCACCCACCTCGACAGAGTAAATTGAGATCATGTCAGGCTGAAGACGTAAAAACAAGCGCTGCTTGGGAGGCAACCCAATGTGATAGGGGAGTTTTCTACCAGTCAGTTGTTTATATTTATTTATTTTATCTCCCCATACTTCAAATTACATGTTCCTTTAGTTGTTTACATATTTAGGATAATATGTGATTTAAGTATGGGGGTGTGAGTGTTTTTATGTGTTTGCATGTTAAAAAAAATGAAAAAATGCAATTTTTTTGGGTGTTTTTAGAGTCTTAGGAGCCCTTAACTAGTTAATGAGGAGAATATCTTTAAAATCTAACGAAAAGAGGATTATAAAATTGAGATAAAGCTAGTGGAGATTTTTGGTATTAATTTCGATATAGAGAACACATATCTACATGTCTAGATGTGGATGGATCAAGAACATGTATGATATTGTAACCATTTACATGATATAATGAGATTCATCACATTCCCCAGAGGGCTTATGAAATATTAATGCCTTCTTTTTTTTCTAAGTAAATTCCCATGAAATTATCTTGATACAAGAGAAAACACTCAAGAATTATCTTTTATAATTATGGAACCAATTATTCTTCATTTGAAAAGTGTCTCCTACAAATTTGAAGACCAACGGATGGTTATGTTGCTCAAAAAGTAACAAACAAGGAACTAAGAGTGTATGTGCACGTGCATGGCATGCATGGCTTACAAGGAGGGAATGACCACGTGCGTGGGGAGTATATTATAAGGATTTTCTAGCATTATTAATTAATTTATCTAATTTATTAATTAAGTATTAAATTAGGAGAATAAAGTTAGCATAAAGTTAAAATAAAAGTAGCATAATATTTTTTAGCTTGGAATCTTTTGGAATATGTTTTCGCTGGTGGTAGAAAGGTTCTTTTATGTATGAATTTCAAGCATATGGAATTGAAAATTAAAGATTGAATTGAATTGAATTGAATTGAAGTGAAGTCGAAGATCAACATTGAATGAATTCTATGTGAGTTCAAACTCAAGCAAATCGAATTTGTGTGAACGGTTTGGCTTGAAAGTTTTAATCTCTTCATTTGTGTGAATTAGAGATTAATCCATATCTTTTCTACTATTATTAATCCATAATTTCCTGCCATAATTCCCATCAAAATCCTACTCTTATTCGTGGTTAAACCAAACCCTAAATTTGTATACAAAACCAAAGCCCTAAACCATTCTTTCGAAACCCTAAACCATCCACACCAACCAAACACCACCCTATTCCCTCTTTTCAAACCAAACCCTAACCCTAAACCTAAACCATGATTCCAACCTGCATCCAAACCCTAACTTTTGACACTAAGCATCATCATCAATCCATCATCGAATGCATAGATTAATTAGCACACACCATTCGAACCATCATCATTGATAAACCACCATCCCTGAATCACATCATCATTCTTTTACCATAATTCGAATCACCATCATCTTATTTTCATCACTTTTGAAGCTTTAGTCTTTTAAATCACCATCACTGAGCCTTTTTCATATTATCCAAACTCCATTTGAACCATTAGTTCCACAAAATTGAAGATTACACCCTCCCACACACATCAATTTTGGTATCAAAGCCATAGGTTGGTGGAATTCCAATCAAGGTTCAATATTTATTTCAATATTTTTCAAGATTATTCAAGATCCTTCAATAAAGTGTCTTATCTTCAAGAGCCTCCAAAAATTCATCAAGAAAATATAAAAGGGTCAAGCATTTAAGGACGTGTTTGGGCAGTGTTGAGTTTAGTTGTTAAGTAGAAGAATGGAGAACCAAGGAAAAGACTTCAGAAATTTTCTCAAGACCTTGATGGAAGAAATCAAGGAGGTAAAATTGCAGGGGGAATAATAGAAGCTTCCCAAGCCCATGAGTCCCATGTGCAGCCACAAAACCGAAGGGAACAAGTAGAGGAAGGGCACGTGAGAAGGGCACAAACCGGGTGGAAGAAGAAGAGAGCATGGAAAATTACGTAAGGGAACGTGACACTTTGAGGAGAACTTATGATGATGTGGAAAAGGGAATCCACTTTGATCTTTCCGACTTTGAAGGTAATCGCAACCCAGAATCTTTTCTTGAATGGTTGCAAATTGTTTAGTCAATTTTTGAGTATAAGGAAATTGATGATGAGAAATGGTGCCGAATAGCTATATTAAAGTTTAAAAAGTTTTCTAGAGTGTGGTACAATAATTTAAATAAAATTTGCACCAATTTTATATAAATTATATTTGCACTAAATTTATATAAAACATACATCGGCTAGTATATACTTACTAATGCATGACACTACAAATGTATTAAACTAACAACTACAACAATGCCACCAATAAAAATTCTAATCATATATAAAACACATAACGTAGCAATATTAAGGAAGAACATTCAGGTTCTATGTGCGTTAATGTGAGTGTAAGGAGAAAGATTTCTAATATTAGGAAAACATTTATGAAAAACATACAAAATTTACACACTAGCTAAGGAAACAATGAAGAAAAGAAAAGATAAGAAGGATGGTTGTCAGTGGTGACCTACGGAGGAGAAGAAGGAAGAGGTGGAGAAAGTAACAATGGTGGAAGGCTTTAGGGATGAATAATTTCATGTGAAATTTCTCTATGTGTTTTCGTGCATATATAATGTGTAGAAAAGGTCTACTAGGTTAAAAATAAATAATTTAAAAAATAAAATAAAATTTTGATAAGGTATAGATGGTTATTAAAACTTGAAACAATCATTTATATCCTTAAAATTTTGGGGGAAAAACTTCCACTATGGTATAGATAATGGTTTTTCCCTAGAACCGTGATCTATACCCTTAAAATTAAAAAATAAATATTGCTAAGGTATAAACACTGCTTTTGGGATTTAATTTCCATCCATACCATTTTCCATTGCACTCACACTATAGAAAATGGTTATAAAAGTTTTTACTAGAGAGCTTATATATGAATGCTCTTATTAAAATGCACATAAATATGTTGTTGTCTATGTACTTTTTTAATGATAAGCCTCGAGATCTTTAGGAATCATAAGATACCTAGAAACTTATAACTAGAGGTAGAATAAGGTTTTTCCAAGTGAAAATCCAAAAAGGAAAGATTATGAGTACATTTTATTGAAGGGTCCTTGGGTCATCTACGGTCAATATCTTATAGCTTGCTAATAGGCATCAGAATTCTAAACATGACTCACCTCCATTATGTCTTATTTAGTATGGTTAAGGATATAGGCATTATATATTGAATACTATAAAGAATTGACAAATAAAAGTCCACAGGAGATCACATACGCCACTTTTTTGATACTAAAACCATATAGATTTCAAAGGACAAGTTTAATAGGTTGGTTGTTGAGATCAACTTTAGTAAAGGTTGGCCATATTCATCAAATTTTCCTAGAATTGATAGAGAAGGCACAACCCACAGAGCCCTCAAATACTTTAAGTTCTACAACTATGCTACAACAACCTCCAACCACTCTAAATATGGTGATGAAGAAGTATTATTTGGACAATGGCTGCTCATTACAAGCTGAGGACACTAACAACTACAAGCTAAAATGTTATCTATGTATTAAGTCACTTCTCACAAATGAGTCATCAGTGAGAACAAAATCCACACAAAAGGATGCAAATATTCCATATTATAGATTTGTCGCACTCTAAGATATCAAAGGAATGAACCCTATTAATGAGGAGGTTTCCTACTTGGATCATGATGCTGTAGTGGTATTAGGTGACAAATTTCATATTGTAAATCCATGGGTGGAATCCTAATAGTTGTTATGGGGTTTCTCGCTTCCCTTATATGCAAAAAGAAAAAAGAAAGAAAAAAGAGAGGAGTTGTCCTTGCAAAATGATGCGATTAATTACTATACTTCTCATTGTGCACCTAAAAGATTGGTTAAAGAGGGCCCTAATTTTTTTTAAAAAAAAGAGAGTATTTGAAGTTGTGGCCCATATGGACATAATGAAAGAGGATTGATCTATGGTCAAAAATCTCATCTAAATCAAATCCATTCATATACAACCTATACATCATGGCTAAACTCCTTCAAATATTTCAAAGAGGAGTATAGCCACAAGAAGTGTTAGAAAATTGCTCAAAAATATTGGTAATATTCTTAACCAAGGTATAGAGCATCCATCCGTGTGAAGGATCTACTTTTACCCTTATGGTAGTTGATATTACGGATAAGCAAAATGACATAAGAAAGAGTATCTTGGAGAAGGAGTGTATTACCTATTCCAAAACATTTTAAAATGCATTTAAAATCATATTTAATATAAATAAAATGGTTTAGGATGTGAAATTATGATTTTTAGAAAGACCAATCGACTAGTTATACCCAAGACTAGTTAATTGATTTATCTCAAGCATCATATTTTAATGCTATAGATATCATTCAACTGATGTGTGTTAACCAATCAACTACTCTAACCAGCCAAATGGTTTCATCAAAATAGTAAACTGGTTCTACTAGACCTTCAAGTTTCTTCCTTATTTTAATTCAATTCTTCTTTAAATGATTATGAAACCCTATAAATATTGTATTTTTATGGTATTAAGCATATTTTGGAATTATTTTATTTTTATACTAGTAATCATATTTTGGTTATGTGGGATTATTTTCATATTATTTGGTACATTATTTTATTTTATTTAGATACAAATCTCACAAACCCCCATCTGAGGTACTTTTTTTTTATCAACCCATCTTTCATTTCTTCCTGCATATTTCTCTTATCCATTGAGTTCTACTAGGTTGTTGTTGAAATGCTTGCTCTATGATGGTCATATTTCTTTCTCAATCCCCTCACCTTATCATGGTTACCTTATATACTGTGTCCTTCACGCTCCACCTTCCCTAAGCAAAATCTTCTTTCTCATCTTCCCTTTTTATGGTTGCCTAGGATGGATGAGGAAGATTTATTTATATAATTTTGATCCCACACTACATACACCTTAAACTCTCACCTTTCTTTAGCAAGATAATCCTAAGTGTAAAAACCGTATTCTTTCATTTCATTCTCAAACTATGGCATTGACTTTCTTGTTCCTTATTTTTGAAATTCATTTATCTTCTTCTTAATCTTTATGTTAATTCTATTTATTTCTTCTAAGCAAAGAAGAGTTAATGTTTGGAAATTGTTAAAGATTTCCTTATTTTTTCTCTTCTTGGATTTCAAAATTTAGGAATGAGGTTAATAATTTTTTGTGTGGTGTTTAAAGGATTTTTCTATTAATATTAAAACCTTGATTATTGAAGGTAACTTAGAGGTATTTCTAGTGGATCCATCAAGTGAATGATTTTTCTTATTTTATTGCAAGAAAACTATTGCTAGATCTAAATCAGACTTCCCAAAACATGTGGATTAGTTCTTGGATAATATTATGTTATTTTACACTTTTCTGTGAATTATTCCCTTAAAGTTTCAAGCATGATCTTATGTGCTTTAATATGTGAAACATGATTTTGGTGATAATAGCATGAATAATGATTTTTTTGTCATTTGAGCATGATCCATGATGCTAGTATGTTGAGTTTAGTTTTACAAATATTGATAGCATGAATGCAAGCTGAAAGTGTTTGGATTGAGTTAGGGTTTTATGAGTTGGTTCGTATCATATATATTTTTTCTAGAGGATCTAGTCAATTGTTAGTAAGCAAAAGCAATCAAATAGTCCATTAGTTTTAACCAACCAGTCAATTGGCTAGGTTAGATTTTTTTTGCTATTAACATGCACCAATCAACTAGTTAAGGGCTTACCTATTGTTTGTGGTTTTAGTTTTGATTCGTTGGATCTAAATAATGGGTATAATTGGTTTATGTTTTTGTTACCACTATAACCACCTATAATGGTTAATAATCATAGATGGATTGTGCTAGGTATTGTCACCCTAAACATTACTGTGTAATAATAAGTTGATCTGATTGTGTTAGGTGTTATTACCCTAAAAACCATTACAAATAATAAGTTGATTGGATTGGATTGAGTGTTATTATCTTAGACACTAATTAAAATAATATTTAAAGGTTTTTTTAGCCTATATTCTCCACCTCTTGAGATAATTAATTGGGAGTAAGTGGGAAGGTTACTCTTGTGGTATTTTATTTTTCATTCATTACCTCTCGTGCATATTAGATTTGTTATATGTAAGGTGTATGTGTATATTTAAAGGGCTTACGTTACTGTGGAAAACTGACATGTTATTGGTGACCAAGCTAGATGGGTGAGCTGTGTGTGTGTGTGACATATCTAGTGAGAACTACAATAATATACTTCACCTACTTAGGAAAGTTTAACCTAAAACATAAATGCATAATATTACCATTTTTTTACACTCAAATTATATAATTTTTTAAGAAACTTATAGTAGTTTCTAGCACCCATTGAAAATGGTTTTTACCACCCTCCAAATGTAGTTTCCTAATATAAAACATAAATACACAATATTTTAAAAAAATATCACCATTTTTTTACTCTCAAATACTATAGTTTTAAGCAACTCGTAGTAGTTTCTTCTATAAACTAAGAGTAATTTCCACTACCTACTAAGAGTAGTTTCTTCAACTATAGTAGTGTTTTTAATCTCAACCATTCATCGTTGATCTAACGGCTTAAATATTCTCAAGGTTCTCACCAAAAAGAAGTTTCTCATTGGATATATTCCTTATATATACATAGAAAGAGAAAGAGAGAGAGAGAGAGAGAGAGAGAGATAGAGAGAGAGAGAGAGAGAGAAAGAGAGATTTTAATAATCGAAATATAAGAGCGAGCGACAAAGGGCATGAAATTTTATGTGGTTGTCTATGGATGGATCCCTAATGGCCTATTACACTTAGAAGTAATAGAATCTTACCAAGGTAAATCCTTACACCTTTTTGTGGAGAGGAGGATTCCCTATTTTATGTACTTTAAGACTATGCACACAGTTGCTAACTTTGGGATAGTTATGCTACGAGTATAACAAATAATACCTTTTATAATGCCTTGTTGCCAGATTGTGTCAATGGATATATTACACGACAATGCCAACTTTGGGATGATACTCCAACTTGGGCATCCAATTTCTCCCTTGTGGCTTATAAGCTTTGTTAGCATAGATATAACCAAGTTTTTAGAGGATTTACATTCAATCAAGGAGGACCAACTCACATAGTTTGCCACCTTAATACAGACGATCATATTTCTTAGCTGAAGCTCATAGATATGCATGACCCTGGTAGACAATACAACCAGAGGGTTGTTTTTTGAATTTACCCTTGCATTTGTGTCGTAAAAATTAACATTAATGGTAGAGTGTTTGGAAGTCCCAAAAACTTAGCCTTGTTTGGGGTTGCAGGAGACAAAGTGAGCTGATGTTTTTTTATAGCTTTGTGGCTAATGTGGGGCATGTTTTTATTTTTCTTATCTGGCTATGGGTTTTATATTATGGACTAAAACATATAAGTGATTCTATCATATTTTGATTGAGAATGGTTCCCTCATGGTGATCCATTTCTTTAATGGTGTTCTATCTGCTCATCATTTTTTGCTTAATCTTTTGCTAGCGTGTATGACCTTTATGGATTATTTTGAGTGTTTTTCTATTTCTCATGTGTATTAGGAGGCTAATATGGTAGCTGGTTGACCAATTAATTTTCCTTTAGTGTGTATACATACGAGTTCCCTCCCTAGGATGTTTCTCCCATTTCGTTATTTGATAAAGTAAGGGGTTGAAATCCCCATTGTTGTATCGACCTTTTTTAGGGTGTGTTGGTCTACTACTTGGGTTTAATCCCTCCTTATATTCTAAAAAAGTAATATCTTAAAACCCATGCAAAAAAATTCTTGTTTGACTAATGATGCGTTTAACATCATACTTACACAACATTTTTATATCATTTTTAAAAACATGTGAGCGTAAAAAACCCTTTTCTCGTAAACTATAATTTAAAACCTAAGTGTAACTTGATATACTATGAGAACTTGATCATATAAATAATATGAGGAGAGCATATGTTAGATGTTTTATTTTATGTTTGTTTGGGTTGGAGTGAAAATGGGTAAAGATTAATTAAGTTAAAGATGTCAGAGAATAATTTGTTATTGTTGGCAAATGACTAGGGCTTACAATCTAGATGACTAGGTGTCGAGACAGAGACAGACAATGCAGAGGGAATGGACAGATGACCTTGCATCATCAATTTTTCATTTTTTATGCATTTTTTTTAATCTATGTTAACCTTTTATGGTCAACCATTTTATCTTTTGGGTCTTCCTCGACCTCACCTCACCTTATAATTCAATATTTGCTTATTATCTCCCATGTAACCAAGAATATAGCCATAGTTGCCTCACCTTACCTCCCACTTACTCTCTTATATACCATAAATTCTTCCATTACTTCTTTCATTCAAGTGTTGAGAAAAGTTTCCTCTCTTTGTATCCCTATCAAATTTTAAAGCATATTGCCTTTGTATGCCATTCATTTACCTTGGTCATCATTTATCCAACCTTTGTGCTTTGAGCTCTCTCCTCTTTCCACCCTTTTTTTTAAGTTTTGCCTAAGTTTTTGAAGAACACTTCCCTTTTTTCTTGAGCTAATAATTGAAACCTAAATTCCTCTTCTCTTCCATTTCCTTTGACTGTTTTTATTCTCTTAATCCCTTATCTCGCCCTATTAAGTGTTCTCCTTTCTCTTCCTCTTTAGTATGCCACTCATAGTTAAGTATGACCGTCTTTTCTTTTATTTTTTTATTGTTGTTGTTATCTTGTAATTTATAGGCTGTAGTTCTACTTTGGGGGTTTTGTGTTATTAAGGAGAAGAGGAAGTTTGTGTTGGAGATTAGGCTTAGTGGTTCTCTACTATTTATTTTTCTATTTATGATTGGAAGGAGATAATTCATATTCTCCTACTATATATATAAAAGTCATGTGATATCATGTTTAGGTTTTTATGTGTTGTTCTTGAGTGAAATTTATGCTAAGTGTAATCCTATAAAAAAATATGCATGCACCTTGTGTTGTTATTTTCCTTAAGAATGTCGGCATGAAATTATATCACCATGTTTATTTATGTATTTGATAATACATATGATAACATGCTAGAATAGGGTTGATTGTGTGTAGTTAGATAAATTATGCATGTGTAGTGTATATAGTTTTGCCAAAGCTAAGTTGTCTTTTCCAAGACATCTTCTTGTGTTGTTGAGCTTTCCATTAAATTCCTTAATAATTTATTTGAGCTTTGATTTATAATATGATAGGTTTTGAGCATGTTTAGATTTATTTATGAGTTATTTAATATTATAAGCTTTAGAAGTAATGCAATACTCCAAAATTTTATCTAATCCTAATCTCAATTGATTAATAATTTAACCTAATATAAATTCTAATTTATAGGTATTTTTATTTTTATCCTAACCCTAACACCGGATAATTTATAGATAAAATTTTAGATGAATTTCCTAAAATTTTAAAACTAAACCTAATCCTAATCCTAACCCCAAAAATTTTCCTTTCTTTTTCCTTTTTCTTTTCTCCTCTTCTTTTCCCTTTTTCTTTCTTCTTTTATTTTCTTTTCCTTTCCCCTGACCTATGCCCTTGCCCAACTTTCCCTTTCCTTTCACCTTTCAAAAAAAAAAATAGGCCCTTACCCTCGTCCTTTACCATTCCCCTCCTGGCCATGTAACTCCCTGCCCCGTCCCCCGTCCCCCGCCACACCAACTCCCCTACACCCTGCACAACCCTACAACCATTGCCCCAAACCCTTTGCCACTCCCTCACCTGCCCCCTCCACACCTAACCTTGTCCCCTCTAGGTCGGTTTCCTTTCCCTCCCTAGACACACGCGCGCGCGCACACACACATTCCTTTCTGTCCCTTCCCTCATCTTCCTTTCCCCTGCGATAGAATCACCCAATCCGTTCCTCCCTCCTACTCCCATACCTTATTTCGTCACCACCTATCACCATCCTAACCACTGCCCAATCTTTCATCTTCCTCCTCTCTATTTTGCTATCAATGTCGCCCCTTGCCTTCTCCCTTCACCTCGTTATTTTCCTTTTAGTAGTAAAAAAACCACTAGCCACTTCCCTACTTGGTTTTGTCGCCACCTAGCACTACCATTTCCCAACCCCTTATTTTCCTTCTTCCCTTCTCCTCCTTCCCTTACCTTACCTTTGACCTTAACCACCAACATCCCTACCCTTTTCTTCTTCTTTTTCTCTTCTTTCCCTACCCAAGCTTCCAACCACTCCACCTTTCTACCATAGTCCACCAAGTAACACTAGCCACTCCTTGAGGCCAACTACCACTGATCCCAGCACCATACAACCACCATCCTTGCTACCAACCCTCACTGGCTCCATCTCCACCATACCCCCACCCTAACCACCACTCTAAACACCATCATCACCACCACCTTAAACACTAACAATCACCACCACCTTAATCGTCAGCCTCAACACCACACTACCACCACCCTTATTGTCTTCCACCTCCAAATGTCACTATATCCATCACCACACCACCTTTGTGCCTTTCGCTATGCACCACCCTTGCTCAAGCCTTCTATTTTTTTAGTTATCTCTATTTTCACCCTCTCCTCTGTCTTAGCTTTCCCTAGTTAAGTTTCCTCAGTCTAATCTTGTGTATTTTGACTTCTAGATCATATTCCAGTGGTATTGGAGGAGGAGTCGTAGGTCTTACATGCTTAGAGACTTGAGACATTTGGGTAAAGATACATGTAATAACAAGGGCTTTATGTGTAATATGTGTATTTGCATGTGATATCATGTTTGAAATTGTTATATGGATAATATTATTTTGATTTGATGTATATGTTATGCCATATAATATAAAAGTGAGAAAGTTATGAAAGCATGTATTTGTGCATATTGTGGTTTGGCATGAATCGGGATGTATGGAATCTATATGTAATTGTGTTTAGGTATTTTTATAATGATATTATATATTGGAGCTTGAAAATTTATTCATATTGGGACTCATAAGGCTTTTTTGTGGAAATATGGATATTTTTGCTATCTGAGGAACAATTTAGTCAATATAAGTTAAAAATGAAATCATAGGAATTTTAATGTGATAATTTGTTCAAAATATGTTAATTATTCTATGTGTAATGTTTGGAGTGAATATGACCAATTTAAGTCCAATAAATGAGAAAAATGACTTTAAGTGGGAATAATAACCTTAGAGGTTGGTGTATTATCATATGTATAAAATGCTGGAGCTTGACCTTATTTTCTAGATATGTTGTTGATATTGCCATTTTAAGCATGCATATTAAATTTGATGGTTATGTGAGTCTCATAGAAAACATTATGATTTATTTGTGAAATTATGATTTTGTGGGGAAAGGTGAATACTAGAGGTACACATCTATACGATGTTGGATTTAAACCTTAATTTTTGGGTAAATTTTTAATAATAATATTTTAAAGATGGGTATTGAATTTGGTGATAAAATGAGTATGAGGTGAGAAGTTATGGTGAACCTATGAAAATCCTAGGAGGGATATGACATTTTCCTTGGGAAAATGTATCGGTATTCATGTGGTTGTATTTTACGTGTTTCAAATATATATGTTAATATGGAGTAAGTGTCTTTCATGTCTACATGCGTGTATGCATGAGGATCTTAAGATATACCACCATGAATAAGATACTAATTACTTAAATAGGTATATTGTGTGAGCTAGGGTCGAGTTGTTGAGTGTCTATTCTACCATATAATAATAGTGGCTCGGGTGTATTTTTTTCTAAGAGGTGCTTTAGACAGTTCCACTAGTTTAAGAATAGGGGGTTTCTATGCTCAATGTAAACCATAGTATGGCCTTGAGATAAGCAAATAATGGATAAGATATCAAGCACTTAAATCAAAAGATTACATGAGCTAGGGCTGAAGTGTTGTGTGTCCATTCCGCCAGATGATAATAGTGGACGAGAAATATTTTTCCCCAAGATTTGCTTCATATTGTTCCACCAGTTTAAAAATAGTGGAGTTCCTAGGATCATCGTGAATAAGAATATGATCTTGAGATAAACATTACTAAATAAGATATTAATCACTTAAAGTGAGAGATTACATCAGTCAGGACCGAGGTGTTATGTCTATTATACAAAATGATAATAGTGGCTCAGGAATGTTTTGTCCTAAGAGGTGCTTCAGACTATTCTACTAGTTTAAGAATAGTGGCAAGGATTATGTTGTTCTGATATATGTTGGATCTATTCCACTAAATGATAATAATGGCTCAAGTGTGTTTTACTTGAGAGGTGCTTCAGCCCGTTCTACCAGATTAAGAATAGTGGGATCATTAAACTCAACATAAATAAAAATGTGGATTATGATCATATCTAATAATGAATAATGAAATTTTGGAATCATTATTATCTTTCATCATATTATGTTAATGATTGTGCTCACTTATGTTTTTATATGGCTTATGTAATCTGTGTAACCTAGATATGACTGTATTGTTACATTACTCAGAACATAGCGTACTAATCATCCTTTTCATGGGTGGTTTTCATTCCCGTGAGCATATCGACCTTATTTTTGTAGGTGATTGTTGATTACTACTTTTAATGTACTTGCGTTTGGTGAGTACTAATCAAATTGGCATAAGGTATGGTTATTTGGATATTTCTATCTCTCTATGGACTCTTAGTCATTGGTTTTCATTAAATAAAATTCCTTCTCTCTATTTTTGTATTTTGTATCGTGGTGAGTTTAGATGCTTCCCACATTGTATTCCTAGGTATGAGGTTACTTTTGCCTTGCATATGACATAGATTAGGTATAGGGAGTATCTTTTATATGTTGGATGTAGTGTGAAACCCCTACATTTTGTATTTTTGCTTCTACAATTAATTCTTTTAAATGAATTGTTTAAGTCCTAACTTTAGGGGGTGTTATGGGTAGATTTGTCATTTTACGTGTGCCATGATTATTTTCCATCATAATTGTCAATTTTATGCCCTAAATTATTATTCATGTTAAGCATGAAAATTATGGTAAGTTAGATATGCATGTTTAGATTTTATGTGGTTAAATATGCTTAGTCCATGAATAGGGGAAAACAATCTCTTTTTTTTTTCATTGTTAAAAAAGTTAGAATTTTATATTCCATGCTAATATGTTATTTTTAATGTCTTTTAACCTGTTCATCAGAATTATGGAGCTATAATAGAGTTAGTATTAAAATGGCTAAAGTTGAGATAATCAGATTTTAAGGACATTTTGGTTAGTTGTGACTAAAGTATGCATAGAGGTGAATACTTGGAATAGGCTCACCTTAGTGGATTACAATTGACCTAAGTGTTCACCTCCACTCACCTTTGATCATTGACCTTACAGTTGACTTGAATAATAATAAATAAATGAAAATGGCTAAGTACGGATTGATTATCATATGTGTATTTATGTGTGGTCATTGATCACTTCAATAAAATATTAATACTTAAAGGAGAAGACTTTGAGATTGGGAATTGCTTACTCTTTAAGGTTGGTTATTCTAGAGATGAGGCATGAGCCTTCGGTTTCAATTGGTCCTTTCATCATATGCCTTAGCATTCCGACTGAGGTACTAGTTTATTCTAATTAGTTATTGGGACTTCTTAGAATGTATGCATACTAGAGGATTAGGTGTCCTAGGATGGGAGAGTAATGTGTTTCCTTGGTACTCTAGTATGATCGATGTACTTTAGACGTTTTTGAGTTGCAAAGTTGGAGGGTATAGTGCACCATTATGATTGGTGTACTTTATATGTCTTCATGATATTCTTGTTTCCCCTTTAATAAATTAAAATGGAAGTAACTCTTGTATAGTGATTTAATTGGATTAGATTTGGTATGTTGGTTTGGTAGTTTCTCTGGGCACTACTTGAATTTGGTATGGTTGTTTAGTAGCTTCATCTGTACATTACTTGATTTTTGTATATAGGTTTGGTAGTTGTCTCCATGCAAAACCTTTTTATTTATTAAAATTATTTTGGTATATTGGTTGGTAATTGCCTTGATGCATTACCTTTTATGTTTATGAGTGGTATTATAGTGGCTATTGGAAACAAGTATGGTTCGGTATTTCCTATTCACGGGACACCCTTAGCATAAGTTGGATTAATAAAATGGTTGTAATATGCTTAAATTTGATGTGATGATTATTTGGCCTATAGTGTGGTATGAATTATGACTTGATTCTGGTATTAGCGATCACATGTACTCTTTGATTTGTTTATGCCATGATTCTTTGTGTTACCTTCTATGTTTCCAATGTGACTTTTGTATGCTTAGTGTTGTGTAATGGTTTACTCAATATCGTTGTACTGACAAGTTTTGTTTCATGGTCCCCTGCCTATTCAATGGACAATCTTAATCTTGTAGGTTTTCGTGGTGGTGTGGGCTGGGCGAGAGTATTGTAGGATTATCCGACGTCTCTAGTTTTGGTTGTAGCTTGTTTATTTATGTTGTCTCCTTTTAGAGGCATGAAGTATTGTAAGCTCTTTACATATTATATTTCAAATCTTATGCTCTCTTCTACTTTGCTTTAGTTTGTTATTTGTTTTGTCTCAACTTTGGTTTAAGTGCTTATCACACTTAATCTTTGTGGTTGATCTCTATACGTCGAAGGTAACATCCAATTGTTTTTTATAACTGCTCCCCCTTAAATGAAATTTTTAAGTAACAAACATATCCTTTATTTGTGAGTGGATCTCTTACTTTACAGAGGGTCATAAATAAATCGTAGAAAATTTAGTTGTAAAGTTAGTTTTTTATTTATTTAAAAAAACTACCCCTTTCTTCTCTCAACAATGACCGATATCATCATTACATATATTTTTTTCATAATGAATAAAGATAAATGTGTAACTAAGTAGCGCTCCTTGATACCTATGCCTTATGGTAAACGTCAAATATAATTAGATCAGATGGAGTACCACACAACCTATGAAATATATACTTATGACCTTACATCGATTTTCTATAAATATAACCTATATTTAATACCTTTTTTTAGAGGCTTTATCTAGCTTTAGCCTTGTATCATCTTTCCGTTGTCAAATTAACAGCTTCCAGCATTACCTAGCCTCGTTGCTTCGCATTTCAATATAGGGTGTCCATAAAGAAAATAAATACTACAAAAAAACTGAAAAAGTTGATTACATTTTCGCCCAAAGTACGCTACAGAGCAAGAGAAATTCCTTTTAACTATATAATATATCAGTCCAAGGCTTTGTTTTAGAAAATGATACTTAAATGAAACTAAATGAAGTTTATATATATATATATATATATATATATATATATATATATGTTTAAACTTTTTTTAGCTGCGATTTTTTTATTGTAGTTTGTATTAGAAGGCAAGGATAATATTAGTTTTTTTCCACTAAATGATGAATAATCTTAGCTGAAAGTTTTCAAATATTCTATTTCCAAACATAGCTTAGGCAATATATTTTCAAAAGCCAATTTCATATATGAAAAATTATTTGGTGAGCCTGCCGGACAATGAAATTCCTCATATAAATGTCAATCCCACATTACTGGCTGTATTTTCATGATAAATAGCGCTTAACTAATTATCACCGTTGGACAGCAGGATTGGTTCAATATTATTAACTCATTTCAGTCGATTTGAGTAATTGCCTTTTTCCAAAACTATCCTTATGTTTTTTCACAATTTTTATAATGTTTTTTTCCAACAAATAATACATATTCAAAATGTCATATTTATAATTTTATATCATCTTTATTAAGATATATTAATTACTGATTGGTACCTAATTAATATGCTATAACATCGCTTACAAACATAGCTACAAGTAGGAGTGCTTATAGATAAGATATCTAACGTTTTGGATATTTAGTGATCAAAATATTTGGATGGTCTAGTATCCAATAAAAAAGTTTCAAATATTCGACACTTTGAATATTTGAAAATTTGAATTTATTTATACATAACTTGTCAGATATTAAAAAAAACTATAAATATTATATACTAAAAGTATACACTCGATAAATAATATAGTGATATGATTTTAACCAATCTGGTTTAAGTAGCAATTTGTGATAATAATTTTATTTGAGCCTTAAATTATATAACATATAACTAATAATTTAAAATCTCTAATAATAGTTAAATTTATAATAAAAATAAAAATAAAAAACTCATAAAGGCATATAACATGAAACTAAATTATGTTCTCAAATTTTAGAATAGAAAAAATAGTCATATATATACAATTAATAGGATAAATGATTATTTAAATTTATCAAATCAAATATTTAATTTATTTAACTTTTTATTAACTAAATTGATTATTTAATTTCAAAATAAAATATCAAATTAATTTATTATTTAAAATTTTATATCGGATCAATTGCAATATCGGATTACTTCATAGGATATTAAATCATGCCAACAACCTTAGTTGGAGGCATAATATTTTTTTTATATATATTTTTTACATAAGCAAAACAAAGTTAAGATACTACACTACGTATGCAGTCCCTCGCCCTCTCTAGGACGTGGTTCATTGCTTATAAATAGCCCGATGTTCTCGGTAAACTTGTTCCAATAAACCTACCTAGCTAGTTATATATGTGATATACTCTCCTTCCATGCGAACAAGCGCTCGATCACTTCCGAGTTAAGAGTTTGATACAAAAATGACGCGCAGAAAGGCTTTCTTTCTCTTGGCTGTTCTATGTGTCCTTATCGTTTTCGTCTCAGCCCATGAATCAGCTGAGGAAACAGCAGAACAAACTCGTAAGTTCTTTCTGCATTTCAATCATAAATCGCTCTTAATTTTATTTGTGATTTTAATCATGTTAATGTGGTATTAATTGAGTTATTTGCACTTTTATATATCTGCGTACTATTTAAATCACCATTTGTTGTTTAAGTGAATAGATAATTAGAAAATTGTTGTCAATGATGATAAAAAAAACACGTAATAGAACTAATTTTGGGCAAGTCTTCTTTCTTTTTTTTCTTTTTCTTTTTTAGCAGTTGAAGTTTTGCCCATGTTTGCAGAACAGCAACAATTAAATTTGAGTCCTGTCATTCTAGGGTTTGGAGCGATAAGTTGAAAGAGACTTAAGGCCTTAAACACACACACACTCAAAAAAAAAAAAAAAAAAAAAAGTCATACACACACACATTGTTGTTGCTGCAATCTGTAAAGGTATTCGACTGGACTGTACAACCAAACCAGAAACGACCCAAAACAATCCCAATTCCCTCAAAAGCTCTTAAAATCAAGAACACGTAAGAGTGAACACGATATAAGGACCATCCCGAACGATTTCTGTCAAAACAACTAGAGTAAACAATTGGTACAAAAACCACCCCTAAACTTAGAACGACCGATCAATTAACCTCCCCTACAATCATCTAGCACAAGTCCAAACTAGATAAAGAAAACGGGGATCATACACCCAAGTCCATTGAAAACAAACTAAATAATATGGATAATAACTGGTCGGATATGGATCAAACATTCCCTACCCATATATTGAATCTTATAAGAAAATTCATACCCATATCTATATTTTATTTCTTCTTTTCTATTCATATCCATATCTTTTTATGTATCCATTAGGCTTACTCCATTGAGTTTAGGATAAAAATCATCCAATATTAGAATTAGATACTTAAATTATTAAGGCTAAATTATATTTTTCACTTTTAACCTTAGAAAATATATTTATAAGTTATTTAAAAATATAGAAAAAAATAATTTTATATTAAGTAAATGGATGAGGGTATGGATATGGCTATAGAGGTGGGTTTCGATTTAGAAATCTCTTACTTGTATCTATATCCGAACCTAGAAGATTTTATTATGTTCCTTCACACACATATCTATATCCGTTTATTCATATCTATTTGCATATTCATTGGATAAAACTAGTATAATTGTCACCCATACTAAATAATCAATTTAACACATTTTTTCTTAAAGATAAAACACTCTCTGAAGGATATAAAAAAGAGCAGTTGCGAGAGGTAAAAACTATGGAGTGTGAAAGTAAATGATAACTAATTAGTGTATAAAAGACAATATAATAGTGTTAAAAGAAATATATGGGCTGTGGTAGGATGCATTGAATAAAAAATTTATTATAAAACATAATATTAACATAACTATTAATAACATAACTATAATAACATTAACATTATATTACAATTTCTATAATAAATAAGCACTGAACTAAAATGTAGGAATAGACAAATAAATAGCTAAATTTGTAAAATTTTAGCAACAACAAAAAATTGAAACAAAGTACAATAACAACATCCATAACAACCATGAAAAAAAACTAATAAAAGAGGGCAGAACCTACATCCTAATTAATGCAACTATCGACTAATAAGATAAATGAATGTTCCTTACTTAGATTTAACCACCTTAATCCCATAACACCATAACTTTCTATCTAGAAATATGTCCTCGGTAAGACCTAAATAACCCAATATCTACCAAGCTAATCACCTCACTAAAACTCTTCTTAAGTCTGCCTCTTTGTCCCATACAAATACTTCCAAATAATATTTTGACTGCACTTGTAGTCCTTCCTTGTAATACCCCTAAATTGATAAGAGTGTTATAAGGATTGATATGTCTACTTATATAAGGATTGATATGGCTACTTATATAAAGATGTGACCCTCTATAATTTCATCCATATTTTTGGTAATTTCATCTTAAGAACTCCATAATTAATCGTGCTTGATATGTGACCCTCCTAGAATGTTTCAAACTTTCTTATGAAACTTTCTCCAAAAGCGTGAGAGTGAGACAAAGCGCGCTGAGATGACTCGTATTGATTTATGGGGTCAACCGATCAATCCAAATGTACTCGAGAGTAGGCCCAACAACCTATGTGAGCCTATGGTGCTATCAGGTGGCTCCTGCATGGTCATATCGACTAGGTGTTACAAATGACATCAAAGTAAAATCACAATTAAGAGTTGAACTTGGATGAGCTAGTCAACTGCCTAACGGAACGATTCTTGGGATAGACTATAATGAGATAGTCAATATGTGAGGCGTAATGATGATTTTGTGTTCTTAAGTGAGGGTGGATGTAATACCCTCAAATTGAGTAGAGCCTTATAAAGATTAATATGTCTACTTATATCAATATGATATGCCATCATTTTGATTATTCTATCCTTAGAACTCTATAGTTAAGTGTGATTGCAGTGGAACAATTTTTAGGATGAAGCTTGTGAGTGAGGGTAAAGCATGTTGAAAGAAATCATATTAATCTATGGGGGCACTTAATCAATTTAAATGCGCTACAAAGTGCCCCGTAGCCCATGTGGGTCTGGAGTGCTATCATGTAGCGTACACATGGTCGTATCGAATCGAGATATTACATTCCTATCAACTACCTTCTCTAGCATATTTATGGCTTATTTGGAACAACTTATTAAAAGTAGTTATAAAAAATAATTACTTATTTTAAAAACCTTTTAAACTATTTTTTATTGCAAAATAAGTAATTATTTTATATAATTATTTTTAATAATTATTTTCAAACAGGGACTTATTATTCATTTATTTTGTATGGCAAATGACGTTAAAGAAAAGCAATACGTTAAGGCTTAATTTGATATAGATTAATTGTTTGAGTTAATTTTTTCTTCTCCTGGCTATCGTAATTCATTACATTTTAAAAAGTCCTAGTAACTTTTCTTCTTGTCTCAGCTTGTGGTGAACTATTATCAAAGCACATCAAAAATATATAGCTAGGCATACTTTAATATATATCAGTAATATACAGGTTAGTTATGTTTTTTTTTTCATTTTTGATTCATAAAAAATCGTATGCCTCTTTAGAGGATTTAAATTTGAAACATATGGTACTAGAATATATATATATATATATATATATATATATATATATATATATATATATAGATTTAGGGTCCCGTGCATACCTTTAGTACTGTACATACGTAGGAACAGATTGTGGCCGTTGGATTTAACCAATACGGACCGTCGGATCAAACAAATTTCCACCCCTAGTCGACGCGTCGTTTGCCTTTGTTTTCTTCTGCATGCATCGGCTCTGTTACTTCCGCCCTTCTTCCTCCCGAGCTCGAGCATCTGCGTCCATCGTCGTCTGTTCGCCGCTCCATCAAATGACGCTCGTCCTCTTCAATTATTTCCATCGGCCATTCTTATGCGTCGTTTGCCTCAGTTATTTTGCCTTCATGTGCGTCGTTTGTCTCTGTTACTTCCGCCCCGAGCTCGAGCTTCTTCCTCCATTGTCGTCTGTTTCCTGCTCCGTCAATAGTCGCTCGTCCTCTTCAATTTTTTCCATTTCGCATCTTCGATTTCATTCTCTAGCAGGTAAATACTTGTATTGTTGTATCGATCTTCAATTTTTTTCATTTCACAAGCAATTTTGCTTGTTTGTTTTCGACACTGTATCGCCATTTTTTTTGCTCGTCTTCGCCGGTGTATTCTCATCCCAGCACATTTCTTCAACCTACCGAAGCTTAATCATCGATTTCATTTATTCTTCGCTACCATTTTTTGCTGGTACTCCTTCTCCTTCGTTTGTCACCATTTTTCCTGAAAATGTCTGCTATTCTTACTGTCGAAATTTTTTCTTAACGACAGTATTAAACCTGTTAATATATTCACTGTTGTTATATTATTATGTAATCTAGTGTTTGTTAACCTAATTTTTTGCATTGATTTGTCTGATTTTTGTTTGTGTGTGTTTTAGTTTTTTTTGATTCAGCATTTGATCGAAGTAATATGCCTCAACTTTAGTTGATTTCGAATTTGCTGAGTTGATTTAGTTAGTATTTTTTATTGTTTGCTGAGTTATGTTTGTTGTTTTTTGATTAAATTCTATTGCTATTGTATTATGAATAATGTGATTAGGGTTAATTACATTAATGTGGGTTAATATTCTGTTGCTGTTGTTGTTGTTGTTGCTGTTGTATTTTCTGTTGCTGAATAATGGTGTGTTGTTGTTTTATGTTAGCCTGATTAATAATCAAATTATTAATCAGCCATTGTTGTAAATTTTTGCATAATATATGCTAGTATGGTGTTGGTATGCTGATTGATGTCTGAATATTGGTATCTTGTTCCATATTCACCATTATCTGTTGTGAATCTTCTGATTAGGATTAATCAGAGTAATGTTGGCTGATTTTCTATTGATGTTGTATTTTCTATTGCTGATTACTCTTGTATTGCTGTTTTATATTATTTTGATTAATAATCTGCCATTGTTGTATATTTTTGCATAATATATGGTTTGACTTACTAAATAAAGTTTATGGATGCTAAAATATTGTATTATTATTATTATTAGAGAGTTTGTGGTTTATGGTTTATAGGATTTAGGGGTTTTAAGGGTTTATGGTTTAGGGTTTAGGGTCAAGAGGGTTTTGGGTTAAGGGTTTAGGGTTTAGAGGGTTTAGGTTTTAGGGTTTAGGGTTTAAGGTTTAGGGTTTAGGGTTTAGGGTTTAGGGTTTAGGGTTTAGGGTTTAGAGGGTTTAGGGTTTAGGGTTTAGGGTTTAGAGGGTTTAGAGTTTAGGGTTTAAGGTTTAGGGTTTAGGGTCTAGGGTTTAGAGGGTTTAGGGTTTATGGTTTAGGGTTTAGAGGGTTTAGGGTTTAGGGTTTATGGTTTAGGGTTTAGAGGGTTTAGGGTTTAGGGTTTAGAGGGTTTAAGGTTTAGGGTTTAGGGTTTAGGGTTTAGGGTTTAGGGTTTAGAGTGTTTAGGGTTAGGGTTTAGTGTTTAGGGTTTAGGGTTTAAGGTTTAGGGTTTAGGGTTTAGGGTTTAGGGTTTAGAGGGTTTAGGGTTTAGGGTTTAGATGGTTTAGGGTTTAGGGTTTAGGGTTCAGAGGGTTTAGGGTTTAGGGTTTAGGGTTTAGAGGGTTTAAGGTTTAGGGTTTAGGGTTTAGGGTTTAGAGGGTTTAGTGTTTAGGGTTTAGAGGGTTTAGGGTTAGGGTTTAGGGTTTAGAGGGTTTAGGGTTTAGGGTTTAGGGTTTATGGTTTATAGGGTTTAGGGTTTAGGGTTTAGAGGGTTTAGGGTTTATGGTGTAGGGTTTAGGGTTTAGAGGGTTTAGGGTTTAGATGGTTTAGGGTTTAGGGTGTAGAGGGTTTAGGGTTAAGGGTTTAGGGTTTAGAGGGTTTAGGGTTTAGGGTTTAGGGTTTAGGGTTTAGGGTTTAGGGTTTAGGGTTTAGGGTTTAGAGGGTTTAGGGTTTAGGGTTTAGAGGGTTTAGAGTTTAGGGTTTAAGGTTTAGGGTTTAGGGTCTAAGGTTTAGAGGGTTTAGGGTTTATGGTTTAGGGTTTAGAGGGTTTAGGGTTTAGGGTTTAGGGTTTATGGTTTATGGTTTAGAGGGTTTAGGGTTTAGGGTTTAGAGGGTTTAAGGTTTAGGGTTTAGGGTTTAGAGGGTTTAGAATTTAGGGTTTAGGGTTTATTGTTTAGGATTTAGAGTGTTTAGGGTTAGGGTTTAGGGTTTAAAGGGTTTAGGGTTTATGGTTTAGAGGGTTTAGGGTTTATGGTTTAGGGTTGAGGGTTTAGGGTTTAGGGTTTAGGGTTTAGGGTTTAGTGTTTAGGGTTTAGGGTTTAGGGTCTAGGGGTTAGGGTTTATGGTTTATGGTTTAGGGTTTAGGGTTTAGGGTTTAGGGTTTAGGGTTTAGAGGGTTTAGGGTTAGGGTTTAGGGTTTAGAGGGTTTAGGGTTTAGGGTTTAGGGTTTATGGTTTAGAGGGTTTAGGGTTTAGGGTTTAGGGTTTAGGGTTTAGAGGGTTTAGGGTTTATGGTGTAGGGTTTAGGGTTTAGAGGGTTTAAGGTTTAGAGGGTTTAGGGTTTAGGGTTTAGAGGGTTTAGGGTTTATGGTGTAGGGTTTAGGGTTTAGGGTTTAGAGGGTTTAGGGTTTAGGTTTAGGGTTTAGAGGGTTTAGGGTTAAGGTTTAGGGTTTAGAGTTTAGGGTTTAGGGTTTAGAGGGTTTAGGGTTAGGGTTTAGGGTTTAGAGGGTCTAGGGTTTAGGGTTTAGGGTTTAGGGTTTAGGGTTTTGGGTTTAGAGGTTTTAGGGTTAGGGTTTAGGGTTTAGGGTTTAGAGGGTTTAGGGTTTAGGGTTTATAGGGTTTAGGGTTTAGAGGGTTTAGGGTTTATAGCGTTTAGGGTTTAGAGGGTTTAGGGTTTATGGTTTAGGGTTTATGGTTTAGGGTTTAGAGGGTTTAGGGTTTAGGGTTTAGGGTTTAGGGTTTAGGGTTTAGGGTTTAGAGGGTATAGGGTATAGGGTTTATGGTTTAGGGTTTAGAGGGTTTAGGGTTTAGAGGGTTTAGGATTTAGGGTTTAGAGGGTTTAGGGTTTAGGGTTTGGATATTTGGTTTGGATATAGGTTTGGATTAGTTTTTTGGTTTGGTATTAGTAAAATCTTGAATGTGATTAAATTTTGATCCAATGGATGAGATTAGTTCTTATGTTTGTATATTAATTATAGTTTGTATGTGACCCCTCCCCTATATATATATATATAACCGATCTGTTGTTTTTCATAACATGTACATTATTTGATGCTTCCTTTTTCTTTTTCTTTTTCATGTAATTAATAGAAGACAATCGGGAGTATCAGTCTGTATACCGCTGTCACCACCACACCTGTCACCACCTTGGCCACCGCAATACTCCAGAAGAGACTATAGAGATGGAGGCAAACACAACAACTGATGAGTACCAAGGTCACGAAGGCCAAAGCAACATCGATCATGACTGATTTAGACAAGGTGAATATCAGAATAAGAGCCGCCACTACGTACCATAAGAGGAAGGCAACTACGTTGGTTAAATTCATGGAGATTATTTTGAGCAGTAGTACCTATGAAGCATTAAATAAACATTATTAATTTTGGCTTTATAGTTATATGTAATTATACATTAACTTGTGTTATACAATTATGTGTGAGGACACTTGTCGTCAATGTACGCGTGTATGTATGCGTTTGTGGTGTCAATATTAGAAGAAGAGACCAAATATGAACGGGTTTCTTGAGCCCATTAAACAGTTACCTTCTAGGATCATGCACATGTCCTTGTTTTTAATATGATATAAATGAATGTATAAATGAATGTGAGCTATAGTTGGAGTCAACAAAAGGCAATAGATAAAGACATCCTAATGGAATCAGTTGGTTGAACAGACTTTGGAAGAGCTCAGCTAAGTCGAAACTTCTTATCTCGGACAACTTATTGGCCAAGTCCAAGGGAAGAGACATGGGCACTAGCGGAGCGAAGATGAGATGAATGGGAGTTGTGAGAAAATCTCTTAGTATAAAGGATTTGGTACTCATCAACACGACAACCTATAATTTGAAAGATGTTATCTTATAGTGTCAATCAATAGGTGGAAACTTGTACACTTCCTCAAACTCTTATTATTATGGGGTAGAAAGTTCTACTAAGTGTGTAAGCTAAATGATGGTAAAGTGTTTTGGCCAAGGATGACTGATAGTATAAAAAAACCCTTTGCTTACCACTTGTAATGTTACACACAAGCTCCCATTTTTCTCCTATTATTCTTACTCAATAAGGCCTCACATTTTCTTCCTTCCATAAATCTTCATTCTTGTTTTTACAATTTACTCATAGATTTTCTTATAATTATGCAGATATTTAACAGAACAATTAGTATCAAAGCTTTCGATGGCAATCATAGCAATGGGTAAACCATTTATGTTGATGTTGAACAACACTAATTATAGGACGTGAAGAGTAATATGGAAGACTTTATGTATGTAAAAGAGTTGGTTGACTAGATTGACAATGAAGAAGTTATATCTGTCAATGGGTAAATGACAGTGACATCCATCTTGTTGAGGAAGAAACCACAATATATGGAGTGTGGTCCAAGTTTGATTCGCTTTATGTGACTAAAATCACCGAAGATAAAGTACAACTCATGAGGAATGTGTAAAAATTGAGGTATAAAGATGGAGAGTGTAACACCCCTATTTTTTACTACTAAAAATTTTCGTTTTGCGAAAGCGTTAATTACAAAATTAATGGGTGTTACCACCACACTCATTATAAGTCTAACATCCTCTACCATTCTTATACTAAGTGCTAAGACTAAAATTTTTTTTTTACTTAAATAACATTTATAACGAAGGCAAGATAGATATTTCATTACTAATTACATTTAGGGATGGCAACAGGGCGGATAATACCCGTAACCCGACGGATTTTATCCGACGGATAATGAAATGGATAATGATAAACGGATATGGATACGGATATGGGTAAGGATAAAAAATACCCGACGGATTCGGGTACGGATACGGGTATGGGGTATCCATATCCGTATCTGACGGATATCCGTTACCCATATCCGTACCCGTTTACCCGTTATATATTTACCATTTTATCCTTAACTTTTTATATAAGAATAAGTTATAGTTATAAATTAAATTGTCATTTTACATTTAACCCTACTTCAAATTAACAGCAACTTGTAAATGTAAACTTGTAAAATTAAAATTTAAATGAACCCTAGCGACTAAACAGATTCTCGAAGTCAAAAATTCAAATCAAAGTCTCTAATTCTCTGTCTCTGTCTCTCTGATTTCTCTCTCCCTCAGTCCCTCTCTCGTATGAACTTTGAACTGTGAGACTCGACTCTCGACTCGATTGATTTCTCTCTCCCTCAGTCCCTCTCTCGTCTAAACTCTGAACTGTGAGACGAGCGACGACTCGACTTTGAGAGTTTGAGTCTTTAACTCTCGAATAGTCGAGCCGATTGCCCGATTCATTCACACACACACACATAGAGTCACAGAGCACAGCTGCACAGGAAGTCAGGCACACCGCACACACAGCCCGCCGGCTGCTGCCCCGCCATGACGCCGTCAGCCTTCAGCCCGTAACAGCCGCACAGGCGCAGTGGCGCACAGCTGCTCGTGGTTGTAATTTACAGCCGCCGTCAGCCACACGACTCGTAAATCTGGTAAGCATTCATCTTGTGATTATTTTGAGTTGCTCTAGAGTTTTAGTTGTTTTTTCGATTTATTGAGCTTAGTTTCTAGCGTGTTCGAGAAGATGCCATGAATTAGGTTTGTGCAATTGAATAGCTAATTTATATGTCATCTTGATTTATTTTGTCCTGTCGTGTTTGTGAAGTCTGTTCGCCTGTGATGGTATACTTGTTTATCTAGTATGATAATGAATTTTTTTAAATTAGAAGCATTATCTAGTGAGTGCGAGACAAGAAGAAGATACATGAATTATGGGGCATCAGGGTAATGTCAGTCAATATGGGTATTGAGGTAGAAAGCTGAGAACATTGGTTGCTAGCTACAATGAGGAGGTACATGCACAGAAGGGTGGGATTACGGATTTGACCCTAGATGTTAATGTCACTTAGCTCTTTAATTGAATTTATGTGCTAGCAAGAATTGTTATGCGGTGCTAAATAAGGGGTTTGGTAGTATATGTGCTCTTCTACCTTGAGCAATCATGAAACTGGGGTGAAACTCATGATATTCTTAAAAGATGGTTGATTCACTATCCATAATAGGAATTGAATATGATATTCACTAGCCTAATGATTTATATTCATTAGCATAGGATTTGATCAATATATCAGATTATATTTATTGTTCAAGGTAATGAATAAAAACCTTTGAACCTATGTTCATCAATGGATCAATCATGACTGTTGGAGTAGGAGAAATATGACTAGGAGAGCATGTTTCCTTGCGAGCAAACCAAACTTCTAATTGATGACATCCATCATAAATATTTCTACCCCGAAGTGCTGGTGGAGCAGCCATAATAGGAATTGAATATGAGTAAAAACACCAAAGTTTTTAAACTTTGTAATTTCTCCCAAATATCTGTAAGGGGAAAAATATTTGGTCCTAGTCTCTATGCATGACTGGATAGTACTTCATATGAATAGAAATTAGGAGAGATCTATGGTTTGATTCATGACACATTTTTCACCTTTCTTGAAGCTAAAAATATACATGAAATAAGAAGTAATGCGTGTGAAAGAAGAGTCTGATGTACCCGCCAACAGATTGAGAATTACTTATTGGTCATTTATTGAATTTGCTACTAAGTTAAACACATCCTTTTGTTGAGAAAACTTATTAACACTTGAGCATGATGATAAATCAGCATATAGGCCTTATTGTCCGTGCGAAGCTAAGTTATATTTTATGTTTGTTAAAATATTTGCACTTATTGATACAGATATGAATGGTAGTTAAAATCGATTCAAACAATGCATAAACAAAGATAGAGAAGAAAAGGAATGTAAATGGGAGGAAAAAAAAAGGTAGAAGAAAATTGCAGAAAGAAATTATAAAAAACAGTCATGTTTATTTTTCCTTTTGTTGTCATTGGTCTATAGGTTGTACAACAACTTTGTATGATATATACAAATCAATTGGTTAAGGATGGCAACTAGAGCTAGTACTACCGATTCACCAAGTCAAGCACCTCCATATTCATCTGCTGTAGCTAGTAACCCCAATACAATGGACCCATCTACAAATGAAGAAGAGGAAGATGTAGAAGTGCAACAACTTACTCTAGGGAAAAAAAGAAAGAAAAATTATGTTGTATGGGAACATTTTAATGTTGTGGAAACTAATGGGAAGAAGAAGGCCATTTGTAAAGTTTGTAATAAAAGTCTAAGTGGGGATCCTAGAAATGGCACTTCTCATTTGCATGAGTATATAAAGAAGTGTGTAGGTTTTAAAGTTATACGAGGAGTAGGCCAAAACAAGTTGCAATTTACTCAAAAGGGGGAAGGAAAGGGAAAGATAATGATCATTGAATTCAATCAAGAAGTTTCAAGGCAAGACTTGTGTAATATGGTGGTCATGCATGAGTATCCACTTTCTATAGTGGAACATGAAGGATTTAAAAAGTTCGTGTCTGGTCTTCAACCATCTTTTAAGTTGATTTCGAGGAATACATTAAAGAGTGATATTCTTAAGATGTTTGAGTTTGAGAAAAACAAAACAATGTCCCTATTACATTGTAATAAGAGTAGGGTTTCAATTACTACTGACATGTGGACCGCTCAAAATCAAAAGAAGGGTTTTATGGCTATAACACCTCATTGGATTGATACTCAATGGAATTTACAAAGTCGGATACTCAGGTACTTTTAATATTTTATCTACATTAAGTTCTAAGTTTTGATGTTAATTCTATATGATAATGTGTTGTTCTCATTCTCATTTGTTATTTTTTTTCCTTTTATCTTTGTTACG
The DNA here is from genome assembly GCA_030549775.1 of Tamarix chinensis. Lineage (NCBI taxonomy): Eukaryota > Viridiplantae > Streptophyta > Magnoliopsida > Caryophyllales > Tamaricaceae > Tamarix > Tamarix chinensis. Next base: position 12,510,612 of record CM060176.1, read on the forward strand.
GTTCATCTATGTTCCTGCTCCCCACATAGCTGAAGTTCTTTGTGATGTTTTGTTAACTGTTTTGGTGGATTGGAATATTGATACAAAACTCACAACGCTAACTGTTGACAATTGTACTACCAATGATGCTATGATTGATGAGATGAAAAGGAGATTACAAGCGAAGTGTTTTTTATTGCATGGAAAATATTTTCACATGCGTTGTGCTGCGCATATTCTGAATTTGATTGTTAGGGATGGAATGGATGTAATCCAAAAGACAATTGAAAATATTCGTGAGAGTGTGGTGTTTTGGAGGGCAACACCAAAAAGAATAGAAAGGTTTGTAGAAGTTTGTCAACAAAAAGAAGTTCCATATACTAAGGCCTTAGTACAAGATTGTAAGACAAGATGGAACTCCACTTTCTTAATGCTTGATGTTGCATTGTTGTATGAAGATGTGTTTGAGAGGCTATCATGGTTGGAGCCTAGCTTTAAATGTTGTCCTAGTTCCGAGGAGTGGAAATTAGCTCGGATTATTTGTTCAAAATTATCGTTGTTTTATGAGGTTACTTTGTTGTTTTCGGGAAATAAGTATCCTACTTCTAACGTATATTTCCCTAAGGTATGTCAGATTAGATTGGCTTTGACTGAATGGGCATTAGAGGAAGATGAAAATATTAAGAATATGGCTGAAAAAATGTTGGAGAAATTTGATAAATATTGGAGTGTTATTCATGGGATTATGGCAGTAGCAGCCATTTTGGATCCCCGATATAAAATGAAGGTGGTGGAATGTTATTATTCTTTAATTTATCCGGACTCCATTTATGATGAGATAGAGAAAGTTCGTAGAATATGTTATGAATTATTTCGGGAGTATGAGGAGAAATTGAGGCGTATAGAGAGAAATAAAAGTACATCTTGTGGTTTGACTACTTCTAGTCATACTTCCTATGGTGGTAGTGCTAGTTTGGATTCTAGAGAAGCAGACATATATGAAAAGTGGTTAGCTAACCATGGTGTCACTAATTCATCGCAAAAGAACGAGCTAGACTATTACTTGGAGGAGGCTGTTATGCCAAGGATGGAGAATTTTGATGTTTTGTCATGGTGGAAGACAAACACTAAGTTTCCTATTTTACAAGATATGGCTAGAGATATTCTTGCTATTCCTATTTCCACAGTTTCTTCAGAATCTGCTTTTAGCACGAGCGGTCGGTTTATCACTCCTCACCGCAATCGGCTACATCCAAAGACTTTAGAAGCATTGATGTGTGGTCGAGATTGGCTTTGGGAAGCAATGATGAGTAACAATGGTAATATTTTATTTATATTATTAAAATTTAGTTTAATTATGAAATATGTATTCTTTTATCTATTAATTTTATTATTTCAATTCTTTTCTAGATAATAATGACTATCAAGTATCACATTATCGTGGCACTTGTCGTACTTCTTTTGAGAATGAGGACTCCGATGACAACGGTGAAAATGAGGTAAAACTTAGATGTTTATAAATTTTATAATGTTATTAGCAAATGTAATATATATATATATATATATATATATATATATATATATATATATATATTCAATATTTGAGTCTTTGACTATTTATTTTTATTGTTTTTATGTACCAGGTAGATGCATGATTCATGAATCATGATGATTAAAGTCTGAAGGTTGAAGATTGAAGAATGTAGATTGAAAAGTTCATCCTATCATGATTTATGAATGCCATTTGTGTTCTACTAGTTTTTTATTTTTTTGGACATTATCTACTATGTTTAAACTTTAAACAATATTTTTGTTGGCATATTTTACTATGTTTTTCTATTATGCTACAGGTACATTATCAACTTTAGCTACTAAGTTGATGAATTATTGGATGTTTTTTATATATTTTTTAATTTTTAATATCAAAAAATAATTTTGTAGGTAAATTATATATATTATGACAGGTAAACAGGTACAAAAACGGATAAATAGGTAATGGTAACGGATAAACAGGTAATTTTAATCCGTCGGATAATGGATACCCGCATGGATATCCATTACTGTACCCATATACGTACCCGACGGATAATTTGTTACCCGACGGATATCCGTCGGGTATGGATATGGGTACATCAACGGATATCCATGCGGGTACGGGTACGGGTACGGGTATCAAATTCCTAATCGGATTCGGGTATGAATAAGGGGTACCCGATCCGTACCCGCCCCGTTGCCATCCCTAATTACATTGTCCTGATAAATACAAAAAGATCAGGTAAAGAGTTGCGATATAATAAAGGGAAATAGCAAGGGACTTAAGAGTCCACGAAATATCCGGATCAAAAGATGTCGGGGTGAACACCGAATAGTGCTAACTCTTAACCCTCTACTAGAAGCCATCAAGCCAAACTCTCAAAGTACTCATGTAGGGTCATCACTGCTCATTGAATAGGCAAGGGACCATGAAATGGAACTCATTAGTACTACGGTACTAAGTAATCCTTTATACCAAACTAATATAAGAAACTAGCATTGAACACATACAAAGCATACAACAAACATGGTGTAAGACATATACATATACGTACAAGGATTGATATAAAGTAATCATTTAGATAATCAAATTCCCTCAATGTCACATACTACTCATATTCATTCATCTAAAACAAACGGAACTTACCAAACGAACATCCCAAAGATGCTCTTTAAAGTATGATTAGAAGTAAAACCTAACACAATAACCATAAGACATCATGACAATACATGATATAATCTTAAGACATGCATGAGGTGATCAAGATACAATAATCATATCAAATAAATCATAATCACCGAAACCACATACTACTCATATTAGTTCATCGATGACATAGTAAAACTTGCCAAACTAGTATACTAGAGATGCTCTTTGAAGTATGATTAGATCAACCACAACACAATGACCATAAGGCATCATGAAAATATATGGTATAAAATTTAAGACATACATGAGATGATCCAAACACAATAACCATAACAAATAAGTAGTAGTCATCAAACTACATATTGTTCATGTGTGTTCATTTAGAACGGAATAACACTTATCAACTAAGCATCCTATGATGATCTCTAAAGCAATAATTAAAATCCAACTCTACACCACAATTATAACTTTCACAGCATAATTCATGTCTTAGCATCAATCCCAACCAAATACATAACATCACAGGTATGTACATAGGTATAATATAATAAGATCCATAACATCACGGGTATACTTACATGTACAGTATAATAAAATCTATAACATCACATGTATACTTACAGGTACTATATAATAAAATCCATAACATCATATATATGCTCACAGACATAATACTAACACGAGTAGGCAAAAAGGCTTCTACTGAAACCAGAGGTAGGCACAAATGCTACTACAAAGACCACAGGTAAGCAAAAGGCTGCTACAAAATCATAAGTAGGCTACTACCAAATCACAGGTAGGCACAAAGGCTACTACCAAAACCACAGGTAGGCACGAAGGCTACTACCAAATCATAGGTAGGCACAAAGGCTGCTACCAAAACCACATGTGGGCATGAAGGCTACTACTAAACCATATATAGGCACAAAGGCTTCTACCAAAATAACAGGTAGGCACGAAGGCTACTACCAAAACAAATCCAATATCCAATAATAATCATTCCAATAAAATCATATCATTTCCATTTTTAATTACTCAAGGGGGATACGATAATAACCAGGAGACATAAAAGTGCACCAGTCATACCAACGTACAAGGCATCACAGTACCCTCTCAACCATTTAACCTAGAGGCATAACAGCACTCTGGTCATACAGATGCACAAGGCACACAGTACCCACCTCACCTCGGATACCTAATCCTTAAGTATCGATACCCCTTATAGGGCACGTAGGTCACCTATAGAGTAAACTAGGGCCTTACTAGGGCACAACCGACACACTAGAAAACCAAACAAATCGAGGACTCCTACCTCGTCTCTATGGTAGCTACCCCTAGAGAGAAATCATACCCAAACTCAAGGTCTTACACTTTACCTATTAGTATTTTATAAAGTGATCACATATATAACATATTGCACACTTATTCCCATTTCTATACTTATCTATTTTTTTTTTCAATTATCCAAGTCAACCCTAAGGTCAACAGTCCAAAACAAGGTTAAAGTCAACACTAATGTCAACCTATTAAAAGTCTAAGGTCATCCTATGTCCAATTATTCACATTTGGGCAAATTAGATCAAAATGACCATAATGCCCCTAAGACTAAGAATTATCAATTTATTATCCATTTTTATTTATTTATTTTCAATTATCCAAGTCAACCCTAAGGTCAATGGTCAAAACTAAAGTTAAAGTCAACACTAAGGTAAGTCTATTAAAACAACTAAGGCCATCCTATGTCCAATTCTTCACATGTGGGCGCACTAGGGTAAAAATGACCAAAATGCCCCTAAGGCCAATAATTATCAGATTATCATCCATTTAAATACTAAATCCATTTTATTTATTAATTTATCGTGAAAAGGCTAAAAAAATTAATTTAATTATTTATTATGCAATTTAAATTATCAGCTATATCAAAATACCATTTTACCCTTACACATGCTTCTACATACAAAACCCAATCATACACTTTCAAAACGTCCAAAACACATGATCGTATAATTTACAATAGATAATACATATTAGACATGATTTTTAGGATAAATATTATAATACAATAAAAATGACTAAATTACGCCTAGGGCACACATCCGTAATTATTATTTCACAATTATATCTAAGCATGCTCACCCTATTATTTTATATACACATATCATATAAATTATTTTCTAGTCATTAGAATCATTTTAATCATACTTTTATACCTAGAATATTTTACATTAGCTAACATGATCAATTTACCGATTTTCATGATAACAACAAATAACACATAATTATAACGTAATAAATTATGATTAACATATTTCACGCACGAAAACCCTAATGTGCTATCATAAAATATTTATTATTTTAATAGAGTATAACGGTTACCTGAATTCCAGCAAAAATATAAAAATACGGGTATCCTACTAAAATTGTAGGGTCCCACTAATCAAACTTTCACACCTAAAAATAATACCACAAATACCGAATTATTAACTATCAGGTAAAATAATAATTAAAATAATAAAATATTTATTTTTATGAAATTACAAAAATACCCTTACATTTAAAATAGGTACTAAAATAATTATTAAAATCACACATACAACTCATGTGGCACAACAGCATGAGCCATGCACACAGAGAAAGGGGGTTGGCTGGGCTTAGTGGATTGGATGGGGCTATGGGCTGGGTGAGGTAAAGGTGGTGGAGATGGTGGCCGCCTAATGTTGCCTGGTGGTTGATGGTTGTAGGCAGTAGCTGGTGCTGGAAGGTTGCAAGGAAAGGCGGCAGTGGTGTGTTTGGTTGTTAAGGTGTTGGTTGTGGTGGAGGATGTTGGAAAAAAGGAAGGGTTGCGATGGGGAGGAGATGATGGTGGATGGTAGTTGTGGTTGTTAGGATGGTGGTATGCTGGTGGCTGGAAGGTGTAGTGGTCAAGGGTGAGGGTGGCAGTGGTGGATGCATGCGCAGACAAGGGAGAAGGGAGAAGAGGAAAAAGGTAGTGGTTCGGTGGTGGAGCTATGTGATGGTTGTGGCCAATTGGTTTGGTGGTGGTGGGGTTGGCCGAAAAGTGTAGAAGAGGCGGAAGTGGGATCGGCATAGCCAAATGGAGCAGAGAGGGTAGAGGGAATTGGGGTGCTAGGAAGAGCTAATGATGGGGTTGTTGAGTGTAGATGGGGTGGTGTTGCATGTAGAGGGGTTGAGAATGGGTGTTGCACGAAAATGGCTGGGGAGGGTTGGTAATCGTGGGTGGTGAGGATGGGCTGGAGTGTTAGAGATGCTTGTGTAGATGGTGAAGGCTGTGGTGAGTTATGCATGTGTGTATACGTATATACAGAAGGGGTGGGGTGATGAGGTGATGGGTTGAGTGAGGTAATGGGAAAACAGGGAAAGTAAACAGTAGAGGTAGAGGGGTTGGCAGGTAGGATAGAATAGAAAATATATATTTTAGAATTTTATTTTAGGTTTAGTTTGGATAGGTTAGGGTATCAGATAGAAAAATAATTTGGGAAAAATAATTCGATCTAGGATATGTTAAAAAGGAACGGAAAGAGTAAAAATAATCCAGGATAAATTTTAGAAAATTATTCGGGTTATGGATCAATGATTATTAGTAAAATAATTAAGCTAAGATTTACATGCATAACTAAGATTAAAATTAATAGTCTAATTTCTATCAATTTTTAACCTAATTAAATTTATATCTAAACTGTCATAATAATAAGCTTGATACTAAACCTCCTAAAATAATTATTACCACTAGTCACACATAATTATTAATTTATAATTAAGGTTCCTAAAAATGGTTTATTATAGAGAGCCCATTGCAATATGCTTTAATGAGTTCTAGAAAATATTTATCCAGTTAAAGAACATGGAAATAGTATTCGATGATGAAGTTCAAGCTCTATTAATTCTAGGATCTTTACGGGATAACTAAGTGAGTCTTGGACAACTAAGTAAGTCTTTGTGTGTGTCTCAGCAATTTTAATCTGGGTGGAAAGCTCAAAATGTCATCAATGACTATGCCACTACTTAGAGAAGATACAAGAAGATGGGGCGGCGGGGCCTCATCATTAAAGTTTGAGGTGCTTGTAGTAGGTTGGGGGGAGATCCAAGGACGAAAAGCAAAGGAGAAGGTTTAAGAGTAGACTGAGGAACTCAAAGAAGAATAATTCTTTCTTCCATTGTGGGAAGCTCAACTACTAGAGGAAGGATTATTGGGAGTTGAAGAATTATGATAAGGGAAAAGTCAAGATGGATGAGTAGGCTGCACTCATCACCAAAGATGAACTATTGGTTATCTTGGAGCTTCTGAATGCAATCATAACCACGTGCAGATTTTGACTAGGTCATAGACACAAATGTTTCTTACCACATCACCGTACACAAGGATTATTTATCCACCTACATATCTCGAAACTTTAGTAAATTTGGATAGGTAATGATGGTATAGCAAAGATAGTCAGTATAAGGGAATATGGCATGAGACGAGTTTGGGTTGTACTTTACAACTCAAGAAAGTGAGTCATGTGCTAGACTTGAGGATGAGATTAATTGTAACACCCCCAAAATTCACTATTGAAAAATTTCGATTTTATTTAAATGAAATAGCGGAAGCAAAACAATAAGACTTTGAATTATGGGGGTATTACCGCCACACTTAGTACCAGACCGACTTACTCTTACCGTTCCGGTACCAAGTGCTAAGGTTAGAAGAGTAAAACACAATTTACAAACCATATCTAAATCAAAGTAGCTTAACAAACCATTTACAAGAATAAAATCCACCAGTGGTGGTTACAGAACAATAATTACATCAAAACCAGTAATTTAAAAGAGAAAGAGAAAAACCCTAACAATTCGAGATAATTCCTTACTCTCTTTCCCGTTGCCCAGTTGAATAGTACCTGAAAAGAGACCTGCAAGGGACACTGCCCATTGAATAGGCAGGGGCCCACGAATGGAACCTTCAGCACTATGGTACTGAGTAACCCTTTAAAACACACTTAAAAGTAGGCCTGCAATGTAACACATGATATACCGCTATACCCATACCTAACGACAGGTGTAAACATAAAAATCATAGCCATGCATCCACATACTTGACAAGTCAATCAGACATTAATGGTGCATACATAAATATTCACTTTGTACATTCGCATACTTAACGAGTCAATCAAATATTAATAGGCCATAATGAACAATCAATATTTTAGGGCCTTTAAGCCATTAATCCATCATTAATCAACCATCTCGGAGTATAAATGTCCATGTGAGTGCGGGAACCCCACTATTATAGCTAGTGGACCGAAATACATACAGGGCAGAACACTTCTGACCACTATTATTCGCCGGTGGATCGATCTCCAGGAAAAAGTGTGGACGGGTCTGGCCCTGATATATGGAATTTATATATTATTTTCCTAAGTAAAAATGTCATTTATTCCTCATTGTTTTTATAAGATTTAATCTTTTCTCAAGTTTTTCTCTTTTGGATAGATTTTGCAGGAAAAGATAAAAATGAAGAAATTCAAAGGAGAAATCGATGGAAATAGAAAATGAAGCAAATAACACATCAAGAGATATGGAATCAATGGAAGAAAAGACCACAAATGAAGAATATATATCAAAGGGAAGATTGTGTTGAAATTTCATGAAGGAACAAGAAACACGCCCACCCCCTCGGTGTTTCATAAACACGACCCGTGTTTTTCTGTCAGCGCACAAAATTTCATCTTTTAAAACTCATCATTTGGGCAAGAATTCAAGGAAAAATACGGGGGGGCGTGTTTTCTAACACAGACCATGTTTTTCTTAAATTCTGTAACCGTTCGTGCAACTTTTCCCTGATATATTTCTAAAGTCTAAACATTCGAAAGGGTGGTTCTGGGGAGTTCAAGAATGGGATTCTCTCTTTCTCTCTATATTCTCTAGATACCACATGTATTTTGTAATTCCAATTCTCTTTCTCTCCATTGTATTCAATTGAAAAATCAACACTCTGTAAATCAATTCGATAAGTTCTTCTCCATTCCTCTCTTAATTGCAATTTTTGATTTTTGATTGAATGCAGATATATTCTCTTTAGTGCATTATTATTTCTCTTATGTTTGGTGTTTTATTGTTAATTTATTTGTAAGCATTGATGTTAATTACAAATTATTGCATTTATTTGTGTGTTATTGTAATTATGTAAATAGTATAAGGTAGGACGATTTGATGACGGAATTAGGGTTTCGGATATGATAATATAATTTGAACTCATGATTCTAGATGAAATTTAATTGAATTGATGGATGGAATTGAATGATCTCGCATCATAGATTAAGAATTTAAACTAATTATATTGATCACCTATCTAGTTTAGATCTTAATCTACACTAGGATAACGGAATTAATACGTAATTATTAATTAACGTTTCCAGAGTAGCAAAAGATTAAGTATTAATCTTGTTCAGTAATTCGTACGATTGCATGATCCAAGCTTATGTGATTATGGTCATAGTTGACTGCTTTCCATTCGTAATGTTGCCATTAATTGAATCTAGCATTCTTAACCTAGGTTATTAATTGGTTAGGTGATAAATTGAGAGCTTATTCAATTTATTAGAATTGAGAGAAAGCAAAGAGATGAATTATTATAAGTTTCTACAGGTCAACGTTAAATCATTTAGAATCATTCTTTTCTCCATGATTATTTGATATCCTAATTCCAAAATCAATACTGTCCTATCCTTATTCATTAATTAGTGAGTACGGTGTTTTATTATTTATCCATAGTTTAGATTTTGATGATAGAAGTATATGTTATTTCATAACGGGGGTTTTAACATTGATTATAGAATTATTGATTATATATCATTCCTTGTGGGTTCGACTCCTTCTTGCCATATACTACGTATTTAGAAATTAGGATTTATTTATTAAATTTTTTGTGCATACGATAGCACATCAGGCCCGACTCACAAGGTGTTCCACTATAAGTGATTAGTGTCTACCCCATGTCTTATCGTTATTACGTTTGGTTTGCTGAGCACGGAATCCCCCACTATTATAGCCGGTGGACCAAAAATCATACAGGGCAAAACACTCCTGCCCACTATTATTCACCGGTTGACTGGTCTCTAGGGCACCCCGGCTCCTGGCCACTATTATTCGTCGGTGGACCGGTCTGGGTCCAGCTCAACAGTCTTCCTCTTGAAGTGATTAGTGTCTTATCCTTATCTTATTCGAAAGATTTCACCCTAAACATGCATGGCTAACTATATCCACACTTATCCTCCCAAGAAGGCCCGTCCCATATCTTGAGACTTCTGCACCTCCTAACTCACCCCAACATCCTTTCCCCTTTATTCCACTTACTCACACCCGGAGCCCGACTCCTAAGTGTGTGGGTCAAGCCCACTCACCGTCTTAACCTAGGGTTTCTCCAAAAACCCTAATATGGGCCCATGTGGCCCATCCTTCTCTACCTTACACATCCCAAACTATTTTAACACCCCACACATCACGACCCTTAGATCCAACCCTCACTTTCTACCCCACTCATTCTCGTTTATCTTTACTATTTTATTTTTCTTTTTCCACCTTATCAAATTAGGGTTTCTTGGTCTCCTATACACCCTTATAGTATCCCACGTACTATTTTTCACCCAAAGCCTCTAATCACTTAATGACACTTTTATTACCTTCCTCACATCCCAAGACAACTTTTCATACATAAAGTTTGCCCCCATGCGGACTCTAACCATCCCATGCAAACCCTATATTCTCCCACTCTTTCAATTTATGTAAAGTCCCCTTTTATTCATCCACTCATGGCTCATGGATTGTTTGGGTCATTCCCACCTACATTAGCCAACTTACTTCTCCTTGGTTATCTTACTTTTCCATTTTCCATTTTCATCCTTCCATCCCACATTACCACATTAAATATCCTAGCATGCATGTCCTAGAGGGTCACATCACATAACATCGTACACACAACAAATACCATCATCGTCCACATGCCATAAGGAAGTCACATAAGCATACATTCACTCCCAGTTGCGCTATAAATGATTAATCATTAAGCATAAAGTACACAATATGGCATAACACATAGTACACCAGGCACATAATACCCACATAGTTGTTCTTAGCCACATCCCTGCTCGGTTTGGGTTACTAAGTTATCTCCCACACTTATTAGGTCACTAATCACCCTTCACAATTGTTACATTTATCATAATTCCCATTTGGTTGGTTAGTTTACCGAATTGCCCTTCTCCTTTGTTATAATTACCAAATTGCCCCTTTAGTTGCATAAATTACCAAATTACCCTTCTACATAATCATAATTACCTATATGCCCTTTAGTTGGTTAAATTACCAATTTGCCCTTCTTTATTATCATAATTCCCAAATTACTCTTTAGTTGATTAAATTACCAAATTGCCCTTCTCATCCAAATTTACTATAATACCCCTTTTACTTTCAAATTACCAATTTATACATTTACTTACAAAATTACCATTCTACCCTTTATTGACAAAATTACCATTTTGCCCTTTAATCACAAAATTACCATTTTACCCTTTAATTACATAATTACCATTTTGCTCTTTTATTACAAAATTACCATTTTGCCCTTTAATTACCAAATTTCCACTTTACCCTTTAATTACAAAATTACCATTTTACCCTTTAATTACAAAATTACTACTTTACCCTTTAATTACACAATTACCATTTGACCCTTTAATTGCAAAATTACCACTTCAGCCCTTAATTATAAAATTGCCATTTAACCTTTTAATTGCAAAATTACCATTATGCCCTTTAATTATAAAATTACCAATTCACCCCTTTTACTTACAAGATTACCGTCTTACCCTTTATCACACCACTCATATTAAATTATTATCATTACATGAAATTAATATTAATACTCCACTCATAATATCCAACTAGACCAACTATTATATTATAATATACTACTTATTAGCACCCACACATATTAGGCCACATTCTTGCACAAGAAATTTTACTAAGATGCCCCTAGGGCTCACAATAATATTATTCATGCATAAATGGTCACAATGACATAAAATAAGATAGGTAAGCACTTAACACTTGCATTAATAATCAAACTCTTCCCTTAATCAACCTTTCCACTCATGGCATATAAACTAACATACTTTTTTTTTTTCAATCAATACAAGCAAATATATATATTATATTAAACCACAAATATCAAGCATAATAACATATTAAAAATCCTAATGTGCTAACATACGTTTATCCATGCGTTTAAGTGGGGTTTAATGATTACCTTATATCCCGCAAAAATCGAACCTTACCGGTATCCCGGTTAAAGGTTCAAGTTTAATTTGCAAATCCAATACCTAAAAATAATGTCAATATTTATTATATTAGAAATAAGAAAATAAAAGCATAAGAATTTATAAATTTTACTTAATAAAATAATTAATTTAAATATTATCATACCTTAAAATTATTAATAAAAATGGGCCAATAAATGTAGCAACTCATCTTGCTTATGCAGCATGAGCTGCATGCAAAAATAAAAAGAGAAAGGCTCGAAGAGGGGGTGAAAGGAGGGAAAATTGGTTATTTTCGGGTTAGTGGTTTGGGGCTAGAAAAGAAGATAGATGGAGGAGGTTTGGAGGCAAGGGAATGGTGCAGGAGTGAAGAGGGGGTGTAGGTGGCGGTTGGTGATGGGTTGTTGGCAGCCAAGGGAGGCGGAGGCGGAGGCGGCGATGGTGAGGTGGTGAAGTGGGCTGTAGGAGGGGATCGGGCTAAGAAGGAAGGAAAAGAGAGGGGCAAATGGAGGGGTGAGAGGGCTTGTTTCGGCCAAAAATGTATGGGGGTGGTAGAGGAGGTTGCAGGGTGTGGATTGGTGGTTTGGGTGGCGGCAAACCGAGGGGTTGCAAAGGGGCTGCCGAGAAGGGGGAAAATGGGGAGAAAAAAAAGAAGGGGAGAAAGGGGGAGCTACGAGGTGGCTTGGGTGGTGTTGTGGTGGCTTAGGGCTAGAGTAGAAAGGTGCAGAAGGTGGCTTAGGAGGTTGGTGAGGCAGTTGAGCCGGCGGAGGGCGGCTGCGGTGCAAAACAAAGGGGAAAATATGGAGGGGAAGAAAAATGGAGGGAAGGGGATCAAGGAAGAAAGAGAGCTAAAAAATATGGGGCAGGAGGGCTGAAGAGGAGAAGAAAAAGAAGAGGGAGGGTAGGGGTGCAGCTGGCCGGCTGATGGCAGCGTGTAGGGTAGTAGGAGAGGTGGTAGGGTGGCAGGGAGAAGGAGACGAAGAAGAGGAAAGGGTGGCCATGCGGGATGGGGTGCATGGCTGCCCAGTTCCAAATTGGTGAAAAAAAGACAAGGCAGAGAGAGAGAGAGAGATAGGTGGTGGCAGTGGTTGCAAGCTGCGATGGTCGACGAGGTGCTCGGGGTGGCAGTCATGGCCGACAAAGATAGTTCAGGCGAGTGGCTGGGTCGAGGCGTAGAAGAAGAAGAGAAAAAAAAAGGGAAGGGGGCATCAGGCCGGTCGGGGAAGGGAAAAGGGAAATTGGGGCCGGCCTAGGGTGAAGGGAAAGAAAGAAAAAAATGGGGGATCTGGGTTGCACGCTGGAGAAGGAGAGGAGGGGAAGGAGTGGGCCGGAGGCCCAGGCGCAGGGGGAGGAGAAGGCAGGTTGGCCTGGCGGGTGGCCCGAAGGAGAAAAAAAAAAGGAAAAGAAAAGAAAGAAGAAAAAGGAGAAAAAGGGTGAAAGAAAAAGAAAAAGGAAAAGGGAAAAAGGGAAATGGAAAAATAATTTAATTTATAAAATAATAAAATGTAATATTTTTGATAAATTATTTAATTTAATAATTTAATTCAATATAATTTAATATATTGGTTCAAAAAGGATAATTTTAGTAAAATATTAGTTTGAGAAATTATTTAAATAACAAAATATTTATTTTTAATTTGTTAAATACTCCTATCCAAATTTATATACTAAAAAATCCATAAAATAATTAAACTAAATAATTTTTAAAGCTAATTTATTTCAAATAAAAGCTATTTATTAAATTATAGGTTTTTAAAAACTTCGGGGGATTACTAGTAGAAGTCATGGCTTATTTGAGAGTTACAAAGCCACAAAAAAAAGAAGGGGAAGGAGTTGGTAATTGTAGTATGGAATGCATGATTCAAATGAAAATAAATATCAAATGTAGAGAATAATAACATAGAGAACAATTTGTGCAAAGTAGTAACAAAATCTACTAAAGGAAGAAAAGAAAATAGCTAAAACATGTGGTTTGAGTATTGAAATGAAACATGTAAGGTTAGGGCTATTTTTGGTCGACAACACACCTTCTCCCCCAACCCATATCTAACATGAATCATATGGAGGAATTGGGTATTGCTTGCAAAATACAAAAGGGTCAAAGAGATTGTATGAAGATTGCCATATGAGTGTGAGTGGATTATGGTAAGATTTTTGGTTGATTGCTAGCATCCAAAATTTTAGATATGATTGGTTAACATGTGAGAGTCACATGAAAAGGAGAATAGGGTTAGGGTAGGCATTTCATAATTTTTAGGATAATTACATAGGTACAAATATTAGAAAATAAAAATATATTAAGAAAATAACAAACAAATCCAAAAAAATTATAAAAAATTATAAGAAGGTGCTAAATAATTTTAGAAACCTAAATATATAAAAATATTAGGTTTCAAAGTTTTTTTGAAGGTCAATGAATAGGGGAAAAGGAAAATATCAAAATGGAATAATCAGCGGAAATGTGTTTTTTCACAAACGAACAAAGCAGTTAACAAAAGGTCCAAAATGATATTGATGAATGAAGAATATTATGAAAAATTAAAATGTGAAAAAAATATTTGACATCATAATTCATTCAAATTCTAAATAAAATTAAAACAGAGAAATCAACAAATATCGTTTATCTTGGAAAACAAAAATTCTACGACTTTACGATTCTAAAGGAATAGACAAACTTAAAAATGTTTGAGACCCTTTTCTAAGATTAGTATATTTTTAGAAGTAATATGATTTTTTTGGATGATCCAAAATGAGTGAAAAATAACTTAGAATACAAAATTGCATAAATTATATTGTTTGCTAATGACTAAAACCTTTTTGCAAAGGAATAAATAATTAGCAAAAGACTCAAAAATGCTACGAAAATTATCAAAACAAATATTGAAATTATTTTTTAGTAATGAGTTACAAGTTTAGAATGAATTAAAGTGAGTGAAAATGATACAATTAGAATATCGCAAAAGTGCATTTTTTTGTGCAATTAATTGAGATAAGTGTCGAAAATCTCAAATTTAATATAAATGGCTTGGAAAATCAAGGTAGAATATTTTGAAGTGGATTATGAGCCAATTTACATAGTAATTAGGGTTAGAAAATTCAGGATATTATAAGGGGCACCAGCCAAGTGCGAAGACCAAAGATCAATTGATTGGATCAATTAGTAGTATAGACTTAAGAAAAGCTCAAACAAGTCAAGACTAAAAGAAACTTATTATCTCATATGGCTTATTGGCCACGGCCGAGGGAGGAGATGTGGACACTAGTAAAGAAAAGATGGAATGTATGAGAGTTTTTAGGAAATTTCTTAATATAAGGGATTTAATACTCACCAACATGACAACCTACACTACTCCGAAAAGGGGTTTTAATAACGGTTATTTTATAGTTTTAATAACGGTTTTCAACCGTTATTGAACCGCCCGTTATTAAATCTTTAATGACGGCTCATAACCTTTAATAACGGTTTTCATCAAAACCGTTATTAAAGCCTAAGTTTTAATAACGGTTTTCATCAGAACCGTTATTAAAACTACAATTTTTTTAATGTTTTTGCTGTTTTGTTCCTACCCACATACACAGTTGTATGTTCAAATAATTATCAAATATGCATTGTAAAACAACATCAATTCATAACAAATATTACGGCCAACACATTCATTTGTTAATAAATAACAATAACGCAACAAATTCAACAATGAACAACAACATTTTCAACCAACACATTTTTTAACAAAAAACTACAATTTTTCAGTAACAAACAAAAGCAACCCTGTAGCAACATGTATGCATTTCTATATATATATATATATATATATATATATATATATATGTAAGTAGAGAAAAATTTACGAGAGGAAGAACAAACACATACGTAAAGTGAGAGGCAAAAAGCAAGAAACCAGTAACGAGCAAGTTGAGAGCGGCAACAGCCTACAAACACAACAGAGGATGAAGGTACAAGTGCTAGCTAGGTTCGGAACAATGACAGCACACACATGCAAAGTTGACAATGGCAGAGGGATGGTGGAGAGTTAGCGGTACGAGGGTTTCCCTTACTTGAGAGCAGCCGGAGTAGTGGTGCATAGTGTGGTGGTGCGAGGGTTTTCAAGGAGAAGGAGAGTATGAGAAGGAAGGTGCAGAGAATATAAAAGTTTTAACACGAAACAGAACTAAGCGAAATAAAAGTTTGATTTTGGAGTTTTGATAACGGTTCCTGAAAGAACCGTTATTAAAACATCCGTGTAAATTTTAACATTTCCCTTTTAATAACTGTTTTGAACTATAACCGTTATCAAAACTATCCCGCGCATTAATTTTCACGCATTTGACAATGGTTTTCGAACTACCGTTATTAATGTCCTGTTATTATTTCCCGTTTTCGTAGTAATGCTATTAGTTGATAGATGTCAACTCATAGTGTCAATCATTAGGTTTTAACTTATTCACTTCCTCTAACTCGAATTGATGTTTGGTAGAAAGTTATACTAAGTTTGTCCACTAAACGATGATTGAGTTTTAGCCAAAGGCTATAAATGAACTAAGCTAACTCGATATTTGGCTTGACTCGACTCATTAAAAGCTTGGTTCTTCTTATTATTTTAGCTCAATGAGTCAAGCCTGAACCTCATTCTAGGGCTCGCTTATCAAAAGAGCTGAGTTTGAGTCCAAAAAAGTGATGCTCAATTTATT
Source organism: Tamarix chinensis (assembly GCA_030549775.1). NCBI lineage: Eukaryota > Viridiplantae > Streptophyta > Magnoliopsida > Caryophyllales > Tamaricaceae > Tamarix > Tamarix chinensis. The sequence continues at coordinate 12,527,277 of CM060176.1, forward strand.
TTATAGATTTGGCTCGACTAATTAAAAACTTAGTTTGACCCGTTCATTTAGTTCAATGAGCCAAGCATGAGTTGTTCGACTTAGTCCGGCTTATTTACATCTCTATAAGGATAATGGAAGGTATCAAAGGCCCTCAACTTACCTCTTGTAAAGTTATGTAGTAGCTTCCATTTTCACTCATTCTTCATAATCAATAAAAGTCCCAAATTTTATTCCTCTCATAAATTTTTATTCTTTTACTTAGAATTTACTTTTGTATTTCTACGTAATTGTGCAACTATGCAAGGAGTTATTACTCATATAGAGGAAAGAATAAAGTACATCGACCAAAGGAAAGACAAGGGCATCAACCAAGGGCACCGGCCAAAAGCATTAACCAAGGGCACCAACTAAGGGCATTAACCAAGAGCATTAGCTAAGAGAGTCAACCAATCAAGGGCAATGGCCAAGCAAAGGCGATGACTAAAGGCAAACTAATGGGATATGTTGGTAAAACGAAATTAAGAAAGGCTCAACCAAATTAAAGGTGAGAAAGAAGAAGTGAACACTAGTAAAATGAATATAAAAAGTATTGTAGCGGTTAAAAAACCTCTTTATATAAGAGATTTAAGACTCATTAACATGACAAACTATAAATTAATAGGGTTTAATTCACAGAGTTAATTATTAAGTGGTAACAAGTATATTACTCTTTCCTTGACTTTGATAAATATTAGGTAAAAAATTGTAGAAGTCTATTAGTAAAAAATGATGAGTGTTGGACCAATAATAAGAGAAGTTATAAAAAATTATTTTCTTATTATTTATCATCAAATGTGCATGCTCTCGCACTTTATATATAATAAAAGTCTCAAAAAATTTCATTCCTTAAATCTTTTTATATTTTTCACTCATAATTTATTTTTAGATTATTTTTTTAACTGTTCAATAGTTCCAGGGGCTTCATTCCCAAGAATATCATTGCGCTTGAAGATTTTGAACTCGATTTGTCACCCTCGTTCAAGCAATCGATGAAGGCTTTGATTATTCGGTCCAATCAATTGTCATTGTTCCCACTAGGCCATGTACTTGCCCGTCGAAAATTTAACTCTATCATTGCTAAAACACGGACCTAGCCCACCTAAATTTGAAGGCTTTAAGTATTGATGCTGAACAATTGTCGTAGTTTCGTCATTGAAAACAAGAGCATTTTCCAATGTCTATCTATGTGGGGCCTACAATGGAAGAAGAGCACACTTTTTTTTTTAACCGGTACAAAAGTTAATTGGCTATGGACAGGATTATGCTCGTCTTAGTTTTCAAAGGATCGATAGTAACCATAAAAATAAATAAATAAATAAATCGATTGTAAAAGAGTTTTATTCCGAAGTTCTTCAAGGCTATGGATTGTTGACACGAGGAGCTTCACCTCTTAGAACAAGAGCATTTTGAAAAAGCAAAAAATCTCCCATATTCAAATAAAGTACTCTCAGTTAATAATAAAATTAGAGAAAATTAGTTTACAGTCCATTTACATAGAATTAATAGAATAAAAATTAAAATAATTTTAAAGTATTTAATTTTAAGTACAAAATATTATGTACATATAATTATACTAATATATACACCTAATTATACACAAATATACAGATAATATTATCTATATGTACATGTATATTAGATACCAAAAAAAGTGAACTAAATACTAAATAAATTATTTAACTTTAAATAGTTTGTTTTAAAATGGACTTTAAAATGATTTTCCCATAAAATTACCCATAAGTGACTAAGATATTGTTCTATGTAGCTAAAAAAAAGTATAAGGCGCATTTACTTTGAAAAATTAATTGTTTTTCATTTTTCATCTGTGATATTATGTGGAAATTAAGAAAATAATTGTTCATGTAAAACTAGAAAAAAAATATTTATTTTTCTATATTATAAAACGAACTTTTAAATTTAAAAATATAAAAATACGTCCATCTTCTTCTAAAGGAAAATAGTAAATATAATAATGATAATATAAATAATAATAAAAATAACAATAATATTATTATATACCATGATAATGATGATGATGAAAATAATAGTGATAATAATAATGACAATTAATATAATAATAATAATAATAATAATGATAATAATAATAATAATAATAATAATAATAATAATGGTGATAATAATTATAACAATATATTTAATAATAATAATAGTAATAGTAATAAAAGTAGTAGCAATAATAATAATAATAATAAGAGTAATAAAAATAATTACAACATTATACTATAATATTAATAATGAAGATGAATATACTATTATTAATAGTGATAATAATAATGGCCTTACTATTCTTAATAGCATTATTCATATTATTAAGATTAATAACATTTTTATTATTGTTATTTGTTACTAATACTAATAGTAACAATGTTAATGCAAATAATAATATTGTTGTTGTTGCTAGCAATTATATTATTCTGTAATAATAACATGAATGGAATTAATATTATTCAAATTAATCGTATTGTCATTAATTTTAGTATTTATATCATCATCATCACAAATAGGGTTATTATCAATAATATTAATAATGACAACAACAATAATATTTTTCTAACTCAAAAACATTGAGAAACAATGACTAATGTTTACATGAAAATCTAACAAAATATAGTTTATGTTGTTTTTCAATTTCGTATATCTAGTTTGAAGACCATGTTTTTCAATTTTCTAATAAGAAAAATGATGACAAAAATATTGAACCTGTTTTTAAATTTTTTTCTTAGAAACTAAAAAGTACTAGCAAAAATTAGTTTTGTTCTATAAAAGTAAACACACCCATAAGATTTAAGTGTTAGAAAAGAAATAGTGGCATTTTTATACATAGTTATATCTTATATTAGATGCTAGAAATTACTTTCAATATATAAGGAAACTTCCCTATGTGACTAAGGCAATTATTCTAAATAGTTAAAGAAACTATATTATTTAATTATAAAAAAACGATGGCATTTTATAAATATTCATGACTTTATGTTATGTAGAGGACACTATTTAAAATATTTAATGAAACTACCGTCGAGTGATTAAGGTATGGAAAATATAGTATTTAATTATAAAGAAAAAACATGTGTTTTTTGGTAATTATGTATATAAATATATTACAGGTTAATAAACTACTTCCGGTACATAAGAAAACTATTATAAATGGTTAATGAAACTACTCTAAAAGGATATGAAAATTAGAGATGGTTCTAAAATTCTTACATTTCACTAGATTTACTATACATACATATATATATATATATATGAATTGGATAAAAAATTAGGTCGGAGATCGAATTGGATTCGTGGGTTTGAAAATGTTAATGATGGAATCTAGTTCTTGGATAAAAAAAGTAAAATTAAAATTAATTTACTCATCCATTTTGAATATAAACATGGATTTCGGTTTCTGACCTGATTAAAATCAACCATGACTAGAGGTGGCAATTGGGTCGGGCGGGTCGGGTTCGGGTCGGGTCATTAACGGATCGGGTCATAGTGGGTCATTTGACTTTTGCTGGTCGGGTGCGGGTCGGGTTATTTTGGGTCAATTTGTCAGGTCGGGTCGGTTCCGAGTCATTTCGGGTTAATTTTTCAGGTCGGGTCGGGTTCGGCCGTTCGGGTTAAGAAAACTTAGATTCGGATAATTTCGGGTTAACTTAACTGGTAGGGTCAGGTTGGTTTCAGGTCATTTTCTAGTTCACATGAGTAGGTGACTTCGGCCCGTTTAGGTCATTTCATGTAATATGACGGGTTAGTCCCGCTATGTCCGAATTATTTTGAGTTAAGTTGATGGGTGAGGTCATTTCATACAATTTGACGGGTTGGATTCAATTAGTTACAGGTTAACTTAACGGGTCGGGTCGAGTTTTGACAGGTTGACTCATATTCGAATCCAGGTAATTATAATTTCATAAATCAAAAATATTAGAGACAGACAATCATAAGATTAATATTGCAGATAAAAGAATTAAAAATATTAAATGCGCTTTATTTTCACAAATAACTAGTAAAGATATTTATAAATTTTAATAATAAAAAATATTGCGCTTTGAATCAAACAAAGATGTTTATAATTGATTATAATTTATTTAATAACTTAAAAAAAGATAATTTCATAAAATAAAGATGATCAAAACAAGACTATACAATGTATAATTATCATTTATTACATTGTATATATTAGATACAATAATAATATTACTAGCAAAGATAAAAGAAATAAGAATATTATATGTGTTTTTATTTTTACAAAGGTAAATAATAAAGATATTTATAAGTTTTAACAATATTATATTTGATTGCTTAAAATATTTATAAATTTTACAAGTAAAAATATTAGATATTTATCATATATTATATTTAATTCATTACTTAAAATATTTGATTACTTAAAAAAAGATAATTTTATAAAATAAAGGTGAGCATAACAAGAATATATAATGTATAATTATCATTTATTACATTGTAAATATTAGATACAATCATAAGATTACTAGTAAAGATAAATGAACTAAGAATATTATATGTGTTTTATTTTTATAAAGGTAAATAATAAAGATATTTATAAGTTTTAATTATATTATATTTGATTGCTTTAAACATTTATAAATTTTACAAGTAAAAATATTAGATGTTTATCATATATTATATTTAATTGTTTACTTAAAATAAGATAATTTTATAAAATAAAGGTGAGCATAACAAGAATATACAATGTATAATTATCATTTATTACATTGTAAATATTAGATACGATACAATCATAAGATCACTAGTAAAGATAAATGAAATAAGAATATTATATGTGTTTTATTTATACAAAGGTAAATAATAAAGATATTTAAATGTTTTAAAAGTATTAATGTATTATATTTGATTGCTTTAAATATTTATAAATTTCAAAAGTAAAAATATTAGATGTTTATCATATATTATATTTATTTGATTGATTAAAATATTTGATTACTTAAAAAAAGATAATTTTATAAAATAAAGGTGAGTATAACAAGAATATACAATGTATAATTATCATTTATTACATTGTAACTATTAGATACAATACAATTATAAGATCACTAGTAAAGATAAATGAAATAAGAATATTATATGTGTTTTATTTATACAAAGATAAATAATAAAGATATTTATAAGTTTTAATTGTATTATATTTGATTGCTTTAAACATTTATAAATTTTACAAGTAAAAATATTAGATGTTTATCATATATTATATTTAATTGATTCTATACAATGTTGTTGGCCTACTACTATCTATTGGTGTTCTTTTATTGTTGTTATAGGCGTTGTGTTAAAACTTATAAGTGGCATCTTCTGATATTGATGCTCTTATTCTGGATCTTTTAATTTTGTTAAGTTATTGTTGGGTTGATGAGTCTCTTGATCAAAATTTGGACTCCTTTTCCGGAACTAGATTTGTGCGGAAAGTCGGTAAAGAAGCCGTACTTAATTGCTTCTACTCTTTCAGCCGGCTTAATACGATTTCACCGGCTATAGCTATTGTTCCTAAAACAGATCATGTTTCATATACTTCATCAAAATGGCAATGAGTTGAGCCACATTTGAATTATTTATAACAGGTCCATTTAGATTTTTCGGTTCTCGATCAAGTATAAGCTATACCTAACATACACACACACACACACACACACATTCTGGCTAGTTTTCGTCCTTCTTGTAATCCTTTGTGGACTTCTAATTTATTTCTGTACTTTTATTTCTATTCATATTCCTCATACATATTAGCAATCTGCAAAGTACTTTTAGTTATGAATAAACTAAAATTTATTTTTAAAGTCTCAAGAGATCAAAATATAGTATTAACTTACACAAATATAAACTATACCAATACTTTAATTAAAAAAAACTAACAAAAATAGTTCGACCAGTTTAATATTTATTTAGAGCATATGGTGTAAAAAAATATATTTGAATTTCAAATTCAGGGACTTTAAATTTAGAATTGTGGTTATGGGAAAAAAAAAATTTACCCACAAATTATGTGTGCTTCAAAAATTTCAAGTTCTCGATCCATACGTGTAGTACGTGGACTACAAGTGCTACACGTAACTAACAAGTGCATGCTGTCATAGAGATCATTGAAGCTGATTTTTGATACTTTCTAATATATTTTTAGCTCAATTTATACTGTTAGAATATATATATAACACGACTAATATTAACCGTAAAAAAATTTACCTACAAAAGTATTATTTTTTTATCCAATAATTTTTATATCATTTATTCTATCTTTTTTCATATTCATTTCTCTACATAATTTATCTTATTAATTTCTCTAGTTGTATTTATTTTATTAACGTTATTATATTTATATTTTTATTATAATATTTTTATTAATTATTATTATTATAGTAAAAAAAACTATAATAAGTTATTTTAAACATAATTTAAATTAAATAATAATTTTATATATTTTAATAAATTATTAATTATTATATATAAATTGATATAAATTAAAAATTAAATAATGTAAAATATAAATAATTAATATTATAATTAATAAAAATAATTGGATATTGTAAATTTAAAATTGATGAACGTAGAATAATAAATTACATTTAAAGTAAATTAATAATATTAAAAGAAAAAATATAACTAAAATTTTAAATTTAGGGTTGTAACGTGAGATACTCTTGATACAAGATATAGTTATTATTTGTTGAATTTTGTGGGTGATAACTGATAAATGACACTATTATGCTCTTCTATTAAGAGTTTCTTCAAATAGGTGGATTAGTGGATGTAATGGAACACTTTTTGAAAATTATTTTACAGGCTTACAACTGGATGTTTGTCTTTTTTTATTTTGGTTTTTTATTTATTAATAATATATCTTATTAGGATATCATTAATAAATAAGAATGTCTAGGGTAAAATTATGAAAAATAAGTACAATTTATAAAATACTATATTTTTAAAAGCTTTAAATGAATAATAAAATATGTGTAATTAATTATTATCATAATATATTTTGATGTCTGATCGGATGATTGTCGGGTCGGGTCAATGTTGGGTCGGATCGCAAGTGGGTCGGGTCAATGACGGGTCATGGGTTGGGATCGGGTCGGGTTTATTTTTATCGGGTCGGTGTCGGATCAGGTCAATGTCGGGTCGGGTTTGGATCGGGTCAGATTGCTAAATTTTACGGATCTTATCAGCTCGAATTTCGTTCGGGTTGGGTCAACTTTTGTCAGCTCTAACCGGATCGGGTCAATATCGGGTCGAATCCAAGTCGGATCAAATAGCTAAATTTTACGGATCTTATCGGATTGAATTTTGTTCGAGTTGGATTAGACGGATCGGGTCAACTTCTACCGGCTCTAACCATGATACTCAAAGATCGCGTGGTTCTTTATCTTAAAGCGGCTAAAATAATAACCATCGGCTCCAAGAAGGTTAATCTTCGCAAGTATTCTTTGATATGTGACTTATGTCGTCATACAATACAATAAAATAAAAACACTAGCACGCTATAGATATGAAAAGTCAGATCGTTCTGACCCTATTAGAGGTTGTCAATCATGAATACTTGGTCGATCTATGTGCGACAAATCAAATACCCATATATGTAAAAGGAATATATCCTTCCTCGAAACCCAACAAGGCTACGAATGTAGGCTTGAACTCTTTTTGAAAGTCACCCATACGTCATAAACACAACACTCTTTTGAATATTCATAATCATAAGAGCGCAAATTTATCAATTAAACTAGCAGATCATCACCGTGAAACAGAGGATTAAGCTATGTTATATGACAGTCGGTATGAAATTCAAATCCAGCAATGTATCTCACTTGGAGAAGTAATCGACTAAAGTACCCTATATCCAAGACTAACAAGAATGCTATCAGGGTTTCCTTATCTATGGTCTCAATAGAGATAATATTTTTCCTTGTGGGTTCAAAGCCCTTTTGAGGATTTTTTATTCTAGTTTAAATTTAAAGAAAATTTTAAAGATTAGATTCAAAGATTCTTATAGAAAATGTATTTGCAAACACGACGATAACGGGGTTGGAGTCTCTATCCCTAAACCCATCTTTAATATGCGGTGGAAAAAATGAGATAGGATATTAAAGATGGAATCAGGCTTTTATGAAGGGGCCAGTTTTGGTTATCAGGTAAAAATTTAAGTTTAGAGAATGAAAAGGGGATAGAAAATTGATTTGTGCGGAAATCAGGCTGGGGATTCAATGATAAGAAAAAAAATCAAAAATTATTTTTCTTATTGAGTTCTGGTATCCTTGCATGCACACCCAAAGTAGCCATTGTCACACCCCAACACCACCTTTGGTTACTCCTCACGCCACATAACCATCCTTGCGTGCAACCCCAACAAAACCCTACTTCTTACTGTGTGAGCCTCCCACGCAAGAGCCCCCATTTTCCTCCCTAACCCATGTTGTCAAGTCTTTCTTGTATAACTTTGTGTCATAACTCCACCTTGGATGTGTGACTTTGTGTCGCAGCTCCACCTTAGCCTAAGTGACCTTTTGACATAGTACAACCCCCTACCTAAGTGAGATCCTACGCCTACTAGTTGTCCCCTCTGTGAAGACCTCACGTTGCTAAGCCTTAGTAGTGTGAGCTTCTCCCTTTTCTAGCCCTTGGTGGAGTGGTAACCTCACGCAGATTAGTATGCTTATTTGTTGTGATTTTGATGTTGGTTGTTGATTAATTTGCTAACTTGTTTGTTGGTTTTGATATAATGGGTTAGAGGAGGTTTGAGTGGAGGCTAGTTGGCCGATTCTTTGATTTAGCTTGGATAAGAGGTAAGCATATATTTCTACTAAAATGTGAATCCATATGATGACATATATAGGTTTGTTATGTTACATAATTAAGGTATGTTCTATGTATCTGGATTTTTGAAAGGATATATGCATCTATAATACAATATGTAGTTGTTATGAAAAGGGTGTGAATGTTGAAATCATGATTTTAAATAATTAACATATGTTCGACATATATCTTAAGATATATTCATGTGAAATATGTAATGTATGCATGTCAAGGGTTTTGTTAGGTTATGTAAACTTATCAAGTTATTATGATTATGTCATACTAAGTGTTTTACGATTATCTTTGCATGTTGTTGTAATATCCTAAAAATTTATCTAATCTTAATCATGATTAATTAATATTTTAACCTAATCCAAATTCTGATTTTAGGCCATCTGTATTTTTTTAAACTAACTCTAACCTCAAATAATTGATAGACTAATATAACACCCCGAATCGATACAATCACACAAGACTACCTTGGAGTGCTTTTAGATTGATTAGCTAACCCTACAAATCAACACGAATCATTTTAGCGTGCTTTGTCCCCACTCGAGCCTTACCAGTGAAATTTTTTGAAATTTTTAAAAACTTTCCAAGATGTTCACTTATCTTAAAAATTATTCCATGGCTAACACACTTAACTGTGAAGTTCTTAAGATAAAATCACCAACAAGATGGTCTACCAAGTTGATATATATAACGATATCAATTCTTATAACACTCCACTCAATTGGAGGGTATTCCATTAATCCCCGCTCAAAGAATGTAAAGTCCTCGTTGCATCTCGACCACTGATTGTATCAATACAGTTTATCCCAAGAATCGTCCCATTAAGCGACATACTAGCTCATCCAAGCTTAGTTTGTGGTCTCGGTTTTGCTTTGATACCATTTGTAAAACCTCGAGTCAATATGACCATGGAAGGGATATCTTGGAGCATTTTTGGATTTATTGGTTGGCCCTACATATCAACACAAGTCCTTTTGGGATGCTTTGTCCTCAATCACACACTTTTTGATGAATTTTCAAATTTTTTTTTGAAATTTTTCAAGAGAGGCACCCATCTTAAAAATTGTTGCACAACCAGCATACTTAACTGTAGAGTTATTAAGAAGGAATCACCAAAAGTATGGTATACCATGTTGATATAAGTAGACATATCAATTATTATAATACTCCTCTCAATTTGGGGGTATTATAATTAATTTCCTATATTTTAAACTTAAGCCTAGCCCCAAAAAATTTCTCTTTCTCTTTTTCCTTTTTCTTTCTTTCTTTTCCATTCCCCTCTTTTCTTTTTCGTTTTTCTTTCTTTTCTTTCTCCCCTCCTTCCTTCTCAACCAGGTAGCCAATATATCCCCTTTTCTTCCCCTTCTTAGTCATGCACACACTAGCCAGCCCCTACACATTGTGCATTGCCACCCTACTTGCTCCACTACACAACCTGCACCTACACAATCCCCATCGTAACTTGTACCCTATCGCACCAAACCCACTTACCTAACCACTCTAAATCAAGCCTTTCTCCTTTAGCTTCTATTTCTCTAATCAACCCATTCACCTACATGTGTGTGTGTGCGTGCATGCACCCTCACCTCTTACCTTCTCCTTCCCTTCCTCTGTTGATGAGAAACATGTACTACCCTAAATTTAAGCTAACCCTAATCTTGATTAATTAATATCATATCCTAATTCTAATCTCAGGGAATTAATTATTTTATCTTACCATAACTCCCTAATCCTAAATCTTAACCTAACCCTAATTTTTATTCTGGGTTATTAATATCTTTTCTAACCTAAACCTAATCTAGGATAATCATTTAATTAAATTATCCTAATACTCTAACCTAAATAATTTAAACCTAAACCTTAATCGTAACCCACACTTTTTTGTTTTCTTCTCCTTTCCTTATTTTATTTTATTTTTCTTCCCCTGTTGGTCCTCTCCTCCTCTTCTTCCTGCGTACACACCTTCCTTGCGAAGCCTAACCTCCTACCCCCATCAACTCGTCGCTCCTCAGCTTTATGATTAGGGTTGAAAATTTTGCCCGATCACCACCTCTCTTCTCCCTTTCTTGCCTACATGCGTGCATGTATGTATATATAAAGCGTATTTAATGCTTGAACCTACCCCCTTCTCCCTCTATTTTCAGCCAAAATATTGCACCCAAAACACAGCCACTCCCTCCTTCTTTCCTTCACCCAATATCATCCTCACTGGCGAGCCCAACCGAGGTACTAACACCACCACCGACAACATTTTCCATACCTTCACCCCAAGCATTGGCCACCTTTTCCATTCCCTCACCTTATCCTCTAGCCAAACTCACCACAACCTACCCCCAAGCACAAGACAAACCAGCTGATCCTATCCCTTTCTTTTGGCCAAACTAACCGTTGTTACCCCCTCCATTCGGTCATTTTCACCACAACACTCCACCACCTTTGGCAACAACCACCGTAACCTACCACCTCCATTTAGCCATTTCTACCGTATCCCACCACCTTCTTTTGGCCAAAACCACCGGCTCTTACCCCCACCTTTGGGCCAAACTAGTCGTTGTCACCCTCCTTATTTTTCCCCTTCAACCGACCCCTTCCTTGTTAGGCACAAGCTTAGTTGAGAATCCTTTAAACCTTAGTTTTGTTTTCCCCATTCTTTCACCCGTTCATTACCTTAAATCATCCTTAATTATATCATTTAATTATAATTATGTTTTGTTAATTTTTCTTAGATGATACTCTAAAGGTTCTAGAAGAGGTAGGATAGGATAAGCGTGCTTAGAGACTGGAGCTTTTTTTGTAAGGATACTAGTTGATGTTTTAGACTTTTGCGTTAAATGTTTGCATGGCTATGTGTATTATCACAATATTGTTGTTATATGGTTAAATACATATTGTTAATGATATGGTATGATCATATGGATTATATGATAGACAGAGAATATGAATAACGAAAGTTGTGCTAATATGATGTTACTACGCTAGGTTGTATTTTTGTGGATGAGCATAACTTGTGGAAAAGTAGTATGGGCCTAATAAAGTATTATAAGTGGGAAATAAGTATGTTTAATATGTATGATGATAAATGGAGGATATGAAATTAATGATATTGAAGATACAAGATTTTCGTAAAATAAAGGCTTTTATCTATAAGGGTATTTTGGTCAATATTTGTTAATATGGTAATTTTGGTATTTTAACATGTTATAAGGATTAAAATATTATAAAAATATCATGTGGAGTTATTGGAGTTATTATTAATTTTGTAAGTTCCCCAACATGAGAAAATGGCTTAAATTGAGAATAGTAACCTTAAAATGGTAATCTTATTATCACATGTGTAAAATGTTAGTTTTAGACAACGAATTTATGGTATATTGTTAATATTGACATTTTAGGGATGTATATTGAACTTGTTAACTTTATAAGCCTTATGAGAAAATTTATGACTTACTTGTGAAATTAGGTTTTGGGAGCCTTATGAATAGTAACATTTGAGATAGGGTTGTTATCGCATGTGTAAGACGTAGAAGTTAGACCTTAAATTTTAGGTATGTTAATAATAATAATAATTGAGGAATATATACTAAATTTGGTGGGTAAATGATCAATATATGAGAAATTATGCCTAAATTGTGAAATTTGGGTTTTGGGGAAATAAGGATATTAACTCTAAAGAACGGCCTTATGAACTGCATGAGATGCTTAATTGGTTTAATATGTTTTAATCATGTGAATAAACCATGAATAAGACATATCATTTAACGTGATAGATCACGTGAGTCTGGCTAAGGTGATATTTTTCAAATCCGTTCCACTAGATGATAATAGTGGCTTAGGTGTGTTATCCCTTAGAGGTGTTTTAGATCATTCCACCATATTAAAACTAGTTGGGCCTTATACTCATCATGAATAAGAATATGAATTGAGTAACTTAATGGATGGGACATTAATGATTTAAAGTGGAAGAATACATGAGTTAGGACCAAGGTGATGTTTTTTAGATTTGTTATGAATGCTTGTATTTATATGTATCCCTAACTCGATTGTATGGTTATCTTCCTTAGTGTATAGCGTACCGACCATCCTTTTCATAGGCGATTCTCCCATGAGGAGATGATCTAGATGTCTTTGTGCAGGTCTTTGAGGGCCATCATGATGATTTTTATACTTTTGATGTATTGTGTGGTGAAGAGTGACCTTTTATCCGTACTGAGTGTTTGGGTGAAGAGTCATGTTATCTGGATAATGTAATTAACCGGATATCTTTTGGACTCTTTCATCCATGGTATCCCTCAATTTGTATTCTAATATTGTAACCCATAGTTAATATCCAAACTCGTATTTATATTTATAAAAATTTCTTTCATTTCTAATTACCTTATTTTACTATGAACGATTTTAGCCCTGTGATTGATGTAAGGATGGTATGGTAAACCAGACTTATATCATTTATGGTAGTAACACCTAATATTTTGATTATATGATTCCGTTATAAATAAAAAATCAATAGTAAAATTTAGAGTGATACAAAACCAACCAAGCCTAACTCCCTTCTTCCTTCCTCCTTATTTCCCTTACTCTGCTTCATCGTCATTAGCAAAACACCTAGCATCACCACCGTCCAAACCTTCCTCTCTTCTCTTCTTCTTCTTATTCTTCCCTTGCATCTACCATCACATCTCACCCTAACCACACCCATTTCCCCTATGATATACCCATCAACCCAGCCACCATCCACACCGTGTGAGCTTGTCGACCCCTACCACCACCAACCAATTCCTATATGCCTCCAACCACAGGTCCCATCTCCACCATACCTACTAACCATCACCGCCTCTAAAGTCACACCCTTTTTCCTTCTCCCCGAGCTGCCTTGATCGATTTGGCTGAGGCACACCCCAATCATACCCTCCTTCACATTCCCAATCCTTAGCCCATGCACATTATTCCCTGACCCATGTCACATTGGTCTCCACCTCACATGTCGTCATGCCCTCTACCTTAGAACCAGCATGCACCACCCTTTGCATGAGCTCTTTCACTTGTTTTGTTATCTAATTTTTCCTCCCTATCCTTTGCCTTATCTTTCCTTACTTAATTTTTATAAGTCTAATCTTATTATATCTTTAGCTTTAAGGTGATTTTCTAGTGGTATTATAGGAAAAGTCATAAGTTATATGTGCTTAGAGACCAGATACACTTTCTATAAGGATATATATCGTAGTTAGGGTTTTTTGTGTGCAATGTGTATGTTGTATGTGATTTCATTTTGGGTACCATTATATGAAAATGTTATTACAATAATGTTATTATATGATATTTTGTGTTGTATCATGAAAAAGTGAGGAAGTGGTGAGAGCATGCATTTGTGCATATTGTTACAAACTAGAAAGGTTGGCATGAATCAATATCTAAATTGGAATATGAGGTATATGTATTGGTGGTTAAGTATTTTCATTGCAGGTTGAAATTTATTCATATTGGGATTCGTAAGGTTTGGGTGAAAATATGGGTATTTTAGCTATCTTAAGGGTAATTTGGTTAATATGGGTTAAATATGAAATATTGGGCGTTTTAATGTTTTAATTAGTTCAAAATATGTTAATTATACTACATGGAATATTTTGAGTGATTATGAATGGCTTAAGTCTAACAAAATAAGAAAATGTGTAAATTGGGAATAGTAACCCTAGATGTGGGGTCATTATCACATTTGCAAAATGTTGGAGTCACACTTTAATTTATGGATGTGTTGTTATTAATGTTGTTTTAGGATTGTATATTAAATTTGGTGGCTATATGAGTATGGGAGACGTTATGTTTAATTTGTGAAATTAGGATTTTGTAGGGTTTTATAAATAGTAGCCCTAGAGGCAGGCTATTATCGCTTATATAAAACGTTGAAGTTAGAAATTAATTTTTAGATATTTTTTCAATAATAATATTTTAAATATGGATATTGAATTTAGTGATAAAATGAGCACCAACGGAGAAGTTATGATTAACTTATTAAATTAGGATTTCCTAGGAGGGATATAACCCCTTTTTTTTATCAGTAACACGCTTATATTACAAATGAATGTGAGAGTATAACCTCTAAGGACATTATAAAATCAAAGGATACCTCCTAAGATATTAACAAACTTGGCCAGCCTATTGAAGGATTTACAAAGGGATATACTTTTTACTCTATTAGCCATGTCCTTAATAATAGTATGAATCATAACTCTAGCTCAATGTCTTTTTTGATGAAAAATGTGTTGGTTCTTCTTATCTCATAAATAGTAAGCTATTGTGGCTAGCATAAAACATAGGGAAAATGTTCTAATCATGGTTCCATGTCCTCATCATGGCATCTAATTCATCACTTGATTATACTCTTTTGGATGATGAGTGCAAACTATCCCCATAATCAACCTAAGTAAAATAGTATGTGCATAGGGGCACTCAAATTTTAAATGTGGCGTGATTTCTTGAAGGTCATGATCAAATCCCATTTTATCCATTCTATCTTTAGTAAATAACCTATCCTGGACTGCAAGCCATAAATGAAATTGTTGTTGTGATGTAGAGATAGGGTTCCATACTACTTTCCACCAACTCACCTCTTTACCTTTTGGATGAAAAAACTTATAGGCTTTGGAGATACTATAATAATTATCATCTATAAGGGCATTTGGACTTGCAACAATAACATAAGTAATGAATTGTGTTCATAGTTTGAGAGTCCTTTTTAAACACCAACAAACTATCCCTTGCTCCTCAATCTCCCAGAAATATCTTTATTTGAAAAAGTATGCATGGACCCATCAAACCCATATAACATCCTTTTTTATGTTACAAATTCTAAAGGAGTTGACCCATAGGTGTGGTATTTTAAGCTTCCAAATTCATGATGACAAGCCCTCCCTCACACTTCGGCTTGCACACATGTTCCCATGCAACTAGAGACTTACTAGTAACTATGTGAGATCTCGACCAATGGAATAATAAACATAGGTAATTCATTTCATGAATGATATGTTTAGGGATTAAGTAAAACTGAATTGAATGCACTTGAATACCAAACCACAAACATTTAATTAGAAAAAAATGTCTAACATAACTTAGGAACCGATTGTTATAAAGCTTCAGTCTAGACATTATATTATCGAGAAGCATTTGATACTCTTGGTTCTTCAACCTTATGACATTAATCGATAATCCCAAATAACATACAAGTAAATGACCCTCTAGAATATGTTGTTAATTTGTAATATGAGCCTTTACTCATTCAGGTAACTTGCCACCAAAGTAAATCACACTTTTTTTCCATATTTAGTTTTAAACTCAAGAGCCCCAAGAAGATAGAAAACTTTATCCACAAGCACCCTAAGAGAAGACATATCAGCCCGATAGAAAAATTATAAATCATATACAAAAGAAAGGGAAACCAACCTAACCTGTTTGCACTTTGGGTGAGGCTTAAACCTTGGGACATACCAAACTCCTTTCATAAGTCCGTTGAGATATTCCATAAAAATCAAAAAGAGGTATTTGAAAAAGGGATCTCTTTGCCTCAAGCCTTTCCTAGCAGCAAATGGAGGATGTAAAACCCCATGCAGAATAAGGAAATATCTCACTGAAGTCACACTTGTCACGATAAGATAAAAAAAAACTTTAAATGGAATTACAAAGCCATCAACATGTGCTTCGATAAGGTTTAACTAACCAAATCATATGCCTTCTTTATATCCAACTTAATCATACACCTAAGAGAGTGGTTCTTATTTGAGTAACCATTAAAAAGCTTTGTAGCCATCAAAATATTATCCCATATGTGTCAATCCTTCACAAAAGCTAAGTGTGACTCTCCAATAAGATCCTTGGAATATGTTGCATTCTATTAGATAGCAATTTAGTGAGGCTTTTATACAAAGTGATGTAGCACGCAATAGGTCGGTGATCTCATAGAGTAATTGCATTAGGAACTTTAGGGAGTAAATGTAAATAAGTAAAATTTAAAGAGTTAGGAAGGAAACCTGTAATGAAGAATTCTTAGATAGCTCCCCATACTAAATCGTCAGTGACATGTCAGGCTCTTTTTAAAAAAAAATAATAAGCAATATATCCTTCATGAACGAACTTATGAAAGGAGTTTGGCTTATCATTGCCCATGCTAAATAACGCTCTTTGAACCTCCTCCTTTATCATAGGGTGTACCAAGTCATGGCCTACTTGAGGACTTAACTTTGGTCCTGAGGTGATAACATCATGGGAAAACACACCTTCATGGATAATTTCTGATCCTTGAAGAGACAAGAAAATTCACCAAACATACGAACAAGATATTCATGGGAATTCTATAAGTAGTTGATCATCTTAAATAACAAGGATTTGGTTAGCTTGCTTTCTACCCTAAACCAAAGAGTGGAAGAACTTAGTGTTTCCATCTCCTAATCTCGGGTAATTAATTCTTAACTTCTACCGAAGAAAACTTTCATGGCATAATGAGAAATAATGCAACATATTAAGTGCTTGTTGTTCTTGCTCGATAAGGTCTGAGTTCATAGGGTTGTTATATACAACCTATTATATAATATAAAGGCCTTCCCATTCCTCCTTGAATCTATTGTCTATACTCCCACATTTCTATTTGTTTAAAATCTTAAGAGGTTGCTTTAGTTACCTTATGCAACTACTAATATCCTCCATCAAGTTATTCTTACCTTGGTGATGCCACTCTTGGCCTACGATATTATCAAATGTTGGATCTTTTGCCACATATTAAAGAATCTAAAGGGTATGACATTGTTTACTCAATCTAGCTTACTAGTTATCATATCGATACTGTCTTGCTTACTTGACTAAGTGTGCAGCATGCCCGTAAAAGAAAGATCTTTTACCTAAAGTGCATGCACACATCTTTGAAAATTCTTCCATACCTTTCTCATGAAGTGGTACCTGAACATTTTCATCTGAATTTAAAATAATGCTAAAGCACCATACTAAGAGACATGGATATCTGTGAAATTATGTTGTTCTAGCCACCATTATAGTCTCGGTCAATCATGAAATGAGTTATCATCATAAATAAAGCTAAAGTAGAACTGCAAATTTTCCCCTCATGTTAAAATATATGATTTTACCCCTTGGTCGTAGCTACCAACCATCTCAATTTCCCATTGGTTATGTTGCCATACTAGTTAAATTGTCTTGTTATTATGTTGTGGAAACTTATCAACCCAGCACCAATCATTTAGCAAATTAATTTAAATCTTACTTTCCTTATTAATTTTTACATGAGTTTCAACCAAACCCACTATACCTAACTTACTAGCCACAACCTAATTGTGAAACTCATTTATGGTTTAGAGGGTGGTTCAACCCTCTAAATTTCTAGTTACCAATAATCATGGTAGATTGATATCTAGGGCCAAGCTATACTCCTCTTGAACCACATATTTACCTTCAATCACATGCATCCAAGGTTGGTGATAGGATGCCAATATGTTTGTTTCATCAACCAAGTTGTTGGTAGATGTTGAGGTCATGTTAACTCATGGGTTGTTCAGTTCACTCTTAGGTTTGGATGTAGAGGCTAGAGGGTGTATTGTTTGCTTTGTTCTATCTACAATACCCCATCGACAAATAACCTCATAAGTGATGTGTTGGGGCTATCATGAACCACTAACCAATCTTTTTCTTTGGTAATATTATTTTTCCCAATACATCTATTCTAAGGGCATTAATTAGTGAGATGCCCTTGCTTGTTACATGCAAGGAAATATTTTGGCCTCCATTCATATAGCACATGATGCTTCATTGGCTCTCTATTAGGTACATTAGTCATAATAAAATCTGGTAGAGCTTTATGCATATCCACTTTTACCATAACCCTTACCGATGAGATGCATTTTTTAGTTTTTATCAACTTATATATAAATATCAATTTACCTATACGACATGCAACCTTGCTAATCAATGAAGCATACCATATATGAAAAAGGAGATCGAGAAATTGAACCCATGTGTGTACAAACTAAAATTCATGTGGATCAAATATAAACTCCTTGCACCATTGTTTTAACAACAATGACCTTCCCAAGATAATCTAATATGGATAGTTAAGAATCTGATGACAATCACCTTTGGTATGGAATTAAAAAAACAAAATAACCAGTCTCATAGGAGAATATACGAGGAGAAGCAATATAGCTTCATTGATATTTCATATAATACTCCATTTGAGAGAAACTTGGTTTTGCACCAAAAATCATACCTATAATTGAGTTCTACTAGAGTTTCAATATGTTAATTCTCCAGACTTGTTTCCTTGAGAGATTCATATGAAACATGTATAGAGTCCCCAAGTTCTAACACTATATCCCAAGAGTTAATACTCTCGTGTATTGGATTAAAAATATCATCAAAAATTTCTCAATGAACCAATTATGTCTCAGACTACAAGGTTTCATCTCCATTGCAAACAACCTCAACATGATTAACCTTTGCATTTTTATGGGGTGATGCACGAGGGAAAGTGAGTGTAGTAGCCATTGTGGGAGATGATGGAATTCTTTGTGGGCATTTTTATTAGAGGTAGAGGCCTTTTCCTTGGTTAGTGGTGAGTCATCAATGAGAAATTCTAGATAGAATTAAGTGTTCTCTACTAGGGCATTTTTTTTAATCTTAGATATGGACTTTTTTCTTGGGGAATGTATCAGTATTCATATGGTTGTGTTTTATGCATTTCAAATGATTATTTTAAGATGGATTATGTGCCTTGCATATCTAAGTGTGTGTATGCATGATGATCTTGAGGTGTACCACCACAAATTAGATACTAATTACTTAAATCAAAAGATTACATGAGTCAGGATTGAGGTGTTGTGTGTCTGTTACACTAGATGATAATAGTGGCTTAGGTGTGTTTTGAAAGGTACTTTAGATGGTTCCACTAGTTCAAGAATAGTGAGATTACTTATCTCAACGTATACAAGAATAAGATATTGAGATAATTAATAATTAAAAATATATTAATCAATTAAAGTGAAATATTACATGATTTAAGAATGAGGTGTTAGATCCATTCCACTGAATGATAATAGTAGCTCAGGAGAATTTTACCCTAAGAGGTGCTTCAGATAGTTTCATTAGTTTAAGAATAGTGTTCAAGAGCATGTTGCCCTGATATATGTTATATATGTTCCGCCAAATGATAAGAGTATCTTAGGAGCATTTTTACCTGAAAGGTTCTTCAAACTATTCCACCAAATTAAGAATGATGGGGTCCCTGAACTCAATGTAAGTAAGAATATGGATTATGATTTTATCTAATAATAGGCTTTTGAAATTAGTATTATTTTACATCATATTATTGTTCTCGTTTATTCTTCCATGTGACATATGTACAATGAGTTACTAGGTTTCGATTTTATTGTCACTTTGCTTATTACGTATCATACTAATCATTATTTTTATGGGTGTTACTCATTCCATGAGTAGAGGACCAATTTAAGTTTGTGTAGGTTATTAAAGACCCTTTAGATATCTTTGGTGCATAATATGCAACACTTGAGGACAAGTGACTATGTTATGTTGGATTTTGGGACATAGATTCATGATATTTTAATCTTAGTTTAACACGGATACCTTTTGGGACTATTTTTTTAGTATATTCTTTTTATGTATTTGAATATTATGTTCAGAGTTAAGCTCTAAACTTCTATCTATGCTTATGGATTTCTCTTATTGTTTTTTTTTTATCATGTTTCAAGTGTTTAACTATTTTTCCTTGTAGTAAAAACATGGTAAAAACACTTTTATTATGATCATACTTCTACTAAAAAAAAATAGTGGTAAATTTGAGGGTATTATAGTTGTAGTTAGGGTTGATACAAATATAAGATGATAGCACCCAACATGATTAATGTTAAATTATGATCATTGTTATCAGCATGCTCTAGGGTTAGGAATGTATTCCTGCATGAACCATGATACCAATTGTTATCTTAGTTACCAAATCATACTATAAATGTTTATGAACGTGTTGGAATATATGACGTATTAGAAACACTAAAATGTTGTAACTTATTATCTTTTTAATTTTTTCATGACAAATTATCATTTTAATAAAGTTTGGTACCAAAATTGGATAACTGTAGTGTAATTAGGGTTTTGATGGCATTTTGGTCATTTCCGACCTAATACGCCTATGGTGAATAATTTAACATAGAAATCCTTGTGTATTGGTAGTTTGAATTTAGTGTTAACTTTAACTTTAAGTTGGACCATTGAAATTAAGGTTGACTTAAATAATTAGAAATAAAAAAGAATGGTTAAGTTGGAATTAAGATTGTTATGCAATATGTGATATCTGTGATCACCTTATAAAATATTAATATTTAAAGTGGAATACCTTGAGTTTGTGATAGGTAGATTCTTAGGGGTACCTATCATAAAGATGAGGTACAACCCTTGGTGATTTGTTTCACTAGTGCGCCATTATGCCCTAATAAGGCCCTATATCTATTCTAACTAGTATTATGGACTTCTTAGTATGTATTAATACTATGATTAGTTATCCTAGGCTAGGGCATTATGTCTCTTTGTCTATCGGTATGATTGGAGTGATGTTATGTCTCTAGGTGAATGGTGGGTAGGGTATCGTAATGCATCAAAGGACAGTATGACTGATGTGTTTTTTTTTGGGCTATCTCTTATATCCTCTCAAGTAAAGTAAAGAAAACTAACTTTTGATTTGGCCTTTGGAATGGTTGGTTTGGATTGGATTTTTGGTTCAGTAGTTGCCTCTGTGCACTACCCTTGGTTTGGAAATGGTATGGTTGGTCAATTGGTAGATGTCTGAGTGCCCTACCCCTTTTGGTTATGAGATCTTGTTATGGTTGTCTCACACGTGGTTGTGTTACATTTTGTAATATGGATATATTTTGCTTAAAATCAATGGTATGATGAGCATGTAGTTGTGAAGATGCATACGTTATAACATGTCTATCGTAACTTGTTATCACATGATTTCTTAATGTAACCATGCCATGTTACTACGTATGTGTCTTACATGACCTTTATATGTTAGTATTGTGCAGCAGTTTACTCAGTAATATTGTACTAATGGTTTTCGTTGTATGGTCCTTTGCATATTAAATGGACAATATTTACCTTGCGTGAGTATTTTGATGGTAAACCTTGATGGCTTTTGGTAGAAATTGAGAATTAGAAATCTCACGTGCCCACCCTAGAAGATTTTTTTTTTTTGAATATAACTTATACTCTTATGGCCAATCCTATATATCTAATTTTTTGTCATATTATAACTCTTTTCCTAATCATTTATACTTTTAGGACAATGTTAATATATATTGAAATCTATATTTTTCTTTTATGGTTTTTATTAATTTAATCGGAGTAATATTTTATCCTTATCACTTGGTATAAAAATGGTAGAGAAAACTTGACTTATACTAAGTGTGGAAGTAACACTCATTATTTTGAAATTAACACTTCTAAAAAAATTTAAGTGGTGAATTTTAGGGTTTTATAAGTTGGTATTATAGCTTTTTTGTCATGACCTTTGTAAATAGTTTGATTGGAAAATGAGTTTCATCTTTCTCTAAGTTTTTGATACTTAGAATAGTCTTATGATAAAGTTTCAATTGGGTTTGGGTTAGGGTCACCTTATTATGTTGAAGTCATTATGTGGGTATCTTAAAATGTGTGTCGAACCCTTCCTTGTCCCCATCCTAGAGCATCATGACTCAAAATGTGAGATTTAAATGAATGGAGGATCTTCTTATCATCATGGCCAAGAAGAGTTTACATCATCCACTGCCTTTACAAATATTCTAGATACCAATCTACATCCTCGCATCAGCTCTATAAAAGGACTAGTTATAAAGGACATGACCACATTCACCATTGACATTCAATGTTACCGAGGATCCTTTAGCCCTGGAGTATTGGTATCAAAAATTTGATAAAATATTTGAAACTTTAGATTTCCCACCCAAGAAGAGGGCAAAGGTAGTCTCATAATTCCTAAAGAGTCATGGTGACGAGTGGTGGTACAATCGACAAGTGCTAGGTGTACCCATCAAGACTTGGGAGCACATCTAGCATAAAGGACTCCACAACCAGTACAGAGGACCCCAAAAACCAGCTAACAATTTATAAAGTAGAGATATTAAAGATAAGGCTTTGAGTTATCACCCATTGCCATAAGGTAGTGGTATTGGTTAGAAATCTGTCATTGTGAGTGCCTAGAGGAATCTAATATATAGGGCGATCCTTCTTATCCATCATTCAAGGGCAGATGCTTAGGTTAGGGGCCTATAAAATCCTCTTTCTAGTATACTAACCATATTTCTATGATTTTTTTATTTGTTAATTTCAATGTGTTACATGCTTTTGTGTGTTCTTTTAGTGTGTATTTCATTCTGGCTTTAGACTTAGATTGTTTTAATGAGGTAGTTACCCTATGTGTGCTATGTGGGCCTTATGTGCTTGTTCTGTGTAGTGTGGTGTGAACTTGAGAGGCAAAGTCCCATTTTAAGGGGGTAGTAATGTAATATCATATTTCAAGAAATTCTAATTTAAAAACCCTAATTTTAAATGGGTAATTATGTGTAATTAATTATGATAATTATTTTAGGGTTAAATGTATTATCATTACATGTCTTATTATGACAAATTAGATACAAATTTGGTTAGGCTAAAATTTGAGAGAATTTTAGTTATTAGTTTTAACCCTAGTTTGTAACTTAATTTGTATATGTTTAATTAACAAATCCTAGCTCCGTTAACCTAATGTTTAAAAATTTGGTTACTTTAAATGGGATTTCTAGCCCTATTGTGATTGGTCTTCTTTTTCACCTTATCCCCAACATAGGTTTTTTCCTTCCTGCTACTATCCCCTGTTCAATCCATGTGTGACCTGACTTAACCATACTTTATCTGCTTGTCCTAGCCATTCACACATTTCCTCATCCATATAACCCCTCAAATTTCCCTTATTTTTAGTTTTGATTAATCCTTAAACCTACCTCAACCTTCCTTTTATTCTTCCTTGTGGCTTGCTCTACTTTTCCTATGCATTCTTTGAGTTTGAGTACCACCATTGTCACACCTCAACACCATATTTGGTTGCTCCTCATACCACCTAACCATCATTATGTGTAACCCCAAATCAACTTTCCCCTTGTTGTAATAACCTCCCATGCAAGAGCCCCTATATCCCCTCCCTAACCTTCCTATGCCAAGCCCTTCCTATATGGCTTTGTGTCATAGCTCTACTCTAGCCTACGTGACCTTTTGATGTAGACCTCCCCTCTCTGCATAAGATCTTATCATTGCAAGTTTCCCCTTTCATGAAGACAACGTGATGTTAAGCCTTGCCATTGTGAGCTTATCCTTTTTCTAGCCCTTGGCAAATTGGTAACCTCACAAACTTTGGTATGCTTACTTGTTATAATTTGGTCGTTTGTCTTTGATTAATTTGCTAACTTGTTTGTTGGTGTTGATGTAAGGTATTAAGGGAAATTTTAATTGAAGACTAGTTCGATGATTCTTTGCCTTATTTTTTTATTTAGCTTAGATAAAAGGTAACCATATGCTTGTACTAAAATGTGAACTCATTTGGTGACATATATAGGTTTGTTATGTTGCTAAGGGTATGTTTTACACATGTGGATTTTTGGAAGGATATATGCATGTGTAATATGCCGAAATCTTATCATAAGTATAATAATATGCAATTTTTTATGACAAAGGCATGAACATTGAAAGCATGATCTTAAATAATTTTCTTATGTTTAACATATTATTAAATATGAGATATATGCAGGTGAAATATGAAAAATAGTTAACATATGCATATCTATGGTTTTATTAGGGTATGTGATCTTGTTGAGTTATTATGATTATGGCATGCTAAGTGTTTTATGATTATCATTGCATGTTGTAGCTAGGCTTAATACAAATATAATTGATAGCACACAAGTGTGATTAGGGTTAAATTGTGTTCATTGCTATTTGTATGCTGTAGGGTTAGGAATGTATTGATGTGTATGAGGACCTTCCACCGTCCATCTTAGCAAATCATGCAATATGGACAACTCAAAGTCTAATAATTTGGTATGATTTTGTGGAGTTGTATTGTCCTGATTATGCGTTAATAAATTTTGATATGGTGAAATCAATTTCTGTATTACCTTGAAACTTGAGTGATGAAATTCACAAAATGGATGAGTGTGGTGAACACTTCACAAATTGTAAGGAATTTAATATGCAATATATTCATTATTGGATTCATAACGAGGATGTTAGCATAGTAGAATTTGATGCCTACCCAAATGCCATGGAACTTGAGACCAATTATATGGAATCATACTAATGCATCACTCACCTTTTTATTGCACCACCAATTTTACCAAAGGAGCGTGAAATTCACATGTCTCAATATCAACCATATGTGGGCATAATATAAAAATTGATACACCATCTTATTTTATATGGTTTATAGGGCATTCTTTATTTTATAATGCATTTTGTTGTTAATTAGTTATTTTTATCATAATTAGTTGAAGACTATGAAATCCATGGTTGGAAATATAAAGCATGTGGCTAAGACAACAACCAACCTTGTGGAATGTCAAGGAAAAGTGAATGAAGTTGTATATATGGGTGATCATTGTGTCCAAGAAGTTGGTGAAGAAGTAGAGAGAGATGAGCAAGTGGCACAACCTTGTGGAAGTGGAAATGAAAGAGGAAACGTAAGTGGAATAGGAGGAAGAAGAGAAATTGTTTAAGAGCATGATGTCATTTAGTCTCAATTGAAATAACTAGCGCAAATTCTCTATTCCTTAAGAATATCAAAAAGAGAAAGATGTTAGTAGTGGATATAATTAACATCATAGATATTTTCAATGATAATATATTGAGTAGATGCAATGTTTATTGATGTAAATTTTGGTGATTAAATGTGGTGGTAAAAAAAAATAGGTTAGCCTACATTGTGATAATGAAATAAATTGTGGTGACCAAACTAATTGTGTCTTGTGTAATTTGGTGGTAGAGTACAACCATTTTATTTTATTTTTACTTTAGGCTTCTCAAATTTGATCAGATACCAATTAAATATGCTTAATCATCATACATGTTATCCTATGACACTTTTGAAATAAATAACTAATCATTAAGTGTGTTTATAACAGCACCAAAGTGTTTTCTCTATGGAATTGAAAATAGAATCCTATAGAAAAATGAGATGCTTGATCAACATGCATGTTACTCATAAGAAATGCTTAATTTCAAGGTGTGTTTAAGGAACTCAAAAAATATTTCCTCTATGGAATTGGGAATTGATTCCTATAGAAAAATGAAATGTTTGATAATAAGTAATGTTCTTTAAAATAAACGTATAATGGTTATAAGTGTTTGAGGAGGTCCAACTCTCTTAAATCTCTAGCTGGAAAAATGAGACATTGAATTATTAGGTTTGTTATGCAAATCAATAATTACAAATGATGGGGTTTGTTGCTTAAATGATGAGGTATGGTGTACAAATGATGAGGTGTAATATTTAAATGATAGGATATGGTATACAAATGAGGGGGGTATGATGTAGAAATGATCGAACATGGTGTTTAAATAATCAAGTATAGTGTACTAATGATGGTGTTTAAATAATCAAGTATGGTGTACTAATGATGGTGTTTAAATAACATGATTTTGTTGATATAATACAATAGTTGCATATTGTGTAATATGATATAATACAATAGAATCATTACAAAATGTGTAGTACAATAATCACAAATTCTAAAATCGCATCTTCTCATTGAAGGGGATCTCTATGATGATCTTGATTCATTGGGGTGTGCATAGATATTTCACCTACAAAACTTGTACCAAACCTCCCTTTTTCCTAAAATTATACCATGATCTTATTATAACATATTATATTTAATTTGTACTTCTTGTTACTTCAACTTCTAGTTAGGAAGTGCAGAGTAGTGCTAAGAATATAATAGACATAATATAAATAGTAGTGTAAGGAATTATGTATAGAAAATGATTCATTGAAATATACATAATTGTATCTAAAAATATATCATACAAATGTTGATGACGAAGATGAAGAAAAAGTATCTGCATATACTTCATTCACAATTGGTCTTCTCATCTCTTGTTTAGTTGGGACCAATGAACAATAATCTAAAAATATTTCACAACACCATTTAAGATTTTATGAACAATATTTAAAATGAAATATATTAATCTATGACCAAACTTACATTCTTTTTTCAAAGTCATTCCTCTTTTACAATGCCACTACTGATTGTTTAAATGTCTTCCCCTTCTTAAAATTTTTATTTTGATGCCATAATTTCATATCAAAGGAAGGATTATATAGTGATAAGTGCTCAAAAGCCAAATCAGAATATTACATATTAAGATTACAACATAAATATTTAAAAGTATTTTTTTTATTTGGATTTATTATCTTCTAGACATGAGCACATCCACACAAATGGAATTGTAATTTTTCATTACGTCTTTGAAATGTGTTTAAGCCTTTTTACACTAATAAATCATATACTAACAAAAGCCATGTATAGTCTCATTGATGTTCAAAATCAATAAAAGTCTAGTAAACTTACATTGCATCAATCAGAATGGTACAGAAAAAAAAATGTCACAAAAATATAGACTATAAATATAACAACATTTTTTTTATCAATCTGGTAAAAAGAAAAATTGGTTGATGCTTCAATGATCTATTTTATGGTTTTGGGAGATACGGATCAAGTGTTTTGAACCCTTACAAATATATTCTACAATTCATCAAGTCTGTAGTGTAATTTTCTAAAATTTTAAAAACCTATAATTTAATAAATAGATTTTATTTGGGATAAATTAGCTTTTAAATTTATTTAATTTAAATATTTTATGGATTTTCGAGCATATGAAATTGGATAGGGATATTTAATTAATTAAAATAAATATTTTATTATTTTATCATACTCATTTTATTTGAATAAATTTCCAAACCAATATTTTTCCTAAAATTAACCTTTTTAAAACCCATAT
Source organism: Tamarix chinensis (assembly GCA_030549775.1). Lineage (NCBI taxonomy): Eukaryota > Viridiplantae > Streptophyta > Magnoliopsida > Caryophyllales > Tamaricaceae > Tamarix > Tamarix chinensis. Next base: position 12,555,219 of record CM060176.1, read on the forward strand.
ATTTAATTATATTAAATTAAATTATTAAATTTATTTATCTACCAAAAATATTACATTCTATTATTTTTATAAATTAAATTATTTTATTTTCCCTATTTTTCCTTTTCCTTTTTCCCTTTTTCCTTTTTCTTTCTCCTTTTTCTCCTTTCTTTCTTTTACCTTTTTCTTTCCTTCGGGCCGCCAGACACGGCCTGCCCTCCCTCTCCTCATGCCTGGGTCGCCGACCCACTCCCCTTCCCTCCTCTCTTTTTTCCACGCGTGGCCCGCTTCCTTCCTTCCTTTCCTTTCCTCTTCCGTGTGTCGTTTGCCCCAGCCTAGCCCAGTCTCTCTTTCCTTCCCTCCCCGACTAGGCCGGACCACGCTTTCCCTTTCTTTCTTCTCCCTTGCCTGACCTGCACCTCCCTCTTCTTCTTATTCTTCCTTTCTTCCTCGACGCCATGCCCGACCCCAAACGCCTGCAACTGCAACTCCTCCCTTCCACCACCTACCACCACTACAACTCTCCCTCTCTCCCTCTCTCTACCATGTCCCTTTCTTCCCCATTTCAGACCCAACCGACCTTGCACCCCAACTACGCATGCCTTTTTCTTTCCCCTTCTTCCCCTTCCCTTTCCCTACCACCCGACCACCCCCTGCCACCCAATCGAGCCATTTACCACCTTCTCTTCTTCCTCTCCTTTTTCTTCCCCTCAATGGCTCCTTCCGACCCCATTCTCGAGCTCCCTGACCTTCCCCCGATCTCCTACTCTCCATTTCTTCTCCTTCATCATCTCCCCCTTGTTTTTGCACCATCGCCCTCTCAACCGCTTCCTCCACCTCACCAGCTGCCTGCACCACCTCCTACCACCCTCTACCTCATCCCTGCACCACCACACCACCCCTCGAGCCACCCTACAACCCACCTCCTTCCTCTCCTCTTCTTTTCCTTCCTTCTCGGCAGCCACCCTACACCTCCTCCTTCCGTTTCCATTATGCCATCACTTAGACCACCAAACCCCTCCCTACAATCACCCCTACCACCCCCACACCTTCCTTGGTCGAAAAAAACCCCGTCACCCCCTCATTTTCCTCCTCCCTTTTCCTTCCTTCTCAGCCACCTCCACCTCGGTTGTTTACTTCACAGCCTCGCTGTAGCAACTACCGCCGCCCTTGGCCACTGATAACCTATCCTCGACCACCACCTACACCCCCTCTCCACCCCTACACCCTTCCCTTGCCCTAAATTCTCCCCCACCTGCCCTCTTTCTAAGCCCCAAAACCCTAACCCGAGATTGTCTCCCCCTCCTTCTTTTCATGCCATTTTCAAGCCTTTTCTCCCTTGCCTTGCATACAGCTCATCCTGCATAAGCAGTGTGAGTTATTGCATTTCTTGGTCTAAGTTGGTTAATAAATTTTAAGGTATAATAATATTTAAGTTAAGTATTTCATTAATTAAGTTTTATAAAGTGTTATGCTTTGGTTTTCTCATTTATAATATGATAAGTATTGATATTATTTTTAGGTATTGGTTTTGCTAATCAAAGCTTGAATCTTTAACCAGGATACTGGTAATGTTCAATTTTTGCGGGAATTAAGATAATCATTAAACCCCCACTTAAATGCATGGATAAATGTATTCTAACACATTAGGGTTTTAATATGTTATTTTGCATGATATATGTTGTTTAATATAATATATGTAATTGCTTACATTGATTGATAAAAAAGGAAAGCATGCTAGTTTATGTGCCATGTGTAGAAAAAATGCTTAAGGAAGGAAGTTTTGTTATTAATGAAAATGTTAAGTACCTATCCATGTTATATTAAGTTATTGTGACCATTGATGCATGAATAATATTATTGTGAGCCCTAGGGGCACTTTAGTAATATGTCTTGTGCAAAAGTATGGCCTAATATGTGTGGGTGTTGATGAGTATTATGTTGAAATATAATATTTGGTAGAATTGGATGATGAGAATGGAGTATTAATATTAATATTCATGTAGTGATGATAATTTAATATAAGTGGTGTAATAAGGGGCAAAATGGCAATTTGTAAGTAAAAGGGTATAATGGTAATTTTGGAGGTAAAGGGTAAAATAGTAATTTTGTAAGTAAAGGGATGTTATGGTGATTTTGGAGGTAAATGGCAAAATGGTAATTTTGTAAGTAAAGGATATTATGGTAATTTTGGAAGTAGAGGGTAAAATGGTAATTTTGGAAGTAAAGGGCAAAATGGTAATTTTGTAAGTAAAAAGGGTATTATGGTAATTTTGGAAGTAGAGGGTAAAATGGTAATTTTGGAAGTAAATGGCAAAATGGTAATTTTTTAAGTAAAAGGATATTATGGTAATTTTGGAAGTAAGGGGCAAAATGGTAATTTTGTAAGTAAAAGGATAAAATGGTAATTTGTAAGTAAAAATGTATTATGGTAATTTTGGAGGTAAGGGCAAAATGGTAATTTGTAAGTAAAAGGGTATTATGGTACTTTTGGAAGTAAAGGGTAAAATGGTAATTTTGTAAGTGAAAGGGTAAAATGGTAATTTTGTAAGTAAAAGGATAAAATGGTAAATTTGTAAGTGAAATGGTAGAATGGTAATTATAATAATGGAGAAGGATAAAATGGTAATTATAATAATGGAGAAGGATAATTTGGTAATTTAACCAACTAAATGGTAGTTTGGTAATTATGATAATGGAGAAGGGTAATTCGGTAATTATGATAATGGAGAAGGATAATTTGGTAATTTGACCAACTAAAGGGCAATTTGGTAATTATAATAAAGGAGAAAGGCAATTTGGTAATCTAACCAACCAAATGGAAAATATGACAAGTGTAACAATTATGAAGGGTGATTGGTGACCGAATAAGTGTGGAAGATAACTTGGTAACATAAACCGAGCAAGGGGTAATTTGGTAATTATGCAACATGGAGGGTAATATGGTAAATTGGCAATTAAAGAAGGGATGACTTAATAATTATACAAGTAAAGGGTAAATCATTAATTTGTATCGAATATGTCAATGAGATAATAGTGTTTCGTAATAAGACTCAAGCAACACTGAGTAACAAGATAAGGTTATTTGACAATTAGTAAGTACCACGAGAACGAATCCTAAATCGGAATTGGATGAGATTATAATGGCCTTAATGATTCCTCTAAGTTACCTTGGATAACCGTATGAATAAGGAATACCTAATAGTATCAAAATGATTAAAAGTGAATATATATATTATGGATGTGCTTTTTGTGATCACCTTAATTAAGACACTAATACTTAAAGTGAAAGACCTTGAGATCGGGAATGGTGGCTCTTTAGGGGTCGCTATCCTCAAGATGTGATTTAGCCCACGGTGATTCTGGTATTTGCTGGTGTGCCTTTGTGCTCCAGCCAGGCCCTATATCTTACTTTATTTAGCTCTACGGACCTACTTAGGGGGTATACATACTAATGGATTAGGTGTCCTTGTCGGTAGGGTACTGAGTTAGCTATATGCACTAATACGACCATGGTACCTTTACGTCCTTGGTTGATAGTTGAAGGGTACTGAGTAGCTTGTATGCACCGTTACGACTATTATACCTTTGTGTCCCAAGATCTTGATCTCCCCTCCGAGGTAAATAAATAGAATTGTTGTGATGATTAAAAGGGGAAAACACTAATCGTGAAAGTGAAAGACTAATGAACCAGGCCCAATTGAATTATGATTATAAGTACCAGTCCATTGGATATAATAGTGGCCCGGGAGCATGTTGCACTGGAAGATGTTTATGAGTATCGGTCCACCGGATATAATAGTGGCCCAGGAGCATGTTGCCCTGGATGATGTTTGTATGTATTCCAGTCCATTGGCTATAATAGTGGGGGATCCCGAGCTCAATAAATCCAATTTGGATATAATTAAATCATGAAAAATACTAATCACCTATAGTGGAACACCATGTGAGTCGGGGCCAGACCGGTCCACCGACGAATAATAGTAGCCAGGAGCATTCTACCATGGAGACCAGTTCACCGGCAATATTAGTGGTCGAGAGCATTATGCCCTGTATGTATTCCGGTCCACCGACTATAATAGTATGGTTCCCATACTCACATGGATATATAATATGAGAGATGATTGAATAATGATGGACTAATGGCTTAAGGCCCAAAAGTATTGATTTCACTTTATAACATATGAATATGTGATGGACTTGTTGAACATGTGGACGTTATGTGTGCATCTCATTATATATATATATATAGTTTGTATCATGTGTTGCATTGCAGGCCTACTTTTCAGTGTGTTTTAAAAGGGTTACTCAGTACCATAGTACTTAAGGGTTCTATTCGTGGGGCCCCTGCCTATTCAATGAGAAGTGTCCTTTGCAGGTCCTTTTTAGGTGTTATTCAAGTGGGCAATGGGAAAGAGCGTAAGGAACTATCCGGAAAGTCCTAGGGTTGTACTCTTTCTCTTTTTAAACCCCAGTTTAAATATGGTCATTGTTCTTGTAACCACCACTAGTGGATTTTATTCTTGTAAATGGTTTACTATGATACTTTGATTTAATTATGGTTTGAATTTCTCATAAGTCGTATTTTTCTCTTTCAGCCTTAGCACTTGGTTCTAGAATGGTAGGAGTGAATCGGTCTGGTACTAAATGTGGCTGTAATATCCCTAGAATTCATAGTTTTTTTCTTTCGCTTTCGTTAATTTTTTTAATAAAATGAAATTTTTAAGTAGTGAATTTTGGGGGTGTTACATGTAGTTTATATCTAACTGTATTAGTATGCCACATACTCTTAAGTCCTAAACTTATAGATATTTATACTACTTCAAAAGGGATTCATCTACTTTCAATATTGAATTCTTTATTTTCTTCTTCCCAAGTAGATAATAACCAACTCAATAAGTTGCCACTTGTGTCCATATCAGGCAATGGTGTTAGTACAACAAAAGGAGTAATTAAGAACATTAACTTTTGCATATTTTATCAACTCTATAAACATTGCCTAATTCATTAATATTGCAAGAATGTCTAATTATGCTTGCCCATCAATTTGCAACATTCAAATTTAATTATAAATTACAAAAAAATTTACTAATCTTATGATAGAATCTAACTTTGAAATATTATTAACAAGTTTATGGTAGCACTCAACAAATGTTAATGACGTACTCATATCAACAAGTACTTTTTCGTCAAATAAAATATACATTTCCATTAAGAGTCTTTAAAAATATTTAGATCTACAACCATAATAACAAATATATATGGAATGGTAATTTATATACTAAAAGGCATAATAACAAGTATAACCTATACTTTAACTAAATTATGCCAAATTTAATAATATATTCATAAATTATAAAATTTAGGACATAGAACTAGACAAAATTACAAAATGTGAGCTAAAATAAAAACTAGAAAATCATTCTATACTTAAAGGCATACCTAAAATTAGTGGATGAAAGTGTAAAAGGGAAATATAGTGTGCAGATCTAATGAGATAAAAAGTTGAAGAGGGAGGTTGAGAGAGAGTTGAAGAGCTTAGGAGGTAGAGAGAGAAAAAGAAAGAAAATAAAGTTTGGTGTCACCCTAAAGGAAATTGGCGAGCATTTGGGGCTCAAGAAACACATCTATCTATCAGACATGTATACACTAAAATTTCCAAAGAACATAACCACTTTAATAAAGGGGTCTGAGTAGTATAATTAGGCATGTTTACACTAGGTGGAAAAAACGTCATTAGTTTGGGTTTAATGGGGGCTATTTTGGTCACTTTTTAATTAGGAAGGCTATTATGGTGTTTAAGAAACCTAAAAGGGTCATTTTTATATTTGGTTCTATGATTCTTATTATGGGTGTTCATACATCGGATATCTAGTATTTCGATATCCACTCATCAGATATTTGGTAAAAAAAAATTCCTATATCTAAAAAAACTTCATACCAAAAATATTTCACCTGATATCTAAAATTTTTAAATAGATCACAATTGAGAAATATTATATAAAAAATTTCTAATTGAAAGATAATAAATCAATCCAATTTGAACTAAACTGATCTAATGATTTAATTCAAGTCTTAAATTACATTTTATTAAATTAGAAATTCCACATTTGTAATAATATTTTAAAAAATTAATTAAAAATTACAAAATTTCCTAACAATAACAGATTTTTAGAATATATATGTATATAATTTATAATATCGGATTATATTTGTATTTGTTAGATAGGATATCATATTTATTTTACTTTTTTGTCGATGGAATTAGTTATTTGATCCAAAAATAATATCGAATTGGTTATTTGATTTTTTGGATCAAATCAGTTTATCTGATATCTAATTACATGAACAACCCTAATTCCTACACGTTTGTGAGAGATGGTTCATGGTAAAAATAGTTAACCTATGAATTTTTCCTACTATAGAGTACTAGTTACATATATTTTATTTTATTTCATAAAAAATCAAAAGTACAAGTCATATTCAACCTTCAGAACAAAATGGTAAAAATAACTTCAATTTTGTTGCCAACTTATTATTATTTTATTTATTTATATTTCTTGGAGAATAATTATTACTGAAAATATTCTTAACCAATGATAAATCAAAATTAATTTGATTGAAAGATTGTAAAATTTCACCATAATCACAAAACTAAGAAATATATGGCAAACAAGGTAAAATATAATAATAGGGTTGTGGTAACACATGTTCTTTCTAAAGTACAATCTAACATGCTTTGAGATTATAATGTGGAAAAACTAAGGATCATGATAAATACCCTCATCCATTGATGCATAATTTTACCCTTGGATAGGAAGATGAAATTCTTTGCTTTTCTTTTTGAACATTCTGCCTCTTCCAACAACATCAAAATCTCACTTATAATGGTGTTGTGTATGTATAGAGTTTGTACTTTGAGAACCCAAAACTTGAGAATTTGATAGTTTTTTTATCATAATTTTTTTCCATTAAAATGGAATATATACTATGTTATGTGGCATCTAAATGAAATATAACTACTAAACCTTACAAACTAATTTTAGCAAACATAATGTAACTGAATACTGAACCATAATTCAAACATTTAAGTTAGTAATTATTATTTTAAATATGGATTACAATTCGTCACCATTTGCATACATTTAGTCTATTTCTATCTCATTTCCCTATATTATCATTGACACAAAGCATTCATTGATGAAGGATGTAGTGATAGTTGTGTCATTTTCATCTACCATTTTATAATCTTCTTCTTTATCTTCTTCTACACCTTATAAACCTGTGATGAAGCTGTTGCCTGAAACTTTAAGGTTAAATGTATGGAATTAAGTTCGTCAACTAAAACATTGAAACCTCTTGTGCTCCATTTGGTTCATAGAAATGTTAAAAGAAAATAAAGAAAATAAAAAGAAAAATAATATTTTTGTATTTGGGTTACATATGATGATGAGACAGGAAAAGAGTAAGGAATAAAATTGTTAAAGATTAGTTATTTGATTTTATTTGGTGAGAGTTTGAAAGAAATTATTTTTATTTTTATTTTCTTTATTCAAAACTTTCTTACAACCAAATAGAACCTTAAGGCTTTTTTTTTTCCTAGTAACTCTAATGGAAGCACATATACTCTAATCGCATGGATGATCTCTATGCCAGCAGTTAAGCTTGTAATTACTCTTGATTTTGAGCCTTATATACTTGAGAAGGAGAAGAATAGTATTATTGGTCATAATGAGGTTTCAAACCCATCTAATTTAGTATATATTTTATTATAATTTACCAAACAATTATTTAAACATATGTAGTTTGTTTGTTTTATTACACTTATTTGCATGTTGTTGTGCAACAATACATTGTGAGAAGAAAAGGTATATATTTCCCTTATTAATCAATTCCTTTTAGGGTATCAAGAATATTGGTGTTATTATACGGGGATCTCATGGCCTTGCTCAAGCTTAGAACCTATAGAATTCTCTAGCTGATGCTAAATATGATATCGTGGTTAAGATTGACCCATATAAAGGATTGTGTTCTTTCATTAAAGCTCATGATGCTAGTTTTATAGAAGATAGTAGGATTTTGGGTGATATATTAGAAAATGTCTTGGGTAGTGATTTGGTGCTGTTACTTATTTCTAGCACATCTCAAATTGAGAACTATGATGGAGTGTTATCCTATATCACTAGAAGAAAACTTATCAAATATGACAATTTGTTGAAATCAAAGAGGAAAACAACAAACTTGCTTGAAAAGATATAGTCAAACAGGGCTTCCATAAGTTACCATCTTTGGTCCAAATAAAAAGGGCAATGAACTATAGTTGCCTTTCTAGTTGCAACAATGAAGTCAATATGGGTAAACATGTCTTCTTTATTTAAGGGGTGAAATTTAGTCATTGCCTCATAGGAATTATTTTTGATATTGTTATAGTTCCTCTACACCCTCCTATGCACCCCTTGTCACTCAATCCTCATTACTCTTGGTTACTCTCAAACTCTCCATCATTAACCCTCAAGATGTAAGCATCCTTGTCACATCTCCATACTTCTCATCTTTACCTTACTCCTTTTATAAATGTGGTTGAATTTAGGTCCTCTCATTGTTATTCATTTTGGCAATCTTCTATATTCCCCCACTATCAATTGAGCATTCACTGGAGACTATAGGTACCAATATATATATATATATATATATTAGAGTTCAAATTTTACAATTGAATGAATTTGTTGCAGTAATGATTATTATATAAGATAAATAGCTAATTGATGTCATTATTATGATTTGTGATTATAGCAATGTGTGATCACCTTTGAATTTTCAAAGCTAGATTTTTTAATTTAGGTATGGTTAAGAGTTGAAAGTTAAGTCAATTAACCATTGTAGCAATCAAATAGTATGGTTTGAGGAAGAAGCACTAGCAAATAAAAATTTGTTCTTATTCAACTAACTAGTGGCAAAAGATAATGAGAGATGATGGAATAGATATGAGGTTTGCCTTCTTAAGGAAACCTTTGGTTTCTTTTTATTCTTTTTTGGTTTGAGTAGACAACTATGGTAATAATATAGCTAATGTTATGTTTAATTTGTTATTGATTATAGATAATAAGTTGGAAGCATGAAAGAGAAGTCAATTTCAAATAACGAGGTAATCTTCTTCTTCTTCTTTTTCATTTCCTTTTCATTTGAAGTTAATGGTGATATTTTGGAGTACAATTTTTATCATGCTTGTTGGTGATAAAGAAAAAAACATATTAGTGATAAACTCTTTTTTCTCTCCACATTGTTTTTCCCACAAATTATGACCATGTTTCATATAATTTGTGAACTTTTTGGTTAGCTCTGCCTCTTATTCTAGCCACTTCTCTTTTGATATTTATTTTGCAATATTCATATAAAAGTGTACAAAACCAAGAAAGAGAGGCACATATTTGGAGCAAGAAATTTTTATGAAAGGTTTTAAGGGAAAAAAATCCATTATAGCATGCAAGTGAGAGGAGTAAAAGAATCTAAGGAGAAAAAAAAAGGATGAAAATAGCTTGTTACAAAGCTAAAACACACTTGAGCACAGGTGCAACATAGGCATGTTGACCCATGCACAACCGTACATGAATTTTATAAGCGCACGAGCTGGTTATTCTAGGTTAGCACTCCCATGCTCAATGAAGCTGAGAGTAAGGAAGACTTACAGCCTAGCTGTGCGTGATTAGCACAGTCGTACACTCAACAATTCTAAATGAAACAAATGGCGCACAGCAAAATCATGCACGATTAGCATAGTCATGCGGAAGTTATCCTATGATACACCCAATGCTCAAATTTAAATGCTCAACGAAGGGGACGATTAAGGGGGATTCGAAGTAAAGAATTTTGGGGAATTTTCTTTTCTCCCTTTTTCTGGGCAAAAACTCCATGTAACTTACCTTAGATCTAGCAGTTTAATTTTCCAATCTTGAAGTTAAATTGGGTGCATTGTCATCTTGCAACAATAGGGTGGGGGTGTTAGACTTCACACACATCATATATATTAAAGCATACAATACACTAATTAACAACAAATTTTAGACTAAAAAACACATAACACATGCTAATATCAAATTATTATATCAACAACAAATTCTATACTAAAAAACACGTAACACATTATACTAAAAATGAATAACACATGCTAACATAAACTAATAGTATACTAACAATAAAAAAAATTAACAATGAACAATCTATTTAGTTTTATATACTACCATACTTTTACGAAAGAATCACACCAAACAAACATATCAAAACAAATCAAATATTCCACTTATACAATAATACCAAATATTCAATAAACATTATAAACTAAATAAATAATAATGATTTTTTTGGAAAGAACGACAAAATAAAAATAATTTTGGTGTTCTAGCATGAATGACCACTCTCCAATGAGTATGGTGGTGCTCTAACAAGCCTCACATCCTACCAAACTCATTTAGTGGATGTTAATTTCTATATAACATTATAGATAAATTTTATAATTAAAAGTTTAACTTTTGTTACTTTAAATAAAAAAATTATGCAAGTTAAATTCATTTAGTAGACATTATATATATATTAACTTTTGTTACTTTGGACAAAAAATTAGGTAATATATTTTCAATATCCAATAATACTACTTTCCTATGATACATATATTAACATACACTATAAATTATACTAGAGAGATAGTCTCAAAATACAACATAATATGACTTCCTATCACAATTCAACCAAGATATAACATATACTATCATATAGAAATATTAAAAAATAATATCATGATAACATACAATAGTTATCAAACTCACTTTCTCCAATAATGTTATACTAACAACATATGTTTTCATTATACTAATAATGCATATTTTCACTAACAATAATTCATACTATATTAACATGCTAGCACAAATAATATATATATATATATATATATATACATATATGTATGTATGTATGTATGTATATTATTTATCACCACCATAAATACTTATCTCATAAATATTATAAAAATTATACAAAAATAAAGAAATAATAATAATAATAATAATATAGGCAATAGAATAAGAAGATTTGCCTATAAAATAAAAATTAGTTATTATTTTATAAAATAGCCAACAAAAATAAAATTAAAAGTAAAATATACTAAGTACTTGAAAAGGAAATGAAAATGGAGATGAAGTGGTAGAAGGGAACAATGGCACAGGGGAGGAGATAATGGAGATAAAAATTGCGGGGCCTGCACGGGCTTAGCCTAACGGTTGAGGCATGGTAAGTTGGTACAAGATGTCACGGGTTCGAATTTCATGGCAGCCGCAGTGTGGGAGTTTCAACCCTTCAATGTGAGGGTGGCTCCTTACATCATGGAGAGGGACTGCTGTGTTCTCAACCGTTGGGTCACCATGATTTACCTCCTCCCATCAAGGTCGTCGGGTAGGTAGGTTGGGGGCCCTGGGGGCGAGGGATTTCGCCTTTACAAGAGATAACAATTGCGGAGAAAGAAGAAAAAATAGGGAATAGACAGATAGGGTTTTTGATTTTTAAATATATATATATATAAGGCTAATCATTAGTGATATGTCTCGATATTAGGGCCAAAATTCATCGGTGTTAATGCCTTATGAAACACAACATTTTGCTTTTTGTTAAATCATCTATTTTCAATGACAAGTTGTGTGTATTAGTATATTTTTTTAGGAAAAAAACCAAGGTGAGTTATTTTCCTACTCAAAGGTGGGGGTATTTTGGAGCATCAATTGCCGAAAACATGATCTTATTGCTGACTACATGTTGTGGGTAATAATCTTTTTCTTTTTTATGAATTTTTTTCAAAAAAAGACAAAAAAAAAAATGAGGCACGCAACATTCATGCTTTAAGGGATTAAGTTATGGGGATATTATTACCCATGACATGTTGTCCATAATAGTAATTTCACTTGGAAAAAATTACGGCGCTATTTTCCTAGGAAATTTTCATTGCCAAATTAAGGTTCTCGCATTGACGACAAGTTAATGGTGATAAGAGATTTATTGGATTTTTGCTTTTCCCCTTCCATTTTCATGGAGATTTTGGCTAAAATAATTTCAGGTCGTATAATCACTTGTGGCATGTCGTTAATAATAAGACTTCAAAACCTAATACTATCACCAAAATTTCTTCATTGCAAATAAATTAATATCGATGATAAGTCTTCAATGTTAGTCATAAATAAAGTCGTCGGTAATTCACTATTTCTGTAGTGTCAGCTCCTCATTTTGTTTGGATTGTGCCACTATAAACTTTTCCACATTAAATTTTCTAAATTAGACTTTTGAGGGATGGAATTGATTTAGGAATGGATATCAAGAGATACAATATTTAATAGAGGTACGGGGTTTAAAGATGGTTCTCTGCAGCATAAGTTAGGATGCTTTATCCATCTCAAATTACAAGTGTTAAAAATTGAGTCTTTATCCGATTAAAATTGTTGACAAAGTTAACTTGTTTATTACCATAGGTATGAAGTGATGCCAGGGAGGCTTTCTAATCAACATTCAAGTGCATGATGACCTAACTACATATTTCACTTCCAACTTAGCTAGATATTATAGAATCATTACCTAATTTTTTAAGTTTTGAAATAAAGCACTAATATTAAAATCTATCTGATCTAAAATATCTAGGTTATACCTTCTACCTTTTGAGGTCTAAACATGATTGCTTTTTTTTTTATTTGTGGTCAATATAGAAAAAACATGTTAAATTTAAATTATCAAGCCACATATTAGAGTATCTAATTATAAATAAAATTTGTCCTAAACTTAAAAGTTATATGGGAGATAGGACACAACAAAATTGTTATTTGTTACCAATGGTTTTTTTTTTGTAATGTTTATAAATTATATCAGCGAGAATGATGAAAAGTATATTCTTACAATCTTTCAGAATATATAAAATGGATGAGAGCATTAGGTGTTGATGGATAAGTCAAATTTCGGCGATATTATAATTGTACCAATTCATGTTCAACGAATCCCTATCCGATAGTAGTGATTTGTTTGACTCTTGCTACGTATACTTTGGACTTGCGTGAAAATTCCTCCGACCGCAGACCTACTGATGTCACGGACTATACACTGGCACACTAACATAGAAGTCAAAATGCGGCACCCCGAGCTCCGTGCCCTGGGTAGATTTTGTTGTCTAGTTACCTCGTATCCCCGGCTGATATAACAAAAATTGGTTGGTGTTTATCTATTTTGAAGTGTATCTTATCTTTTTTATTATTTATTTGTTATTTTTATTTATTTTAGGTTGACATTTATTTATATTTATATTGACATATATCCTCTTCTTTATTTATAGTTTTTATTTTTCAAGCTGAAACAACTGCAGCTTAATGTGTATTTTTATTTAGTTTGACATTTTTTTAATGTGTATCATTTTCTTAGTTAATATCATTGATATTTTTTTTTATCTTATCAAAAGTAAATTGATATTTATTATTTTACTGCTGTACTAAAATATAATTTCAATATACTTACTACACTACTATTTTATAACTCTTCAACCGTAATTTACGGTAAAACGTTGTATTTTTACTTCAATATCTATCATCCTTTTAATTAATATAAATATATCAGTATTGGATTCGGACTTTGTCTTCTGGGCGAGGCAATCGTGATTTCCATGCTGTTGACGTAAGCCGGGACGCATTAAGTGGGGGAATGAAACGTGACGGCGCTACTTGACGCGTGAGTATTGTGGCCATGTAGTATCTGCGTCGGCACGTTTTCATACACCACATATTATTGTACCATCGCCTTACCACTGGTGTTATATCTTTGCAGGTGGGATGATAATGAATTTCAAATTTAATACACATCTATCATATTTATTTTATTTTTAGTGGTAAGATCGGTTTCCAAACAATATGGATTCCAATTATATATATATATATATATATAAATTTAAACTAGTATAGATAATCAGATAATAAGAATAATGAAATTTTATTAAAGTAAGTCAGGAGTTCGATATTCTGATCAAATAACATTTTTATACACATATAAAATATAGGGTCACAATATTTTTTTCTACTTAGCCCCTTAAATGTCTGGGGCCGACCCTATTTAGTGGATCTAATTTTCATTTTTAAATCGAACGAATTTGGATTAAATTTAGATCTATAAATATCTAAGTAAATTTAGATTTAGGTTTAGTGATTTCATATTCAAATCTGACTTACTAGAGTCATTTTGTATATATACATGTATGTATGTAGGTACACACAGAAATTTTATATTTTTCATTTTTATTGTAAATTTATTTGAACTCTTCATTTTTTTTTTCAATTTTATTTTTATATATTTAGTTTATAAGTAATATGTATAATATTTTATTCCAAAAGTGTTAAAACATCATTGGAAACGTTATTAAGCTATATAAGATATAAATGTATTTTTCTTTTTCCTATATTGAAATATTTATCTTTGTACTAAATATTTTTAAAACAAAAAATACATATTAAACTATATAAGACATCAATATATTTATATTTACATAAATTATTTTTTTTTCAAAAAATAGTCGTACTCATTTATGACTCATTTACCTTCTACATCTAATGGTTCTAAGTTTGAATCTAAGTACAATAAACAGGTATAGGTCTAAGTTTAGTTGGATAAAAAATATTACATCCCTACTTGTAGAACTTGTTGGTTGAGTTTCTGATTATTTTCATGCACCTCAAGTTTAGAATATATTGCAGCAATTTAGCATAAAATACGATTACAATTTTACATAATTAGTCCTAGTTTATATCCCATTCTATGAGTTATATATATATTTTTATTTTTATTTATAATTTTGATCTCTGAATATTTAAAAAAAAATTCATTTTGGTGTCTAAAATTTATTTTTTATTCATATTAGTCTTTGTAAAATACAACTTTTTGTTTTTAAATTTTGGTCCCTAAATAAAGGACTAATATAAATAAAAATTAAAAATTAAAAGGGCTAACATGAATTTTTTTTTATTTACGAACTCAAAAGTATATTTAAAATGGACCAAAATAGTATTTAATTAACTACCCTATCTAATAGTTAAAGCACGCAAATTATGGGAAGGAAGACTGGAAAATGAAACCGGAGTGCATGTTACCAATTGTGATAGGAAGTGCCCGTAACTCTTGTGAGAATGATTATTGTGAGAAGCTGTGATAAACATCAATAATATTTCAATTCATATGTCGAGTTCGAAAATATAACCCCAAGTATATGTCGATACAGTTCCCTATTTCTTTCTTTTTTTGAGAGAGTACACACCGTATTTATAGTTAGAATTGAGCTAATACACATACTTTAAGTATATTAAATATTTTGGTATTAGAACTAAAATGCTTTTATTCACTCCCCACTCCTCGCTTATTTCTTGTTTCCCCATAACTTCTTCGAAATGATGATTATAGAGGTTTCAAAAATGTTTCGTATGAGGGTGATTACAATTTACTATTATTAGTATTTGTTTGGCACAATGATAATTGGGGTAAAAAAAATTATTTTTAATAAAATTAAGACAAAATATACTTTAAATTTTAATTTAATCTAAAATATATATTTTATTATTATTAAATATTTAATATAAAATATATGAAAAAATAAATTTTTTTACCTTTATTATTTCTATATCAAAAAAATCCTTAGAAGTAAAAATTATGATAAAGTCATATAAAGAATGAGACCTAAAATTTTTGATGATTTTAATTATAGCTTCAACTACTAAATTATGATTTTATTTATTTTTTTTATATTAATGTATAGGATTGTAAATGAAGAAATTAAGCTGAATATCTTTGGATTTAATTTAGTTAACAAGACAAATAAACTAAATTGAATTTTTAGTAAAGGTAAACAAAATAAATTTACGAACCTAAATTATAATTAAATTAAGTCGAACATTTTCGTACTTAAAATTAAATTATTTTCTAAATAAATTTAAAAATAAGACTATATCCAACTTATTTAACTAAAAAAGGTACCCTCAACTACTCTCATTATAAACTAAGCCGCAAAAATGGAACACTAGTTGGACTTGTTTGTAGCCCTACTGAGGTGATATGGAAGGTCCTTATTGTCCAGCAGCAACATATAATAGGAGAAAAATACGTCAATAATTGAGATAATCGGCATATATTATAAATATAATCAAAGTTTTGTCGATTGTGTCATAATCTAATAAATGAGGCGGCCTTTGACTGAGCTGTGCATTCACACGACAGTCTGGCCGCAAAGCTATCAAGGGAGCAAAATCCAGGCACAGAAGAAAAATATCCACTTTCGAATATGAATTTGGCAGAGCGAGTTTCCACGTCGCGCGCTCTGGAAATCGCAGTCCACGAAGCCTCAACTCGTCGACTAGGATTTGGTTTCTACGTACGAATATCACATCCATCAACGTCGTGCAATTACTCGCGACCTCTTCACTCATCCGTTTAACCGACTAATAGTCAGCAACTTGCAACCACTCCGGGTCCCACACTATCTCCTAGTAACCTCAGTGTATTGCGAAACCTCCTTTCCTGTGCCTATAAATAGCGAAGGTTACCTGTTCATGCTCCTCATTCCAGACCTCAGCAACTAATAAGTGATCATCTGAGTTGCAGTTGAGAAAAAAAAATGGCCTACACAAAGGCTTTCTTACTCTTTTCCCTTCTTTTTGTTGCGGCTGTTGTCTCAGCCCGTGAGCTGGCTGAGAGTGCAGAGGCTACTCAGCAGACTGAAAATACTCGTAAGTTTCCTAGCTCCACTCTGATTTCACATATGCATGCCACTCTACGTACGCCTCGCTATTTTGCCTTTTTTTTGGACTTTGACGTTATATTAGATATCAAATTACTTTCGTTTATATTAGTTTTTCCATTGTGGACAATAATTTGGAATGCTGTTTATATACGTTAAGATCTAGCAATACTATATACATACCATATATATGTCATTTTGGAATAAATTCATATTTATCGTTTCCTTTTACCTTACGAATAGTTGTCACCTTAAGGGCCAGATACCATAGAATTTCATAAATTCCATCATCTGCCAACAACATACATACGTACATACATATATATATATATATATACACAGAGAGAGAGAGAGAGAGAGAGAGAGAGAGAGAGAGAGACCAAGCTAAAGTTGTTGCATCGGTACACAATATGCGACGCAATGCAATACACGAAGCTATGTGAGATTAGAGCAGGTGACCAACTACATATTCACCCTACCAATCTTAGCCCATGGGCTTAAAACAATAACTACTTCTCACTCATTTGCTTCTTTAACTTTCTCTCGGTACAAAGACTAGTTATTAATTAGTGTGGGGGATTATGCATGTTAATTTTGTTTCACGCAATTAATAAAATTTTCATTTAATATGTTGACAGAAACGGTGGACGAGTCTAAATATGGTCATTACGGTGGTCACTATGGAGGACATCACGGAGGCTACGGTCACGGTGGGGGATACCATGGTCGTGGTGGAGGATATGGTGGCCACCATCCTCCACAGGAAACCGAACAAACTGATGATCTGAACACCGAGGAGAAAGTTACCACCGAGGGTTACCATGGTGATGGGGGCTATGGCCATGGTGGTTACGGACACGGTGGCCAAGGAGGTTACGGTCACGGAGGCCAAGGAGGCTACGGACATGGCGGATACGGTCACGGAGGCTACGGAGATGGTGGTCATGGAGGCTACGGACATGGCGGATATGGTCATGGAGGCTACGGAGATGGTGGTCACGGAGGCTACGGTCATGGCGGATACGGTCACGGAGGCTATGGTCACGGCGGACATGGTGGAGGTGGCCACTATCCACCAAAGGAGGAAGGCAACTAATTAAGCTGCTTACATATATGTCTGCCTTCTCTATAATATTAGAAACGCATGGTGTACGTTTGTGGCAGTCTTCGTTTTCCTAAATAAATTTGTAATGTGTATGTGGTGCCATTAGAGGATGAGAACGTGCATGGATCAATTTCTTTGAGCCTACTTAAGGCTTGCCCACGTGCAACTCTTCTAATCATATACGATTACCGACGTTATCATAAATAAAAATGTTGGCAAAAAGTCTCGCAGTGTCGTTTATCTTCCTTTACATTTTCTTACAATGTCAGGAGATCATTCTAATAACCGAGAGTTTCTAGCTTAGATCGTATCTACGCTAGCAATGTAGATGAATGTTTAGGGTTCGTATCCGTTAAGAGATCAGTCCTTGAAAACAATGATAATCATAATGCCCCCTAGTATTTTACCTCTTATATTTTGAATGGAAAACTAATTTCATCAAATAAGCTTTTTCATAGATATGACTTGTGATCATTAACATATGCTAAAATCATTTCACTACCGTAGCATTCATTTATACAATAATCCAGACATTATGAATTTGGCTCTATAGGGAGAATATTGATTGTCATAATTGTATTTGCATGCTCATTTTCATTTCCGTTAATGTTTAATTTACCTTGTGTATCATGATGCATGTGTCCCTATGCCATGTTTGAATATACGGGTTCGATTCCAACCATCAACACATACAATGGCTCCCTCTCCACTTCCCCTCCTCCATATGCACCACTTGAGCTATGAGGGAATCCCATCATGCATATGGTTTTTTTTTATGTATATGGTGCTAAGGAATAATGGTTAACTCACTCTCCGACATATGTCGGGAATTATCAAGTTCAATTCTACATCTATATTTGATATTATCTAATAGTTAGCTAATCTATAGGAATCTATTAGCTTTAATTACGTAGCTTATGTATTATAAAATATAATGTACCATAACTCTGTTAATTAATAAAAATACAAGTCTGATCTTTATAGTATCAGAGCACTCGATCTGAAACCTACCCCAATCCACCAAATTCTTCAACAACATCATCATCATCATGGCTAATGCTGATCAACAGGTTGTTATCCCAAACAACTAAGAACCAGCCAATCCCCTTATTCTTGTTACAATCAGCAACTCAATAAAACTTACCCCCAACAACTACCCCTCCTAGAATACACAAATAGAGGTAACCCTCATTGGATATGAACTCTACAAATTTGTAGATGGATCTTTTCCTTCACCTCACCCTACCATTACCCAAAATCAAATCACAATCCCAAATCTTGCTTATTGCACTTGGTTGTGACAAGATAAGCTTTTACTTGGGGCCTTTGTGGGTACCCTTTCCCCAAATTTGGTTCCGCTTATATCTTGCGCCAAAACGATAAAGGACGCTTGGGATATTATTGTTAAAGCTTATGCTCATCCAACTAGGGGACATATTAAACAAATCAAGAATCAACTCAAACATATCACTGAAGGCTCTCAATCCATTATTGATTACATGCAAGCTGTCAAAAGGTGTGTTGACAAACTTACAATTCTTGGCAAGCCCATGGATCCGAAATATATAATTGAAATGGTGCTTGATGGTCTTGATGATGCATATCAGTGTGTTGTTGATGTTATCAATGGGCGCGATTCCACCATCTCATTTGAATAACTTCATGAAAAGCTTATCAACAAGAACTTGTTATCTGTCACAAACATCACCTTCCCCCTGCCACAACTCATGTCACTGCCACTTGAAATACCTCTAGCCATTCTTTATCACACCACAATCAATCCTCACCAAACCATGCTCATAATCCCTCTTCCTCTAACCGTCCTCCCAAGACCTTCCTTTGTCGTTGTCAATGGTGTGGTACTCAAGGCCATATTGTGTCTCAATGTCCTACCTTTGGTCAACAATTTCCCGTGTCTAATGTCCATCATACCACCCTCCCTGTTACTCCTCGCCCAAGCCCCATGCTCATGTTGCTACATCCTCTTCTCCTTCTGCCACTTGGCTTCTCAATAGTGGTGCTTCTCATCATGTCACCACTAATCTTATTAATCTCTCTCTCTATGCCCCATATGATGGTATCGATGAAATTATCATTGGTGATGGTTTTGGCCTCCCTATTTCTCACATCTGTTTTGTCTTTATCCCTACTTCTTGTCGCTCTTTTTATCTATCAAATGTTTTATGTCTTCCTCATATAGAGTGCAATATCATATCTAATTCTCAATTTTGTCGAGATAATAATACTTCAATTGAATTTTTACCATCTTCCTTTTGTATAAAGAATCTTTGCATGGGGGCCTTGCTTATTTGGAGTCCACATAAAGATGGATTCTATGAGCTCACTTCCTCCTCTTTGCCATCCTCCATTGCCTATTCCGCTACGAAGACAACGACTTCTCATTAGCATCATTGGCTTGGTCATCCTTCATCGGCTATCCTCAAGCATCATTTGTCTCATTTTTCCCTTTCAAAAGTTGTGATTTCTTTTGTAATTCATGCAAGGGCAATAAAAGATATAAGCTTCCCTTCTCTGTGTTCTACTTTGGTTACTTCTTCTCCTATTGAAGTTATCTTTTCAAATCTATGGACATCCCCCATTTATTTCTTTAATAATTACAAGTACTATATTATCTTCATTTATCACTTTACCAAGTACACCTAGCTTTATCCTCCTAAAAAGAAATCTAACACTTACATGGTCTTTTTTTGGTTTAAGGCTTTAGTTGAAAAATTATTTAATCAAAAAATTCTCACCTTATACTCTAATAGTGATGGGGAGTATAAAGCCTCATCCTCTTATTTATCTACACATGGCATTTCACATATTACCTCCCCTCCCCATACTCCGGAACACAATGGTTATGCTGAGCGTCGCCATCATTATATTGTGGAAGCTGGTCTTTCTATTCTGTTGCATGCTTCCATGCCTCTATCATACTAGTCCCTTGCCTTCACTACAGCCACACACTTCATAAACAGACTTCCCACTTCCACTCTTTCTCACTCCTCCCCGTATCTCAAACTTTTTGATTATGCCCCTAATTATACTAAGCTACACAACTTTAAGTACCTTTGTTATCCCTGGCTCCATCCATATGTCACTCATAAACTCCAGCTACAATCCACTCCTTATGTATTTGTTGGCTACTCAACCTCCTAACATGCTTATCATTGTCTTGATCCCTTGTCAAATTGCATTTATACCTCTCGGCATGTGCAATTTGTGGAAAAAGAATTTCCATTTGCCTCCCTCTCCAGCTCAGTCCCACGTGTATCATCCTCCACTTATAATGAATGGTGTTCTCTTACTCTTTCTCTGCTTCCCTCTATTTTCCCACACGTGCCTGAGTTCGCACCATTGTCATACACTGAATCTGCCTCCACCTCTCCTTCTTTATCTCCCTCTATCACTAACTTTGCCTCTCAAACACATATTTTTCCACCCCACCGCACATTTGTCACTTGCTCCATGTGCAACATTCACAAACCCATCCAAAAACTCAACCTTCATACCACAGTCTAGCCATCTGCCCAAAAACCTACTTCTGTGAAACAGACTCTCAAAGATCTAGTTTGGAGACATGACATGAGTGCATAATTCAATGCCCTAGTCAGTAATGGCACCTGGAAATTGGTCTCCTCTCAGCCTTACCAGAACCTCATGGGATGTAAACGGGTGTACCACATCAAGTATATCCCTAATGGCCAAATAGAACATCGTAAGGCTAGACATGTTGCCAAGGGATTTCACCAACACCTAGGTCTTGACTATGTGGATACCTTTAGCCCAATCATCTAGCTTGCCACTGCCTGTCTTGTTCTTAATCTTGTTATCACCCATTGTTGGCCTATCAAACAACTAGATATTCACGATATGTTTCTGCAAGGCACTATCACTGAAGATGTACATATGTCTCAACCTCTAGGATTTGTTGATAAGGATTTTCCCAATTATGTTTAGCATCTTTGAAAGTCCATCTATTGACTCAAAAAATCCCCCCATGCTTGGTACAATGAACTTCGTCAGTATTTGTTGCGCGTTAGATTCACCAACTCCTTAACAAATCCCTCTCTTTTATTTCTCAAAAATTCCTCCACACCCATCTTTGTCCTAGTGTATGTTGATGACATTATTGTGATTGACCTCACTAATACTGACACATCCTTCACTGCCAGACTTGCAAAAAGATTCTTCTTAAAGGATTTAAGGCCTCTCTCTTATTTTCTTGGTGTGGAAGCACTCCATATTCATGTGGCCTCTTCCTTAGTCAATGCAAATACATAGTTGATTTGCTTGATCATGCTAGCATGCTTGATTCTAAGCCTGTTGCCACTCCCATAGCTGTCTCTCCCCTGCTCACCTTGCACTTTGGATCACCTCTCTCTGTTCTTATTGAGTATCACTAGCTTGTGGGCAGTCTTCAGAACTTGTCTCTCACGTGTCCTAATATAGCTTATGTGGTTAACAAGCTTTCTCAGTTTATACACAAGCCAACATCTGATCATTGGACTGCCTTGAAATGGCTATTTCATTACATGCATGGTACAATTGACTATGGCACTACTATTTATTCTTCATCTCCTATTCAATTGCATGCCTTATTCAATGTTGATTGGGTCGGGGACAAGGATGATTATTTATACACAGGTACCTACGTTGTTTATTTGAGTTGCACTCCTATTTTGTGGAGCTCCAAGAAGCAACGTACGATTGCCCATTCATCCATGGAAGCTTAATACCGCTCAATTGCTAGCATTGTAGCTGAAGTTACATGGATTGAATCTCTCCTTTAGGAGCTTGGGGTGTGTTTACCACAGGTCTCTGTAATATATTGTGACAATGTGGGTGCCACACACTTATGCTCCAATCCAGTATGTCATTCTCGTATGAAGCATGTAGCTCTTGACTATCACTTCATACAACAATAAGTTCAACAATGTCATCTGCGCATCTCTCATGTTGCTGGTGATGACCAACTCATAGATCCTCTAACCAAACCATTATCACTGCCCCCATTTCTCAATTTCTTATCCATGATTGGACTTTCTCCTCAACAGTCCATTTTGCGGGAGTATGATAAGGAATAATGATTAACTCACTCTCTGAGATATGCTAGGAAATATCAAGTCAAGTTCAATTCTACAACTATGTTTGATATTATCTGTTAGTTAGCTAATCTTTAGGAATTTGTTAGCTTTAATTATGTAGCTTCTTCATTATAAAATAAAATGTACTATAACTCTGTTAATTAATAAAAGCACAGGTTATCAATGGAATGTTTGTCTATCCATAAACATCTATTCTATCTGTATATCTAGGGGATCTCTCTAGACATATAAAAGTTTTTTATGTTATGGCATGATCGCCTAGCTGTAGCCGCATATCAGCTGCGCTCATCTTTACATAGTGTTTTTCCCTTAGTATGTTATAATAAACTACACATGAATGAATATTGGGCTAAGTAATTAGTGGAACTTAGCTTACTTAATAACTATTTAGAAATATCATAATTTTGATTAATTTTATAAATTTTGTATCATTTTAGATTCATATATAACATTTTCTATACAATATGTGGCTTTTGAATTAATATAAAATGAGCATTAAAAGACATAATATTTGCAAAACTTATCATTATGATTTATGACAACAAAATAAAAGCTAAATATATAGTATTGAGAAAAATCTATTGGAAAAGTGCATGTATATATTTTTTAGAGCAATATTCAACCCATTAAATAAGATAACATTAGGAATGTACTATGACATTTAGTAATTGAATATATTAAATTCATATTTATAGAGAATTATCTTCATAATTGTTTCCTTCTTCCAAACATAATAGTATCAAGAAAATAAAATAAATAACTATTATATGCAGATGAGGGAATAATTACATGCATATAATTATAGCGCATAGACACCTATAATGATATGGTTATCACAAATACACTTACAAAGATATTTTAATACATTATTATGTAAAAATAAAAATAGAGATACCAATATACAAAATGTATGTGATACACCCACAACCGTGCATTCATTGTTTAAAATAGAATAAAAATGAGTGTATTAGTAATGACCTTTTTTTTTGTAATTTTAAAGCTCTTTTTTTAATATGAATATTTTCTTCCATATATTAGCACTAGCATTCTATCTCATTATATATGGAACTTCAGCATGACTTGTTAAATAATTCTATCCGTATACTATATCCTTCTCTACCATAATTACTTCATATTCAATTAATATAAATATTGTAAATGGAATAATTATAATTATAATTACCTATGTAATTTATTTTGAACCAACAATACTATACATATAATTATTATAATTATAATGGTAATAGTAATATATAACTATATTAATTATTTAAATAGTAATTATTATTATCAGTGTTAAAAGTTTATTTATTATCATATAGTACCTTAGTGTTTTTTAAACCAATAAATATGTTTTCTCTTTGTGGTAAGTAATGTGATTTTAATTACTACAAATCTTGCTAACATTTAAGTACATCCATTATAAGAGCCATACCCCTTAAATTATCCCATCTACACAATCAGCTAGTGAACTAAAATATTTGACGTGATGAAAAAAAGCTACATGACCAGCAACATCTATAACAATCCATTTTAATAAGGATAAAACAAGTGTATGCTTCAATTGAAAAATTCTTTGGTTCCTTCTATGCCAGACATGGTACACTAATCCTGCTAAAAGAAGCTTTAGGGTCACACTCTTCTCTTCTCATCTTCTTCATTGTTGAGAAACCCAAATCAACTCTCTTTGCGAAGTTCACAGTTGATGATCAAGACTAAAGTTAGCTAAAATCCTCCTCCATATATCTAATACATAGGGGCACTGGAAGAACAAGTGATCCATTGATTCTTGCCTCGAGTTACAAAAAACACATGTTTGATCCACCTATACTCTAATTTGTTCCATATATTGTTTGATAGCCAATCTATCATGAGTTATATTCGAGAGAACGAGTTGATGTCTTCTAATTGCTAGTGGGAATCTCTATGTCATTTTAGTTCTCTTAATCCTAAACTAGTCATTGCATTTTGAAATGATATATTTTGCTAGTTTGTCTAGTATCATGAATTATTTAGAATTGCATTGACAACACGTCATACTTCTAAAACTTAGTGTCTTTTCCATATTCCAAGAGAGGATGTTTGTGATTTGAATATCTCACATAGGCTTGCTTTTGAAATAGTACTCATATGTCCGTTTCACCCACAAAAGTATCATTCTTCATTGCCAATTTCCAAAGTAGTTTCCCAATTATTTCCCTATTCCAAAATTCAAGGTCAACCAAGCCTAATCCACCCTCATTTTGGGGAGAACATACAATCTTCCATAAAATGGAAGCTTTTCAAGTGATTTGGGTAGTGTTTGTCCATAGGAATGATATATATAGGGCCTCACTAGAATAAATTACCTTTGTAGGTAATAAAATAGTTGGCTCCTATACATTTGAATACTACAAATTACTGACTTGATAAGCTAGAGTCTTCCTACATAACTCAGTAGTTTAAAAGTTCTAAGATGGATTTTTGTTGTAATCATGTCCATAAGTTGATAGCATTAAGCATAGATTTGTTTCCTAGTTAATGAAACACCAAGGTAGGTGACAGGTAGATGACCAACTTGAATTTGGAGAATGGAGATTACTTGTGTTTTGCTGACAGTAGCCATTCCTACAAAAAAAAATTAGATCTTTTGTAAATTCATTTCAAGACTAGATGGCCTTGAAAAATGCTGAAAAGTATCCATTAATGCTCAGACTAAGTAAGAATCACCATGAGAGAAAAGAAGGTCATCTAAAAATAAGAGAGAAATAATATTGACTCAATTACATTTAGTCTGACCCCTAAACTCTTTATTCAGCCATAACCCTTGGAACATTCTATGCAATTACTTTATAACTAACTTTAAAAAAAAATATAGGGATAGATAGGGTCACCCTTTCTTAAGCCTTTTTTTTGGCAAAGAAATGAGGGATATGGGTACCATTAAAAAGAATATAATAGTTCATAATTGTAATACCCATCATCGCTAGTTGCATATAATAAAAAGGTGTGAGTTTTGACTAGGTAATTGAGCACATCATAATATTGTGTTGGTTCGTACAAGTGTTGGGGAATTTTAGTGTAGTATGGAGGTTTATGCGAGAAACACGGGAGTACCGTGTTAATAAACACAATATGTGTTTCCAAGAGAAACCTTTGATGTGTTTTGAGAAAAAGTTGAGAGTAAAAAAATGAACACGGGGATCCCATGTTTCCTAAACATGGACCGTATTTTTTCCTTATTTCAAAAATACGTTGTTTTGCCCCATAGTTTTTTTTTCTTCTATAAAAGGATACATATGAAACTCTAGTTGTCGAAAGTTGTGTCTTCCAACTTCTTCTTCTTCTCCATAGAATTTTTCATTCAAAGAGAATTGTTGATTTGTGTAATTGATTGATTGATTAGTCTAATCATTCTAAAATTACATAAGAGCACGGATAAAGGTCTCTCTTTTTCTTTTTCAATTGTTCTATTTGTGATTGAATCCACTATTTTGCATAATCTTATTGATCTTGATTTGGTTTGGATCTATCTAAATCCATGTTGATTTGTTGTTTTTCCACGATTTAGTTTAACTTGAAATGGGATTATCAAGATTCCATTTTGGTGTAAGAAGGTTTTACAAAAAAAAAATTAAGTTTCGAAAATGTACTCATCTCAACAAACTAGTTCATCGGTTCTGTCTATCAATTGACTATTCTACCAACCAGTCGATCGGTTCCCCAAACTAGCGAATCGGTTCGGTTAAGTACTCATTTTATTTCATTTCTAAAACTTATTCAAATCCAACTTTTTCTCAAATCCAAGATTCCATGAATGATATTTGTTGGCGTTCATGAAGTGCAATAACTGTTCCATGACTGTATATCCCATCAAGCTCTATTTCTTAAACTTATGTCTAGCATTATAGATTGTGCTAAATGTTGTAGTATTATATCTATTACCCCATTTCAACTTATTGATAATCTTCTTTGGTTTGAAATTTATGAGGGTTATTTTGCGCACCAACCTACATTCAATAAACAATAATCAACAATTAAATTAATGTTCCTACAAAAATTTTCCTAATCTATGATTATGTAGTCCATATTTTACCACTAGTCTCCAACCGCCGCAAGTATCTTTCCTTCCATGTATCATGAACTCACAACCGCACTTTTTTGACCTAGTAGATCAAATACTTTCTAGATTTATTGAATGTTGTCTTCTATATGCACCATCTTTTTTACTATATATCCAAACCCTACATTTTTTTGAGCTCTTGATACATAAAACCATATTATGTAGTCTTCTAGTTTCTCTAACCCGTTACATTAATGACTCACGATCATTAAAAAATTTTTCCATAGTAAATAATCCACTCTAATTAATTTTAAGTGGATCTTAATTACATAATTAATAAAAAATAATGAAAATGAACAGAAAAAATTTATGTGGCCTCTTGATACATAAAACCATATTATGTGGCCTTCTGGTTATCTTAATCCATTGAATTAATGACTCACGATCATAAAAAAAATCCCATCTGTACTAAGCAATCTACTTCAATTAGCATTAAGTGGATCTTGATTATGTAGTTAATAAAAAATATATGAAATAGGGAATACATAAATATAAATATGAATAAAAATTTACGAAATGAGGGTTTTTGGGTAATTCACCAGCTAAAGTTTAATAACAATTGGTGGATGACTCCTCAAATTTGACCCTCAGGCAAGTGAACAGCATGTCAAAACTACCATATGATGGGTGAGTTGTCCATCAAGCTTACCTTCTAATAGGTGACCAGTCTATTAGGTTTACCCTTTGATGGACGATTCATCTGTCAAGCGATTGTCTCTCTTACAGATGAGTCGTCCATCAACCTTACCTTATAACAATTCACTTACCTCTAGAATCCAAAATTTTTTCAAAAAATGACTTACCATTATTTCATCGATCTCTTTTGGATTAAAACAATCGTTATCATCATTCACTTCTTCCATAATTATTGTATTAAAGATTGAATGAATTAGGTGTTGAAATTAATTGATGAGAAGAGAGAAAAGAGAGAAAAAAGAAGTGAAGAGAAGGAGAGAGTGGACAAATGAAAGTACTAAAATAGTCAAACATAAAAATAATGGAGTTTTGAGGGTTGTGAACTTAGTAATTTAGGTGTACATATAACCACAACCTTTAAGTATATATGAATTAAAACTCGATCCACATGATTCAAATTGTAAAAGCATACAAACCCAAATCTGCCATAAATATGACAGGTCTAAGGGGGTTACGGTTGTTGATAAACTGAGTCAGCTCACGTACTCGTTAATAGCTCGACTCAACTCATTTGTTTAGTAAAAAAATATTTTAATTTCAGCCTTATTTTTAGGCTTGCTTATTAAATGAGTCAATCTCGAACCAAAGGAAGCTTAGTTCATTTTCTTTTATAACTAGTTCGAGCTTTGGTTCGGTTAGTTCGTTAATTGGCTGGACTTGTATAAAATTACTTAATAAATGAGGTAAATAGTTAAAATAAGTTTTTAAACAAGTTAAATAATTAAATGAATTGATTTAATTTATTTAACGTTTAAACTTGACGAGTCACGAATCGAATTGTGATAAATGAATTAATTTAGTTCGTTAATTTTTTTTAAAGTTTAACTATTCAAGTTAAGCCGGCTAACGAACCTTATATGGTCAAGCTCGAACCGCACTTGTTTGACTTATTTTAAATTCAAACTATATTTAAATTTAAAATAAAATTAAATAAGCTGATTTCGAAAAATAATATATTCAGCTTCTTTTGCCTCGTTAACGACCCTAAAGAGGACCGGGTTTGGGATCCAAATCCAATTCATCGCTAATTGGAAGGGTCCATACACACGGAAATATCCAAGTACATATGAATTTGGTGAAGCGAGTCTCCACGTCGCACACTCTGGAATTTGCGGTACGCTAAAGTCAATCCGTCCACTAGGATTTGACTATCATATATGGAGATATCTGTTTCCATCAATGTCAGGCAATAATTCAAAGATACGGCGACCCCGTGACTCAAATATGCTATGTAATGATGTACTGCCCAACAGTCTGCAACTTGCAACCACTCAAGCGTCCGCGCTCAACTCCTTGGGAAATCTTTGCGCTTGTTTGGGATGGAATAATGGGGTGGAAAAAATTTTATTCCTATTTTATATTTTTTATATTAATTATTTAATAATAATAAATATATTTTTAAAGAAATATTTAATTTAGATTAAATTAAGATTTAAAATAATAATAATTAAAATAAAAAAATTTAATTTTAAATAAACTATATAAAATAACTTTTTTTATCTCGATTATTCCATACCGAGCATTAAATAGTGCAGTATACTCGTTCATTTTTGTCATTCAGACCTAATCATTAAACACTTACCGGCTAAACTATCGATCACCTGAGTTCCAGTTGGAAAAAAGGAAAAGAAAATGGACAACTCAAAGGCTATATTTCTTTATGTGTTAGGCCAGCAAATAGAGAAGCAAAAAATGATCGTAATTCGACTCAGAGAAAAATATTGAAAAAGAAAATAGTTATTATATATTGAACAAAAAGGAATGACAGAGCCAGGAGTTCGAGGACCTGGTAGCCTCCCCGCACAATTGTTTTCCGCTTCGATGCCCCCATCCCTTCTACTCTCTCTCCTATAAATACTAGAAAATAGACAAAGGAAAATAGCTAACTCCTGCCTCAGTCTATGACTCAGCATAGACTGTCGAAATCCCACCAGAATTCTGTTATTCCCCCTTGCTATAAAAACTCACTGCTGCTACCCTCGTTCCCAGCTTAGTTACTCCCCTGATTTCCCTTTTTGCCCCTTCTAACACATGTGAATTTTATAAAAGGCCTATCAATATCCCCTCCTGGTCTTTCACCTTGTCCTCAAGGTGAAAAGAAGGAAACTGTAAATTAATCATGTCGAACTCTTCCCAGGAAGCCTTAAATTCTGGCAACCCTTTCCACCTGATTAACACCTCCAGAACTCCTTTAGCATTGTAGCGCATACCTGCTACTGTTTCTGGCTCCACCTTCCACTCTAACTCTTCAGTGAGTGTTGTTGGAAATGGCTGAACATGGTTGCCAGCCCCAACTGCCGGTTTGAGCATGGATATATAGAATACTCGGTGCACCAGGGTTGATTCTGGTAGTGCTAACTTGTATGCCACCTCACCCACACGTGCCACGACCTGATAAGGACCAAAATAATGTGGCGCCAACTTCTCATTCAACCTCACAGCCAAGGATCGCTGCCTATAGGGTTTAAGCTTGACATACACCCATGATCCAACTTCCAAGACCAGCTTATGCCTTTTGGGATCAGCTGTGGATTTCATCCGTTGTTGGGATCTTAACAGGTGCTGTTTCAACTCATCCAGAACTGCATCTCTCTGCTGTAGCACCTCATCAATGGCAGCCATAGGTGTGAGTCCCTACGTATAGCGCAGTAAGGGGGGGATCTCTGTTGTACAATGCCTTGAATGGGGTTGTCTTTGTAGCTGTGTGGTACGATGTGTTGTACCAATACTCGGCCCATGGTAACCATGTCATCCACTGCCTTGGTTTGTTCCCCACAAAGCAGCGCAAATAATTCTCTATACTCCGATTGACCACCTCCGTCTATCCATCGGTTTGCGGGTGATAAGCTGAACTGTGCTTCAATGTTGTTCCTTGCAACTTGAACAAATCCCTCCAGAAAAGACTGCTGAACACCTTGTCCCAGTCGGACACTATAGTCTGCGGCATACCATGCAATCGGACCACTTCCTTCACAAACAGGCTAGCTACATCCACCGCTGTAAATGGATGTTTCAGAGGAAGAAAATGGGCATATTTGGTCAACCTGTCTACCACCACTAATGTACAACTAAACCCATTTATCTTTGGCATCCCTTCGATGAAATCTAGTGAAATGTCCTCCCACACCTGCTCCGGAATTGGTAAGGGCTGGAGTAATCCAGCGGGTGCAACCGTTTGATTCTTATTCTACTGACAAACTGAGCACTCTGCCACGAACTGCTGGATTCTCTTCCTCATTACCCTCCAATACACCTTCCTTGCTAGCCGGTGATAAGTTTTAAGTTCCCTAGAATGACTCCCAATTCTGCCCCCATTAAATTCATTTAACAGATGGGGAATAAACTGGGAATTCTCGGTCAATACCAGCCTGGCCTTGTAGAAAAGATGCCCCTGCCTCAAGTGAAAGTCTTTCACATCCCTTATTCCCTGCTCCAAGTCTCTCTTGACAGCCCCCAGCACCGGGTCTGCCTCAATTTCTTCTCTCAAGTCCTCCCAATTGGAAACCCATGAGACCGAGATGGCTGCCAAAAGAACCTGCTTATCCCATCTAGACAACGCATCCGCCGCCTTATTCTCAGGTCCCGGTTTATATTCAAT
This sequence comes from Tamarix chinensis, assembly GCA_030549775.1. Taxonomy (NCBI): domain Eukaryota; kingdom Viridiplantae; phylum Streptophyta; class Magnoliopsida; order Caryophyllales; family Tamaricaceae; genus Tamarix; species Tamarix chinensis. The sequence continues at coordinate 12,586,599 of CM060176.1, forward strand.
ATTGAAGTGGTAGTTTGCCAACTTAGCCACCCATTTTTTATGTCCTTCTGGCACGATCCGCTGCTCCAACAAGAACTTCAAACTTTTCTGATATGTTCATACGATGAATTGATGTCCAAGAAGGTAATGTCGCCATTTTTGGATTTCCAGAACCATTGCCATCAATTCTCTCTCATACACTAACTTTGACCGCACCCTAGGGCCCAAGGCTTGACTGAAAAAAGCAATAGGTCGCTGATTTTGCATCAGGGCAGCGCCTATGCCAATTCCCGAAGCATCTATTTCTACCAAAAATGGCTGTAAGAAGTCAGGCAACCCTAGTACAGGAGCTTTAACCATGGCTGCCTTTAATGCATCAAATGCCACCTGTGCTTCCGGGTTCCACCCAAAACAGTCTTTCTTCAGTTGCCTAGTCAAAGGAGCTGCTATATAGCCATAATTTCGTATGAACTTACGGTAATACCCTGTCAACCCCAAAAATCCCCGTAATTCTCTTAGATTTCTGGGAACAGGCCACTCTATCATGGCTAGAAGCTTAGATGGGTCAGCCTCTACTCCCTCGGTCGAAACAATATGCCCCAAGTATTCTAGCTTTCGTTGCCCAAAGGTACATTTTTTTCTATTGATGTACAGGCAGTGCCTGCGCAACACGCCAAAAACCAGCTCCAAATGTGTCTCATGTTCTTTCAGAGAATGGTTGTAAACTAGAATGTCATCAAAGAATACTAAAACAAATCTCCGGAGGTACGGCTTAAACACTTCGTTCATTAGGGATTGAAAAGTTGTTGGGGCATTTGTCAACCCAAATGGCATCACCAAAAATTCGTAATGCCTTTCATGTGTCCGGAAAGCTGTCTTGTGCACATCCCCGGGGTTCACCCAAATTTGATGGTACCCCGATTTCAAGTCCAATTTCGAAAACCAGTCTGCTCATGCTAATTCATCCAATAACTCATCGATGATGGGAATGGGAAATTTATCCGGAACAGTTACCTTGTTGAGAGCACAATAATCGACACAGAATCTCAAACTCCCATCTTTCTTTTTCACCAATAACACTGGGCTGGAAAAAGGGCTCCGACTATGTCTGATGATGCCTGCAGCCAACATTTTGGCCACCAATTTCTCGATCTCATCCTTCTGCACCTGAGGATATCGATAAGGCCGAACATTGATGGGGGCTGCACCCGGTTGCAACACAATGTTATGGTCTCGTATACGGGGAGGGGGAAGCCCCGGGGGCATCTGTTGCACATCCTCATACTGGTTAACCACCAATTGGATTTCCTGAGGCACTACCAGTTCTTTTTTGTCGTTCTCCAGTCCCCTTCCACTCTAGAATCACCCTCTTCTTTAACTGTAAGGGCTGTAAATTCCAGAAACACCCCTTGTCCTCCCTTGGCTATCATCCGTTCCAAGGATTTGAGTGTCACCAAGGATTTACAGAGGTCTGCCTCTCCCTTAAGGGTTACCGGAATCCGTCCAATTTGGAACTTCATTTGAAGCTGTTTCTAGTTAACCTGCATTGGCCCGATCCTCTCTAACCATTGCATTCCGAGGATTACATCAGCGCTCCCTAATGCCAGTGGCAAAAAATCTTCAACGATGTTTATATCCTGCAACGAGACCTTAACCCCCTTGCATAGCCCTGCAGCTTGTACCGCGTTTCCCGTGCCCATCAGTATTCCATAAGAAGAGGTAGCGGTCATCGGCAGCTACAATTTCTGGACCAAATTTTTAGAGATAAAATTGTGGGTGGCTCCACAATCGATCAAGACCACCACAGGTTCTCCTTCGATGGTACCACGCATCTTCATGGTTTTTGGAGAAGTGAATCCCACCACTGAGTTCATTGATAGCTCAACTCACCCCTCAAATTCTTCAATTTCGTTCCTTGAGGTACCGAAATGCTCCTCCTCCCCTTCGCAGTCCATCTACGAGTCGTTGGCCAGCAGAAAGCACAGCTCCCGGTTCTTGCACACATGCCCCGGGGCGTATTTTTCCTCACATCGAAAACATAGTCCCTTCTCCCTTCTTCTGCGCAGCTCTGAGTCTGAAATTCGGCGATGTCCTGCAGCGCGCCCCATCTGTGACCCCTCCTCCGAGCTCGATGCAAGGTGTGTGTCCTGCCCCTTGGCCGAATTCCTAATCAGGGTGGGGTGGGTGAAACTCCGTGACCCAATCTGTGTCGTGGAGCCCAGGGAAAATGTTTTGGGGTTAGGGTACAGGTTCGCGTACTCGCCAGTCGCCGCCCGGGGTCCATTTCCTCCTACTCCGACCCGACCCTGGTTCACCACCTGATTTTTGTCCTCCACCATCTGGGCTAACTCCATCACCTCAGCTAGGCCATTGGGCCTCATCATGTGCACCTCAGCCCGTATGGCTGGCTTGAGCCCATTCAGGAATGTACTCTCCAGGACCTCATTCGACAACCTCCCTTGTAGTGGTGCTGCCAGGAGCTCGAACGACTCCACATACTCCTCATGTCCCCTCATGTCGACTGCGGAAACGATTCAGGAGTGCCTCCTTAAATTCCTTCCAGTTGTTGAACTTCCTACCTTCCTCTGCATACTGGAACCACGCCAAGGCCTTCCCCTCCATAGCCACCGCAGCCGCCTCCAGCCTTTCTGCCTCCTGCATCTGATTGACTTGGAAGTACCGCTCCGCCCTGAACAACCACCCGTTCGGATCTCCACCACTGAAGAATGGAAACTCCAGTTGGTGCGCCGGTCGATAATCCCATCGCGGCTGCCCAGTAGCTGCCTCCTAGAGCCTGACTTCAGAAGACTCAGCAGCAGAAACACTGTGAGTCACCTCCTTCTCCTTCCCCGTAGCTTGGGTTTCTGAATCAGTTCCACCCTTACTAGTCATGGACTCCAGTTTCCCCAAAATAGCCTCTACATTTCTCTCCATTGCGCTCAACCTTCCCTCCACAGCAGGTAACCTTCTTGTCTCCCCCCTCATAGCATCCATCTCCTTCTACCATTCTTGCTGAATCATCCCCAGCTTTTCCTCCAAAACCTCGACCTTCTTTTGTGCCATATTCAACCCTTAAGTGATCGCCGCTCTGATACCAATATTGTTAGCCCAGCAAACAGAGAAGCAAAAAATGATCGTAATTCGACTCAGAGAAAAATATTGAAAGAGAAAATAGTTATTATATATTGAACAGAAAGGAATGACAGAGCCAGGAGTTCGAGGACCTGGTAGCCTCCCCGCACAATTGTTTTCCTCTTCGATGCCCCCCATCCCTTCTACTCTCTCTCCTATAAATACCAAAAAATAGACAAAGAAAAATAACTAACTCCTGCCTCAGTATATGACTCAGCATAGACTGTCGAAATCCCACCCGAATTCTGTTATTCCCCCTTGCTATAAAAACTCACTGCTGCTACCCTCGTTCTCAGCTTAGGTACTCCCCTGATTTCCCTTTTTGCCCCCCTCTAACATATGTGAATTTTATAAGAGGCCTATCATTATGTCCTTTATGCCATTGCTGTTGTCTCAGCTCGTGTGCTAGCTGAGACTGATAATACTAAGCAGACTGAAAGTACCCGTAAGTTTTCTAGCTGAGACTGATAATACTTAGCAGACTGAAAGTACCCGTAAGTTTTCTCTACTCTAAAGTTTGTACAGATGTCACCCTATATATTTTTTTCTTGAGATAAAAGTAACAGCAGTTCTTCCATTAATTAGCTTTGCATCGCCGCACAAAACATTCAATCGATCAGACCAACGAGATGCCGGAGTACGTAGATACTTCAAACAACTAAAAACCTGAAGATACAACAATAATAACATATTCTATTTTTTCCAGAAGCACAAGTCCTACTAAATCAAATTAAGCTCTCTCGCTCCTGATCCTTCTAGCAAGTTGAATATCCGTAGGCACAATGGTAGCTCTCTTAGCGTGAACGGCATGAAGATTTGTGTCGTCAAACAATTCCACCAAGTAATCCTCTGCTGCCTCTTGAAATGCAGCATCTGCAGCTCTGGAACCTGAGATCAGTTTTAAAATCTCAAGCGATCTCACGAACTAGCCTCTGGAATGGAAGCTTTTGGATCAAACGCTTAGTGCTTTTCTGGTACTTACTGATATCACGAAGTGCTACAGTTCCGGGACGGAATTTGTGTGTCTTCTTAACTCCTCCCGTAGCTGGGTCTCATTTCCTCGCAGCCTGGTGCCGAGCTGTCTGTGTGGCGCTTTTCCTCCTGTGGATTTGCGAGCGGTCAGCTTTGTTCTGGCCATTTTTCTTCTTCGGAATGAACTATTGCGTTAGGTAGATTTTACTGTATGTGCTGGTTTTGTGATTGGGATCTCCTCGGTCCATGTCACCCTATATCTCTCTAGCTAGCTAACTCCTTTTTTTTTTTGGTTGGGTAAATAAACGAAATATCCATTACATTCTGGAATATATTATATATACTCTCTAGAGCATCGGAAGGTATATGTTCCCTTAGTTAAGACTAACTTTTAAAAAGTTAAGCTTCATCCTTTTTCATTATTGTAATACTATTATAGTAACTGTTCTTTATAGTATTTTATACTTGTCAAACTACTTATTCACGATCAAACTTTCACATGAGCTTAAAATCACTACTTTAATTTTGTCTCTATAGTAGACTATTGAATTGTGTTGGAGATTATATATTAATTTTGTTCAATACAATAAACTTGCTATTTAATGTCGATAGAAGCTATGGAGGAGACTAAATATGGTAGCCACAAATGGAGGAAATCACGGAGGCTATGGTCAAGGTGGAGAATACCATGGCAGTGATGGTGGACATGAAGGAGACGGAAGCTATGGACAAGGTGGAAATGATGGACGTGAAGGCCATGGTGACGGTGGAGACGGAGGTTATGGACGTGGTGGTGACGGAGGAGACGGAGGTTTTGGACATGGCGGAGACGGAGGTCGTCGACCAGGAGTTTGATACGGTGGTGATGAAGGTTATGGACACGATAGATACGGTCAAGGTGGACAAGGTGGTGGCCGCTATCCACCAAACTAAGATGACAATAATCAAGCTGCATGTATGCGTGCATGCCTTCTCTATAATATTAGATACACATGGTGTATGTTTGTGAGTTATGGTAGTCTTGGTTTTCCTAAATAAAATTGTAATCTGTATGCGGTGCCACTAGAGGGATGAGAATGTGCATGTGTCAGTTTCTTTAAGCCCACTTAAGGCTTGCGCACGTGCAAATCTTCTAATCATGTACACTAACCACTGTCATCAAATATATATATTAACAAAAATGGTATATGTCTCCCTTTACATTATATATATTTCTTAAGTCTTACTATGTCAAGAGATAATTCTAATGATATTTGAGTCTCCGCCGGAGGGAGGACTATTTTCTATCGATGAAAGTTTATATATTCATCGATGTGTTCTCTGGAAACCGACATGCGCTAAAGTTATTTCATTAATGCATCATTCATTTAATTAATAATCAAGACCTTATTAATTTGTTTCTATAAGGAGAATATTGTTTTTCATAACTGTATATCATGCTCGTTTTCTTTTCCATTTTTTTTAATTCACAAGGCTCTGTTTGAGATGCAAAAATAAGAAGGAAAGGTAAATATAAAGAAAAGAATACTAAAGGAAAGAAAATAAGAAAATTTAATTTTTTTTGTTTGGTTGTTGAATTTTTTTTTTTATGAAAAATAGGATACTTGAAATTTTTTTAGTATTTAATTCATTAAAAGAAAATTATAAAAAAATTGATTATTATTATTATTTGAATACTCTTATATATTGAATAAAAATTAAAATATTATATTGGCACATGAAAAGATCTATAAATTTTCTAAAAAAATCATAAAAACTCCATAAACTCAAGACTAATTCTATTTTTTTCAGAAACATTTTAAAATATTATATAAATAACTTATAATAATTTAAAAAAAAATCTAAATATCTATAAATATACAAAATATTTCATATTCTTTTTCATTTTAAAAGAAGGAATGTTTGTTTATCACGTTTCTATGTCTCGATCTGCATGTTAGCCACAACGGCCTAGAGTTTCGGAAAAACCAAAAATTAAGTTCTTATATATATATTTATATATAAGATCAGTCGGGAGCTAAAATTAAAGCGAGGACTAAGAACAGATATATATCATTCAAGATTTATGTCCAATATTAGATTAAGTGCGGTGGCATTTAAGTAATATCAATGAAGATATTATAACGGAAGAGCGTAGGACAGTTCGTTGGCCAAGCATTTTTCATACTGTGGTATTTAGATTATAAATAGAGGAATAGTGTCATGAGGGAGCTCGGAAAAAATTTCTTCAATGCTTATCTTATTTTCCTCATGTCTAGATTAGGAAAATATGGTAGCACAACTTTTTCTGTCTTTTTTCTTAGTATTTTCTTTTCTCTAAATTTTCCAACCAACCCAAGAACGGAAAGTTATTTTCCATCAATTTTTTCCCCTTTCCTCAAGATATTCTGTAAATCAAACGAAGCCCAAGTTCTATGGAAAGTCTTGTGTGTCGTGTATATTTTTTTATAGGGCTCATATGTACAACTTGTATGAGATACACCGGAGACAAACTAATAAGACCGTCCACAGCAACGGCGCAAAAGAATGCAACACGTTATCGCAACGGGACAAAAGGATCGAAAAAGATAGGCAGATGCGATTTCCTGCGCCAAGGCAAAAACTTGCTCCGAATTGTTTAAATATTTAAAATGTAAAATAAAATTTAATTACATCAAAACAACATAAAATAAAAATATTAAATTTTATTTTAATATTTAATATTAATATTATACAAATATTATCGAGAAGATAATTAATTTTTTAATTAATTAAAATGATAAAAATATGTTAATATGTGTAAATAAAAAAATTATATCATTTTATTAAAATTAAAAAATTTTATTTTTAATAATAGAAATTAGCATTTAATTAATAATATAATTAATTAAGTAAATATTTTATTTATTTATGGTGGGGTATAGATTGATAAGATAGTATATTTTAATATTATATTATTGAGTATTTGTTGTTAGTTAAAGTTTAAAAAAGGCAAAAAGATTATTTTTTTAATTTTAAAAGGTGTATTGATTTTTTTTTCTCCTTTGTTGTGAATGCTCTAAGATGCTCCTTGTGTGTTGCATCGTCGTAGATTTTTTTTATTAGTGTGGTGATAATTGCACCGGATAACAGATATTAGTGATTATAATTATTATTATTATTATTATTATTATTATTATTATTATTATTATTATATAAATGTAATTGTTTGAGTTGATATTATTATAACTACAATTATGAATAATCATTGCATGAAAATTAAATAATTAATATATAAAAAGAGAGAATTATAATAATTATAAATATGATTATATTAATAACCATATGTATCATGAACATAACTATACTAACTGTTTAATATCCCGTATTTTTTAAATTCAATTTGATAAAGTTTAATTATTTTAATAGCATAATTTAATGAAAATATTTAATTATTTTAAATTTTGATTTGTTTTATAGCTTTATCGACGATTTCAACTTCATGTTAGAATTTAATTAATCCTTTTCGTTGCAAAGCATTCTAGATAAATTCGTTTACGACCATAATTTTATTGTATTCATATTATTTTGATTTCCATTTAAAAATATGTATTTATGTTCTTTCTCATATTTTGATTTTAATATTTTAGATTCATTTTTTATCATAATTTCGTCATATGATTACGACTTTATCTTAGAGTTATGTTTCGTTAACGAAATAAATTATTTAAATTATAAATTTCCTTTAATAAAACTATTTTAATGATTTTATCTGCAGAAAATATTTCCAACCTTGAATTTATCTATTTTTTCGAGGTCGTTAAGATCTTCGGAAAGTTTTAAATTTAAAAAGATTATCGTAACTTATTTATTATTTTATTTTTGAAATTTATTGTTTCTCTTTTACCGTTCTTGGCTTGTGAAGGACCATTTTTGGAAATTATTTAAATTAATCTTAGTTCCTTAGAATATTGTTTAAATAATTTCTAGATTGTTTAAATACTTTTTGATGTCGTATTATATATTTTTTGTAAATAATACGAAACCTATGCATGCGTTAGTATTTTTCTTCCTAAAGCTTTTCCAAAATTCTTTAAATAACTTTTATATTGATTTTATACCTTTGGATCTTTATGAAAGGAGTTTTGTTAAATGAGTTTCAAATGAAATTTATCTCTAAATATTTTTCAGGTATTTTAGACACTCTTATATTTATGTGTATAAGTAAAAGAAAAAAGAAACACTCGATTGGTCAGTCCCCTTCCCCACTTTTCTTCTCTTCCCCTCTTTTCTTTCTTCCTCTTCCACATTCATTTTCCTCCAACCCAACCCCAACCTGCCTTGTCCCTACTCCTTTGCCAACCACCACACCACCTTACTATCTGCCGTCGAACCACCACACATCTCCCACCATCTTCATCTCCGCCAACCTCTAGTGCAATAGCTGGTCGAAGCCACAATGATGGCAGCGAGCAACATGTAGCACGGGAGCTGAGACACCGGCCAACTCGAGCTTAACAACCCCGGACAACGGCGTGCAAGCCATGGCAAACGCCGAACAAAGCTTCCCTTGCCATGGACGAGCTCCATTAAGCTCGTAATGACATATTTCATTTGGTATATTTTTATCCAAACCTAACTTCAAAATTCAATTGGTTTTGAATTAATTGGCTTATGATAAGATAAATTGGTTGTTTAATTATGTATATATATGTTGTATGATTGATTTAGAGTGGTTAATTATAGTGTATAAGGTTGATTTGTGAAAATTGGAATTTTGACCTCATTATGCTTGAATTTTTTAGATTCGTTTGATTATGCTATTTTTGATAAATTGATTATACAATATGTTGTAAAATGCATCTAATTTCATATTAGAATTGTCAATTTGATAAATTTATGTGGAATTAATCGAAATTGGATTTCTAGGTCAAAATCCAAGTATAACAAAATTGAATTGCATAATTGAGTTTTTTCATTCAATGGATTTTACAATATGCTTTGCTATGTATTTAATTTTATGTTGGAAGTATCAATTTAGAAAAAACAATTGTGTGAAACCGATTAGAATTGAAATTTTAGGCCAAAACTCTTGTGGATCTAAATTGGATTGTATAATTGAGTTATTTTATTCAATTGATTATATAATTTACATTAGAATACATTTAATTGCAATCCTGAACCATCAATTTAAATATTTTAGCGAGAATTGACTGGATTAGCATTTCAGAATCAAAAATCTTAAATGTTTCAATTTGCTTTTATTGTTTTTAATAAATTGATTATATAATATGTTATAAAATATGTCTAATTGTATTTCTAAACATTAAATTTAAATAAAATTTAATCAAATTATATTTTTGGGCTTAAAAACCTAGATTAAAAACAAAATCATGAAATTAGTCATTTGTATAGTTGTTTTTCTAAAATTGAATTTATATAAATAGTTGAAATGACCTTAATTTCATTCGAACACCTTCAATTTGGGTTAATTGATTTGAATTGTCTGAGTTTGTATCTTGGGCTTTAAAACCCTAATATTTGGGAAACGATTATCTTAAATTGGCTACTTATAAGATTATTTTGTTGAAATTGATTATCTATATTTATCTAAAATTAGTTAACTATATTTTAAAACTATGAATTTGAGGTAATCAAAGTTAATTAGTTGGTTTGTAGTTCAGACCTAAAAACTCTAATTTTTGAAGATGGTTTTATAAAATTGATCTTGTTATGCTTCTTTTGCCTTATTGGTTACCAACTTTGATTTAAAATCATTTAACTTATGTTTTTATCTTATTAGTTTGGATTGGTTCTCTAAAAATGGTTGGCTTATCTTTTTAGTTGTAAAACCTAATTAGTAAGTTATTTTCGATAAAATTAACTTATCATCTATTATTCTTTCCCTAGTTTTCCAAATTAAATTGAAATGCCTAATTGATATATGTTGAAGCTGATTTGATTAATACTTAATTTTAAATCATAATAGAGTTACATTCGTGAGTTTTAGGTTTTGGACACATTTTTTAAGAAAGATCGTTCATGTCTCTCTTTGTTGATTGAATTGTAATACTTGAATTGTTGATCAGTAAGGTAGTTTTCTAACCTAGTCTTACAATTTCTATTGGGAATCTAGGAAAAAATTCCGTGCATTGTTGAGTTCTTGATATATCTCTCTCTTTCTCCATTTACTTAGCTAGCTTTAGATTTAGGTAAGTTATTACTTACCTTTGTTTATGGCAAAATCATAGGATGTATGTCTTCTTAAAATGGAAGGTGATGAGTATGCTTTATGATTATTTAAGTATGTCAAGCACATACTATGTTTTTGTGTGATAATTCTATGTGTCTATGAGTTTATAACTTCAATGCAAACATATGTTAGTATACCTCATGAATATTGTATGTGTTTGAGTGTGTGAATGATTGAGCATGATTATGGGGTTAACATGTTTAGCTAATTATGAAAATGTTTAGTGATTTTAGAGTATGTTCTAACATGCCTCCATTATAATTGGTTTGGAAAATCATATCATTGGTTGAGTATGGATTGAAATTGTAGATACCTTATACTAAATTTTATGCCATGAAATAATTCACCTCTAACGCCACCTGGATTGATTAGCTTAATTCCTCTTGAAATTAATTGGCTTTAATGGCTCTTATATTGATCAACTTTAATGCCACTTGAATTGGATCATTTTTAATGGCCCTTGAAATTAATCAGTTTTAATGCCACTTGAAATTGATCGATTTTAATGCCACTTGGAATGGATATGATAATGGAAATTCAATATGTTGATGGGAATGATATAAGTGTTGTTATGTGGGCCTGATTTATGCATGTTTTAGTATTTAAATAAAACATTAATCGCTTGAAGTGAAAGATCTTGAGTTAAAACTTATACCACTTGGGGTAGCTATTCGAGTTAGGTTTGGTATTCACTTTGTACTATTTTGGTATTTTTATCTTCTGTGATCTCCAGTTCCTTTCGAGGTCTGGAGAGGCCCTCTTCTACTCTATATCTATCTTGATATATTTCGATCCTATTGAGGATATGCATACTTAAGTGATTAGGTGTCCTATTTTCTTGGTGTTCTGGTTATATTTTTGGGTGGGCTAGCTAGGGCTAGTACCATTTGAGTACTAGATTAGTTGTTACGATTTTCTTGAGCCTCTGTCCTCAAGATAATATAATCAAATAGTTGTGATCACGTTAATGAAATATAATAATTAAATATTCTCATTTATTTATGGAATTTATATTTCATTATCCTAAGCACGCCACTCATTTACATTTTTACAATCATGCTATCATGTGACACCTATCCTTACCAAGTTATCACATGATCTATTATTTAAATCGCATGTGGGCCTTATGTGTAGAATGCTATCCTCTAGAGTTGTATTACTCAACATGCATTCATGATTCATTATATGCATGTACCTTATATGTTGTTGTGTCTAGTCGTGTATTTATAAGCATGAACCCTTGACCCCACATTTTATTGTATGTTAGCTAATGTATCATATGTTCTCTACTACTACCACATGTACTATGAATAATTATGACTAAAATATTTCATATAGAAATGCTTCACTTTAGCTATTGCGTGCATGTCTCGCTCTTGTCATTTATGTATGATTTTTCATAATACTTATTGAGTAGGCAAATAATAATATGTTTTATACTTCATGAAACCGTATACGTTAGTGTATGAGTGGAATGGTTTTTATATCATATGTGTACTTGAGCATGAGTATTGTAAGCTATATATTACCATGTCTTATGTGTGTCATGTTTCCTCTCATGAGTTTGGTAGTTGTGATTTACTCAATACTGTAGTGGTACTGATACTACCTCAGTTGAATAAGTCCTATGACGATCCACCAATGGTGGAGAGCACATATCTTGTGCAGGCTTGAGATCAATTTTTATTGATGGGTTGAAGACTTGGCTTTAAGAGAGTAGGCAACCCGGAGTTTTATTTCTCAGGGATTTATCTTTATTCATATGTACCCACTTTAAAAAAATTTCAAGTGTTGTATTGAAATTTTAGTGGTGGTGTAATCAAATTTTAATTTACCATTACTTTTCTATTCTATTAAAATCCAAGGTTATTGCACTAGTTTTTTGCTGATTTGATAAACTATGATTTTATTTAGTGAAATTGTTTTCTTGCCATTCGCCATTCGATATATCCTTATGGAGCTTTATCCTCATGGTATAGATGTTATTTGAATTTTAGTTGGACAGGTTTTAGCCTTACATCTAGTATGAGATAGATGACAAACATTTATCTTACGTTAGGTGTGGCAGTAATATTTTTCGCTTTCTATTTTGGATTCCACATTATTCCACTAAACAAAATTTTTAGAAGATAATTTTAGGCTTGTTACAAGTTGATTATAACAATTAGAATTGCATTATAATGATAATTGTTATAAATATATTTTTTTTGAGCTAATATAATTATATTTTAATTGTAATTAATTGCTATAGTGATTATCATATCACAACTTGGTAGCTATCTTTGTTATTATTATACCATATCAAAGAGTGGTGCTTAATGTGTCTAATTTGGCAACCATTATGTCATATAGTAGTCGTTATTATATAACCATTTAGTAATTATATTGTCACAAAGCAATGGTTATGTACATATGATGGTTATTAGGATAGTTATTTTTATAACATATAATATATTAGTGATTATCTTGTGAGAGGATGGTAATTCTCATATAATAAATTTGGTGATTATTTTATCACAAGGTATTAATTATGCATTATGTGTCATATTGGTGATTATCCTGTTACGAAGTAGTAATTATCTACTGTGTGTGGCATTCTTCGAAATGATTCTGTGATGCAATGTTATAAACAATATTTTTATTTAATTGTATTATGTGCCTGTAATACCCCAAATTTAGTGGAGTGTTATAAGGATTGATTTGGCTACTTATATCAACATGGTATACCATCCTTTTGGTGATTTTGTCCTAAGAACTCTACAGTTAAGCGTGTTGGCCGTGGAGCAATTTTAGGATGGGTGACCTCTTGGGAAGTTCGGAAATTTTCTGAAAATTTCTCGGGAAGTACGTGAGTGAGGACAAAGCGTGTTGAAAGGATTCGTGTTGATCTGTGGGGCCAACCGATCAATCCGAAAGTACTCCAAGGTAGCCCCCGCGTGGTCGTATCGACTCGGGGTGTTACAAATGGTATCAGAGTGAAATCGCGACCATGAGTTGAACTTGGATGAGCCAGTCAGCCACCTAGCGGGGCAATTCTTGGGATAAACTGTATTTGAGACAGTTAGTGGTTGAGGCGCAACGAGGACGTTGAGTTCTTTGAGTGGGGGTGAATGTAATACCCCAAATTTAGTGGAGTGTTATACGGATTGATTTGGCTACTTATATCAACATGGTATACCATCCTTTTGGTGATTTCTTCCTAAGAACTCCACAGTTAAGTGTGCTAGCCGTGGAGCAATTTAAGGATAGGTGACCTCTTGGGAAGTTTCGGAAATTTTCTAAAAATTTCTCGGGAAGTGCGTGAGTGAAGACAAAGCGTATTGAAAGGACTCGTGTTGATCTGTGGGGCCAGCCGATCAATCCGAAAGCACTCCAAGGTAGCCCCTGTGTGGTCGTACCGACTCGGGGTGTTATAGTGCCGCATTACTCTCTTTCTCTTTTTCTTAATTTCTCTACTTATGTTGGAAAGCATATTTCTTGCAAAAATATATTTATTTGATGCACCTTGGCACATCCTACAAGATGCATTATGGTGCATCATTTAATTTACATATATATAGTGCTTTCATTACTTAGTTGTGTAATAATTCCCCATTAAAAATGATATTGTACAATGTTTTTATTGGAGTGGATTTTTTTTTAAACCGAAGACAATTCAATAAGTTTTACAACTAGTTAGATTCATAACATTTTATGTGCAAAACATATTGTTTGAATTAATACCTATTGAATATCTAGTTTGAATTTTTAACTTTGGGCCCACTATTGTTTCTTATTCCTAATATGGATAACACAAGATTCGGATACTACTATATGTTGATGAGTGAACTATTATATGTTGATATTAATACTCCATCCATTTTATAATACAAGTTATTTTTAATTTTGTGAAAAAACTTCGACTGCTAATAACTTTTAATACATATTGATAAAATTTATTAAATTATAATATTATAAAAAGTACATATGAATATAACCATCATATTTTTATATTATAGTTTATTATATTTTGAGAAAGATTAAGAGTCAAAGTTTGACTTTGAAATTCAAAAATGACGTATAATATGAACATCTAATAATTAATACACACACACACACACAAAGCAGCCCTTATATTCTCCAAAAAAAAAATCATTATAGGACTCAATTATAAATAGTCAAAGTTATTTTGGAGAAATTAATATCTTTTGCTTTGCTATTTTCCAATAAAAATTATAAGCATGAAGTATATAAATTGTTAATTAGACTTTATTTTTAAAACAAAAGGAGGATATCTTAAGACACTACTCAATTGATTAATTACTATTTTTTTCACGACACTAATTAACTTAGCCAAGAATTTAAGCACTTGTATGATGAAGTGATACACGAGAAGGGCAGAAGGGTCGAGGTTAGCCAAGGATCTATTCTCCTCAACTTAATTTCAAAGTTTATTAGATCAAATTGAATCTAATCCGCAAAATTTTGGTAAAAAAATAATGACAAAAATTATAATAATGATAGTAATGATAACAATAGGAATAGTACTAATTAAAATAACAACAACAACAACAACAACAACAATAATAATAATGATAATAATTTATTAAAATTTTTCATTCAAATCAAATCAAATCAACAAAAATAGTTCGAAGAGAACAAAACCTAAGATGTAAATTAATGTTTTCCTTTTGCGGTTAAGATTTTGTAGATCCATACAATTGTTGATATTTGTTGACAATTTGGACCAAGGCCTAGGTCCAAACTGATGAGGACAGGAACTTAAGAGGACAAAGCTGGTAGATGTTGATAGTAAAGCTGGCAGTAGTAATAGTATTAGTATTTTTGTACTAGAAATACACGTAGGATAGTTTTGCGAACCGTGAAGTGAGTTGAAACATCTGAACGTCCGGTGGAGTTTAAGAGAAGAGGATATGTCTTGTAGCCAAGAATTAACGAAAATTTCCGATCTGAGTTTGCTTGGTACAAATATCTGTCCTTAATTAGTTGGGTTTGCCTTAAATATCTGCTAAATTTAAACTAATTTACCTTGTTGTAGACCAGGCGGAAAGTTCTGCGCACTCTAATATTACTGTTTTATAAAGCTGACTCAAAGTCGCCTCAACCCTCAGATGAAAATCAGAAAATATCATTAGTGTGGGTGATCATAACTGAATTGGCGGTGCGGCAATACAGTTTAGAATAGCAGTTTAGCAATAACTATAATAATAATAATCATATTCCAAGATATCTGTGGATGCCATTTCTACGCCTTCTTCTACTTAGTTGGATTGGATTTGGTAGCTGCCTGCTGCCCTGCAAGCTAGGCAAAAGACTCGACTTTTGTGGGGCTCACCTCACACGACCGGTTTTCTGCCAACTACAATCTCCGGAGGGAGGAGAAATCATGTTGAAGATTATATGGATTTGGTGTTAATATATTTTATCAGTTTATATATATTTTGTATGTATTTTAACTATAAAGTATTTTATATTTTATAAATAAATTAATTTATAGTGCGGTCCATATGAAATTTGGCATAAAGTATAACTATAAAGATTATTTAATATGGTCTCAAGTTAGTACATTAGCCTAATTAATTCCATCTATTTTTTGGTGTTACAAATAGTTATAGGGTATTTATATGGATTCTATTAAAGTATCATGTGTGTAGTACATGTATTGAAAAAAAATAGAAAACTTGAAATCAAATGTGAATAAGGAGCGAAAAGGGCCGAGGCCCATGATTCAATATTAAGAATCATAATCTAGTCAATTTCGTTGTGTGGACACATAATTTCTTTCATTTCTTCTCCATCTCTCTATAACCACATATACACATGAATTATGAAGAGAAAATTGGGGTGTAATTTTTCCATTGATTTCAATAAATTAAAAGAGAAGATCATCAAGAGGTCCATATTCCTATTTCTATTATACGACACACACCATTAGGTCAAGAAACGGGGAGTAGAATCATTATATTTCGGATTCTATAGTCAATTTTTGTTTTTAGTGTTGTTAATCACATCAATGTGTGCTATATAACAATTATAGCATATTTAAATTAAGATTCAATTCCAAATAAAATATACAAGTTCATGTGTTTAGGGTATTCGCATGAAATGGACTTGATTTGTGCATGAATTCATGAAATTGATTGTGTTATGTTCATATTTCATGCCATATATAGTCTAACATTTGGCTCATCTTCAACACAACTTTGGCGGTTGAAATTCACACATTTGCTTGTAGACTTGAATGACTAATTTCTTGATCTCATTAATGATTTAATCTAATCGATCTAGTAATTAGTCGAGGCTCTTCCAATCAACCATAACCATTGGCTTCATTTGGAAGATAAACTTCTCAAAGGAATTTCACTTAAACAAAAAATTTGTAAAGTTTTTTTTACCTATAAAAACATTGCAGATTTCTTCTCTAAGTAAAATTCCTCCTAGAGCCACCTCATCCAAGTGAAGCCTTATGGTTCATTTCCTTTAAAGAAAATAATGAGGAAAGAGTTTTGTAGAATGCTTGGTTATCAAGAAAATTATAAAGAAAGAAAATAAGAAGAAAAAAGGTGGGAAAAATTATACTTGACCTTTTTCTCACCAAAACCAAAAATAAGTAAGCATAGATGATTTTTGTTTGTTAGGAGCTTGTCTGATGGATTTCATTGACTACTTCAACTTACCATCCTCTTGAGCTCCTCCTCATTGAACGTCACTAAGCTCCTTTCCTTTCAAGATTTTTAAATCTTCTTCTTCAACCGTCCTTACTCATCTTATGGTTCCACTAATCAGGTGTGACCTTCATAGGTGTTGTCTATCAAGTTTGAGAAAGCTTCCTATTAGTAGCCATTTGGCTCAACCAACTCCAACTAGATCTGCCCATCTTCTTGCTTAATTTTAATAGGTAAGCTTAATTATCTTTCAAATTTAATTCGAAATTGTAATTTGATTCTCAATTTTGGTGTTTATGATCTTCGCATTTGTTGATGGGAAATTCGGGTTATGTTTTTTGGATGTTCCTTTTAGGTTGAGATCGAGATTGAGGTATGTGGAACCAATTGATGTTTTAAATTAACTATTTTGTTTAGGCTGAGATCAAAATTTAGGTATCTTGATCAAGTCCAATTGTTGGTGGGTATTTTTTTTAATTAGTTGCTCCTTATTCTCTTTCTTGGTTGTGATACTTTAGATGCTTTTTTTTTTGGTCTTGAGGAGTCAAGATTGTTTGCTCTTACCCCTACTAATAGAATGTTTTACACCATTGATTGTGGTTGCTATCTTTGTTATGTTTTTTTAATTGTTGTGATGTTGTTAATACAATTGGTTGTCATGATTTTGTTGTTAGATTGGTGTGTGATTGTGTTTTGTCTCGATTGTATTCTTTCAATTTAGGTGTTTGGATAATGATCATCATGATATTCTATACTAAATGGAGATGGCAACCTAAGCAGTATAACTTTCCCAAGTTTCAATTTTTGCTCCTTTTCTTTATTTGCTTCTATTTCTTTTTTTAGTAATTATTGCATTTTTTCTGTTATTTGATTAATTGAATTCTATTTCTATTAGTAAAGTTTTTATTCTCTCTCTTTTTTTTTACTATTGTTTTTAGTGATTAGCCATGGTTCGAGTGATGAATTTGATATTTTCATCTCCTCAAATTGATTGGTGTTAAACGTTATTAGTTAAATATAATATTCAATCCATTTGTTATATCTCTGCTTGACTGAATCGGTAAATTACAATGATAGTGTAAAGTTTTTTTTTTTTCAATAGAATTTTTTTAACAATTAACCTTTTTTAAATAATAGAATGTATATCATCAAGCAGAATTACAAATAAAGTTGTAGAATTTATCCACCCTCCCAATCAAGTACTTTTACTCCTCTTTCTCTAATATGATTGATTCAACAATAGCCTTAGTGTAGATATCCATACCTCTATTTATCCAATCAATAATATACTACTCATGCACATCTACTAAATTGGTATTATAATGCCCCTTTCCATCCATTTTATGCAATTTGGAGTCCATGTATATTGTAAGAGGAATATATTAAACCATTCCAAATTGTCTTAGTACACGTTTAGGGTCACATAATTTCACATAACAATTACAAATTAATAGAATATACTTAGTCCACAAGTGCGTATGTTCTAAGAAAGATTGAGGAAGGTCTCACATCAGGTTCATATAAGACATCCACATTACCTATATTTACATCATGTGACCATGAATCTATGTTGATATAATGTAGATATAAAATGATGAATATAGATAAGATTTTGAATTCAGTAATAAGACATGAGTGATATATAATAAATTTAGAATCTCATGGCATCAATAATATTTTCACACTAACCTTAGTTAGTTGATCGAACAAATCTCTATAAAAGATTAATGATTTGCATGGATTTCGTAAAATTTATTTTACCCCCCACCATCTACAAAAATATCTAAAGGTAAAAAATATGAAAATTAGTAGTCCAAAAAAAATACATTCGATGGATCAAACCTTAATCTTAGCATTTAATTACCTATGCACTAGTGTTTTATGTGCTTCCAACTCATTTGTTGTTTCTTTGCTAATCAAAGGAAATTCTTGTGCTACAACTGTAGAGAAACCAACATTGAACCTCTCCCATGACCAAAGCTATTATGAAATAAAAATTTAAGGCAATTCAACATTAATAAAATATAGCAATGACTATTAATTGAGCACCGGGGGGGATGATACATGTGAAAGTGCAAGACAACTAAAGATCATTTTAGTCTCCCAATGTGATGCTTGGAAAAGTGCATGATATAAAGTTGCTAACATGGTAGATCCTCAAATAAAATTCCTAATTTCCTCAAAATTTTAGAAATATTGTAACAAAATGAGGCTCACACTTTGACCTCTCTTGTTTGGGCACATTATCTTTCCTTTCATCATCAAAGTCCATATTTTGGAATGGTGGTCAATATCTAGAGGAGAAGCATCAAAGTTTAATACTCTAATTGTGTCTAACCATCATAGTGTTAGTGAATATTCCTTTTACTTCACTTAGAAGTGGTGTGATCCCTATTGGATTACCTAAAACTTGTTCATATAGTGAAAAATGATCTACTTTATATATATATATATATATATATATATATATATATTATATATATATATATATATATATATCCAACTATTGGATTACCTTTGATAGGCAACCCTAAAATTACCGCAACATACTCAAGCGTGATGACCATTTTACCAACTCTCATATGGAACAAATGTATCTCCGAACACCATAGTTGTAATAAGGGATGGATCTAATGTAACTTTATTCATAAGTATAATATCCAAGAATCCAACCCTCATACGTTGTAATACCCCATAATTTTAAATTTTTGAATTTACAATTTTGGAGATTATTGTTTAAGTCTTTGTGATGATGCAAATACTTTATCAATTAATAATTCAAGTGTTACAATTTAATCAACAAAGAAAGACACGGACACTTGGAAAAAAATGTGCAAAACCTAAAGACTCAATAACATAACACCATTAAGACTTAAAATTTAGTATTAATGAAATTGAGTTCACCACATATCACTTAGGGCATTTGAAATCGATTTGGAAAACCGAGAAAGGGAATATAGAGAATAAGTCAATTTTATTAAAAATGACTTACTAATAAGGTTTTACAGAAAAAAGACAAACAACCCAATTTCATGGAAATAATATAAAGTAGTAAGATAAAAAGACAATTTAAATGATTTTAAATCAAAGTTGGTAACCAATTAGGTAAAATTAAGATAACTAAATAAATTTTATTAAACTATCTTAGAAAATTAGGGTTTTTAGACCTAAACTATAAATCAATCAATTAACTTTGATTGCCTCATATTGATAGTTTAAAAATAAAATTAAACTAATTTTAGATACATTCAGATAATCAATTTCAACAAAAATAGTCTTATGAATTACTAATTTAAGATAATTATTTTCAAAAATTAAGATTTTAAATCCTAAGATACAAATTCAAATAGTTGGAATAAATTAATCCATATCAAAGGTGTTAGAACGCATTTAAGGTCATTTCAAATATTTCTATAAAATTAATTTTAGAAGGAACAACTATACAAATGATCAATTTCATAATTTCATTTGAAAGTTAGGGTTTTAGACCCAAAAATGTAACTCAGTTGAATTTTATAGATTTATTTAAATTGCATGTTTATAAATGCAATTAATTTTTTTATAAGATATTGTATAATCCGTTGATAAAAAATATAGGAAATATCTAAGTTAACCAAATTAGGGTTTTTGAGTCTAGAATATAAATCAGGTCAACTCTTGTAAAAATATTTAAATTGATAGATCGGAAATGAAATTAATTATATTATAATGAAAATTATATTATCAATTGAATAAATTAACTCAAATAGACAATTCAATTTGAATCCGCAAGCGTTTTGACTTAAAAAAAATTCAATTTCAATGGATTTTACACAAAATTTTCAAATAGACACTTTCAACGTAAAATTAAATACATTTTAATATATATTATAAAATTAATTGAATGAAATAACTCAATTATGCAATTCAATTTCAATACATAAGGGTTTTGACCTAGAAATCTAATTCTTATTACTTCTACACAAATTTCTCAAACTGATAGTTCCAACATGAAATTAGATACATTTTAAAGCATATTGTAAAATTAATTTATGAAAAATAGCATGATCGGACGAATCCAAAAAATCTAGACATAATCAATTCAAAATCTCAAATTTTAAAATTCAATCACATACATTATAATTAACCCACTCCAAATTAATCATACAACAGACACACACACACACACACACACACACAATTAAACAACTATTTTAGCCTAATTAAATGTAACCTATATAAATTTAATTAAAACTAATGTTAGGAATTTAAAAAATTTATACCACAAAAATTTAGCAAATCGAGAAGGGTGAAGACTAGGGAAGCTTCGTCAAAGGTAGAGAAACATTCATCGGTTATTGGATGGGTTCATAGTTGCTATATGGTGGCGCATTGATTGATATTACCCATTACCCATTGTTCGCTTAATGTCATCACTAAAATCATGATAAAAGCTATTTAAAGGATTTCGGAAGAAAAATACCAATAAGGGTCAGGATTTGTATTACTTATGAAAGTACATAATATGACCTAAACAAATATTAAAAATTATCTAGAAAAATATTTAAATATTATTCTAAGGATTTGGGATTATTTAAATGTTTTATGAAAATGGTGTTCCTTAAACCAAAAAGCAAGATACGAAATAAAAGTAATTTCAAAAAGAAGTCATAAATAAGTTACATAAATCTTTTTAATTTAAAACTTTCCAAAAATCCTAACAACCCCATAAAAATTGATAAATTCAAAGATAAAATGTTTTCTACGATTAGAAATAATTAAAATGATTATACTATTTTAAAGGTGATTTTATGATTTAAACAATTTATTTTATTAATGCAATGTAACTCGAAAATAAAATTAAAATCATACAACGAAGTTATAATAAAAAATGAATTAAAAACAATTAAAAATCTAAACATGTGACTAAACATAAATATATGTTTTCAGATGTAAATACAAATTATATGAATATAATAAAATTGTAGCCGTGAATGAATTTTTCTAGGATAATCTGGAAGAACAACTATTAACTAAATTCTAATTTAAATTTGAAACCATCAGTAAAACCATAAAATGTATTGAAATTAAGATAATTAAACATTTTTATCTAATTACACTAATAATGTCATTAAGCCTTAGAAAGATGAATTATAAAATTATGGGTTATTACAATGACAACCACCGTTGTCCTTCTCTTGCCTATCGATGACCACATTGCTCCTCCTCTTTCTCATCATCATTTTCTTTCTCTTAATTTTGTCTAGGTCTGTAATAACCCCACATTTAGTACCTAAAAAGTTCATAATGTGGAAATGTTAGTGACAAAAATATTGGGTATTATTGCAACTCTTAAATTAAGTCTGGTATCTTCTACTATTCTTATACTATGTGCTAAGGCTAAAAATTACTTTTCTTGAATTGACAACAACCATACAAATAAAAATAAAAACATGGAATTCAATAGAGAATAACATTGTCCTAATAGTCCAAAACATTGGCAAAGAGTTACAATCTAAAGAGGAAAAGAAAAATAGAAGGGGACATGATAGTCCAAGGATAAAATTGGATCAAAAGATGTCGAGCGAGCCTCGGACAATCTTAAATCTCAATCCCTACTGGAAATCATCTTCCTGAACCCTCAAAGTATTGCTACATGGTAAAGACTACTCATTTAATAGGCAATAGCTCATGAAGTGGAACCTATCAGTACTATAGTATCAAGTAACCCATTATACAAAATGTAATAATCCATTTTTAAATACTTATAATTATCTAAAATCAATTACATAAATGATTGTAGGATATTTTATAACTTCAAGATATTTTGTATGATTCAGATTGTAATTTTACGACTAGGCACACTTTACTTATAAATTATTATTCTTATATGTTAACTTTTGAGTTATACCTTAAAAATTATTCTTATAAAATTTTATTTGGGTCAATGGGTTAAAATTTCAATCAAGAAATTTGGTTTAAATTTATTTGTGTTTTCTATTCATTTTAAATTTTATACGCAAAATATATAATTAAGGCATGTTAGCTGAAAGTCATATAAATTGTTTGGTAAAAATTCAAGAAATTTTCGTGATTTTAGGAATAGTTTTTGTATTTATTTTTGTAATTAACTAGTAAGCTTGTTAATTCACTATTAGATCAATATTTAATATATATCAAAAACATTTAAAATTCATTAAATTTTACATGTGAGTTTAAAATATTACTTTAAGGGTTTCTATAAATTTTAGTAATTTTAAAAGCTTGTTTACTACGTTTCTTAGTTTTATCATCTTTATTTATCTTTCCACCACTAAAAATAATCCATAAATCATAAAATTAATTTTCATGCTCAAAATTACTTCCCTACACTTCCATGATCAGATTTTGTATCAATTTGACTATTTTATTATTCATTCAATCAATTTTTGAACTAAAGTCACTTTTTGACACTTTCTGCATATACTAGTTATGTCCTTTTGGCTTTTCTTCTGTCCAACCTTCTTCACTTGTATTTCACATGCTTAAATTCAAACTTGCACCTACACGCCATCACCTCTCACATCCCTTGATTAATTTCTTGGTTTTCATAATTCATTCAACCTAAATAGACTCCACCACCTTACAAACTCAACCACTTTATTTTTTGTCATTCAAGTGTTTAATAATCTACCTCTCCCCCTCTTGTGACTGCATATTTTTTTTCCTCCATCCCGTATTTATACCCCATTTGTCTTGATTTTTTTCTATTCATCCTTTGTCTTATTTGCTCATCTTGTTGTTCCTACCTCTCTCTTTGTTTTGGTTATTTTGCTATGTGTTAGTAAGCTTTGTGGAGTCTATAACCGAGACCAATGCATTCACCTCTCTTTCTCCTTATTCTCTTATTTTCACTTCTACATTTCCTTCTATTTAGCCTTTATTTATTTTTAGATAAGTAAAGAAGGCTTGATTTTTGGTTAAATTGTGAAGTTGCCATATTTTATCTCCTTTTCTTCTGTCTTCATTTTTAAAGGTGTTGAAGCTTTTTTAGCAGTTCTTTATTTTATTTTTCTATTTTTTCTTGAAAAGAGGTAACACATGCTTCTACAAAATATGTGAAAATTATATGATAGCTTTTTTGGGGTTTCCTATGTCATGTTTAAGTGTAACTTATGCTTCCTTATAATCTCATGAAAAATATGCATGCACCATGTATTGTTATTAATTTTTGTAAGCATATAACCATGCATTTTTTATGCAAGAGCATGTTAAATTAATGTATTTTAATATATATATGATAGCATGCTAGAATAGGGTTGTTGTGGTAAAATAATTATGCATAATTAAGGTTTTATGAGTTAAATGGGCTTGCTCGTGTTTTAGGGGAAAATGGTAATTTTTTCACTTATTAAAATATCCAAAATTAAAATTTTATATTAAAGTACCTATTTTAATGTTATTTAGTAGTATCATGAATTTTACTTAATTCTAATAATAATTGGTATCAAAAAGAGAAATTATTGAGTAAATAACATATAAGGTCATTCTGGTAATTTATGATATTATGCCTAAAATTATGAATAATAGGACTAGGATGAACGTAATGGATTCCTAGGTTGACCTTAGTGTTATACTAGCACATAAGGCAACATAGTACCCTCCTAATGTAGAGTACTTAATTCTTAAGTATAAATACCTCCTATAGGCTTTACAGGGCCTGTAGGTCATATATAGAGTAGATTATGCTTTGTTAGGGCACAACAACACACTAGCAAACCAATCAAATCGAGGACTCCTACCTCGTTTCTAGGGTAGCTATCCCTAGAGAGCAACCATTTCCAAACTTGAGGTCTTTCGCTTTAAGTATTAATATCTTAAGAAGGTGATCACAAAACATCGTATATTGCATAATAATTTTAATTCCATACCATTTTTCCTTTAATTCCAATGATTCAAGTCAAACTTAAGGTTAACGGTCCAAGTCTGAGTCAAAGTCAATAATGAGGTCAACCTATATCCAATTATTCATATTAGGCGTATTAGACCAAAAGTGACCAAAATGCCCGTGAGGCCATAATCACCACATTATTATCCATTTTAAATACTAATTTAATTTTATTGATTAATTATCATGAAAAGGCTAAAAGATAATAATTAAATTACATAACATGAAAATAAATTACCAAACATACCAAATAACCATTTTTCCCTTGTACATAATCTTTCACGTAAAACACTAACATGCATTTCTTGAACATCAAATTACGTAGTCCTATACTCAATAATAAATAATACATATTAGGCACACTTATTAGGATAAATATCATGATGTGCTTCAAATGGCCAAATTCCCCTAGGACATATAATAACAACAATCATACTAAAACATGTGTTTCTAAAACATCAAATCACCGAGATCTATACTTAATAATAATTAAGATATGTTAGCCATTCATACTATAATAAATATTATGATACGCTTATATAATCAAATTGCCCTAGGGCACTCAATAGTAATAATTATGTCAAAAATGTATCTAAGCATGCTCAACCTATCATATTAGACATATATGACATATAATTTATTTCCAGCATAAAACTCTTTTTAACATACTTTCATACACATAAATATTTACACAAGTTAACATGCTCCATTATGCTAAATTTTATACCAGTATTATTAAGCAAATAATTTCAATGTGACTAATTTGATTAATAACATTTACATGTATAAATCCTAATATGTTATCATGCGATATCTCATATTTTAGTCGAGTATAGGGATTTTCTGGCAAAAGCACAAAATATGGGTGACCTAAATTTATTAGGCCTCACTAATAAAAATTTTGTACTTAAAAAATTAACCATATTAATATTTAAGAAATACAATAATAATTTTTATTAAAATAATTATAAAAAAAAATTATAAACCAGTTTGCTAGTTCCACTAGGCAAAATAAAATTAGAAGATAAATAAATGAAGCCCCAAGAAGGTTCCTCTCGGTTGGTTCTTTTTCTTGCCCTGGTTCCCATTGGGGGAATTCACGGCGGTTTATGGCCAGGAATAAGAAGTCGTCTGTTGGGTCTGGCAAAGCCGGCCAATGATGAGTGTTGAGAAGTTCGAAAATTAGGAACAATTTGCTGGATGTTGTGAAGGTTCAAACCAATGCTGATTTAGATGAAGGCGATGATAAGCCTTTATCGTCGACCTTTTCTGATCCTTTAGTTGATTCAAGAGGATCTATTCTTGATGGACTTAGTAATTCTTATGTGAATTTGAATGGGGTTTCTGCGGATAGGGTTGAATTCAATGATAAATGTCTAAACCCTATCTCTGATGATCATAATTCAAATACACAATTGACTCCTAAAATTCCTAAGGCTGATTTATTACTTGAATTAGGAGATTGTTTGATTGATATTATAGGTGTACCTATTACTCCCTCTGAGTCTCTACTCCAAAATCATGTAATTGTCGGAAGGCTTGGTGCTGAGGGAGTTGTGAATGATTCTAATCAAAACCTGATTCAACAACATTCTAGGACTTCTATTGGTGGTTCTTGGACGGAAAAAATTGCTTACAATTGTAGCCCCAATCAATGTATGGCCCTAAATTATGTGCCTCCACAGATTAAAGAGGGACAAATTATCGTTAATTTGATCAAAGAGGAAGTTGATAAGGAATTGGAGGAATGGCAGCATACATTGATAGGCTATGTTTATAGACATGATCTTACTTTCAATCAAATGTTGGGTTTTGTTAAAAATTAATGGATTCATGGGGCTCCTTCTAAAATTATATACCATGATGATGGTTTATTTTTATTTAAATTTTCTTCTGCTACAGATTGTGAATGGATCTTGTCATAATATTGGTCTTATTACAACAAGCCATTAATTCTAAAAAGATGGTAAAGGAAACTAAAGCTTTCAAAATCTGAATTACAATTTGTTCCTTTGTGGGTTAAATTACATTAGCTGCCTTTAGAGTATTGGTCTTCTAAATCTTTGAGTGTGATTGCTAGCTCAATAGGTTCCCCTATTTGCACTGATACGATCACCTTTAAAAAGGATAGGATTGCTTATCCTAGGGTGTTTGTTGAAGTTGATATTAAAAAACCTTTGCGTGAGTCCATCTTGATCAAGGATCCTGATGGTTATATAATTAATCAAATAGTTTAGTTTGAATGGAAACCATCTTTCTATCATAACTGCCTTGATCCTTCTCATAATGACCAAACCTGCTGGAAGATTCAGAAGAAATCAGTTATTATAGAGCCTCGAGTTCATCAAGAATGGAAGGTGGTCGGGGACAGAAGACAAGTTTCATCTTGTAAGGATGGTCCATAAAAAAAAAGGAGGTTTGTGGATGGATCAAACAAATCAAGTGCTCCCTTAGTGGTTTACTCACTACTACGAAAACGAGAAATAATAACGGGACATTAATAACGGTAGTTCGAAAACCGTTGTCAAATGCGTGAAAATTAATGCGCGGGATAGTTTTGATAACGGTTATAGTTCAAAACCGTTATTAAAAGGGCAATGTTAAAACTTACACGGATGTTTTAATAACGGTTCTTGAATTAAACCTCCAAAATCAAACTTTTATTTCGCTTAGTTCTGTTTCGTGCCAAAACTTTTAGATTCTCTGCACCTTCCTTCTCTTACTCTCCTTCTCCTTGAAAACTCTCGCACCACCACACTATGCACCACTACTCCGACTCCTCTCAAGTAAGGGAAACCCTCGCACTGCTAACTCTCCACCACCCCTCTGCCATTGTCAACTTTGCATGTGTGTGCTGTCATTGTTCCGAACCTAGCTAGCACTTGTACCTTCATCCTCTGTTGTGTTTGTAGGCTATTGCCGCTCTCAACTTGCTCGCCACTGGTTTCTTGCTTTTTGCAACTCACTTTATGTATGTGTTTGTTCTTCCTCTCGTAAGTTTTTCTCTACTTACATATATATATATATATATATATATATATATATATATATATATATATATATATATATATATATATATATATATATATATATATATATATATAAATGCATACATGTTGTTACAGGGTTGCTTTTGTTTGTTACTGAAAAATTGCAGTTTTTTGTTCAAAAATGTGTTGTTGAATGTGTTGGTTGAAAATGTTGTTGTTCATTGTTGAATTTGTTGCGTTATTGTTATATATTAACAAATGAATGTGTTGGCCGTAATATTTGTTATGAATTGATGTTGTTTTACAATGCAGATTTGGTAATTATTTGAACATACAACTGTGTATGTGGGTAGGAACAAAACAACAAAAACATTAAAAAAAACTATAGTTTTAATAACGGTTCTGATGAAAACCATTATTAAAACCGAGGCTTTAATAACGGTTCTGATGAAAACCGTTATTAAAACTGAGGCTTTAATAACGGTTCTGATGAAAACTGTTATTAAATATAAAGTTTATGCACATATTCACGGGTTTTTGTATATTTTTGATAACGGTTATGAACCGTTATTAAAGATTTAATAACGGGCGGTTCAATAACGGTTGAAAACCGTTATTAAAACTATAAAATAACCGTTATTAAAACCTCTTTTTGGAGTAGTGACTAGAGACTAGAGTTAAAGCAAATAAGGCTGATAATATTAAAATAGGTTTAGTACGGAATTGGATGTGGTTAAATAATTATCAGATTCATGACAATGGGTAAGTGTGGGCGCTCTGGGATCCTTTGGTTTGGATTGTGAATCATATTTCTTTTTGTGCTTAGGGTATTTTGTGTGATGTTAAGACTTTAGATGGTAAGGTGTAGTTTGTTGTGGGTTTTATATATGCTTTCAATACTGGTTTAGCTAGGAAAAATTTATGGAACTGGTTAGAACTGAATAACAAGATCTCTCAACCTTTGATTTTAATGGGAGATTTTAACATTATCCTTCACCATTATGAAAAGCAAGGAGGGGATACTCCTTCTACTCAGGACATACTTGATTTTTCTCACTGCCTTAATCTTTTGGGTTTGAGAGATCTTAAGGGATATGGTTGTTTTTTCACCTGGATGAATAAAAGGAGTGGGGATGATGCTATTGCTTGTAAGCTATATAGGGCTATGGTGAATGTGCCCTAGCTTAATATGCTCACTAATTCCTCTGCTGTTTTCAACCCTCCCATGTTATCTGATCATTGCATTGTCCAAGTTCATACAGGTGTGCATTCTACCAGGAATAAACCTTTCAGGTTTAATAATTTTTGGACTAAATACCCTAAATTCTTGGACATCATAAGGGTGCATTAAGAAAGGTCTTCAAGTAGTAACCCTCTTTGGAATATATACAAAACTCTTCAAAGATTGAAGCTTGTCTTTAAAGATTTTAATAGGGTTAAATATGGTTCCCTGGAGCATAAAATGGAGGAGGCAAAGAAGACCTTAGCTGAGTCTCAAAAGAAGGTACTATAGGATATTGGTAATAATGATCTTAGAGATACAATGCAAGAGTGTGAAGACCACCTTAAAAAAATATCAAGATGATATGAATGCTTTCTCAAGCAGAAATCCAAAATTCACTGGTTGAATGTAGGGGATATAAACCATAAATACTTCTTTTCTAGATTGAAGGGTAATCAAAATTTAAACTCCACTCAGCAGATTGAATTGAATACTAGGACTTTCACCTCTGATCTTGCCTGCATCTCAGACTCTTTTCTCACCTTTTACAAAGAGCTTCTAGGATCTAAAGGGAGTGGAACACGTTTGGTTAACTCTGCAGTTATTTCTCAGGGTCCTGTTCTTTATGATACTTATAAGTATCAACTCCTTTCTCCAATTTATTCCCCAAGAGGTTAAGGAGGATGTGTTTTCTATTAGAGATTATAAATCCCCTGATGTTGATGGTTTTACTGCTGCTTTCTTTAAGAAATTATGGGAGATTATAGGGGTTAATATCATATATGCAGTGTAGAATTTCTTCATTACTGGACATCTTCCTCCCCAACTCAATATTACTTCTCTAACCCTAATTCCAAAAAGAGGTAATGCTACCATGGTAAGTGATTATAGGCCTATTGCTTGCTGTGGAGTTTTATACGGGACCATTTCTAAAAATTTAACTGTCCAATTGAAGACCTTAATGCCTTACCTCATCAATCAAGCTCAATCTGGTTTTGTTAAAGGCAGGCATATTGGTGAAAATATTTTTCTAGCTGCTAAATTGGTTAGGAAATATTCTCAAAAGCATATCTCTCCTTGATGTATGATAAAAGTTGACATTAAGACATCTTATGATTATGTTCACTGGGGTCTTTTGAAGCAAGTCCTTCATGCTTATGGTTTTTCCCTCCAAGTTGTTAGATGGATAATGGCTCGTGTAACCACTGTCTCATATTCTCTTTATTTAAATGGTGAGCTGACCAAACCTTTCAAAGGTCAGTAAGGGATAAGGCAAGGGGACCCTCTATCCCCTTAATTGTTTGTGTTGGTGGCTGAATACCTTACCATATCTCTCAGGGTTTTGTGGAATGATAAGGATTTCAAAGGTCATCCTAAATGTAAAGATTTGAAGATTATTAACTTAGCTTTTGTAGATGACATGATCCTTTTCTGTAGGGGTGATTTTAAGTCGGTTAGTCTTATCAATGTAATTAAAGACTTCTCTAATAGGTCTAGTCTTATTATCCACCCTCAAAAGAGTAGCATATTTTTTGGGGGTGTGGATGATACAACAAGATTTCATATCTTGGACCAAACTAATTTCTCTAAGGGTAGTTTTCCCTTCTTATATTTAGGGATTCCTTTATCCTCTACAAGATTAACAACCTCCTAACTCCAAGGTCTGGTGTAGAAAATAGCAAAGAAGCTTACAGGATGTCATTCTCATCTGCTATCTTATGATGGTCGAACTCAGTTATTGAAGTCTGTTACTCTTCCAGCTTTATTAGTCTCAAGTTTTTATTCTCTCGAGGAAGTTGATCTAACAAATTGAATGTATGTGCAGACAATTCCTCTAGACCGAAAAGATAAATTCTTCAAAGAAAGCTTTGGTAGTTTAGAAGCAGGTTTGCTTACTTAAAAAGGAAGGAGGTCTGGGCTTAATGATGTACATCAATGGAATAAAGTGGTAGTGGGGAAAATGCTTTGGAACTTATGCTGCAAAAAGAACTCCCTTTGGGTTAAATGGGTTCATTCTATTTATTTGAGCTCTCAATCTTTGTGGTCCTTTACTTCAGTCCATAAGTGCTCTTGACATCTGTAGCAAATATTTAATCTTAGACACAAGTTTCATAACTTCTTCTGCGAGTCTCAGTTTTTGACAAAAATCATAAAGAATGATGGATCTTACAGTATTAAGGGAATGTATGATCTTACTAGGTACCATGGTGAATTTTTTTGGTGGTGGTCTATTCCTTGGTGTGGTTTGGCTGCTCCCAAAAACCAAGTTATTACTTAGCTTGCAATTCAAAACAGGTTGATGACCAAGATAAGATTGAAGCAGCTCAATCTTCTTGAGGATATCGAGTGCATCTTGTGCATGACAAGACAAGAGGAGGACATCAAGCACCTTATGTTTGATTGCCCTTATAGTCAGGAGATTTGGATGAAGATTAGGAAATCCTTTAACAGGAGGGATCATATCCACTCATGGGAGACATAATTGAAGATCTTGGATACAAACACAAAATAATACATGAAGGACATACTCAAAGCCCTATTTATCACATTCATAGGATCCATTTGGTAGGAAAGGAATGCTATAATCTTTAGAAATAAATCTCGACACTCTAATCTACTTCTTAAAGATATTTTCTTTGTAGTGTCAAGTAGGATTTTTGCTTCTCATTGTGACAATAAGTATGATAAATGGAAGGATTGTATAGATGCATTGGTGGTCTAATTTAGTTTGTACATATCTTCATTTTTGGTAGCAATAAAACTTTACTTACTTACCAAAAAAAATTACCAAAATGCCTCTTTGTTGATAAAGTGGTAAAATGTTAAGGAAAATCTCGTGTTGCATAGGTAACGTGAGTTTTGGACAAAAGTAGGAAGGCTTGGGGTAGGGAGATGGTTGGCTAGTGGATGGTCAAGGGGTGCTTTAGAGTGGTGTTGGTTGCAACAAGGGAGTCAAGTGGTGAGATGGTGGAGCTTCGGTGGTGGTGACAGGCCACTAGACGGTGCAAGGAGGAGGAAGATATAGTTTGACTAGGAAAGGAAAGGAGAGTAGATGGGTAAAGGGGTGGTGCAAGGGAAACATATTTTAAGCATGTGTGGGGGCATATAGTGCATGGGCGTTAAGGGAGAAGGAGGAGAAAAGAAAAAGAAATGAAGAAGAAGGAATGTGGGCTAGGGTTCAAATGGGGAAAGAAATAGAAAAGGATGGTATGGGCTGTAGTGGATGGGCGGGAAGGAGAGAAAAAAATGAATTGGGTAGGGCTGGGTAGGTTGGGGAAGAGAGAGAGAGAGAGAGAGAGAGAGAGAGAGAGAGAGAGAGAGAGAGAGAGAGAGAGAGAGAGAGAGAGAGAGA